>CAWUFW010007855.1:0-600000 GCA_963921515.1 Calotriton arnoldi | reverse complement strand
ACTTCAGGGCTTAAAACGGAAGCTCCTGGGTATGAGGCTGTCACTGAGTGTTAGAATTGGGGGATCTAGTTGGCAGTGGTATACACCCTGTCCAAGTAGGGGACCTTCCTTTAGTCAGGATGAGTAAAGTACACACCTAAGTTTGTCCGTCCTCACCCTTTGGTATCTTGGCACAGAGCAGTCAGGCTAAACTACAGAGGCAATGTGTAAAGCATTTGTGCACACATACAGTAACACAAAGAGAATACTACAAATGAACACAATTCCCATTTAGAAAAACAAAGTATCTTTCTCTAAACCAAACAAGACCAAAATGACATAAATGACAAAAATCCAACATACTGATATCAAAATATGATTTTTTAAAAGTACAAACAGTTCTGTTCATAGGAAACTATGGATGCGTCACTTTTAGCACAAAGTACCTTGGATGCGTCAAGATTACAGGACGAAAACAGGCGCAGGGAAGTTGATGCGTCGGTTCCTTGCTCCAGGGGAAGTGATGAGTCTGTTCCTTACTGGCACGCAGGGGATGGGATGCGTTGGTTCCTTACTGGAAGCTCTGCATTGATGTGGATTTTGGTGCACAGGTGGGATGCGTGAGAAAATCCAGGTGCTACAGGTCGATCCAGGACCTGCGTCGATTTCTGCAGCCACACAGCATGGCCTGCGTCGGAGTCAGAATGGGAGTTTCGGACATTGGAGACTCGGTGCTTGAGACTCGGACTGCGGCGGTTTCTTTGGCCACAGACAGGTACTGCATCAATATCTTTAGCTGCACCATGGTGATGCATGTGTTTTTCAACAGCACTGCAGCTTGTGGCAGGAAAAACAGCGATGGAAGGGCGATGCATGAATTTTCAGCAACAGGAGCAGCAAAACAACCTCCAAGGGCCCAGAACTGGATCTGCCACCACAAGGCAGGTCAGAACTCCCAGCAATGGAGTTCAGGGATGCTGCAGGTGAAGTCTTTGTGTCCCTGGGACTTCTCAACAGAAGGCAAGCTCTACATGAAGCTATTGGAGAATCTTCTCATGCAGGATACACAGCAAAGTTCAGTCTTTGTCCTCTCCAAAGCAGAAGCAGCAATTGCAGGCAAGCCCAACAAAGCAACACACAGCAAAGGGACAGTACTCCTCTCACAGCTCTTCAACTCTTCTCCTTGGCCGAGGTTCCTCTTGGTCCAGAAGTGTTCTAAAGTTATAAGGTCAGAGCCCCACTACTTATACTACTTTCAGCCATTCTTGCTTAGCAGAACCAGTTCTGTCCTCCCTGATCCAGCCACAGTACAGGGGGTGGAGACAGCATTGTGAAAGGCAGACCCAGCCCTATTAAGGTGCAGGCGACAGCTCCTCCCACCACTCTAGCTCAGGATGAATCATCAACCTTGTGATGGGCCATCAGGATATGCAGGGCACACCTCAGCTCCCTTTTGCGTGACTGTCTAAAGTGAATGCACAAAATAGCCCCTGTCAGTCTAAACCAGACAATGATTCCACAGACAGGCAGAGGCACAGAATAGTGAAGCAAGAAAATGCCCACTTTCTAAAAGTGGCATTTTCAAACACACAATTTAAAAAACACCTTTACTAAAGATGAATTTTTAATTCTGAGCTCAGGGAGCTCAAACTCCAAATCTCTGTCTCTTCCCAATTGAAAGTTACACTTGTAAAATGTTACAAGGCAGCTCCAATGCTAATCTCTGGAAGAGACAGGCCTTGAAATAGTGAAAAACGAAAAAGGCAGTATTTCACTATCAGGACAGGTAAAACCCACGAGTACATGTCCTACCTTTCACTAAGGGTGGGTGGCAAATTCCGTTCCGCTCGCGGAACTTGCAAAATTTCGGCATTTCCGCGTTCCGCGCAGAACGCGGAAATGTCAAAACTTCCGCGATCCGCGGCGGAACGGAATTCGGGTGCAAGAGAAAGCACTGAAGCAGGTGCCCGAGTTGAAGCTCAAATTCTGTAACGCATTAATCAGCACAAAAAATTCGTGAGCAAGGTCGAGGCTAAGCAGGAGTGCTTTCTGCCCATATCTACCGTCAAACATTAGCTGTAATCCCCGATGGAGGTCTTTGCATCCTTGATTTTCCCGAGCGCAATCCCCGTGTAGGTCCAGTGACCAGGAGGTTCTTCCTCCTCATCTGCTGCTCAGATCCTGCTCTGACCCTTTATAAACAAGAGGCATGTGAACAGGCCTAGAAGCCCCGCCCGTTTGCCCCCGCCCCACATACACTAGTGGTATGCAACGTCTTCCCGCCCTTTCCCCAGAATGATGGACAGCTTATTCAAAGGACCCCGGCGCTTTCGGCGCGGTGGCAAAGTTACAGACACACAGGTCACTGGGGTCAATTCTTCTGGACCTTTACGCAGCTGTAGTGTAGGAAAGGCACTATACATTTACCCAACGAGGTAGCACTTACCGATTAGCCAGTAGAAAGTACTCCAGTTGAGTAGAGGTATTGCACAAAACGGAGGCATCTTCATGGATAAATATGCAGGGCAGGTGTGCAGAATTTGTGAGCGTGGTTAAGCAGATGTGCCTTCTCTCCATTTCCAACGTGAAAAGTTAGCTGTAATCCCCGATGGAGGTCTTTGCATCCTTGATTTTTCCGAGCGCAATCCTTGTGTAGAATTCGTGAGCGTGGTTAAGCAGATGTGCCTTCTCTCCATTTCCAACGTGAAAAGTTAGCTGTAATCCCCGATGGAGGTCTTTGCATCCTTGATTTTCCCGAGCGCAATCCTCGTGCAGAATTCGTGAGCGTGGTTAAGCAGATGTGCCTTCTCTCCATTTCCAACGTGAAAAGTTAGCTGTAATCCCCGATGGAGGTCTTTGCATTCTTGATTTTCCCGAGCGCAATCCTCGTGCAGAATTCGTGAGCGTGGTTAAGCAGGTGTGCCTTCTCTCCATTTCCAACGTGAAAAGTTAGCTGTAATCTCCGATGGAGGTCTTTGCATCCTTGATTTTCCCGAGCGCAATCCCCATGTAGGTCCAGTGACCAGGAGGTTCTTCCTCCTCATCTGCTGCTCAGATCCTGCTCTGACCCTTTATAAACAAGAGGCATGTGAACAGGCCTAGAAGACCCGCCCGTTTGCCCCCGCCCCACATACACTAGTGGTATGCACCGTCTTCCCGCCCTTTCCCCAGAATGATGGACAGCTTATTCAAATGACCCCGGCGCTTTCGGCGGGGTGGCAAAGTTACAGACACACAGGTCACTGGGGTCAATTCTTCTGGACCTTTACGCAGCTGTAGTGAAGGAAAGGCACTATACATTTACCCAACGAGGTAGCACTTACCGATTAGCCAGTAGAAAGTACTCCAGTTGAGTAGAGGTATTGCACAAAACGGAGGCATCTTCGTGGATAAATATGCAGGGCAGGTGTGCAGAATTTGTGAGCGTGGTTAAGCAGATGTGCCTTCTCTCCATTTCCAACGTGAAAAGTTAGCTGTAATCCCCGATGGAGGTCTTTGCATCCTTGATTTTCCCGAGCGCAATCCTCGTGTAGAATTCGTGAGCGTGGTTAAGCAGATGTGCCTTCTCTCCATTTCCAATGTGAAAAGTTAGCTGTAATCCCCGATGGAGGTCTTTGCATCCTTGATTTTCCCGAGCGCAATCCTCATGCAGAATTCGTGAGTGTGGTTAAGCAGATGTGCCTTCTCTCCATTTCCAACGTGAAAAGTTAGCTGTAATCCTCGAAGGAGGTCTATGCATCCTTGATTTTCCCGAGCGCAATCCTCGTGCAGAATTCGTGAGCGTGGTTAAGCAGGTGTGCCTTCTCTCCATCTCTTCCATAGTGTAGGAAAGGCACTATACATTTACCCAACGAGGTAGCACTTACCGATTAGCCAGTAGAAAGTACTCCAGGTGACTAGAGGTATTGCACAAAACTGAGGCATCTTCGTGGATAAATATGCAGGGCAGGTGTGCAGAATTCGTGAGCGTGGTTAAGCAGATGTGCCTTCTCTCCATTTCCAACGTGAAAAGTTAGCTGTAATCCCCGATGGAGGTCTTTGCATCCTTGATTTTCCCGAGCGCAATCCTCGTGTAGAATTCGTGAGCGTGGTTAAGCAGATGTGCCTTCTCTCCATTTCCAATGTGAAAAGTTAGCTGTAATCCCCGATGGAGGTCTTTGCATCCTTGATTTTCCCGAGCGCAATCCTCGTGCAGAATTCGTGAGCGTGGTTAAGCAGATGTGCCTTCTCTCCATTTCCAACGTGAAAAGTTAGCTGTAATCCTCGAAGGAGGTCTTTGCATCCTTGATTTTCCCGAGCGCAATCCTCGTGCAGAATTCGTGAGCGTGGTTAAGCAGTTGTGCCTTCTCTCCATCTCTTCCATAGTGTAGGAAAGGCACTATACATTTACCCAACGAGGTAGCACTTACCGATTAGCCAGTAGAAAGTACTCCAGGTGACTAGAGGTATTGCACAAAACGGTGGCATCTTCGTGGATAAATATGCAGGGCAGGATTCAACGGGCGCAGCAAAATCTCCGCGAGCACGCGAAATTCCGCGTGCTCGCGGAGATTTCTTGCCGTTTCGCGGAATTTTGCGGAACGCAACTCCGCAAATTCCGCCCACCCTTATCTTTCACATACACTGCACCCTGCCCATGGGGGTTTCGTAGGCCTACCTGAGGGGTGCCTTACATGTAGTAAAAGGGAAGGTTAGGGCCTAACAAGTGGGTGCACTTGCCAGGTCAACATTGCAGTTTAAAACTGCACAAACAGACACTGCAATGGCAGGCCTGACACATGTTTACAGGGCTACTGGTTGTGGGTGGCACAACCAGTGCTGCAGGCCCACTAGTAGCATTTGATTTACAGGCCCCTGGCACACCCAGTGTACTAGGGACATACTAGTAGATCAAATATGCCAATCATGGATAACTAATCAGATTCACAATTTACACAGAGAGCATATGCACGTTTAGCACTGATTAGCAGTGTAAAGTGCCCAGAGTCCTGTAGCCAACAAAAACAGGGTCAGAAAAATAGGAGGCAAAAAACAAAAGGTTTGGGATAAACCTACAAAAAGGGCCATGTCCAAAACTGCTTCTCCCCCTCATCATGACTTGGAGGGCCTTGAGGACCTTTGCTGAACTGAGGAGGTCACACCCACAGGAGCTGTGACATCCTCAGGCCAGTAAATTACAGCTCAGGCAGCCAGGAGCCTGCACATTTAGCACATGTCTAGCTCCTGGCTGCCTGACCTGAAAATAAAAAGTGTACGTCAGGCTGATCTTTGCTCAGCCTGGCAGGCACTGTCTATGTCTGAAAAGTGCGCCACGCCCTTAAGGATGGGTAGCTGCTGTTGGAAATTTTAAACAGGGCAAATGTAGCTGGCCTAATCAGTAGGCTGCAGTCAGAGTAGAAGCCAAAACACTAGAGCCCATATATAACAAGGTTTTGACTTACCCTTGCACCACCTGGGAATGTGTAAAAAAAAATGCTATGCCTTCCCCGGTGAGGCATAACGATGAGAAATATCTTTGAAAGAGGAAAATGCCTCTCAGGGTTGTTTTTGTTCAGGAAGGTGTCCCTTCCAGCACAAAAACAATCCTGCTTACAACCCAGGCACCTTTGCAACATGACGCTAGGTGCCTGCGTTGCGCTGCATGAAAAAATGATAATGCATAGAAGACAAAAGCTAGAGGAAGGAAGCAAGCTAAAAGATGAATTTCTTTAATTCTGCACCAGTTGACAGCAAATTGAAAGACGTTTTTATCTAGGTGGGAAACATTTGGACAGTCTATATGCATTGTACATGTTAGTGACAGGTCAGTGCTGGGTCAGTGCTGTACTGTAGAGGCCATTCCAAGGACGGAGACAGACCACGTTGATAGTCTGGGATTTTCCCTTTCTTCTGCCTGATCCGCTTTAGTAGTTTGTGACAGGTTTAAGCATGAATGTCTTGCAAACATTATGATCTCAGTTTCTTCAGACTCCACATGTAAAAATGGCCTTTTGATGCACAGTGATCCAATGATGTTTCCTGGGTAGCAAATGATAATAGTTAAATTATGCTTTTCGGTCATAAGGAGCAGCACAGACCACATACTCGCTTCTTGTGTGAAAACAGCCTATTTATTGAAGACAGGTGCACATCAGATACACTTTACCCAGGCCTTCGCCTCACAAAACTAGACTTCAATATACATTAGTTCACCAAATTCCCCATGCGCCCACCTCTAAATTTACCTCCCCTTTAACATCCTTATCATGCAACTGTAACTCCTACCCCGGCATTGAACTGTCAATCTTTACAATGATAAACACTTTGACCTACATCTATTATCATCTAAATATCTAAGTATCCTAACTCTTAATTTTTCCTTCCTCCAGGTTTAACTATATTACCACCTCCCATTGTCCTGCTTCCCCTATGTTCACAACCATCATCTTAATGTATAACCATGGCAAGTGAAATGCCCACCTCCAGCACCTGCTTCAAGCAGTAGCCAATTACAAGAAACCTCTTTTTGTGCACCTGTGCTCCACCAAAACCAACAACAATCTTTCTAATGCCAAAAGAACACCCCCCTTTTAATTAGCCAAAACCCGGGAACTCTTCCATTTAGCGGCGATTGGGTGGGAAAATTGTCCCAACTGCTACTGACGGCCATCGTGTCAACACAAAATGGGGACAGAACTTATAAAATGGCCGTTTATATGCTGGGCGATACAGCCCAACACAGCCCAGCCTAAATAGAGCCCAAAAGAAGCCTGATAAAGCACGGGCTGCACCATGTCCCAAACTCCCCGGGGGCACACCTCCCTGTGGTCAGATGCCCCCTATAGCCCATTGGGCCATAAGGAGCAGTATCCTAATTCTCAACTTTTCCTTCCTCCAGGCTTAACTTTTTTACCACCTCCCCATTGTCCTATGTTCACAACCATCATCTTAATGAATAACTATGGCAACTGAAATGCCCACCGTCACTCAGAAAAAGCCTATCTCCCTCCTCCCCTTTTCTGACCCTGCCTCTAGGAACCTTCCCTACAGTGCTTAATTTGAGCAGGTGTTTCCCGGTGATTTGCACATTTAATTGTCAACACCGGCACTTATGACATCTGCCACATGGTGGCACTGTTTGTATAATTTAAAGATGAGCAGAACAGCAATTGTTTATTAATTCTATATATAGTAAAAACAACTATTACCTGCCTCCCAAGCTATTTTTATAGCTTTGGGGCCTAGAATAGTCTGAATTGTCACACTTGCAGCAGTGTGCTGGTTAGTTTTTTGTGGGTACTGTCACTGGCAACGCCGGCAGTAGCAATGGGTGGAGTAAGCTGTGCATAAGCCCGGGTGGAGTTCACGTAGCAGGGCTATGCGAAACTCCGCGATGCTACGCGGAGTTCCGCGAGCATGCAGAGTTGCTTGTTCCGCATGCTCGTGAGACATTTCTGATGTTCGGCAACGCGGATTGCGTGTTCGGGGGGAAATATCACACAAATTTCATCACGCAGTCGCCAATGGGTGCACCCATCTTGTTTTTCTACTCTTTGTTATGGTACTGGGACCTGTTTTGAAAACTTTTGGTCCTCCCAATATCTTTTTAATTCTTTGTTCCTGATCTTTTTTATTTATTATCTATCCCTCTCTCTTCCTAAGTGTATATTTTGCGTTTTTTTCTACTTTTACTGCGTTATTGTACTGTTTTTCTAGTACTTGCTTTTTATTTTTTTTTACTTCCCTACTTCTTCTCCTGACTTTATTTTTTACTTCTATATTTACTTTTCTGCCCCCTGCCCCCCAGAACCATGGCCAAGACAAAGCAGAGTGCGACCAGGAGCCGCCTTCCTTGCGGAAGGCGGCGCCCGGAAGGGGTGCAGGCCCGGCCTAATTCTCGGAGGTGGAGGTGGCTGCCCTAGTTTTTCTTGTGCAGTGCCACCTCCCCTTAACCTTGGCAGTAGGCGGCAGGACTGGTTCAGGCTATGGGATCCAGGAGCGTCACCCCCGGTGGGCGAGGGTGCGCCAGGCAGTGTTTATCTGCTCTGAGGTTCGCCCACACCCACAACCAACTAACTCACTGGTGGTCCGACATCCTGGACCGGGAGCAGGACCTGCTAGACCTGCTAGGTCTTGAGGTCGTGGAGCTTGTTGAGAAGCTAATTTATTACTATTTGTGTGTTCTGTTCTGTGTTATTGCAAATATTTTTTTTTTTCCCAAATAGCAAGAATGCTGCTGCTGCATACATGCTGGTAAGTTACGTTTAAAAATCTCATATTATGTGACTGTTATTCTTCTAGACAGTGAAAGGCGCTACTAATCTTACTTGTTTGCAAGTTTGGGCTCGCTTGGGCTGATTATGTAAGAGAGGTTAGAGAACTTAAGTTAGGTAATGCAGACTAGAGAGACTCCTTTCCTTTGTCCTCACACTAAGATATTGGTAGGTAGTTATAGTTAGTTACTTAGTATTAGTTGGTAATTGTTTAGCGGTCCGCATGACTTGTTCTCTGTCACGTGCTTTTTTTGGTGTATGCAATATGCATGCATCCATCTATGCATTTTTGATGACTAATATAAATGCAGACTTAGTGAATTGGCCCGTCAAAGTGGGTTGATTTATTGACGATTGCGAATGAGATCGGAACTCAGAAGAAGCAAATATAATTTTTGGCAATTCATTTCAAAGTCTTTGGACTAGGCGGGCTAGGTGGTAATTAGGTTTGGATTCTGAAATCGGAATGCAACAGTGGAATAATAAAGAGATAGGACAGTCCACGACCGCCATACTAGTCTACTACTACTAGTTGATCTAATTAGATAGGTCAATTTTATTGCAATTGCCGCTGTCAAAAAATCTTTTTGGAGCGATTTTTTAAATATTTATTATTTGTTTCACACCAATCAATTTTTGTCTATTTATTATGTCTTACATGATCAGCATCCAGGGGCAAGAAGAAGATGACGGGGTCTGCCGAGGCGGGAGCTGGAGGTGCCTCACAGGATCGCTCCTCTAATACAGATGGCTCTGCTGCTGACCCCAATAAGTCCTCCTGTTGTTAATATTAATAATTATATTTCCCTAACTTTTACTGCACCTTATTTTTTTCGAACTATTATTTCCGTTTCTTAATTCTATTTTTTACCAAATCTTCTTCGATCTATCTGTTTCTAAATTCTTGTTATCCCTGCATTTATTTACCTACCAACTTAGTTATTTATATTTCTAGTGTCTGTTTTTTTTTACATCAATCTACCTGCCTCTGACTTTGTACTACTATATTAGTCTGTCTGTAGCTTGCTTTATAATTTATTCTGTTTTTTCAGTCAGCTTTCCCTCTCCCCTTATATTTTGTGGACTGCCTAGTGGTGGTACCACTGTAAGACTCAGAGAATACATTGGTCCAACCTTTACTACTACTAGTACTACTACTCCGCTGTGCAGATTGCATGCTTAACTAAGGTATTCTACGCATGTTTGTTGAGATTAGAATGCTTTCTTTTACTTTCTTTCTCATGCTCAATCAGTAAATAAAATGATGATCACGTTGGCCACCCCAAAGTGGTGTATTTCTTCTTTTTCTCGTCTAGGCCTAGTACTATTATTATTAGCAGCAGTTGATTGTGAACAACTGATTACTGTGCACCATGGCTGGAAGGAAGTATGAGGAGGAGGAGGGCACAATTATATTATTTTCCAACCAAGAGAGAGGACTCGAGAGACCTCATGTCCGATTGTCCGCCCAGTTGGCCACTCTTTTTCTTTTCAAAAAAGTTATAAAACTCAGATTCACCAATAGCTCTAGCCACTGAGTCCAGTCCTCTGGGTTATCCTCTTCTTGAGAGGCTTTTCGAAAATTGGCACCAACAAAATGCCCAACCAGATATTTTATTATTTTTGATAGGACAGGACATACTGTCTACTCTACTCTACTCTAGTACTCGATTTGTACTAGTGAGGTGTGTCGTGTATGCATGTAGTGTATTTTCAATCTTGCTAGTGAAAAAAAAAAAATAGGGGGAGGCGTATATGGCATCTAAAAAATGTGCAATGTTTTTTCTAGGCGTACCAACCACCAGTGCCAGGGCCAGCGGGGAAGGCAATGCCAGCCAGGAGGGAGCAGATGCGGTAGCTGCAGGGGGTGAGCCAGCAGCAGTGGCGGGCGGTGGTAAGTTATATTCCTTACTTATTGACAATACACACTCGCTGCAAGTGTGTACACTGTACTGTTGAGAGAGACTGAGTTGTTGTGAACAACGGTTGAAGAAGACACCCTTTACTTAGCATTAGCAATAGCATTAGTGGCGGGAGTCGAGTAACTAATGGCCTCTTCTATCTGACTTCAACTCGCTGGGAAAGATTTATGAAGAAGACTGAGAGTCAGACGACCTTGATGGATGGGTTGAACGAAAAGGGAAAGAAGGATGGTAGGAGGAAGGACGGGTGACATGTAATATATGACTGGCAGAGAAGGATGCGTGGGTGAAGGAAGGGGGCCTGGGATGCATAGGTGGCTGATAGGATGCATGGGTGGTTGAATAATGGGTGAAAGAAAGGATGCCTGCCTGGGTGGGTGAAACTGTATGGGTGATAGGAATCAGACGGGGAGTTTAATGGGTCAAACTCAAAGGCAGGCAAGGACGCATGGGTGATGGTTTCAAAAAAATTACAAATGTATGTTGTTGGTGAAAGATTTGTTGAGAGATTAAGAAGAATGATAGCCATGTTTACTTTGAATGGATGGATGCCTGGATGGTATTCAATCATAGCATAGGTGGAGACTGTCACTGGATGAAGAGAATGTAAAAGAAAAATAAACCGTGCCAGAGTAGCAAAGCCAAGGGTGAAGATAAGAATAAGATTATAATAAAAAAAAATAATGCTAGAAGAGCAATGCAAAGATAAATGTAAAAATCGCAGGTAAGAAACAAGGACTGTTTTTTTCCAAGGTTTTTGGTTCAAGGTTGTATTTCAGAATACTCCCTTGACTCACAGTAGTTTGCAAGCACAACATATATATTGTGTATGTATGTACCCCTACTCACCCAGTATCAATCACCTCCCTCCGACTCAGAGGCCCACTCCCTACCTATGTCATTTCGACCGTGTCAGCCATGGGTAGCCTATCGGCTGCATGGTTACACAATCAAACAATAATAGTACCTCAGTCACGTCGTCCCATATATAATCATTCATATAAGATATCATCTGCCTTGTCAGGGTGAAAGTGAAATTGAGCAGTTGCCATTGATTTAACAGAGTATGGCCATAATCGAAAAAGAGATAATTGTGTAGTTGTTGACTACAGCTGCCCCACCTGCAGACGGTAGTAAAGTAACATGAGTCTGCGACTGCGACACAAGTATGTCTGTCTAGGGCGCAAGCTGACTGAGCTGGCATGCCTACAAGCTTAATTTAGCTAAGCAAGAGAAAGAAGAAGAAGACTTGTCTACTCCAAAGTGCCTAGTAATGCCTGAAACTCCCACAATTGTTAGAGGCCGAGGAAGTGGGAGGATAACACAAATGTTATGTTCTGTGCTTGCTACTGCTAGTGCTACTGTGCCACTATAGTTTTATGTGTATAATTAATTTTGTGTTACGGTTTTGCTAAGAGTATTGGTTACAATTGTCTTTTTTCTTTCTTGATATAGCTACTCCTTCCCAACCGAAACAACACAACAGGAAGGAGTTAGCAGCCATGGCTAGGCAACGGAAGCTGGAGGCCATCTGTGATGAATATCGGCGGCTGGTGGTTCTGGCGGAGGAGGAAGCGGCAGCAGCTGCAGCCTCCTCCAATGCCCCGGGCCCCAGCCAGTTCCCCCCAGTGCCTGTGGTGGTGCGGCGCAGTGGTCTGGCAGCCACACGCCACACTTCTTTAAACACTGCTGCCCACCCCTGTTCATGCAACTGCAAGACATTTCAGCGCTGCATGCTCCTCAGGATGGCACGCCTAGAGGAGCAGATAAACACCGTGGAGAGGAAGATCCGGTGAGTCCGCTGCTAGACCTCCGTCACCTTGCTCCTTTTTTAATCCTTTTTTTTTAGTGGGTAGGAATTGGGCGTTGGAAACTTGTTTTTTTATGGACATTTTAATTTATGGACATTGGACTCTTCATGATGGACATTGGTTGGGGTTAGGGAGAGGGGTGGGTCAGGTGTTGTGGTTTTTTTTCTAGTTAGTTTATTTGTTAGGGGAATCAATTATTTATTATTTAAATTAAATTATTACATATAAATTTAATTATTACAGGATGTAAATCTTTTGTCAGGGGTTACTCTTTTACTCCACACTGTTTCCTTTGCTGCAGGGCTGCAGCCAGTTTTTGATTGAAATCTGCTGATAGTGTAACACACCAACAGATAGATGTGGTACCCTCACTTGTCCTACTAGTACTGTCAGTCTCTCCTCCTAGTCTATGCAGTCTGCAAATAAAACCCCTATGGACTCGGAAGGGTGTGGGTGTGTGAATTAATTAATTTCCTTAGTATATACATTACGCCTCCCCCAAACTTCTTCTCTTACCTGTGATTGATGTTTATACTTAGGCGAAGCGATGGCTGAATAGTGATAGTTTGGTTTACCAAGGTGCCATGGTGGTGGCAGTAGTAGTAGACACTGACAGTACCATTTGCAAAAAAAGAAAATGAGACAGTCAGTCACCTGAGGGAGACTAGGGAATGAGTAGTAGAGGTACAGTACACAAGAAGATTGCCAAACAAGAAACCATGATGATGATAAGCAATGCTAAAGTAAAATAAACCAGAATGTCTGGAGGGCTAGCCTAGTACAAGTTACAAACTGAAGTCGACTCGAGCTATGAAGTGGACAAGCGGTTTCGTAACCTTTACTGCTGGAACTAGGATGATTGATGTCTCGATGCTGGCAACCAAATGTGTTAAGATGGATTATGTTCCTCTGGAAAAAAAATTGAATATCGAATACTGTGCATGGTTGGGCAATCTAATATTGCCAGTGTGGGCTATAGTATATATACTTAGAGCAGAAGAAGATGTTCCTCGTCATGCCTTGAGTTAGTGTTGCTTTCAGCACATCCACCCCAGCAAGTGTGTGATCAATAATTGGTGTAAATGTAATTTAGTCACACCTCTATATAAATCGCATAGCCCAGGAGAAGATGGTTAGAGTTTGATGAATGGCTGGGAAGAGGGATTTGAGGGAAAGGTTTGACAAAGACAAACACTACACATGAACAACACACAAAATGTTGGCAGCCGACCATCATAAATCTGTTAAGGGAGAAAAAGGAAATGCATGCATGATGATGACTTGATGAGTGTAGTACTAGATTAGTACAGGGCAGTATATTGTTAATTATTATGCAATTGCCTTGCCTGTCTGCCCCCAGAGAGACCCAAGTTACATACATTTTATGTTCTGTTGTTTTGCCGGGCTTCCTTTAGCCTCTTCGGTGCTCATGACGGCTCCCGGCCGTCATGAGTCACAGTAGGCGTGTGCTCATGACGGCCGGGAGCCGTCCGAACGTTGCCGCTCCTCCCACGCGGTGTTAATTCCCTGCCTGTGTGGGAGAATTAATTAGTGGGTGGAGTTCGGACGGCTCCCGGCCGTCATGGGCACACGCCCACCGTGATTTTTGATGGCCGGGAGCCGTCATGAGCACCGCAGCACCACGCCCACCCCCTAGCACCGCAGCGGAATTCGCGCTGCGGCGAAGGGGTTAAAAGATAGCAAAGAAAATAAAAAAATATCTGTAGGAATATACAAGCAAAAATAAACAACAACACATACAGTCATAATGATTGAAGAGAAAAAATGAATCAAATGAAAATGATACTATAATTATTGCCAAATTGGGAGTTGCATCTCTGCATTCCTCTTGGTCCTTCCTTGGACTGCCCGTCCGTCAATCTTGGGTCCCCGCCTGGCGGATGCGGTTTGGTAAGGTAAGTGTGAGTTGTTTTTCCCAGTATAGCGCAGGGTAAAGTCCGGCCTGAAAAAACAAAAAGGATATTGAAAAATCGAGGAGAAAAGTTAAACTACATAAATTAAGGGGGAGTGCAACAAGAAGACTTTCAGAGGCGGCATGGCGAAATCATGTCTGTTTCCAGTAGTTACCTCCAACAACAGGAGCAGGCCTGCCCACCCAACCGCCACTTAGCTTAGAATTTGAGCCAGACAGCACTGAGCACACATACACACACACAGCAACATAGCATTTTCCAAGTTAAGTAGCAAAATCAATGCACCGCTGTCAGTCACACCACCACACTCGCCTCCACCACTACACAGACATGTAGGTCTGGTGTTGTTGTTTACCTTTTAGGCCACTTCATGAAACGCACCGAGTTATTCCATCAATCATCTCCGATCCTACTGACTGACTGCGAGTATGGTATGGTCATGATGTCCAACTCTGTAGTGTCCCGAGTGAGTCCAGAATAAAAAATGCAATTGATCGGCATGCAGTAGTACAATTTTGTTATTGAACAACAAGAAGGGAAACATTGATTTGAGTCACTTTTTTGTGTGTAGATTAAATATTAGTAGACATCATGCACAACACAAACACCAATCACTCAGAGTCAGCGTGCAATGCATGCCATCATTTACCTGTTCTTCCGGGGAAGTCCCTCTAGGCTCGGAAAGGAGGACAGATACAATGTCAGGTTTGAAGGAACTCGAGGAAGGCACACATTTCACATTTGTTGTACTATTCTCCATCCTATGTCTGACTTGAGGGAAACAGATTTAGGGCGAGTCAGGACTCGGAGGAGTGGACTTACTTCTTCACTGACTACACACAATTGCAACTCCAATCGGGCAATAAAAGAGTAAGACAGTGGTGATGGATTTGTTGTGATTCAAACCAGAAAGACAGTGACAAACATAAATAATAAAGTAAATAATATTCGTTAGCTATAACTTTTTTGGGGGCTTTTTTTTGGGCATCAAAGGTAGAAAGAAAGTAACTTGAAAGCCTAGTTGTCAGGGAAGTAGAGCTTGTCCTTAAACTCTGGTGGTTCACACAGAAGTAGGTCACCTAACATATTACTTTCATGACCTGAGTCGCCATCATCATCTTCCTGCGGTGCTACTTCAGGTATGGTGTAATCCGGTGGTATAAAGTGCTGATTCATTTTGATCATGGGTAACCCTCTCCATGTTTTGGGGTGAGAGACTGGTCCTTCTCACTGTCAGAATGGCACCAGCAGCACTGAAAACACGCTCAGAAGAGACACTTGCCACAGGGCAAGCCAGATAGTTTATCGCCAGCCTGCTGAGCACTGGCCATTGGCGCCTTTTCCCATACCAATACAGTAATGGTTTTTGATCAAAGTAGACCTCCGTTGGGTCATCCAGATAGGCCTGCACCATCCGCTCAATGCTCATGGGTGCTCTGCTTTGCTCAGCCTCTCTTGCCTTTGTCTCAGCACTGGACTTAAGCCCTGCCTGTAGAAACCATTCCTCCCCAATTTTGAGGCTGATGCTCCTATTCTTGTTGTTGTTGATGTTGTTTTTGGTGTTGTTGGTGGTTTTGGCTGCTGTGAGCCAACCGCACTGCCCTCAGGCTCTGAAGTTGAACTTGAAGGCTGACCTGCAGTACTTGTTGTGCCCTGGAGGAGCGTGCCTCCAATTCCCGGCCGTTCTTTTTCTAGCTGACTGGCTTGCACAGCTATCCAAGTTTTGTAGCTGGCAACATCCCCATCTGAAAAAGGAATGAAAGTGTGCAGTAATGGTTTGTACTATGGATCAAGAATTGTGGCACAAATGTAATGGTTGGATGACACAATGCCTCTTTGCACCTTTCTATTTTCAGATAAGCGAAGGGTTAAGCTCTCCACCAACTCATATGCTTCTTTTTTTCCTCCACACCTGCATACATTGCAGACACCCCCTTCAGCTGTTCCTTTAGCATGTGCAACAATGGGATAGCTTGTCCCATAGTATAGTCCTTCTTGCTGACTTCACGTGTGAAGACCTCGAAAGGAAGTAACATCTCTGTCAGGCATTTAACTAGGCCCCATTGGTTCATCTCAATTATCATGCCTTTCACAGTAGCATCCCCTCTTTGCATGACATATTCATTGATTGGTCTGTACTTCTCAAACAGACGTTCAAGCATGTAATAAGTTGAGTTCCAACATGTTGGCACCTCCTGGATGAGTGCTTTAACTGGCATTCTATTATCACATTGAATGATCCTCAGCTGCTTCCGGGCTTTAAAAGAATGGCTGAAATGTGTGTAGATTCTTCTGCAGGTGGTCAGTAAGTTGCTGACTCTTTCTTCTTTTTTCAGAAAGTTTTTAAAAATGATGTTAATGCAGTGCGCCAAACACAGGACCCTGAAATAGCCACCATCGGCCATGGCCTTAACTATATTACTGCCATTGTCCGTGGCAGCAAAACCAATGTTAAGCCCTCTTGATTGCAGCCATTCAAAGACCTTGCTCTCAAAGTCTTCCAAAATGTTTGCAGCAGTATGAGATTTCTCCATGGCGAACATGGCTACAGTTGCATGTTTCTGAGCCGCCAGACACATGGCCAGGCCACCACAACAAGAAAGGGAAGACAGACAATGCAGGCCTATGGCAAAAGCACACAGGCTGCCTTTCCAAAATGCCTGCCAGCCACATGGCCAGGCCACAACAAGAAGAAAGGGAAGACAGACAATGCAGCCCTATGGCAAAAGCACACTGTCTGCCTTCACAAAATGGCCGCCAGCCACATGGCCAGGCTACCACAACAAGAAGTAATAAGCTAAGAGGAACAAAGGAAAGAAGACATGCAGGCCTATGGCAAAATCACACTGACTACCACCACAAAATAGCCACCAGCCACATGGTCACTTACAATAACAACAACCAGGAGGCCTGGAAAACAATGAACTCAAGCAGGCCTATATGGACATAGACTTTACCAAATGGCCCCTGGCCACATGGGGAGGCTCAGCCAAGGCAAATGCTTGCCCACTATTACAAACACACTCACACACTGGCCAGACAAAAGAGGCATGCTAAACAACACAGTTGTAATGCAACAATGCCAAAAATGAAAATCCACAGAGCTAAAAAAGGTTTGCAAATTATTCAACAACCACACACATCCAACCAAGGCATTTATTTAACACACATGAAAAAAAGTGAAATACCCCAAAAACACATTTTGCATTTCAATCCAATGCCATCCATGCCCTAAATGATGTTATAATTCAACAGACATCACAGAAACAGTTGTTTCATGCACCCATGAGTAGCTCTGGGCCTACTGGCTGAAAGGCCTATTGGCAGACTAATGGGCCAGTGAATTAAATAAATATTTCAAATTGATTTCAAAAGTTGGAGAAAATGTAGTGAACTGTGCTGCATGTTTCCTTTATAAAAGAAGAAACATTACTTACAAAGAAACAACTAGGACCCTACTGAAACTACAGGCCACCCACCACAATAATTTTTTTTTAAAACAATGAAAAGTACAAAAATAAATGTAGGTGCAATGCCCCAATCAAACAAAGAACACTAATCTTCCAACTTACTTGTGAAATCTCAAATTCAAAAGTCCTCAAATCCAATGATATATGATGATGCAGCAGACACAAAGAGTGATCCTTCCAGCTCCAAATCCAAATGAAAAGTGTACAGGAGATAGACAAAGCACAGGGAGGAGCTTGCTAAACAGGAACAGGAAGTTGGAGACTTCGGGGCACTTCCTTCCTCTTAAAAAAAAAAGTAAAAAAAGAAAAAGGACTCCTTGCACAAAAAAGTACAGCCAAATGTCAATCTGAGGAGTTTTTTTTATCCAAATCGTCATTTCGAGAAGGTTTTGATGCTGCTCGGGAGAGAACCTTCTCCAGATTGCAGATTCTGCGTTTTCGAGATCGTGTTCTTCACAAAACTTCCGCCGGAAGTCCGATGGCAAGCTGAATGACGTGTTCGTGATCGCAAACTCTTGTGGGACCGTGCGGCCGGCTAGCAAATCTTGTGGCGCTTGCGAACGAATGAGAAATCTCATTGGCGATCGCAAGGCACCTGGTAAGTCGCTCCCACATGCGCAAAAACACATTTTGGGCACGCGAACACAAAAAAACTCAGCTCCATTGCGCAGTGCGGAGTTTTCTGGCAACTGCGCGTTTTACGCGGAACGCAGTGTTGCCAAAAATCCGCAAACTCCGTGAGCGGAACAGAGTTTTATGCCAAGGGTTAGCTGTGAAGGCCTCCTAACGAAAGCCCTAGCACTTATGTTTTTACAAATTAAGCACTGCTTCCTTGTCAGAACCTTATCTAAGGTCTTTTTTATCTGAATCAAATACAACTGTAACCTTCACGGTGAAAGATGCACTCCATTCCCTCTGAAGAAATATGTGGCCTCAAACCTCAGCACCAGATGTTCTACGCCGTCAAACCTCTCTTCCCTACAAAAAACCTTATATCTCTATTAATCTTACGTCGGGCCATGTCCCTCTTCATCTCTTTCAACACGGCAAGGCCTTTACATACCACTAAATCATTTTCACCTAAATGCAACACCAAAATGTCATGACATCTGTGCTTCCTCAATAGCTGATTCAAGCAATTTAAAAGTTCATGCCAACGCACCATCTTTTCCATGCCATTTACCTGAAGAAAAGCTGCGCATCCATCCCAAGATTACCGCCTCGGCCTTTCTGTAGTTCATGTTGTTCAGCCCATTTAATAAATGAATGTCCCACGATCCATATTGACAAATCACTTGCTTCTGGCCCAGCTACCACACCTGAAAAGTACACAAATGTGTGATACGGAATTGGTGGCATCACAAACCTCCATCCTGTTCAACGCGCACATATTGCCGGAGGCAGCCCAACGACCATCGGGCCAATGCCATAATCCTTTCCCAGCCCCTTTGGGCTGCTTCTGCACCAGTCCTAAAGGAGTGTGTCCCGAATTCCTTTGGGTTTTCCTACATGCTTTCCAAGGCACCTTGCATGACCCACAGAAGCTGATGGAAGACCCCCCCTTGTTGCCCCACTAAACTCCCACCACTTTGCTGCCCATTGTACTGGACATACCTCCCAGGCCGTAAAAACTGGAAGTCTCGCTCTCTTTCCTAGTGCCCTCTTCTCTGATTTAGTTTGATGAATGCACAATTCCAGCCCGTCTTCCTGGCCTTCAACATCCCCCCACTCCAACCCTGGGATACCATTCCTACCCAGCAGTTCTGAAAACCAAAACGCCCCAAAAACATCCATGACATGAGAGTTGAGAAAAGGACCCTTTTTTCCGTGTTTTGTGCATATCTGGGGAAGCACCGCTAAAAGTTTGCCAAGCAACTGCTGGGATAAAGGACTTTGCCTAAGAGACCGCCAACCCCTTTCCCTGGACAACCCTTCTAACATTCCTTTCCAGCTCCCTGGCCGAAGGCGTGTATCCCCATAAAAGTTTGCCCATGAATGCAATGCCCACCAGTTTCCCTGATATCGTGAACCTTGAAAGCTCTTTTCCTATCAGTGTGAGTATGTACTATGTACTGTACTACACTCTCTTCCCTGCCCCACTGTACTGACCTCCACTCAGTTCCCCCTACTTGAAACTCTTTCCAGGCCACAGCATATGCTTTCCTGCTGGATAAGGCCAGGGACCCTACCACCAACTGCAGCATCCTCTCTCTCCTATGCTCCACATGTTGTCTGGTATCATCGTCCTGTCTTAGTCTGCGTCCGTGGCCAGCCCAGGGAACCTCTTCCACTGTGAACGAGACAAAGTGTCTGCAGTGTCATTATTCACCCCTCGCATGTGCTTTTCTCTAAAGGCAACATCATGCTTCAAACAACACATCAAAAATACTTGCAGCAGCTTAAGTACCTGTTCATCCTTCACTGACTGCCTGTTTAGCACGTGTACGAATGACATGTTATCCACTCTGAATAATACCTTTCTGTGCTACAGTTCCTGTCCCCACAGTGTGACAGCGAAAACTAATGGGAAAAAATCCAGGAAAGCAACACTCCTACCCCCTTGCTTCCATGCTGCCAGCCATTCTTCAGTGCACCACCTGCCCTGCCAGTAAAGCCCAAACCCGATCCCTCCAGATGTATCAGAGAATATCTGCACGTCCCACTCCCATTCTTGTGGACTAACTATGGGAATTCCATAGAAATTGTCCAGAAACCTGCGCCACATGCGCAGGTCCTCCCTGGTACCAGCAGATAAACACACGTGATGATGAGGCAAGGACAGCCCTGCCAAAGACATGCCCAGGTGCCAACAGAAACTCCTACAATTCCTGACTACCCTACATGCGAAATTCAAATGTCCAAGCAAGACTTGCCCCTCTTTGACCATCACCTTTGATTTGTTCAGCATTGCACTCAATAACCGTTGCATTTGCATCTTCTTGTCCACCGGTGGGGGGGGGGGATCCATACATGTGGAATTCAGTTCAATACCCAGAAACAAAAGTACCACTGCTGGCCCTGTAGTTGTTTCTGGAGCCAGCACTACCTCGATGTCACCCATGAGCTCTTGAACACTTGTGAACTGGCACTGGCAGTCCGCAGAATCGAGCAGCCCCACAAAAAGAAGTCGTCCAGATAGTGCTTTACTGTCTTCTTCCCCATGTGTGAAATAAAAACCCACTGTAAGAAACCGCTCAAACAGTACACAAGATATTGCACAGCCCATGGTAACGCCTTATCAACGAACCATTAGCCTTCAAACTGTATACCTAGCAACTGAAAATCCTCCGTATGGACTGGAAACAGCTGGAAGGCTGACTTAATGTCACACTTAACCATGAGTGTGCCTCTTCCGATCTGTTTCATCAATGCCATAGCCATATCTACAGAGGAATATGACACTGAGGTCACCTCACCTGCGATAAAGTCATTGACTGAGCTCTCCTTCAGCCATGATAAGTGCTGTATAAGCCTTAATTGTCCTTGTTCTTTTTTCGGCACCACCCCAATTGGGGATACAATGAAGTTGGGCATAGGCTATTGGCCAAATGGTCCTGCCACCCCCTTTTCCAGTTTCTCCTTCAAGACTTGCTTATGGGTCGCTACAGATTTCAAATCATCAGTTCATCTTGTGACTCTGGGGTCCCTGTACCCTAAAAAAAAAACCTTCTTGAAACTGTCGGTCAAAAACTTTGCATCCTGTCTGTTCTGATATCCCGCCAACTACTCGCCAAGCCGGTTGACCTTAATTGGCCTATGAGCCTTTAGTCCATATTGCTGTGTGTCCCCCTTACTCCTCTCATCCACCCCCGGGTTACCCTGCTGACCGTTATACCCCTGTGATACTGGTTCCACTGTTCAGCCTGATTACCCTGTGTGGTTCCGCCTGCCCGCAGCATTGGACCAGCGAATGTCGACCAGCACACTTCGAACATTTGTGTCTGGACTTGCAGTAATCCCTAGTATATGAGCCTTTATTAAAGTATTAAAGTGCCAGAACCTCCTCATTGCCCCATGTCCTGGCAGTGGTCCCCACCCCTGCTGGTGGGGCAGGGCAGAAAGGACCGATACACCAACGGTAACCCACTCGCTGTGTATGTCATCTTACCGAACTTACCAGACCCCATCGTCTGCTGATATAGGTCAGTGTCAATCTCCCCCCACTTCGCCTCTGTGTCCCAAACCATCTTCGCCTAAATTCCTCATCATAATGTGCCCATGCATATCCCCCATACATGATGTCTGACCTGTGGATGACGTCCATGGATTTAAATAGGGATACACACTGCTCTGGGAACACTTGTGAAAATGAAAAAGGTTGCTGTCCAGTTCTCTATTGCTATAGGCACCCTAAGCCTTCCAGACAGTTTAACTTCCTCCTCTTTTGACCCTTCTTTGGCCCCCAATTCTCTCTGGGGGAGCTTCAGCATCTCCACATATTCCCTCTTCCATATTTTTTCTTTAGTTGCTAGCGTCCAGTGGCTTGGTTATCCCCATATATACGACAATCTCTGGATCTTTATTTCTTTTCTTTCTTTCGTCTTTGTTTCCTCACCCTTGCCTTCTCCTGTTTGTCTGTCCCTTTCACTTTCCCCTGTGGTATCTCCGGCCCTTCCTTTGCTGCTGTGTCCACCCTTTCACTTCTTGACCCTCTGGGCGTACCTTACCTACCACTGCTTCGTCAACCTGTGCCTCCGTGGCTATCCCTGCATCCGTTATGTATCATCCTTTATGTAAATGTACGACCCCCATCTTCATCACCCCCGCCGTCACCCCTATGGACACAATGCCCTGTTGCTATGTATCGTCACATTTGTTACCAGCACCCTTACTTATTGTCAAGGTTGGCCTCTTCCATGGATCCAGCCGCCGAACCAGTTGTGAATGGGCTCCATCAGCTGAGTCCATCCAACATATCCCTGGTCGTCGTGACGCTCCTGTAACGAGCTATGAACAAGTGCATTATGTGACCCCCCTGTGCACCCTGTGCCCACCTCCTGTCTTCATCCTCCTGTGCATCATCCACAATTTACCCCTCCTCTAAGCTCGCCTCATCATAGTCCAGATACTTCTGCTCCTCCTCTAGCTCTTCTTACCCTAAGGGCCCCATAGCCTGCCTCTCAAACCTGTCATTCCTCCAAAGTTACACTCCAGATACTCTATCTGAGGGCGGACAGGGTGCCGTGGTACTCCCTTCTGTCTTGACCCACAGCTCATGCCATGTTCCGCCAGTGCTCACTGCCCTAGAGGCAGCATTGACCTGTCCCAGCTGTTGCACTACCAAAGCCACCCTAGACCTTCGTGTGGCAGTGTGTCACCGTACTACGTTGCTATCCGGCTGGCCACCCGAAACCCTGCAATCTCTTCTCCTTGGGGTTTGTGAGCTGCATAAGACTCTCCTGAGTCCACATGTTCCCCACGGTGCTGTCCCTGAAAAAGAAAGTGCAGGTCCGGCATGCTGTCGTTAGGGTCCCTCACTCCCCTGGCCTTCACCCTGATATGTCACCCATAGCAACTCCCCCTGTGTCCTGTCCCAACTAACCTCCCCACCATGCTTCCTGTCCTGCTAAAGCCACCCATCTCCAGATGCTGCCTGCTTCCTCCCACTGTCTCCCCCGGAGTGGCCGCCTCTTCTTGCCGGAGACCCCCTATCATTAAACCTTGTGGGCATAGGTCCTGACCAAGGGCTTCACACTACCCTCCTCCCTTCTCAATCCACTCCTCCTCCTCCCTTTCCTTCAGGCCCTCCTCATCACTCAACTCCAGGGCTGCCACAATTAAGGCCGAGGCCGGACCCTGTATGAATTGCTGGCCCCCCCTCCTGGCAAGAGCGCGCCACATTCTACTTGCTCCCTACAGCACTTGTCTATATCCCGCCCCCACCCATCCTCCTCACTCCAGCTCCACTATTGGTGCCCTCCTAAGCCAACCCCCTTCAGCCAGAGACACCGGGGGCCACACCACCCTAGTGCCATCAGCCCCCTTCTTCCTCCCAGAACCCCACCCTTGCTCCCTCCATCACCCTAACATTGGTGGATGCAAGCTTACCTTCAACCACCCCCCCCCAGTCTGTTGCCCTGAGGGAATCAGCTCATTCCTCCACATCTCCCCACCCTCCTCCCTCACCACATCCAAAAGATTCTCCCTCCCCGTCCCCTTCTTGGCCTCCAACTCCTCTCGCGCTGCCACTTTTTGAAGGGCTGTGGCACTGGAAGTGCCCGAGGCCTTCCCCTATTGTCCCGGCTGGGCCTTGGTCCCGCCCCCTTCCCCGCCTATAAATGACAGCATGAGCCGACGCGCTGGGCCTTTCCCAGTGCAAGAGCCACATGCTCCTCTTGGGACTACTCTCTTACTTATGGAACGGCCCCTCCCCCTTACCTGTGCACTGTTGAGTGTTTACAGAGGTGAGCAAGCGAGGACCACTCCCACCACAACACCCACTGCACGCCTTGCCAGGTGCACCAAGACCTGAGCTACCGGTGTCAGCAAGTCCACACGGCCCGCCTCAGCCAGCAGGCACATGGTCTCTTGGACACGAAAACCTGACATGATTACCTAACGCTACCTACTCTAACTCTCCTGAAAATTATTAAAATTGTCCTAACTGCTATTGATGGTCACCATTACCACAAAATAGCTGTTTATATGCTCGACGATATAGCCCAACACAGCCCAGCCCAAAAAGCGCCCAAAAGAAACCCAATGCAGCCTGGGCTGCACCATGTTGCAAACTCCCTGGGGGCACACCTCCTTGCGGTCGGTTGAGCCCCAAAGTCCAATGGGCTTTCCAAACTTTTTTCAACTGTGACAGAACTGACCACACATTCTTGCCTGAAGCATGAGTCAGCAGTTTGCTATTGTCTGGTTTTCTAAGCACTTTTACCAAACTAAACACCTTTAGGGTGTCAAAGACGTGATACTACTCAGACCAATTCACAAGTTAAAACATTTTTTTGATGTAAGCTCAGTCAAGGATACCAAAACAGTAATCTATCCTTTTATATATTCCCAGTATTACCGCATGAGGCCAGTCAGGGTTCTTTGCTTAGTAGTTTTTGTGGTTTTTTGGAGGGTGTCCGAGGTTAAGATAGTCAGGATCTTTGACTAGAGAGGCTGCATGTGACCACTACCAAATTGGTAGCCAAGGTGTACCAAAGACCTATTCCCTGTCTGGTACTTAGTCACCCTGATAGTCAGGAGCACCTGTAGCAGGGCTATAAGCTTTTCCTTGAGGTATGCCAGTTTGTCCTCAGCTGGAGCTGTAGAGCTAATTGTCATCCATGTTGGCGAAACTTAAGTTTTCTAATACAGTCAGGATCCTACATTATGCTATAAGGAGTTTGTCAGGGCCTTGTTTAAATCCAAATTATCTCACTTTAAACTGAAAGTGGCCATTGGAGATTGCAAGAAACAACCTTGCATTATGCACCATGTGATTTTTCAGTACACTGAAGTCAGATCAAATGTACTAAGGACACTGGCAGCCCTTAAGGTCTTGAGCTCATTAACGCATGGTATTTATGTATGCATTATTTTTGGCGACTGTGCCCTTTCCCCTCTAATTCATAAAGAACCCCCATTCATGGAGACACCTCTTGAGGTGGAGTGGATGATACACTAATGGAGGGCTCAATCATTCTATTCTATTCTATTCTGCAGTATGTGTATAGCGCATGGCTACCCATGGGCCTCCCAGAGCTTTCACAGCCACTGAAGAACAGCTCTGGGGTGTAGTTACCCCCTGAACAGCAGGTCTTGAGAGCTTTGCGGAAGGGGAGTTATTGCTCCAAGATCATTCACACAACCCAAACTTCTTAGATGCTTCTTAAGGGTATCCAACCTTTGCATGTGACAATCTGAAGATTTTGCATTTTACAGCATTCATTCACCATAGCCAGTGTCTTGAATGCAACAACTGATGTGTTCAAAGTATGTTAAAGTAGGCCCAGAAATTGCGAAGGGAGCCAGTCATAAAAAACATGTATTTACATCAGTTGTGCTAGAACTTGCTGGCAACCAGCTGCCAAGGTGAACTTTAACTCTGAATTTGTGGATTGGGACTCATTGGAGACAAGACAACTTCTAGCCAGTCAGAGGCTGCTGCTGGAATCTTGCTTCTCCAGCTCAGGTCTTATAATAAGTGGATGTGCAACTTTGGCTCTGGCTTTGTCTACAATCTTTTGTTCAAGTGTTGATTCATTCAGGCCACAGATTGACATGCTTGAACTAGCATGCTCCAGGGAAATAATCCTTATGCTCCATTCAAATGGATGCGATTTAGAACTGGACACACACATTCAGCTTTGAAAATGGATTCTACAGAGAAAAGGGAAAGGAATGGGCAGCACAGGGGACAAGTAGGGAAAGGGGAGACAGCAGGTCTCAGTACTTATAACCCATGTGAAGCACCTTACAAATTTAGGGGCTGTGTACACCTGAGAGGACCTTCCACGGCTACCCCACCTATCATGTAATGCCATGTGTTAATATCATTTGTACCAAAACAACAATGTCTCAACTGGAAAACATTCGAGAAAGGCAATTCAGGATAATTGTATATATCACAAGGGAGGGAGCAAAGGGAGACCACAACAGAATTGGTGAAAGGAACAAAGTATTTATATTTATAAGTAGTTATATCAGCACTACAATATAATTAAATAAACAGTGACCATACCATACAAGTGTGCACTGAACGTGCAAGTGACAGTGGACGGCGCAGTGACCCTAGGGTGAAAGACACAGCGTGAACGGCGCAATGGGAACAAATAATAACGTGGTCAATAATACAAATATATAAAATCAGTATTTGTCAATTGGGTGACATGAATTGACCACAACAGCGCCAAAGTTCTGTGCCTGGTAGTCGACGGCGTTTCAACCTGATCAATTTCAGGTCATCATCAGGACAATAGGTCACTTGATTTCAAGGTAGTACTGAGTACTATGAAGAGAGAACATGTGAGGTGGCCATAAGGGTCCGGTAGGCAAGGGAACAATGGAAAGTGGTCCTGCAGGATTAGTCAATCATAATTTGTTGTGAATCACATGAACTTCTGTGTAATTTGGCAGAATGCCCGGCGTGAAAGCGCAGCAGGGCTGGAGGCAGCTGTGGTGCGGGGAGCAAATAACAAGTAAAGGGTCCACAAGATCCTGGTAAATGGAGATCTGTGTGAATAAGGCAGAGTGCCCGGCGTAAGAGCGCAGGAGGGCTGGAGGCAGGTGGGGCGAGGAGAGCCAATTGCAAGTAAAGGGCCCACGGGATCCTGCTGAATGAAGATCTGTGTGAATGAAGCAAATTGCCAGGCGTGAGAATGCCAGGGGGCTAGAGGTCACTGGGGCGAGGACAGCCAATCACAAGTGAAGTGGGGGAGGGGGTAAGTTACTGCTCGAACAGCCAGGTCTTGAGCTGCTTCCTGAAGGAGAGATGGTCCTGGGTTCGCCGAAGGTGAGTGGGGAGGGAGTTCCAAGTCTTGGCTGCCAGGTAGGAGAAGGATCTTCCTCCGGCGGTGGTTCTGCGGATGCGTGGTACGGTGGCGAGGGCGTGGCTGGTTGATCGTAGCTGGCGTGTGGGCGTGTAGAAGGTCATGCGGTCGTTGAGGTACTTTGGGCCCAGGTCGTGGAGGGCCTTGTGTGCGTGGGTGAGGAGTCTGAACGTGATTCTCTTGCTGACGGGGAGCCAGTGCAGGTCTTTCAGGTGCACGGTGATGTGGCTGTGTCGGGGGATGTCCAGGATGAGTCGTGCGGAGGCGTTCTGGATGCGCTGGAGTCTCTTTTGAAGTTTGGCTGTGGTTCCGGCGTAGAGGGTGTTCCCATAGTCCAGTCGGCTGGTGACGAGTGCCTGGGTGACGGTCTTCCTGGTTTCAGTGGGGATCCATCTGAAGATCTTGCGGAGCATGCGCAGGGTGTTGAAGCATGAAGATGAGACGGCGTTGACTTGTCTGGTCATCGACAGGGAGGAGTCCAGGATGAAGCCCAGGTTGCGTGCGTGGTCCGTTGGCTTGGGCGCGGTGCCCAGGGCCGGGGGCCACCAGGAGTAGTCCCAGGCGGAGGGTGATGAGCCCAGGATGAGGACTTCCGTCTTATCTGAGTTCAGTTTAAGGCGGCTGTTCCTCATCCAGTCGGCGACGTCTCTCATCCCGTCGTGTAGGTTGGCTCTGGCGGTGGTGGGGTCGTTGGTGAGGGAGAGGATCAGCTGGGTGTCGTCGGCGTAGGAGATGATGTTGAGGTTGTGTCGGCGTGCGATGGCTGCGAGGGGGCTCATGTAGACGTTGAAGAGGGTTGGGCTGAGTGAGGATCCTTGTGGAACGCCGCAGATGACTTCGGTGGCTTCGGATCTGAACGGGGGAGGCGGACTCTCTGGGTTCTTCCGGCGAGGAACGAGATGATCCATTCCAGTGCTTTCTCTCGGATTCCGATGTTGCTGAGGCGCTTCACTAGGGTGCGGTGGCAGACGGTGTCGAACGCCGCAGAGAGGTCCAAGAGGATGAGGGCAGCTGTTTCCCCGTTGTCGGTTAGGGTTCTGATGTCGTCGGTGGCTGCGATAAGGGCGGTCTCGGTGCTGTGGTTGGCCCGAAACCCGGACTGCGAGGGGTCGAGGATCCATTCGTCTCGAGGAAGGCGGCAAGCTGTCTGTTGACGGTCTTCTCGATGACTTTGGCCGGAAACGGAAGGAGCGAGATGGGACGGTAGTTCTTGAGGTCGGTGGGGTCCGCCGTTGGTTTCTTCAGGAGGGCGGTAAGCTCGGCGTGCTTCCAGCTCTCCGGGAAGGTGGCGGTGTGGAAGGAGGAGTTGATGATGTCCCGGAGATGGGGTGCGATGGTGGCGTCGGCTTTGTTGAAGACGTGGTGTGGGCAGGGGTCGGTTGGTGATCCGGAGTGGATGGAGTTCATCGTGCGGGTGGTGTCTTCGGTGCTGATCGGGGTCCAGTTGCAGAGGGTGGTGGTGGCGGGCGTTGGTTCGGCGGTAGGGTGCGTTGTTTGTGCGTCGAAGCTGTTGTGTATGTCGGTGATCTTGCGGTGGAAGAACGCGGAGAGTGAGTTGCAGAGGTCTTGCGAGGGGGTGATGTCGTTGTTTCCGGCGCTGGGGTTGGAGAACTCTTTGACGATGCTGAAAAGTTCCTTGCTGTCATGGGCGTTGTTGTCCAGTCGTTCTTTGAGTGCCGACTTCTTGGTGGCCCGGATCAGCTGGTGGTGTTTGCGGGTGGCGTGCTTGAGGGCGGTCCTGTTGTCTGTGGTCTGGTCGAGTCGCCAGGTTTTCTCGAGAGTGCGGCAGTTCTTCTTGGATTCCTTGAGTTCGTTGGTGAACCAAGGGGTTTTCTTGCTTCCGGGTCTGCTGGGAGGGTTTTTTAGTGGTGCGAGGTCGTCGGCGCAGGCGGTCAGCCACTTGGCGAGGTTGCTGGCTGCTTCGTTTGGGTCCGTTGTGTTGGTGGGTGTGTTCTGGCTGAGGGAGGCGGTGAGCTGCTCGGCGGTGATCTTGCTCCAGCTCCGGCGGGGAGCCTGTTGCGGGTGGTGGTGGGTCGCAGTCTTTCTGAAGCTGAAGTGGACGCAGCTGTGGTCGGTCCAGTGGAGTCCGGTGGCGTGGCTGAAGGAGATGTGCTTGCTGGACGAGAAGACGGGGTCAAGCGTGTGGCCGGCGTAGTGGGTGGGCGTGTTCACCAGTTGCTTGAGTCCGAGGTTGGCGAGGTTGTCCAGCAGGGCGGTGGTGTTTCTGTCGTTGTTGTTCTCCAGGTGGAAGTTGAGGTCCCCTAGGAGGATGTAGTCGGCTGAGGGCATGGCGTGCGGGCTGATGAAGTCTGCGATGTCTTCGCTGAATAGTGTGCGTGGTCCCGGGGGTCTGTAGATGAGGGTGCCTCGGAGGGTGGTCTTGGGGTCAGTGTGTATCTGGAAGTGTAGGTGTTCGGGCGGCGGAGAAGGTCTCGTCGGAGTTAGTCGAGATGCGGATGGTGTTCTTGTGTACGATGGCGATGCCTCCTCCCGTCTGGTTGACGCGGTCCTTCCGGGTGATCTTGTATCCATCCGGGATGGCTATGGCGATGTCGGGCGCTGAGGAGGCGTTCATCCAGGTCTCGGTGAGGAAGGCGATGTCCGGTGCTGTTGCGTCGAGCAGGTCCCAGAGTTCCACGGCATGCCTGTGGACGGAGCGGGTGTTCAGCAGGATGCATTTCAGGTGGTTGCTGCTGTTGCTCGACTTGGCGGAGGTGGTGCACGTCCGGGGGCAGGTGAATCGGCAGGCTTGGCAGGCGAAGGGTCCGTGGGTGCGTCTCTGGTGAGGCTCGGTAGCAGGCAGGGTTCCGGCCGGCATTGAGTGCGGTGAGTGTGGCGGCGTCGTAGGTCCGTCGAGTAGTGTTGCGTTGGTGGGTTCCAGGGGTTCTGGCGCTGGGCGCGGTCCAGTCGCGGACAGGCGCAGACGGGCTTGCCTTAGGCGCGCCTTCGGCCGCCATTTATGGGGAGGTGGGAGGGAGGAGCAGCTGGGAGGCGGGAGGCAGGGGCAGCGAATGGGCAGTCAGGGGCGGGGCCGCAGGAACGCAGCGGCGGGAGTGGCGAGAGGCAGCGGGGGCACAGAAAGGAAAAACAGGGGGAGAGCAGACAAAATCACGGGCACAACAACAGTGGGGCAGCGAGGGGCACAGAAAGGAAAAACAGGGGGAGAGCAGGCAAAATCACGGGCACAACAACAGTGGGGCAGCGAGGGGCACAGAAAGGAAAAACAGGGGGAGAGCAGGCAAAATCACGGGCACAACAACAACAGTGGGGCAGCGAGGGGCACAGAAAGGAAAAACAGGGGGAGAGCAGGCAAAATCACGGGCACAACAACAGTGGGGCAGCGAGGGGCACAGAAAGGAAAAACAGGGGGAGAGCAGGCAAAATCACGGGCACAACAACAGTGGGGCAGCGAGGGGCACAGAAAGGAAAAACAGGGGGACAGCAGACAAAATCACGGGCACAACAACAGTGGGGCAGCGAGGGGCACAGAAAGGAAAAACAGGGGGACAGCAGACAAAATCACGGGCACAACAACAGTGGGGCAGCGAGGGGCACAGAAAGGAAAAACAGGGGGAGAGCAGACAAAATCACGGGCACAACAACAGTGGGGCAGCGAGGGGCACAGAAAGGAAAAACAGGGGGAGAGCAGGCAAAATCACGGGCACAACAACAGTGGGGCAGCGAGGGGCACAGAAAGGAAAAACAGGGGGAGAGCAGGCAAAATGTTGTGGTCAATTCATGTCACCCAATTGACAAATACTGATTTTATATATTTGTATTATTGACCACGTTATTATTTATTCTCATTGCGCCGTTCACGCTGTGTCTTTCACCCTAGTGTCACTGCGCCGTCCACTGTCACTTGCACGTTCAGTGCACACTTGTCTGGTATGGTCACTGTTTATTTAATTATATGGTAGTGCTGATATAACTACTTATAAATATAAATACTTTGTTCCTTTCACCAATTTTGTTGTGGTCTCCCTTTGTTCCCTCCCTTGTGATATATACAATTATCCTGAATTGCCTTTCTCGAATGTTTTCCAGTTGAGACATTGTTGTTTTGGTACAAACTTCACCCGGTCTCACCTGGGTTAACGGGTTTACTCCTGTAATTGTTTCTATGTGTTAATGCCATGGCATATTTTCCAAGTGTATTTGTTTTAACAAAAGCTATTTAACCAGAACCAGGATGCAAGGGGGGAGATGTGGGCAGCAAGGTATAATCACATTGAAGAAACCTAGTGACTATTAGGGAGTTGTTTCCCTGTGTAAAGTAATTGCTTCATGCAGTCTGTGGGGCAGAAAAAATGTTTTTCTCATGTCAAATTTTCTGTACTGTGGTAATAAACTTGAATTTGAACTTTGCACTTTGGTAATAAATGTGAATGAATGTTTTTAGAACATTTGCTCTAAAAAATGTGTTAATGCACCATATTTTTTGTCACCGCCATAAAACACATAAAGTACACATTTCATGTTAAACAAATAGAACAAAAAAAACACTGCAACTAACAGCCATTCGTGTTCTGTTCTTACTGCAAATGGTGCATTTTTACAGCGAATGGCACAGAATTACGCTAAGTGGCATAATGGCATAGTTTTTTGAAATTTTCTTAAAAAGTGTAAAGCAAAATCCCAGAAATTATGCAAATTGCAGAAGTGTAATTTAAATATCACTCAGGTCTAGTCTAATCTCATCCCATGAACAATCAGCAAAATAACAGTCGACATATAAAAAGGATTAACTCTATAAATTCTGTGTGACATCTTCTTGTAACATAAGTATCTTAAAAGTTATTCAACTGATTTACCCTGGACAGAACAAGCTCTTTGATGTTTATGTTCTGATCACAGTTACATCTTTATGCATGGTTTGCTGTAATTTCATACAGCTTTTTTGCTGTACCAGGTAGCAAAATTCTTGTGGCATATAAAATATGAAATCTCACTTTTAGATCACATCAAATATCTTTAAACCCCTTTGACCAGTCTAGAGCTAATTTACAAGATATAATCTGAGCTGGATGTGTCAAAAATCTGCAACATTTCCTGCAAATTCATCAAGCAGCCGTACACCTATTAGTCAATCAAAAATGTATTCTATGGTGTTAACTTAACTGTAACAGAGGGCCTGTTTTACAGTTTGGCAGACAGGGCACTCCTTTGCAAATGTGATGGAGTACCCTGCTCTCTGCCATGCCGGTCCCAAGCCCAACTGCGAAAGGATGAGGGTTATGCGTTGGGTTAGCTACCCCTCTTTGTAATCAAATCTTAGCTTGGGGAGAGAGGAATCTCCTTCATGGAGAGCTATGATGCTTTGTGGTGAAAGCCAGAGATCTCTGAAAGCCACAAAGTCAATCGTCTTGCTTTCGACTAAGACCATCATCATTGTGGCATGGAACGTGAGGACCATGTACAAGACAGGCAAGACAGTCCAAGTGGAAGCCGAGATTAAAAAAATACAACCTCTCCCTGCTTGGCATCAGCGAAACCAGATGTACACGGTCCGGACAGAAAAGACTGGCTCAAGGAGGAGTCCTGCTGTATTCTGGTCCATCCTGGAGAAATGCCTTGAGAGAGATATCATCATACTGTTGGTTGAGCTCAATGCAAAGATTGGAAGTGACAACACTGGGTATGAAGAAGTTGTGGGCAACCATGGCCTTGGTGACATGAACGGGAATGGTGCAATGCTTACAGATCTCTGTGCCCTGAACAATCTGGTAATAGATAGTAGTGTACTCACGCAGAAAAGAATACCCAAGGCAACATGAGTGTCACAAGACCATTCAACAGAGAAGCAGATCAACTATGTCCGCAGTGCCAAGAAGTTCCAGAGGTCCCTGCAGGATATGAGAGTGATGAGATGGGGATGGATGTGATATTGGACTATCACCTTGTCATGGACAGGCTAAGGCTAAAGCTGAAGAAAGCATGGATGGAACCAACAAACCAACTCCAGCGACATAACAGTACCCTCCTCAAAGATGCAGAGAATTTGAGTGAATACTCAGTGACGCTCAGTAACAAGTTTCAAGTCCTGCAAGACCTAGAGGACGACGGAAACCCAGTAGTCAGTGGAAGAAGATCAAAGAAACAGTGACATCAACCTGCCAGGTGGTACCAGGTCCCAAGAAACACCAGTATAATGAATGGATCTACACCAAGACTCTCTGCAAAATCTAAATGAGACAGGAAGAGAAAGCTGCAGTTGAACACCAACCAAACAAGAGCAGAAAAAGTGAAAGCGCAAGGCGAAAACACCAAAACCAACAAGGAAGCTAAGAGAAGCTTAGAAGCAGACAAGTGAAAATCCATCTATGGCCATGCCACAAAAGCACAGGAGGTAGCAAGCCAGGAAAACTTGAAAGAACTCTACAACACAGCAAGGAAACTCTCCGGCAGATACAAGCCAGAAAATCCTTTTAAAGACTAAGCTGGGAAGACAATTATAGGTAAAGAAGGCCAACAAAGAAGAATGGTAGAGCACTTTGAAGAACTGCTGAACCAGCCCGTGCCACAGTCTCCATCAGACATACCGCCAGCTGACAAGGACATGCTAATCGACTCCAGTAGAATGACCAAGGAAGAAATACAGCAAGCCATCAAACATCTAAGAAATGAGAAGGCAGTAGGACCTGATAATATTCCTGGGGACGCACTGAAGGAAGATATTGAAATATCAGTAGACAAGCTCTACCCCATGTTTGAAAGGATCAGGGAAGAGGAAAAGGTGACATCAAATAGGAAGGAGGGATATATCATCAAGGTCCCCAAAAACGCTAACCTGAGTAACTGTGCAAACTACAGAGGGTTTACTCTATCAACCCCAGGCAAAGTGTTCAACAGAGCCATCCTGAAAAGAGTGAAGGAACAAATTGGCACTCAATTTCGAGAACAGAAAGCTGCCTTTCACAAAGTTAGATCCTATACAGACCAGATTGCAACACTGTTCATCATCATTGAGCAGTCGATGGAATGGACCTCCCCGCTCTATGTCAACTTCATCGACTATGAGAAGACATTCCACAGCGTGGACAGACAGACCCTTCGGAAACTCCTCTGCCACTACGGTATGCCAGATAAACTTGTAAGAATCATCAGGAACTCTTACAAGAGAATGACCTGCAAGATAGTTCATGAATGACAACTCACAGAAGCCTTCTAACTGAGGACCGGAGTCCGACAGGGCTGTTTGCTCTCGCCTTTTCTCTTCCTTCTGACCACAGACTAGATCATGAAGACATCCACAGCAAGGAGAAGAAATGGGATCCAGTGGACACCTTGGGCACAGCTCGATGACCTGGGCTTTGCAGACGACCTGTCCCTACTCTCCATACCCAACTGCAGATGCAAGAGAAGACAAGCAATATGGCAGCCACATTAGCACAACTTGGCCTCAACACCCATTGGGGAGAACCCAAGATCCTGAATGCTAACACGGTTAGCAAAACTGCAGTCACTCTTGCAGGTGATGCACTGGAAGAGGTTGAGGCCTTCGCCTACCTGGCCAGTGTCATAGGCAAACAGGGGGCCACAGATGCCAACATCAAAGCAAGAATTGGGAAAGCAAAGGCTGCCTTCATTCACCTAAATAAGATCTGGAGCTCCATGGACCTAATGCTGCAAACCAAGATCAGGATTTTTAATCCCAACATAAAATTGGTCTGTCTGTATGGAGCAGAAACGTAGAGGACAACAGTGACCACTATCAACATCGTCCAGACCTTCATCAACACCTGTCTGAGGAAAATCCTCCGAATCCGCTGGCCAAACACCATCAGCAACAACGACTTATGGTAGCAGACTTTCCAATTCATGAAGAAATCATGAAAAGATGCTGGGACAGGATAGGTCACACCCTCCGCAAGCTTGAATCAAATACCACCAAGCAAGCCCTCACCAGGAACCCTCGAAGGAAAAGCAAACGATGAAGGCCAAGAAACACTTGGTGTCGAGGCATCAAGGCTGACTGCAAGGAGAAGGGTTACATTTGGAGTTAGATTGAAAGCTAAGCCCAGGACAGAAATGGTTGTAGAGTCCTGGTTGATGGTCTTTACCCCTATGCATAAGTAAGTAAGTATCCTGCCCTCTAAACGCCTCATTTAGAGATGTGTCAACCTTAAGTATTCCGTCGATGTTGCCCCCTTTGGCTCCATCGGCAGAATACCTATTCAGTGGTCCAACAGAGTACCGACCATTGTAGGCAGGACATTGCATCTTCCACAAAGAAAACCTGACTTTGGCTGTCAGAACAAAATAATAATGACGCTCACCCCCTAAAAGAAACCTCTCAGGGTGTGGGAATCATTAGAATTTTGTTTTTCAAGCACAAACTCTCACTTTCAGAGTTTGTCTTCAGGAGACAAAAAAAATGTCAATAGGTTGTTGTGGGGTCACCAAAACCAATGGTGACACACACCAAACCTTTCGTACACTGAAAGGAACCGATGTGCCAGCAGTTCCTTTCATTGTACAGATGTGAATGCAGGGCCAGTGGTCATCTCTAAATTTAGAGAGAAGAATACTCTCGGGTGGCAGACGTAATGTCCTCTGTCAGCATTATGGACACTACTTTATTCGCCAATATTTAAATCAGTCTTGGAGTCTCTTACAGAAAGAGCGTTAGAGAAAAGAAATATAGAGGGGGAAGTCACAGAAGATGAGAGAGAGAGGGAGAGAGAATGAGAAACAGATAGGCACAGTTATATAAAGTCCAGACTTCTTAGTTCTGAACAAAATATAATTTTACAGATAAAGATACCTGCAAACCGATAGGTATGATATTGGTTTTGTACAGCTACGGAAGTAGCCAATAGCACACTATCTAATAAACTCTTATGCAGTCTTTATCAGCAGTGCTGTTATTTTACGACCAGTAGCATTTAGTTTTCCACTATCTTCCAAACTTCAATCGTACACTTGATTTGAATTGATGACAGTCATTCAGGGAACTCCATCCTTTAATTGGTATTGATTTCATTGTGATGACTTAGTCAAGGTTGAGCAAAACTGCTCGTGACCATGACTAGCCATCAATGATAATCTGATAATATCTTACACATATTTGGCAATTAATAATAAGGACGTAAAAATTATCAATGGCTCTAACTGAGCAAGTTATATATACACTTGTACGTTGTTCACCAAAGTGAAAATTAGCTGGCCTCATTTGAATGTTGTAATTAGTGGGGGAATACTACGATTTGTTATTGCTGGATGTTACCATCTCTGGGGCCGATTCACAGAACTAATCTGAGACAAAATCCTAAACTTACTACTTTTGGTATTCACAGAAGGCATTTAGTAGTAGTAAAGTTAGGATTCCTAACTTTACTACTACTAAACTGAGACAAAATCCTAACTTTACGACTTTCGGTATTCACAAAAGGGATTTAGTAGTAGTAAAGTCAAGATTTGCCCTTCAGCCACCATGTTACAAGGGACTGCAGAATGGAAAGCATAAGGAGAGTTCTTGTCTGTAACATTGATGACTAACATTTTAAGAAGCATAACTATCACACTCGTGATTGTCATAGCACATGTGTGAGTGAAAAGGGGACAATTTGAAATCCTTTATGAGTTCTGGGTGTACAATATTCCAGTTTTTGGAAGTGCAAAGAGACACCAAAAAGAGGAGTGGAAAAATCCGGTGGAGAAAACAAAATACGGGATCCAATAGAATCCTAGAAAAGGAAAAATGCTGAGCCAGCATTATGACTCAAGCGGAGCTTGTGACAATCTCATCTTGGACTGGATGCAGTAAAATGATCCTTCACAGTGATTCAGATTCAGGCTGAGATAATTTATTTATTTAATTAATACATGTTCCACTTGTGCAGAAATCGATTTGAATACATCGAGAAAACAGCTGTGAAATGCTGATCCAACTCCAATGTTTCGAAGCACTGGTGAAGTGCTGGACCAGCGTCTTATTAAACATAATTACACTGTGGCATTCAACCTGCTTTAATATGCCCATAAAGATGATACAGACAAGCGATCTAATGTTCATTAATGTTCATATTCATGTACTTTAAAATATACCAAAGCATCCGGCATCTACAGATGGCGGAGGTGTAACAGCAATACAGCACAAAATATACCAGGAGATAAAAGGCAAAATTGCTGAGTGTGAAAAACACACGAACAGCAGATGATCTGAGGAAACTTGAGCATTGAGGGAGGCGCTTTTCCTACGCAATCAGTCATTCTCTCAAAACGCCACAGCTAGGAGAGTGAACTTTGAAATGGGCAAGGTGTCTTCACTTTACAGAGCTGTTAGTCCTCTTTCTATGTCTGCTACAGTGGACCTGCAGGGTTTCTGGAATGTACTCCACTGCCCACATGGAATTGTCCTTTAAAGATACCACCTGCTGGAGCATGGCCTGAAAAAAATAATGGGGCATATTATCAAGCCCAATTTCGCCGCTTTAGCGGCCGTTTTCGGCCGAAAAGCGGCGATTTAAGTATAGCTCTATCATCAAGGACACGCTAACGCGTGTTTCCTTGAGGTAGCAGCCGTCTTGTCTCCACTTTGCATGTCAGCGATTATTATCGCTAATGACATGCAAAGTGGGCGTTCCTCACAGAACAACATGGGTAAACATCGCTACAACTGCATTGCGATATTTACAAGGATGCCCCAGACCCGCGAATCGATGATCAAAGTCGCGCTAAGGCCCCTTTATCGCAGGATTTTAACACCTGCTATTAATCCGACTTAGCCATCTGTAACATGGGAGGTGGATCTCAGGGCTAAGTCCACACCTGCCTATTATCAAGGTTTACATTATCCAGGTCATTTTTCGCTGCTTTACCACGCTAATGCATGTTATCACCCTCTATCGCTGGATTTCACATCGCCTGTGTGAAAAGCGTTAATAATACGTCGCTAACCCGGCGCTGAAATACAGCGATAGACGGCGATAATGAAAATCGTGCTATGCGCGATTTGCGATAATTATCGCATGTGCTTGATAATATGCCCCAATGAGCCTGATTCCTCTCACATTAGTTCAATTTTTCAAGTTTTTTGCTTTTTTTGTATTTTCCGATTCTCTAAAGTCCAGATGCGTTTCCAAGAACATCTTCTCTTCTAGAAGGTATTTCTGCTTGTCCCCTGCCTTGGCTCTGAGCTTCTTCCGAGTAGAGCCACGTACAGGAAACAATACCTCTCACTGTGGCAGTAAGTGATAACACGGGCATAAACGTTTTATACGGTTAAAATTGGTGAGAATTGGTAAACAATAGATTAACATAAAAATATCTCAGTCTACAGTAGCCTATTTTAGGCTTAATCTGCCCGGTCCCTGGATCGTTCCTACACACCCCTTTATGGAATCACCATAGCTTCTATGAAGCATTAATTCTTGTTTTTAATATTCAAAGATTATTTATTTCCTAAAAGAACTCTAACTTCAATCGTGCATTGATGATAGCCCTGAAATGATGCCACCCTCTGTTGAGTGCAGAGAGATCAGACTATGCAATCACTCCTAGAGCTTTACATTGGAATGTGACATCACTCCAGTATGCTGAAGCCAGACAGTTGCATCACTTTAGGAATCTGACACGAAACTGCTGTATTTCTCCACGGAACTCACGCCAGGCTATGGAACTACTCCAGCAACCTGATATCGGTCACAGAGATCACGCTAGCAACCTTAGAGCAGTCTGTAATATCACTACGGGAATGTGTTGTCAGGATGGCATGAAACATGTGATGGTGGACTCTGAGATTACTGCAGGGATCCCGGAGAAGATTGATGCCATGCTCAGGAAACAAAACAATCTAAATATCATATGGAGCATTGTGTGCTTTACACGTGCCAATTACCAATAATAGCAATAACAACATTTTGATATTTACTGTGAATAAATATAAAATCGAATTTGAATAAAGAAGGGAACAACTGGAAAGAACAAATGAAATTGTTTAACTGAGGCAATAGTGGTTCTTGGAGAGCATAAAGTGCTGGTGAAGAGATGACACGGGTCGTGGATTCACATAGCAGCTTGTAGTACAGACACATTAGTCAATTTTCCAGGATGTCGCTTTGCGCTGCTTCGTTGCACTGTGCGAGGAGCCCCGCTCCCCCATAAGCGCTGATGTCATAGGACAGTAGAAAGATGGGAGCTACAAACCGAGGCCCGGTGAGTATATGGTGGGCTGGCTTCTTCTGTCCAGTCCACCAATGGGCGGTCGCCAAGCATGGAGATGCCCCTTTGGGGAGGGAGTCCGCGTGTGGGATGCTTGCGGGGCCAGCGTCGGCAGCAGGCAGGGAGGAATGTCAAAAAGGCTGATCGAAAGCGTCTGGAGAGGAGGTTGTAGATTAGTGGGTTCACGGCTGAGCTCAAGTAGAAAAATACACCTAGAAGACAGAGAGAATGGTAAAAGGTGATGCGTGCAGGAGTCACAATTATAATACTTATCAATAGATTTAAGAATCACGTCTGAAAGTCAAAATTATATTATTTTGTATCTTCTATGATTAGGGGCTAATGCTTACATGTGTTATCTCCACGAGGTTGAGGAATGGAATGGAAATTTAAATTGGTAGGCTGTAGGACGGTGGCAAAAGGGGTAGCCTATTGATTACATAGGAAGAGTGGCACGTATGTATTTGACTGAATGACTAAAACATGTGGTCTACAATGTCTTATGGGCTGATATAGAGTTTGACAGAGGGTACTCCATCTCAACGGCGACGGAGTCTCCTCTCTACAAAACTGATGGTCTGCCAGCCCGTTTTCCTGTTTAGGGACTTTAAGTTAGTCAGGGACAGAGACTACTCATCCCCGTCGCTGACATACTCAGTCGGGATGCCAAAGGTTTGGCCACTCGACCACCGCCAGATTTAGAGTGTGGTCGAATGGCCAGTTTGTACTCTCCTTCACAGTCGTGAAATACGTGGCCTTAAGGGACAGTAAAAAAATTTAAATGGCCCGACACCTTGGGAGGTTTCTCCCGTGGTGAGGGGTCATTAGTTTTTATTTTTTCAAAAACAAAATCCTGCTTAGAATTTTGTTTCTGAAGAAGCAAAAACTTGTTAAAAGTTTGGCGGGCAGTGGTCATGTTTGACAGAGTCTTTCGTTAAACCTTTAACTCATTGACGGAACCACAGTGATGGAGGTTCCTATCAATGACCAGGGTTGCCCACTGGGCCAGCAGACAACTCTAAGTTCGGAGGATGAGTACTCCATCAGGGCAAAAGAGCACTTTACTCCATCGCCTTGATGGAATACAGTCTGCACTCTGAAGTCTAAATCAGGCTCTATGTATAAAACAGTTTGCAGGCACAGTGGCTGCCCTATGAAGTCCACATGGTCTTTTGGAGTCTTACACCGCTTGGAGCTTTACCCACCACAAAACCCGCTCATGAGCTCTAAACAAGGCCTAGCCCAACCAGGGCCTTCCTTACCATGGGGACAGCTCTGCTACAGAACTTGTCCTGGCTTGGGTCTTTTAACGTAGGTTTATTAAAGAACTACAGTAATAACTGCGCCCCAAAGAAAGTGCCAACACAGGTTTCAATGTTACTGGACAAAGAGGCCTAACACTAGACAGCAGGCTGCATTGTAGCACCATGGGGTTGTTGTTTGTGCTGCTTCAGTCTGAACAAGTAGCAGAGAAAAACTATTACATTCCCTTCTACATATTTGTCATAAACATTTATATTGTTTTTTAATCAGTGACATGTCTTTTCAAAATCGAACTGTTTACTTAGTTCATGAAAATAGGTGTCATCTGACCTGCATGCCATCATGTGTGGTGAGTGAGATAACTGAGTGAGCTGTCATCACTATGTCAAACAGTAGAAGTTAGTTGCTGTATCAACCATTGCAAGAAATACATTTCAAAGCCCTGCACAGGCGTTTGAGGGCTATTGGAACTCTCTTCCTGTTAAGACAGCTGACCTTCACCTGCTAACAGTTAAATCTACAGCTCCCTCAAAAGCAGGATCACACAGACCAATCTGCAGGTGGTAGCTTTACCAAATAAGCAGTAACTTACTTGAATTAGTACAGTTGGCAGGAACCGTTTTAGTGATGTAGTAGCTAGAGCACAAGAGCAGTTTTGACAGCAACAACGGCTCAGATATTAGATTTAAATTTCTGATTTATTCAATCCTAATTTCAAAGGTAAGTTTTATTATGAAATGCATAAGATAGGTGTGCCAGTTTCTACGATTTTCTTTTGTGAACTCATTTTGTTCTTTTTTTGTGATCTATGCTGATTACATTGCATTTAGTGAAAGCACCATTGGCCACATGCATCAACATTTGGAATAGCAATTACCTAATTGCGATTTTCTGCGCATCGAATTAGGTAATCGCTTTTCCAAATGTATGAAACTCATACAGTTTCATTTAGCGATTCCTAGGGGGTCGCAAATCGACCTACCTCATTAATATTAATGAGGAAGGTCGCACTTTGCGACCTCCTAGGAATTTCAAAAATCATGGGGATGGTGGCCTGCTAAGGTCAGCAAACAACCATGTTTTCAATAAAGCAAACATTTTTTTTTTAATGCAGCCCATTATCCTTAAAGAAAAACGGGCTGCATTTAAAAAAGAAAAATGAAAAGGTTTCTTTTCATTTTTTAAGAGCAGGCAGTGGTCTTAAAAACTGAAAATGAAATAGGACCACTGCCTGCTCTTAAAAAACGTGTTTGCCACCATTCCCAAAGTGGAAGGGGTCCTTTGGGACCCCTTCCGATTTGTGAATGCGTTACCACCAACTTGAAGTAGGTGGTAAGATGTGAATCTTTTGCGACCGGATTCACGATCACAAAACATTCACACATACCGCAACGATTCGGCATTTGGAAAGGATGCCCTAAACACGCCCCTTCCACGCACCGAATCGCAAACCCATTTTGCGATTCAGTAACAGGTTGTTATATTCCATATAGGTACCATAATATAGGCCCAGATAACTTCATAACCCTTCACCTATATTCTTCCCTACATTACACTTATAACGATTTACAGGGACTGACCTTTTACCTAGATACAACACTGCATTCAGAACGCAGGTTTTCCCTAGTTCGAAATCTCATACATTATGCATGAGGATTCTTGGAAGCACAGCAGGACTACCATCTCCTGTATAATATATATGTATAAAGTTCATGCCCGACGTCATCCTTAGTCCGACACAGTAATACAACGAGGTAGGACCCCTGGGGAGACCTATGGATATATATACATCACATCTTGCTAAGATAGACACAGGAGATCAGGACTTCCCGGCAGACACACTGACCAGAGACCCTGAGGTTCCTGCATGCAGACACTCCAGCTCGCAGTGGTCTAACATCCCTCGCGGGGTGTCCAACTCGAGACCAAGACGGGGTCCATCAGTCTCTCACTTCAGGTAATGGGGTTGACTTTATCCTAGAGGGATTCTTAGCTTAACACCTACACACATGCTAGGTACACTTAGGTACATCTAGTTAGGGAGAAATCATAGGAGTACGTATCTTTTTATTATCATGTATTTTATGTACAGCAAGATGGTAGAGCTTTACCATCCATTTACTTTCATAGTGTTTCTAATCCTATATATCTGCTACTGTCTAACAGTTGTTACAGCTCATCTATTTTACACCAGAATAACAACTGTTCAATAAATACTTATTGAAAATGCCTTGCCTGTTTATTCTGTGTACCTCTCTAAGACAGACTAAGGGGCCGATTCGGGCCGGAAAAAATACCGACCAACTAGGTACGGGAATATAGTCCGACCGACACGTACCGGCGTTGCCCGACCTGGGACGTACGATGAAATGCATGTGAATCACGACCGACTCGTACGGAACACAAGCCGAACGACCGAACCGCACAGAAACAAGCTATCCGGCCGGGAAACCACGCGAATCGAACCGACCGACACACACCAGGAATGAACCCGACCGAAACGTACCCGCGAACTCCGACCCGCGCAGTACGATGCAATGCGTGGAAAACCAGACCGAGTCGTACGGAGCGCAAGCCGAACGACCGACACGCATACAAAAGCCAGCAGAAGGAAGCCAATACTCGGCGACCGACGAGTACGCCGCACAAGAAACCCTGCAGAAACACAGCGTGGACGACTCGGAGAAGCTCGCACGAGACAACTGCAGCGTCCTACTCGGTCCGAAGAACGTCTCCTACATGCACAAAAAATACTAAGGAAAAAAACAAAAAAAAGGGCCAAACAAGCAATGACAAAGGCAATAAATACAGGGGGAAAAAACATGGAACAAGGACACACCCCAACTCCACCTATATAAAGGCCACAAATCCCTACCATGATCCTTTGCAAATTCAACTGACCTGCCAGCACAGAACACCATCACACAGCAACCACAGACACACTCACAGCTCATCCATCACACAAGCCACACACCATTAGCACCTCAACAAATAGCACCCTCACATACACCCAGCAAAACCTACACTCACACACCCTCACCTGCACACACACACACATCAATCCCCACCACCACCCATCACCATGCCCCTAAAGAAGAATCCAAAGTTCCTAGACAGTGAATTGGAAGTCCTGGTAGATGAGATCCTCAGGGTAGAGCCCCAGTTGTTTGGTACATTGGTACAACAGACCCCCATGTCGCAGAAAACCAAGATGTGGCAGAGGATCGTCGACAGGGTCAACGCACAATCACCATGTTTGCGCACAAAGGAAGACATCCAGAACAGGTGGTATGACGTGCGCAGGAGGGTCAGGGACCTACTAAAGAAGGATTACATCCTGAGTCAGCACACCGGCAGTGGCCCTCCTGCCAAACCACTATACCTCAGGCCCTGGGAGGAGAAGGTGCGGGCCATCCTACCACCAGTGAGCGTATATGGACTATCAAACATCCCAGAGCCTGGTGAGTACACAACAAATATACACAATATTGTGTGACAATACACACACATCACTGTCAAGGGGATAGTCAAACCATGCACCCTTAGCAAATCCACAGCAACCAAAAGATAATCATCCCAAGATGTGTATGTCAGTCAGATAAACACAATACATGCAATTTCATAGTGATATGTAACTGTGTCATGACATGTACAAACATAACTACAAATACAGCAAGGCAGTGGCACAAATCTAACCAACAAACACAGTCAGATATTTTGCCACCACTAGAACACCACCTCACAGGGAAGCTCACTCAAAGGAAGGAATTCTGTGTATGCTGGTGAAGTCAGTGTAGCCAATAGCATGATGGGAGTTGTAGTCACAGATATTGGTCACACTCACAATTGGCCCATCAACACCACTCTGAACCATGCTCACATCACAGGGAGTGGAAAACAACTGACAAGATGGCTGACACTGGGTACTGCTGTGGGGAGCACAAGCCCCTGCTGGGAACTGGGCACCAACCAACAGCAGGACACCACTGCCTGACATCCTGAAAGCCAACTTGCACTCCCTGCAATGGAAGCACGTTCCATGGTGGGATATCTGGCTGGGTGGGAAGGAGGACTGACAGCTCTGACCATAGTTACCAGCAGCTTTTCTCACACACCCCCTTAACACAAACTCCACACAACTCACCTGGGAGAATGCATTGCCTCACAGCTCTAATTAAATATCCCACAAAGAACTACCACACTGGGTTATGCTGTGTGAAGCACAGGGACACTTTTGGGACTTGTAGCCAAACAAACGCCAGGACAACACTGTCAGCCATCCTGTCAGCACAGGCATACTACCCCACAGGGAAGCAGAGTCAAAAGGAAGGAAGTATGGGCATGCTGGGAAGGGGGTGTAGGCAATAGCATGATGGGAGTGGTAGTCACAGCTCAACATCCCCCACCCACATGGCCCAGCAAGCTCACACTGAAGCATGCACACCTCACAGGGAGTGGAAAAGAACTGACAAGATGGCTGACACTGGGTACTGCTGTGGGGAGCACAAGGCCCTGCTGGGAACTGGGCACCAACAAACAGCAGGACACCACTGTCAGCCATCTTGCCATTGCTGTCACACTCACACACAGTGAAGTCCACTCAAAAGGAAGGAAGTATGGGCATGCTGGGAAGGGGGGTGTAGGCCATAGCATGATGGGAGTTGTAGTCACATATATTGCTCACCCTCACAATTGGCCCATCAACACCACTCTGAACCATGCTCACATCACAGGGAGTGGAAAACAACTGACAAGATGGCTGACACTGGGTACTGCTGTGGGGAGCACAAGCCCCTGCTGGGAACTGGGCACCAACCAACAGCAGGACACCACTGACTGACATCCTGAAAGCCAACTTGCACTCCCTGCAATGGAAGCACGTTCCATGGTGGGATATCTGGCTGGGTGGGAAGGAGGACTGACAGCTCTGACCATAGTCACCAGCAGCTTTTCTCACACACCCCTTAACACAAACTCCACACAACTCACCTGGGAGAATGCATTGCCTCACACTCTAATTAAATATCCCACAAAGAACAACCACACTGGGTTATGCTGTGTGAAGCACAGGGACACTTTTGGGACTTGTAGCCAAACAAACGCCAGGACAACACTGTCAGCCATCCTGTCAGCACAGGCACACTACCCCACAGGGAAGCAGAGTCAAAAGGAAGGAAGTATGGGCATGCTGGGAAGGGGGTGTAGGCAATAGCATGATGGGAGTGGTAGTCACAGCTCAACATCCCCCACCCACATGGCCCAGCAAGCTCACACTGAAGCATGCACACCTCACAGGGAGTGGAAAAGAACTGACAAGATGGCTGACACTGGGTACTGCTGTGGGGAGCACAAGGCCCTGCTGGGAACTGTGCACCAACCAACAGCAGGACACCACTGTCAGCCATCTTGCCATTGCTGTCACACTCACACACAGTGAAGTCCACTCAAAAGGAAGGAAGTATGGGCATGCTGGGAAGGGGGTGTAGGCCATAGCATGATGGGAGTTGTAGTCACAGATATTGCTCACCCTCACAATTGGCCCATCAACACCACTCTGAACCATGCTCACATCACAGGGAGTGGAAAACAACTGACAAGATGGCTGACACTGGGTACTGCTGTGGGGAGCACAAGGCCCTGCTGGGAACTGTGCACCAACCAACAGCAGGACACCACTGTCAGCCATCTTGCCATTGCTGTCACACTCACACACAGTGAAGTCCACTCAAAAGGAAGGAAGTATGGGCATGCTGGGAAGGGGGTGTAGGCCATAGCATGATGGGAGTTGTAGTCACAGATATTGCTCACCCTCACAATTGGCCCATCAACACCACTCTGAACCATGCTCACATCACAGGGAGTGGAAAACAACTGACAAGATGGCTGACACTGGGTACTGCTGTGGGAGCACAAGCCCCTGCTGGGAACTGGGCACCAACCAACAGCAGGACACCACTGACTGACATCCTGAAAGCCAACTTGCACTCCCTGCAATGGAAGCACGTTCCATGGTGGGATATCTGGCTGGGTGGGAAGGAGGACTGACAGCCCTGACCATAGTCACCAGCAGATTTTCTCACACACCCCTTAACACAAACTCCACACAACTCACCTGGGAGAATGCATTGCCTCACACTCTAATTAAATATCCCACAAAGAACAACCACACTGGGTTATGCTGTGTGAAGCACAGGGACACTCTTGGGACTTGTAGCCAAGCAAACGCCAGGACAACACTGTCAGCCATCCTGTCAGCACAGGCACACTACCCCACAGGGAAGCAGAGTCAAAAGGAAGGAAGTATGGGCATGCTGGGAAGGGGGGGGTGTAGGCAATAGCTTGATGGGAGTGGTAGTCACAGATATTGGCTCACCCTCACAATTGGCCCATCAACACCACTCTGAACCATGCTCACATCACAGGGAGTGGAAAACAACTGACAAGATGGCTAACACTGGGTACTGCTGTGGGGAGCACAAGCCCCTGCTGGGAGCTGTGCACCAACCAACAGCAGGACACCACTGACTGACATCCTGAAAGCCAACTTGCACTCCCTGCAATGGAAGCACGTTCCATGGTGGGATAACTGGGCTGGGTGGAGAAGGAGGGCCGGATGTCCACCAAATACCACCAATGCTGGACATGCACACACCTCAACATTCACATAGAAAAGCTTCAGGTTGGCAGGACAATGTGCTACACCAATATCAACCTCTGACTGTGACAACTTAGGACAATGCAATGTACAGGCCCGCATCCAGAGGTACAGTCACAACTGTCAGGTGTGTGAACCATTGATGCCCGTAGAAACATAACATACATTGTGTGTCTCTTCCAAAAACAGGTGATGATGGGGACACAGCAGCAGACGAGGAGGAGTCCCTGTCCCAGGCTCCGGGGGACACTGAGCTCACTGGTGTGGAACAGCCTCTGCACTCCTCGGATGGCGAAGACCTACCTGGCCCCTCCGGTGCGAGTCATCATGCAGCACCAGCAGGACCAACATCTGCACCCCTGCACCCACCCCTCCAACAACTGCCAACACACAGACCACCCCTGCCAACACGGACAGACCAAGGACCACCGATGACAACAGCACAGGGACCCCGGCCCAACGTGGAGCAACGGACAACGAGCCCAGTAACAACCCCCAAGTGGGCCTACGGTCACCTGTGCGTGCCACCACAGGTCCCGCACGTGTCGCCAGGGGTGGTGGGAGGGGTGGTAGACATAGGTCGCTGTTTGCAGAGGGGCCTGGACTGCATGATGACCCACAACTGGCACGCATTGCTGAGGCGTACCAGAATAGCACCGGAGAGGTCAGCCAGGTAGTGGGGATCCTCAAGGACATTCAACAGCAGCAGGCTGCCCATCATGCCCGCTTGGACTCACACATGTCCCGTGTGGAGACACACATGTCCCGTGTGGAGACACACATGTCTGGCATGGAGTCCAAGTGGGACACATTGGAAGAACTGACAGCGGTGCATAGGGACATATTGACATGCCTCCGCCAGATTAGCACCAACATGGCCACACCTCCCTGTGTGCCCACAACATCTGGTGCTGCAACAACTGCAACTGCCACAGGGAGGGAGGAGGACTCTGGCGGAGAGTCCTCTGCACCGCAGCAGCCTGCACGTGAGGGTCCCCCCCGGAAGAAGAGGGGTCGTCCGAGGAAGGAAAACTGAGAGGCCGATGGCCATGTACATCCCCCAGGAACCCAACACCTGTTCTGGAAATTCTCCTTTGTGTGCAAACTGTTTACCCTGTCGAATGCAACACAACTCTCCCACATGACATGGGGAGCTTAAGTTGGCCCAATGTATCAGATGACTGTGGACTTTACTCAGGACATTTCTGCTACCAAGCCTTCCAACTCATCTGGGAACTTTGGATTCCAATCCCAATGTACAGCACCCACCATCCTGTGCACTATCCTCACACATGTTTGTAAATAAACTCACTAATACACCGTACTTGCCTCTGTTGTGATTCCAACGTGGTTTTTGTCATGTAGATGGTGATCTGCTAAATGACACTGTGCATGCTAACTGCTACAGCAAGTTCAACACCGTCATGTGAGTCATGGCGACGTGACACATATGAGGGAGACACACCACTAGGGCTACACAACACATACACACCAGGGCCATCAGACTCATCGCCTACACTGATGTTGCCAGGAAATACAGTGGAATGCACAGACACCACACCTATTCACAGTCTGTGTTAACTAGCCCACAGGTGCAGTAAGCACATGTCAGTCAGATGTGTGACCACAGACAACGCACAACCCAAAGTGAAGCACAGGTTTATTACACATTTGCAACATGTTGTTTCCACTACAGATGCAAGGTAATCCTACGTGGCAGTGGCCACACAGTCAACAAGTGTAGAAGAAATAAAGTCCAGGGGTGTGTGGCACATCACCTGTAGGGAAACGACTGCTTCCACCCTGGAAGTTGAATCATGGTGTCGGGGGATCACAGTTCACCAAACAACTCTGAAAGTACCCTGTGAAGGACAGACATGACACACAGTCAAAAGCACGGAAGAACAGGATAGAACTGCAATACTCATGGCCAATACATGTCACAAGATACTCACAGAAAACCAAGTTAGCATGTCAACACTGTTGGGGAGTACAGACTACCTGTAAGGACACATCGCTGCACGCTTCCAGTCAAGTAGCACATGGCCACACTCAAACAGCACCAGAGCACCACCAACACATATCACGCAAACACACATCATTGACATGACATCTCTGGATACTCACATTCAGCTGAAGAAGTTGGTGATGAGCTGTGTGCGGACATCACCATCATCATCATCATCATCATCACTGGCATCGTGGCCCAGGCCAGGATCCTCCACAGGTGGCGGATGTTGGTCATCGTCATCCAGGATGAGAGGCAACTCCTTCCGCACTGCCAGGTTGTGTAGCATGCAGCAGACGATGACAATCTTGCACACCTTTGCTGGGGCATATGGGAGGGCCCCTCCTGTCTTGTCCAGGCAGCGAAAGCGGCTCTTCAGGAGACCAAATGTGCGCTCGATCACTCTCCTGGTCCGACCATGTGCCTCATTGTAGCGCATCTGGGCTGGTGTCACAGGGTTCCTGAGGGGTGTCAGCAACCACGGCATGTTGGGGTATCCGGAGTCACCTACAGACAGACAATTGCACATTAGCTGAGTTGGAAAAGAGGGCGGAATACAACATAGCAGAACACACACAATGGTACAAAGTCAGTACACACCGACAAGCCAGGCACGCTGGTTCTGCATCTGTGACATCATCCTCGGGATGCGACTACTCCTCATCACGTAGGCATCGTGTGCCGAACCAGGGAAACGGGCACACACATGTGAGATGCTCATATCTGCAAGACATACCACCAGAGCATTGATCGAATGATAATGTTTCCTGTTCCTGTATGCCTGCTCATGTGCCTGTGGTGGTACCAAAGCCACATGTGTCCCATCAATGGAGCCAATGACATGTGGCATCCTCCCCAGGGCATAGAAGTCACTCTTGACGTCAGTGAGTTGTTGACGTGTAGGGAAATAGATGTACTGGTTCAGGCATCTCAACATTGCCTCCAAAACATCGCGTAGCACACGGCTGAACATAGTCTGTGACATCCCACCAGCAGTCGCAACAGTGTGTTGAAAGGTACCGGTGGCAAAGAAGTGTAGGGCTGCCATCACCTTCACCTTGGGGGTCAGCGCTGTAGGGTACGGCCGGCCAGGTTGCAAATGTGGGGCCAAGCGCACTGCCAAATCCTCAATCAGCTGCCTGGTGAAGCGGTACCGTCGGATGCTGTCACGTTCCACCATCGTTGCCAGGTCAGGGAATGGTCTATGGACAGCTGGTGCCCTGCAGTGCATAGGTGAAGAAAGAAAGATTGTCAGTCACCCCACATATGTGCCATTCACCATACTCAATTTCACATGATACATCATTACGAGACACAAGTACTTGATGTGTGTGCCGTTCTGTATGGACATATATGGCACCTACATGGACATCATCTAACATGTCAGTTCAACATGTGTTGACAACAGGTTCCAGGTTGTGCTATGGGAAACCATTAGGCTGTGTCACAGTACCCATTTACTGCTGTCACGTTCCACACACACACCACAGTGACATGTCTGGACAGATGCGCCACAGGCATCACAGCTCATTGACAGGTAGATTCCCAGTGACCCTGTCTTGCCACATGGACACTGGCATGACATGGCGTATCATGTACACGTCAGAAAAACAAACATGACTCCCACAGGTAGTGGCCCCTGTTGCCTCCGCAGGACAGACATGGACGTCTGTGACACACACACGCACAACATCAAAGTCCATGCACAAACAACGTTGATGTGGAGACTGTCTCCCATTGTGCACATGGAATCAGAGACATCGGAAACACAACATGCACACAGACTGTGGAGGTCCATCACTATTGTGGCAATGGGTCACCCTGTGACGTACATGCCTTCCCACATGGGACTCTGGGGGTATGTGACATGTCATACACATACACAACCTGGAAATGTGACCATGCCACATGCTCCGAAATGAACACTTGCACATCACAGTGGTCATGTGCACAACACACAAAGGATCCTGTCCCCATGAACACGTGCACAGCCTGGGAGTGGCTGCCCCCAAGTGCCACCCCAAAAACCACATGTTTACCCCCATTCACAGAAAAGGTAATGCAGCCTTACATGCCTTAGGATACAGTGTGGACTGGGTGTGGTGTTGTAGGTGTGCCCCTGAGTCCCTGGCAAGTATATGTGGCTGGCATACGTTCACCAGTGACAAGCATGGTGACATATGCGAGTGACCTGTACAGGGACGCGTTGTACAGCAATGGACCGATCGGTGTGCCCGCACGGCCCATTGCATCTGTAGTGAGCGGGTACGCGTTGTATCCCGGAATACGCGTTGTACAGCAATGGACCGATCGGTGTGCCCGCACGGCCCATTGCATCTGTTGTGAGCGGGTACGCGTTGTATCCCGGAATACGCGTTGTACAGCAATGGACCGATCGGTGTGCCCGCACGGCCCATTGCATCTGTTGTGAGCGGGTACGCGTTGTACAGCAATGGACCGATCGGTGTGCCCGCACGGCCCATTGCATCTGTAGTGAGCGGGTACGCGTTGTATCCCGGAATACGCGTTGTACAGCAATGGACCGATCGGTGTGCCCGCACGGCCCATTGCATCTGTTGTGAGCGGGTACGCGTTGTACAGCAATGGACCGATCGGTGTGCCCGCACGGCCCATTGCATCTGTAGTGAGCGGGTACGCGTTGTATCCCGGAATACGCGTTGTACAGCAATGGACCGATCGGTGTGCCCGCACGGCCCATTGCATCTGTTGTGAGCGGGTACGCGTTGTACAGCAATGGACCGATCGGTGTGCCCGCACGGCCCATTGCATCTGTAGTGAGCGGGTACGCGTTGTACAGCAATGGACCGATCGGTGTGCCCGCACGGCCCATTGCATCTGTAGTGAGCGGGTACGCGTTGTATCCCGGAATACGCGTTGTACAGCAATGGACCGATCGGTGGGCCCGCACGGCCCATTGCATCTGTAGTGAGCGGGTACGCGTTGTATCCCGGAATACGCGTTGTACAGCAATGGACCGATCGGTGCGCACGCATGGGCTGGGGCCTGGCATGGCAACGGACGCATTTTCGACGATTCAACGAGTCTGATGCAGTGAATTCAGTTGGCCAGCCACAACAATGTTGCAAATTCATGGGTGTCATGAAGTTGAACTTTTGAAGGATGCTGTGGGCGTGTATTAGTGGTGCAATTCCATGGATTGGCCAGATTCAGAAGATGCAAACGACTTGGACCTATCACTTTGGACACATGGGACAGTATCTGCCTCTGCAGCACACATATAATGCTGGCTGTTCCCCTGAGGGCTCACTTGCCTGCACTACATGCTCCAGGACGACATCTGCCACCAACACTGCTGCTGTCTCTGCATCCTCTGGCTACTGCAATGGCACGTACTGTGGAGAGAGCCCCAGCCTTCAGCCTTGAGGAGAACCAGGCCCTGCTGGACAGCCTCCTTCCACAGTACAGCAAGCTGTATGGGAAACCAGGGGAGCAGGTGAGTGTGCTGTCCACTGCCTTACTAATTGTGCATGTTGTCTGACTAGCAAGACTTCCAGTGTGCACACCACTGGCTAGCATGCTCACTGAGTAGTTCTCACCCCCAAAGTGTGTAGTCACATGCACTGAACAGGTACAGTGCAGTAACAGTGCATTCCAACAAGGTTTACTTCCCATGCAATGATACCATGTAGTAACTGCTGGCAAACTGTTCATAGCCATCGTTGCACTGCCTGTGTACATCATATGCCCCTGTGATTGAGACATGTATATCCAACTGTGTGATGCACGGATATGTTGCATGTGTAGTAATGGCCTTTTCACTTTGTCATCCTCACAGGTTGATGCCCACCAGAAGCAGGAAATCTGGCTGACCATCGCCCGGGCAGTAAGATCCGTGGGGGTCTACAAGCGCCGGATCCGCAACTGCCAGAAGAGGTGGCAGGACCTTCGTGGCTGGACCCGGAGGATCGCAAGGGTCCAGCTGAAGCTGTCGCCTCCTCGCAGGAGGAGCAGACACCGGACCCTGACCCCCCACATGCTCCGGATCCTGGCGGTGGTCTTCCCTGACCTGGATGGGCAGCTGAAGGCCAGACAGCAGCAAGGAGGGGGTGAGTCCATGACTGCACTGTGAACTTTGTCTGACATGCTATGTGCCCTCCTCTGGCCTGGTTAAACTTCCACAGTACATCAGTCTTGTGGTCCAGGACCCATGTCCCTCAATTGTGACATGCCCACTCCTCATCTGATACGCAGGTGTGGTCCTTACAGTCAGGAAATTGTGTCACTTGGGTACTGTGTCCTTGCATTTTGCTTCGCTCAAGGTGGGGGACAGCATTTGTTCCTGTGACTTTGTGGTGTGCTTCATGGGTGGGTCAATTGCTCACACAATGCCTAAGTCCTGACATGTAATCTGGGTGTAACTTTGATATGTGGTCCACTTGCTGATCTGAATCACCACATGTCCCTGGGGTATTTGGCACACCCCCATGCTGCGGGTGGGAACAATGTTTGGGCCTCAGGAGTATGTATATCAAGTGTGTCACACATGCTTAGCCACCTGCCTACTGTCCAGGGCTCATCCCTCTTTCAGGTGGAGCAGGACAGTCATGCCTACTCCAGGGCATACAATACACTCTGTACTCCCACTCCCGTGTATCAGCTGACATGTTGTGATCAGTGAAATGTTCCCTCAGGTGTCTGCCTCTGTGTCATTGTGCTGTGGCTTCGTTGTCAGGACTACTGGGATGTTTATCGGTTAGGGCTCAGCATGCCATCTGAGATGTGACCATGAGAGACGATACTTCTGTGACTTATAGGTGTTTGATCACTTGACTGTGCACACAGGTGTATGCGACTGTGAATTTCAGGCAGCTGTTTTTCATTCACAGCAGACTGTGAGGTGCTCAGGTTCAGAGAGTTGTGTTTCATGTCTCCCATATGTCCAATTGGTATGACGTGGACAAATAAGAGTTCAGATGATGTGGTTTGTGGGGGATGGACATGTGCACTTGTCAGCTACATAACTTGCATTCCCCATGTCCTAGGATTGTGACACAGTGCAGACTGTTGTTGGCTGGCTGCCATGCCCATGTGACTGGAGACAGTGATGTATGACTTTGCAGGCATGCCTGTGCCATGGCATTAAACTTCCTAAGAGTGATCCTGCAGGGGAGTGACATGTGCAACATGCACCCCATTGTGGCATTGACTATCCGGACATGGGTGCATCATGGTGTCTGGTGCTGGTATGCATCACATGCATTTCTAATTAGACTCTGGCCATCCCTTTATCCGGACACCTGTACTGACTCAGTGGCAAGAGATGTGATGTGTGCATGTTCACATACTTCACCGTGTTCTCTGCAATGTCCAACAACTGTGTAGGTGGTGCATGTGTCCACACTGGGGTATTACCATCAGACAGGCACCAGACAGATGGGTGCAAGGGCAGGAGGGGTGTGAGTTCCATGGTTGACCATCAGACTGACAATTGGCTTCTCCTAATCTGTGTGAGGACTTTTGGCAATGTTCAACTAAGGATGCCAGGGCTTGCTCTGTAATGTGCTGTACTTACTGTGGTGTGTGCGGTCAGTGCAGGTGACTGATGTTTGTCTGTTTCCCTAATTGTTTGCAGATACATCCACGGCCACAGGAGGGGACAGCTCCACGGACCAGGATGAGCTGCAGAGCCAGACTGGGTCAGCAGCCGATGAGTGGTCGGAGGGACCCAGTGGCACGGAGGGCGAGGGGAGCCACACCGAGGAGTCCTCAGCACCATCCACCTCAGCTGAGGACCACAGCAGCTCGGAGGATGACTCCCTTGTGGAGGCGGGTGTCAGCAGCCACCACACCCCAGCTAGTCTGTCTGGCCCCGCCACCACCACCACCACCGCCCTCCCATTGGCTCCCATTCCAGAGGTCCGTGGAGGCTCCCGTGTTCGGGAGCGTGTCTCCTTCGTGCCAGGCACCGCACCCCCTGCCCCTGTGTCCCCTGCTGCCCTGAGTGAGGAGTCTGTGTACCTACTTCGCCAGCTCCATGTAGGGCAGACAGCAATGCTGAGTGTCCTCCATGCACACACCACTCTGTTGACACAGCTGGTGTCGTTCATGGAGGGCATCTCGACGGGTATGTCTGCCCTACAGAGGAGCAATAAGTCCATGGACTCCTCCCTGACGGCAGCAGTGTCCCTCCTCCAACAGTCCCTCACCCCTCCTACCTCTGCCCCATCCACACTTCCTGGCACCCTACCTGTCCCAAGCACATGCACACCTGCACGATCACCCAAACACACAGACACGAGCAGCACAGAAACACCCAAAACAAAGGCAAGACGTGCACACAAGCATCCTCAGGGGACTGATACCACACCCACAGGGGATGGGGAACAGACACACACACAGGCATCCACAGTCACTCCGCAGTCCTCCAAATCCTCTCCCTCCAAGACCCCTTCCCTTGCCTCACCTGCAACCCCACCTACACAGCAGCTCTTCCTCTGTGACCTCGGCCTCTTCCCCTCCGATCCCGCTGATCCAGCATACAGGGGGAAGAGGAAGTCCACCCACACAGAGGGGAGTGCCCCTCGCCCCCGGACACCCTCCCCCAGGCGCAGACAGACGGGGGCCCCCACCCGCAAGTCCCCCCGGTCCCGGAAGAGCAAGACCCCGCCACCGCCCTGCAAGTCAACCACACAGTCTCCTTCCTCCATCCCTCAGGCCCCCACAACACAGGTTCCCCCACCACACCCTGCCCCAGGTTCCCCCACCCACAGATACACCATCCCCAAAATGATCCGGCCTTCTCCACCTACCACTTGCTCTTCCAGCACCACACCCCCGCTGCACATGTTAGTGCCACTGGTGTGGAGACCGTGTCCTCCCCCTCTGTCCTGCCCACCTTACCTGAACCCCATTCTACTCCCCTGGAGATGGGCACTGCAGTGGAGTCCACTACCACCCCGTCTGACTTGGGCACTGCAGTGGGGAACCTGTCCTCTCCATCTGGCCAGCCCACTGGAGTTGTGCCGGCACCCACACCATCTGACTCATGCCCCCCAGTTGTGCCGGCACACACCATGTCAGACACCTCCACTGCAGTTGTCAGTGACTCTCCAGCACCAGCCACCCCTTCCCTGCCTCCTTCTGGTGAGCCCTGATCCTGTCCCTGCGGTGCCTGGCCTGCCCCCCGTATGCCCCTCCGAGGGGAATGTCCCTGGTCCCTAGCAGTGCAGGCAAGCAAAGGGTGACATCTGCCACTGTCACCCTGTTTGGACTTTATTCATGGACTGGCCATTGGCCTTTGTGTTTTTTCTGGACTTTAATTTTCCAAATAACATATGCTGAATAAAGCTACTTTCAGTTCTCTAGTGGTTTTGCTTCAGATGTACATGATGTTGATGATGCTAACCATGCCCTTGCTGCAGTGATGTTGATTTTTGATGTCAGGTAAATGAAGTGTTACTGTGCAGGACCCCATGTGGTCCAGGGGAATGTGTCCTATCCTGGTGTGTAGCCATGTCATCCTTTGCAGCAATATGAGGGTGTCATGTTTTCCATATTTGCAAATGGGATTCCCTACCTGTTTTTTCAATATCACATCTGTGGCTTACACCCCTGCACATCAGATGTGCTTGCCATTGTTCAATTGGTCTATTTCCCTGACCGTGTGACCATCTCCACTGGACATGCATGTTTGGGCATCAATGGGGAAGGACTCATCTGTGGTATCAGTGCAACTTGCTATACATGTGTATTTGATCGGTGCAGATGATTTGGGTGACAATGCCATGACCAGGCTGATGTGACGTGAGCCTTCATTTTGTGCTAATTGTTGACTGAGTGACCAAGTGTTCTGCTGACATGATAGCGCCCTGCAGAGACAACGTATGGCACAGCTTTTCTTACACAGGAGTGGAGTCCCCTCATGGCAGTGTGTAATTCCGTGACATTGCCTGAGCCCAAGGTGTGTGTTGTGTGAGCATGTCTGTGTGTGTTCACTTCCATTTTGCTACGCAGGCTGGGGGCCCTAGTGATGTTCCTGTTTGTGATGCTTGCTGAGTTGAGCAATGTTCCCCCCAAATCTTCTCCCTGGGTGCTCTGTGATGTGGGTGCATGGCACATTACTGGTGATCAGGGTGTCATCCATAGGTGTGTTTGCTGTCAGGGCTGAGTTTGTGGGCAAACGCAGATGAGACACAGTCAGGATTCCCCTTGGCACTTGTTGGTTACACAAGTCATGTAATTTACAGTTTGTGTTAGCTTCCAGTGATTGTGACACGTTGTGTGTGTGACTGCTGCCACTCCTCAGGGTCAGAGCTGCAATGTTGGAAGTTGTCTATGTGTGTTGTTTGTGGGTGAGCTTGCCTTCTTCATTGGTGTGTGACTGTGTCCGGGATCCCATTGGTTGGTGTGGATTTGACGTCATGCCCATGTACAGCGTACTGTGCAGTGTGTGAGACATTCACAAGTCTTGTTGACTGGCCATGTGTGATGGGTATCTCCGCCTTAGTTCCCCCCACCACCCCTGGGATTGTCATGGGTGCATGTGCAATGTCACCAGTCCATGTGAGCTTCACTGCTGCACATTGGTGGAGATCAAGGTGTGTGGTGTTGAGTGTGTGCACATGGGAGTTGTTGCACGGCTAGACTCCTACCTCCATGTTGGCCTTGGCTGACAGGCTGTGCTGTTTTATTTGTGCTTGTGTAGGTGTGATGGTAGTTAGTTGCTCAGGACACATGACTGTGGTTCACAGTGTGTACGACATCTACCTTTGTCATCACAGTGGGATTATCATGCAGGCCAGTGTCACCACAATGTGGGGTCCCTGGGGGTAGTGCTGTGGTGGGTCTGTCTCTTGCTGTGTTAGTTGCTGTTCCTACAAGCTTGTGTGACATTTGTAATTTGGGCTCCCTCATCTAACAATGCCTGATTGCCCACATAGGGGAATCCGATCCATGAGTTACTTTTGTGTGGCACTGTGTTGACATCTGTGTAATAGGGATTCAGGCCTCCTCGTGTGTTGTGTGTTTGCCTGGGGACACTGGCACACCACCCCCTCACCTGTTGTGTTTGATATGCAGTGTGAGTCTGCCTGTTTGTGTTTGTGCATTTGCACCACTGCATTGGCATATCTTTAGTGTGCCATTGGCTGTATGTTGTTTGGTGGCTTTCCCCTGCTGTCCCTGGGACTCCTAGGTCATCAGTCAGCACAATGATCATGGTTTGTATGTCCCATTGCTGCCATGGTATGGTATTTGTTCACCTGACATCTACAGTCTCCACAGGATATCTACATTTGTGTGTCCATTGGTGCAGATATGTGGATCTGCATTATGATGGTCACTTCTGTCATTGTGTTATTTGTGAATGTTGACAATGTGAGCCCCCATGGGTGATGTTTGTCTGCACATGGCCAAAGCGATGTTTCATTGGCACTGCACTGTTTGCCTCACCCAATCTATGTTGCTAGGGGACACAAGCACTACTATGCCACTGATGTGTTTGTTGTTGTGTGACCAGTAATAAACCATGCAGTTTGGCATTTGCAGCTTTTACCATGACTACACTTACATTTTGGTCACTGTAGTGATGGGTCTTTGGACCCCATTGCCACAATGTTCAAAATGTGCTTCAGCTATGGACCCCACACTTACATTTTGGTCACTGTGATGATGGGGGTTTAGGCCCCATTGCCACACTGTTCAAAATGTGCTTCAGCTATGGACCCCACACTTACATTTTGGTCACTGTGGTGATGGGGGTTTACGCCCCATTGCCTCAATGTTCAAAATGTGCTTCAGCTATGGACCCCACACTTACATTTTGGTCACTGTGATGATGGGGGTTTAGGCCCCATTGCCACACTGTTCAAAATGTGCTTCAGCTATGGACCCCACACTTACATTTTGGTCACTGTGATGTTGGGGGTTTAGGCCCCATTGCCACAATGTTCAAAATGTGCTTCAGCTATGGACCCCACACTTACATTTTGGTCACTGTGATGATGGGGGTTTAGGCCCCATTGCCACACTGTTCAAAATGTGCTTCAGCTATGGACCCCACACTTACATTTTAGTCACTGTGGTGATGGGGGTTTAGGCCCCATTGCCACACTGTTCAAAATGTGCTTCAGCTATGGACCCCACACTTACATTTTGGTCACTGTGGTGATGGGGGTTTAGGCCCATTGCCACACTGTTCAAAATGTGCTTCAGCTATGGACCCCACACTTACATTTTGGTCACTGTGGTGATGGGGGTTTAGGCCCCATTGCCACACTGTTCAAAATGTGCTTCAGCTATGGACCCCACACTTACATTTTGGTCACTGTGATGATGGGGGTTTAGGCCCCATTGCCACACTGTTCAAAATGTGCTTCAGCTATGGACCCCACACTTACATTTTTGTCACTGTGGTGATGGGGGTTAGGCCCCATTGCCACACTGTTCAAAATGTGCTTCAGCTATGGACCCCACACTTACATTTTGGTCACTGTGATGATGGGGGTTTAGGCCCCATTGCCACACTGTTCAAAATGTGCTTCAGCTATGGACCCCACACTTACATTTTGGTCACTGTGATGATGGGGGTTTAGGCCCCATTGCCACACTGTTCAAAATGTGCTTCAGCTATGGACCCCACACTTACATTTTGGTCACTGTGATGATGGGGTGTTCGACCCCATTACCACAGTGGTCATGGTCGGCTTGCATTGTAGAGGCCACACACATTTATGTGTGACACATGTGATAGGGGGTCAAATTGTATGTTCAATGACATGTTCAGTGTTGTAGGCATTTGACACAGACTACACACTCTTGTCATGATGTTGGGGGGATGTCTTTTGCTGACATTCCTTATGTTGGAGTATGCTGGTTGTGTCATGCATTACCCGTCCTATGGTTGGGGATGGTAGTAGTGGTAGGCATCCAGGCCCACATGAGCAGGGGTGGTGGTAGTGACAGGCATCCAGGCCCACATGAGTAGGGGTGGTGGTAGTGGTAGGCATCCAGGCCCACATGTGTAGGGGTGGTGGTAGTGGTAGGCATCCATCCCCCTATGAGTGGGGATGGTAGTAGTGACAGGCATCCAGCCCCCCATGAGTAGGGGTGGTGGTAGTGGCAGGCATCCAGCCCCCCATGAGTAGGGGTGGTGGTAGTGGTAGGCATCCATCCCCCTATGAGTGGGGATGGTAGTAGTGGCAGGCATCCAGCCCCCCATGAGTAGGGGTGGTGGTGGTGGTAGGCATCCATCCCCCTATGAGTGGGGATGGTAGTAGTGACAGGCATCCAGGCCCCCCTGAGTAGGGGTGGTGGTAGTGGTAGGCATCCATCCCCCTATGAGTGCGGATGGTAGTAGTGACAGGCATCCAGCCCCCCCTGAGTAGGGGTGGTGGTAGTGGCAGGCATCCAGCCCCCCATGAGTAGGGGTGGTGGTAGTGGTAGGCATCCATCCCCCTATGAGTGGGGATGGTAGTAGTGACAGGCATCCAGCCCCCTGAGTAGGGGTGGTGGTAGTGGCAGGCATCCAGCCCCCATGAGTAGGGGTGGTGGTAGTGGTAGGCATCCATCCCCCTATGAGTGGGGGTGGTGTTAGTGGTAGAGCATCCATCCCCCTATGAGTGGGGATGGTAGTAGTGACAGGCATCCAGGCCCCCATGCGTAGGGGTGGTGGTAGTGGCAGGCATCCAGCCCCCCATGAGTAGGGGTGGTGGTAGTGGTAGGCACCCATCCCCCTATGAGTGGGGATGGTAGTAGTGACAGGCATCCAGGCCCCCCTGAGTAAGGGTGGTGGTAGTGGTAGGCATCCATCCCCCTATGAGTGGGGATGGTAGTAGTGACAGGCATCCAGCCCCCCCTGAGTAGGGGTGGTGGTAGTGGCAGGCATCCAGCCCCCATGAGTAGGGGTGGTGGTAGTGGTAGGCATCCATCCTCCTATGAGTGGGGGTGGTGTTAGTGGTAGGCATCCATCCCCCTATGAGTGGGGATGGTAGTAGTGACAGGCATCCAGGCCCCCATGAGTAGGGGTGGTGGTAGTGGCAGGCATCCAGCCCCCCATGAGTAGGGGTGGTGTTAGTGGTAGGCATCCATCCCCCTATGAGTGGGGGTGGTGTTAGTGGTAGGCATCCATCCCCCTATGAGTGGGGATGGTAGTAGTGACAGGCATCCAGGCCCCCCTGAGTAGGGGTGGTGGTAGTGGCAGGCATCCAGCCCCCCATGAGTAGGGGTGGTGGTAGTGGTAGGCATCCATCCCCCTATGAGTGGGGATGGTAGTAGTGACAGGCATCCAGGCCCCCCTGAGTAGGGGTGGTGGTAGTGGCAGGCATCCAGCCCCCCATGAGTAGGGGTGGTGGTAGTGGTAGGCATCCATCCCCCTATGAGTGGGGGTGGTGTTTGTGGTAGGCATCCATCCCCCTATGAGTGGAGATGGTAGTAGTGACAGGCATCCAGGCCCCCATGAGTAGGGGTGGTGGTAGTGGCAGGCATCCAGCCCCCCATGAGTAGGGGTAGCGTTAGTGGTAGGCATCCATCCCGCTATGAGTGGGGGTGGTGTTAGTGGTAGGCATCCATCCCCCTATGAGTGGGGATGGTAGTAGTGACAGGCATCCAGGCATCCAGGCCCCCCTGAGTAGGGGTGGTGGTAGTGGCAGGCATCCAGCCCCCCATGAGTAGGGGTGGTGGTAGTGGTAGGCATCCATCCCCCTATGAGTGGGGATGGTAGTAGTGACAGGCATCCAGGCCCCCCTGAGTAGGGGTGGTGGTAGTGGTAGGCATCCATCCCCCTATGGGTGTGTATGGCATTGGTGATGGCCATCCCGCCCCTATGGTTCTGCTGTTGCTAGTGTACGTCATTTGTGCATCCCTATGTGTGTGTGACATATTTCGGGTACGTGCCGTTTGTTTGTGCTGTTGGTGTTTGACTTACCGTCTGCGCCGTACGCGTCCGTGCCGGTCCCGGTAATAGATGTAGAGTATTGGTAGGGCCTGCGCGATGGGATTCATGGTTGGGTCGTCTCGTTCGGGTTTCTCGTGGCTTTGACTCGTACTCGTCGCTGGCTTGTCCGTCTCGTCGCCGTGGATCGTCTTGTTGCGCGAATCGGAGCTTATGTACGGCTCTCCCGGATGCTCAAACGTGCCGGACGTAGCGACGGGTTCGGCGCGTACGGAAGGCACATCGTACTAGTCCGGCCGGAAGGTGCTGTGTATTTTCTTCCGTGCGACTTGAATCGGCGTTTACGGATCCGGCTCGGGCGGGGAACAGGAGCTGAAATGGGTAAGTACGGCTCGCTCGGAATCTGGGCTGTTATGCGCATCGTACTTGTTCGTTCGGACGAGTGTTCGAATCGGTCGGGAAACACGCGTTCAGCTTGTATTTTTTCCGGACGAATACTGTTAGGTGCGCTTCCGGCCGAGATCGGAATCGACCCCTAAGTATGCACGAGTGACTGAGCGAAAAGTAGTATATTGTTTCCACGGTCCTGAGGGATCAGGGTTGTCATGTTCGATGGTTGCCAAGAACTATTCTCTCCTTGGTAAGAGGAGAATTTAGTGGCACTGTGAGCTAGCTGGTACAAAAGGCCAACATACCTGGTGGGGGTGTTCAGAATCAGTCCGACACCAATCCTACAGTGTATGCTGTCCGAACGCGCAGATACTGGGTAGGTTTTATAGGAACGACATGGCGCCGCCAACGTGGGTTGGGTACTTATTTAACAGTAGAATCTGAGTAGTTCAGTCGTGCTAGTCTCAGAGACCCCTACTCACAACTATCCAGAGACGTCTGAAGTGGGTGGGCACAAACTCCACCACAGCTGAGTAGGCAAAAATCCTATTTATTGGCTGTTGGTTAATCAAGCTTAAAGGACACTTTGTTCCTAAATTGTGCAAAACACCTTATCTTAGTTCCCTTGAGAAGCTCACCTTCTCTAAAAGCAATGACTGAAGAAATAAGAAACATGGATAGAGTTACGCAAGAACTAAATCTATCAACAGACGAAGAAGACGCAGATGCACATTTTTTTTTTCTCGCAACAAATTTTATTGTCAGCAGTCACATTGGGTCTGGCAGGGCAAGGTATCCAACCAATACAAGGCATATACATAGGAGGAAGATGTTGACTTTTTTATGTTTATCCAACAATAAAAGAAAAACAACAATATAGTATAATGCCCCAACAGGGAGCTGTAGTGTCACATCACCACTGCACTGCGTATCACATATCAGGCCTAGCCAAATTGCTCTATTGTCTATACACTCACATCCACGTCCACCGCCCCACCTCCACTATCGCACATATTAATTTATGAAGGTCACCTAGATAGGTTCCAGAAGCAGCCCACGGTATTCCGCCCACCTCTTCCAAATCTTGGGGTGTTTCTGTGGGCCTCACCTCGTTTTAAAAATGGGCAACTAACCCCATGCAAAAGTGGAGGCCCTTTTTCCACACCCCAACCAGTGGGGGGGACGCGTCTTTCCATGTCCTCATAATGTCACGCTTAGCCAGTGTAAGACCCAGTAATAGTAAATGCCGTTTGTAGATGTTACCGCCGATGTCATCGGTAATGTGGAGTAAGGCTAGGCGAGGTGTGTAAGGGATGTCCCACCCGAGAACCTCTGACAAACATGTAATAACCCTCTAACAGAACCTGGAGAGTGTGGTGCACTGCCACACCGTGTGTATAAGAGTACCATCGGACATTTGGCACTGCAGGCAGAGCGGAGAGGCATCCATTCCAGCCTGCCAGAGCCTATGTCTGGTATAGTAGACCCTATGGAGGTACTTGAATTGGATAAGCCGTAATCGTGTCACGATGGCAGCAGTTCTTGGGGATTCCACTCCAGGGCCTCTGCCCAGTCTTCGTCATCTAGTGGGCCAATATCTTGCTGCCACGCCGCACATGTTTTATCCAGAGTAGTGGGACTGTTTGTCACTAATGTTCTGTAAATCTTGGTAATCTTATGCTCCCCTAAGTCTCCCATAAACACTTTGGCTTCGATAGGGCTGAATTCTGGCACAGTTCCCTGGTGCTGGAGATGAGGGGAAAAAGCATGACGGAACTGGAGATATCTATAAAATTGCGATTTGTGCATTGCGTATTCCTGTTGCAATTCTTGACAGGACCTCAGCGTCTGACCATGGAGGACATCACCTATCTTAGAAATACCTATGGCCTCCCAGCCAGAAAACCCAGGTAGCCCAGCCAGTGAAGTGAGGAGACCATTGTGCCATAGCGGCGTCTCTTTTGTTAGCCGACCCCACCATCCCATTTGTTGCAATGATCTCCTCCATATCCTAAACACCGCAACAGTGGCTGGGGGCAACGCTTTCAGGGCTAAGTTCGTATATAGAATCATATGCAGTGACATATTGCCCATCAGCAGACGTTCAAGCACATAAGCGGGATCCCCTCTGTCCCCATACCACCAATCATTTAGTATAAGAAGATGTGAGGCAGCATAATATGCCTGGACATCCGGTGTCGCTATGCCTCCACAATAAACGGATTGAAAGCATGTCTGCAGTGCCATCTGAGCTGTCCTACCTCCCCAGAGGAAGTGTCAAAGAATGGAATTGAGCTGTCTAAACCAGACAGGTGGGATCAGGTATGGGTGATTTTGGAGTTGGTATAATAGACGAGGCAGTGTGACCATCTTAAAGATGGCAGATCTGCCAAACAATTAGAGCGGTAGGTGGGACCAGGAGCGGGTCTGTTCCTAGATCTGTGTCCACAACGGGGCGAGGATCTTCTCCCAAGATATGGGTTGGGAGGACGCCAGGAAGACCCCAAGACACTTAAATCCTTCACGCACTGTCGTCACCTCGCGTGCCCATTCGCCCACAGATCCTCCACCCCGTAGATGCCACAAATATGATTTGCGGGCATTCATATAGAGACCAGATGTGTCTCCGAAGATTTGCATAATTCGGAGTAATCTGGGCCCGACCTATCTGGTCGCGTGAGAAAGAATAAAACATCGTCCGCATAGAGTGCAATGCGGTTGGAAATCTCTCTAGACCACTCAAAGCCGTGGAGCTGTACGTCAATCCGCACCCAGGCCGCAAGAGGTTCCATGGCCAGCGCAAAGAGGCATGGAGAGAGGGGGCAGCACTGACGGGTTCCCCACCCAATAGAAAAGGCTGGTGATGTTGAATCTGCCACCCAAACAGAGGCGGTAATGTCGGTATATAGGAGTTGAATATATTTGAGGAGACTAGGGCCAAAATCTAATCTGTTCAAGAGTACAAATAGACATGTCCAACTGAGAGAGTCGAATGCCCTATCCATGTCCGCCATCAAAAGTGCTGCGGGTTCACCGAGGCGATCCACGGATGCAATGGCATTTTGTACGCGCCGGAAATTGTGTCGTGTTGCGCGGCCGTGCATAAAGCCCGCCTGGTCGGGGTGGACTAGAGTCGTAATGTGCGGTACTATACGGTTGGCGATAAACTTGGCTAGGAGATTTGCTTTGATATTAAGAAGTGAAATTGGGCGATATGAGGCATGTTGTTCAGGGGGTCGAGCGGGTTTTAGGAATACCACGTTTTTTGGCATGGCGCCAATCCGCGGGAAGACGCCATCGCTGAAAGGACGCATTTAGTGCTGCTAGGTAGGGAGGCAAAAGGAGGGTCTGATATTTCTTGTAAAATTCGGACGGGAAGCCATTCGGGCCCGGTGCCTTACCCGCCCGCATCTCGGATAATGCCGTCTGGAGCTCTTCCACTGAAATTGGAGCCTCTAGTTCCTCCCTCACTGAATCCGCCAGGGCACGTGGGGGCAAGTCATCTATAAATTTATGAACCAGACCCGACGAGACAGACTCACTGGGAGCATATAAAGTCTCATAATAGCTGGCAAAGCTTGTTGCAATTTGTGTGGGATCAGTGAGTACATCTCCGGCAGGACTGCAGATACTTGGAATAGTCATGGGGCAAAGTGTCCTCTCACAGAGGCGATGTAAAAGCCCCATTGATAAATTCTGCTACGCATAGCGAGCCATGCCATTCTGGCCTCATCCATCAATTCACTGGTGTATAGTTGCTGTGTGTGGGCTAAGTGTCGACGCGCAATGCCACCATCTACGCTCCTACTCCTTTGTTCCAGGTCAATAAGATGGGCCTCCATCTGTGTTAACTTCTCGCAACGCTGCCTACGCTGTGCAATACGCGATGTCTACCCCCCTCAATGTCGGCTTCATGGCTTCCCAAAGGGTCTCAGGGGATTCCACCGTCCCAGTATTCTGTGAATAATACTCAGAGATGGTGGTGTGGATATGTTCCCTATAGTGCTCATCATGGAGGTGCCAGGTAGCTAGTCGCCATCTAGGGGGGGGCGCACCGACCCCAGTCGCAAGTCTAATAGCGTAGGGGAATGATCCAAAAGACCTCTGTGCAATATCGCAGTCGCGTCTAACCTATGTACGTGAGCAGCCGATAGGAAAATATAGTCAATACGAGAAAAAGACCCATGAGCACTAGAGAAATATGTGTAGCCCGTGTCCGATGGATGAAGCCGCCGCCAAGTGTCCACCCAATCTATTCCCTGTAGTCAGAGTCGCAGTTTTGATTCTCGCGGTTCTACAGGTCTGACCGTGCTGTGCCAGCGATCGTCCTGGGGACATATAATATTGTTCCAATCACCCCCAACTATTGTTAGGCATTGAGGAATTTCTGCCCATAATCCCAGCAAGCGTTCCGTCAGGTTCCAGGCTAATGGCGGGAGAGCGTATACACTAACCAGGGTGAGCGACTCACCATACAAAGTGCCTGTGATGATGACATATCTGCCCTGAGGGTCTGTCCAAATCTTCTCGTGATCAAATGGGATTCTGCGATGGATCAATATGGCCACCCCCCAAGAGCCCCGAGTAAATCCAGGGTGGTAGATCTGCACATATCCGAACCGTGACAGGCACAATGTCTTATTGCCCCGCAGGTGTGTTTCCTGCAGGAAAATGATATCAGCTTCATGACGCTTTGCCTGGCGCAACACTGCCCCTCTTTTAACCTTATCGAGTAGGCCCCGGACGTTCCAACTCACAATGCGAAGACGCCTATCTCGTGACCCAAGCATATCTAGTGGTGTAGTATATCATGGTGAACGTGGATGAAGGGCCGCACCCGACCAAGATGTGTGGAGGAGACCGTATGCATGCACAGTGAAAACAAGACACTAATTGTAACAAAACCAACAACTTGCCCAAACCCCCTTCCCCACCCCTCCACCCCAATACCTCAGAGAACATTGAAACATCTGTTGTGGCGAGAACGGTGACCCGACCCCAATGGGGGCCAGGGACTACCATCTGCCAATGGATCCCCCCAAAGCCTCCCTGGCACATACAAGTGTCTGCAGAGTCAAGGGAGGCGCTAATAAACGTAGCCCCAAGTGGTATGCCATCGGCATAGCATTAAACAGTAAACTGACAGGGTGGAGCTAGGATGCTGTTTGACCCCCAGCGATCTCCAAGGAGCGGACGCGGGACTTGCTGCGAGTCTTGGTGCTTTTCTTCGACCGCGACCTGCGGCGCTGTTTGCCCGGTGACTGGGAGCTCTTAGAATGCGGGCCCCCAGACAAAGAATCCGAGTCCAAACTTGGCGGCGTATGGGCCGGAGCCTGACGACCTCATCAGTCCAGTGAAAGACCTCCTCGGGTAACTCAAAGAAGTGCGTGACTGATTGGTATGCAACCCGCAGTGTAGCCGGAAATAGAAGAGAATATTGAATTTTAAGGGACAGAAGTTTAGCCTTGGCCTCTGTAAATGATTGGCGGCGCTGCTGGACTAGCCTGGTGCAATCAGGGAATATCATAATAGAATGCGATGCATACTGGAGGGGCCCCCGCTGCCGGGCCTGCTGCAATGCCCGGTGGGCACGCTCAATTATGAAACAGGAGGACAGGACGCCAGGTGAAATCCACTCCGTCAGCCACCTGACTAGGAGGCCTTCCATATCACTACTCTCACAGCCCTCGGGGAACCCTACAAAGCGAAGGTTATTTCTGCGGGCGCACCCTTCCGCATCTTCTGCGCGCAGCGCCAGCCCCTTCGTGATTGTTTCCAAGGAGGAAACTTTCTTCTGAAGACTAGCGACCACGTCCTCCGTTGTGGAGATCCTAGTTTCGGCTTCCGTTATTCGTTGGACTGAGTTACGGAGGTCCTGTCCAGGGGTGCGGAATTTAATAAAATATCTACTTGTCCATGGGGCTTATTGCTTCATAAATCTACTTGTCCTGTAACAAATTCCACTTGTCCCTTTTGTGGCATGTTATGCGACGACAAATTATGGCAGCAATCACATTATATAAGAGCTCTGATATAGCCTCTTTGATTCTGCCAGGGCTCATACCATAGTAGGGTTTCAATACTAGAAATTCCCTTATTTTGCCACGTTTCCGCAGAGCTACATACTAGGTCTGAAGGTAGTGATAAGCAATAGTTCCAGGGTGGAATGCCCTTTTGGGTCTATGCAAATCTACTAACTTGCATGTTTTAAGGGTTTTCACCAACTCTTCTCTAACCTTTCCCCATATTGAGAAAGGTTGGAAATTTACTCCTGACAATGGCAGACGTAAAACTTCTTCCAGGGCTGGGAAAAAAGTGGTTGGAGGGAAAGTGAACTTGCAAACACTCAAGAGATTTTCGCATGAGCAAATCTACACATGCATATTTGCTCATGCTTAAATGCAGTTGACAAATATTTTCTAGGAGTACTATTACTTGGCATACTTTTGTAAATTCTTGTAAATTCACGAAAGCCGTAAATCTGCACTCAATGCAAGGACATATACCATGAGTGCACTTTTGAGACTTTCTTTAATAATTGGACCCCTAATTAGGTCTGGGGTTAACCATGACCTTTTGTGTTTTTTAAAATTCTGTCTCTCTCTCGCTCTCTCTCTCTCTGTCTATTGGCTGGCTTCACTGTGAGTGACAGTATTCTGCTCTTTCACAAGGAGCATATCAGCACACAAAGTTGTTTTGTTCAATGCCAGGAACTACTGTGGCAATGTGTGCTTTTTGAGACCAAAACCTATTTTTGCTTTTGCCAGTATTTGTTATAATAGTGAGGGCCCGGCAGCTCCCACGCCAGTAAGGTTTTACAAAAACCATGCCAAAACAAGACACATATTGGCAAAACCAAAAGGCTGATCACCAATTTCAGACCAACTGGCTTTGCCAAAGCTTGTTTATTTTTATGTTTCCCATACTCTTATTAAAACAGTTTACACTAATTTTACATTATGAATATTTTTTGGGAAATACTAGCTTACAGCAACACATTTTACTAAATGATGCTGCAAAGAAATGGTACCTAAAGGTTTACAGTAGCTTAGCTAAATGTTTTTTTTTCTACTTGCATTTTTTTGTGAACGTTATAATTTTAAAGCAAAGAATCATCAATCTTTCATTCAAGCTTCTACAAATATTTGCATCTAATCACAGAGCATTCTGGGAGCATTATACATAGCCTCATATTGCTAAACTTTGAAAACGTGTGTACACATTTGTACACTGGAACCATTGTCAGTAGTGGAGTCCGAGCTTACAATATTTACTTAGAACACTCACCCTAATAATAAAGGCTTTGCATTAATGAACCCTAAATACAAGTTTGAACAGTATTAACACATGGATACAAATATTACCTTAACTGCAGACAACGCCCTTTCCTGATCCATAATATGGTACTGTAAACTGACAGTCAAAGGGTTTGTGCTTAAGGGGGTTGGGCCCATTTGTCCCAAGGACAAAATACGCATGAAAACTTGTTGCCCTTGACCCCAAACAATATGTCCTGGTCGTCGGGCTATGGGAATTCCACATCCCTGCCTGTCGTAGGAGCATGACATCCGAGCCAACCGCTCCGATCTTGGCCTCTAACGTGTCTCTAGACTATGTTATAGCGGCTAGTATGGCAGCATTATCCGTTATGACCGGTGTCGAGTCTCCCTGGTTGGGCACCGGGGCCGCTGCACCAGTATATTTATCCATCGTGCTTTGGTGCGCGGCCGCCCCCATTGGTTTGTCATTCGTCATGACTCACGGACGTCGACAACAGTGATGTGTCCCCTCAGCCATGTCAGCCTAGGTACAGTAGCTACACAAAGGTAGTGGGTATGAAGATGGAAAGTGTGGTATCAGGACCCGGGGGACCGCAGTCACAGGCAAATGGGGTGCCCCTCAGGGCCGCAGCAACGGCACACAACTGTTGAGGCAGATCAGCGCATGCAGGGCATCAGGCATGTGAGTTTAGAATGTCTAGGCATGTACCACATATAGTGCTGCGATCCAACTGGCACACACCCTGCAGTATGATCCAAAGGGGTCAGAGAGTGCCTGGACCAAGGACCGCACCTCCTCCACCGGGGGGATCTCCAAACACCCTCCACTCCCCCAGGTGTGCCCCAGCGAGGAAGGAGCCGTCAATGGCGGGCACAGGTGGACATGTGGCAACAAAGTGCCCCACTAGGGTCCAGCAAGGAGTCCACAAGCAAAGCCAGCAGTCACACAGGGCCGCCGCACACGGGGTCGACGTAGGCCATCCAAATCGAAGGACCGCGGCCCGACACGACCACCGATGGGCTAATGTGCTTCTGGCCTTCAGGCCGCAGGACAGCACCCCCAGCAGGAAATGGATGAATGCAGTGGGCATCTGCAGATCGCCTCTCCCAGGGCCCCGGCAGACCCCAGACGGAAAGCCCAACGGCAAGCCAGCAGACTCCCAGGACCACAGCACACGGAGACAGCTCGGGTTATCCCCGACCAATGGTGGCGCAGACCGCGGCCCGACACGGCCACCGATGGTCCAACTTGCCCTCAGGTTGCAAGCCGGCAACCTCGGCAGGAAACGAAACACCGTGGCAGATCTCTCCACCAGGGCCCCGCGTAGATTTCAGGTGGGGGGCCCAGGGTAAGCCGGCGGCCACCCAGGGTCGCAGCACACAAGTTCGTCACAGGCCGATGCCAATTAACGCAGTCGCGGCCTGCGGCTCGACTCAGCTGCCGATGGACCGGTATTCCTCCAGCCCCAGGGCAAAGGCCAGCGCCCCCGGCAAAATGGTGCAAGGAGCGGCAGGACGGTACCACCATCCAGGTCCCTTTAATGTGCCACAATAGGCCGCACCGACCGGGGGGAGTGCACGCCACGGTCCGCCATGACTGCGGAATTGCAGGCCGCACGCCGCTGCCCCCCCGGTGGCACCACCACTCACCGTCCCTTCTTAGCAGGCCGAGGCAGGTCAATCCGCTTAGATGGGCTGCCGGATCCGCATCCAGCAGTAGAACTCCGGCCGCTGCACGCACCAGAGACGGCGTGCATGCGAGGCCGGGGATCAGCAGGCCTCCGCATCAACAATGCACCACAGCTCCCCAGAGGTGCAGGGGGAAGACATCCGCAGGTCCCGGGACACCGATAGGCATGGGCGTCACCCGGGGACCGCAGGAACACTCCGTCAGGGCCGATGGCAGCAGGATAAATGTTGGATTATTGTGGGGCTACGGGAGCTCTACAGAAGCATGTCCGCCATGTTGGACTGCACAGCCACGCCCCTCCGCAGATGCAATTTCAATTGCAGAAAATGTTAGAAATGCAGTTACCATAAAACTAGGTGCACACGTTCTAACATCCAGGGTTGGACCAGTAGCTTTCGTGATTGAGGCACACGAATCATTTAAAACAGAGGTATTCTATTCATGGGTTACATTCCCAGTTGCAAATGCAAGAACAAAAACATTTCACTTTTACACAGAAAGTGAAATACCAGAAGAATATTGTCCCTATGAGGACAATGAAGTTCCACTAACTTACCAGGAACATTTATGCTGGTTTAAAGGCGCCCTCCCCGTACAAGAAATAAAGTAAGACTTGGTCCGCTCGGAAGAGAAGGAGCGACATGGCCAGTATTAGCAGCCTACACACCACATCTTGACATTGAAACAATGCCAGGAGGAGACTTACTTATACTTCACAAAGAACTGATAAAACTTTACAGAAACATGACACAGTTCGTCATGAGGACACTTACGGTCCAGCCAGCAACGGCTACAACAAACACAAATAGAGGTCAAAATACAGCAACTAAAATCACACTACAAACTTTACACGCAGTAATGGGTAAAATGCCCGCAAAACGTGAACAAATACCATTCTGGGTAGCTCAAAAAATAACACAGCTAGAAGCAGTATTCCCGAATACTAGCCCATCTGAAAAACACAGAATGCTAACAATCAGCTTGCCCATGGGGATAACACCACAGATAGAGGATTGTACCTCTTGGGGTACAGTTTTTGCTGCCATATATACCAGAACACATGGTATCCCGTCATTACCAGTAATACCAGATGTATTAAGACAAATACAAAATGAGTACGGAACAGAACTGGCTCTGAACTTAGGGATGAAATTACTAGGTAATTATGCCCAGGTATCAGCCATAATATTAGCAAATATTAAAGGGAAGCAGCATCAGTGGCAATCCGTCAACGCCTAAGGGAGTTCAGTCCTTTACAACAGGAACATGAATTACCAAAAATAATTGACACCGCATATGCAGAATTGGGCAGAGACAGTTTGGGGGGGAAAGCATTAAAACCGCAACTGATGGGTAGTCCCGAGAAGGACACCGGTAAGCAGACACCTGCTTCTTCGAGAAAGAAGTGGGAAAATAACAAAAAACAGAAAAATAAAGAAAACAGATCTCAATCCAGAGGTAGATCTCCTCCACAGGAGTCCTCCGAAAGGAGGTATAACCTTAGGAATAGGGACAATATTAGGAAACCTGACAGATATCAGGATACTGATACACGTTCCTCTCGTTCCTTTCAGGGTTCGACGAAAAACTCAGAGAGGGAAGGACGGTCAGACAGACAAGAAGAGCATACAAAGTCCAGAGACAAGCAGCACGCTCAAGACTATACTTCCAAAGAAAAGATAAAGCCAAACCAAAACCTCAGTTCAAAAAGAAGAAGGTTGCAGGTCTGAAGATCAGACATGCCCAGAATTCTGAGGACTCAACTACTGAACGAGGAATGGGCTCTGACGGTGCTAGACAGTGCGGCAGAAGTAACAATAGCTCACCAGAACCTGATGGAATTTCTGGTGACAGCGGACTTGAATGATTATATCACAGTGGAAACACCTGAAACTAGGGTAAGTGTTCCACATAAGTTATATGAAATAACACTCCAAATGGAGGGGGACAAACCCAGGAAAGTTAGAGGTCTCTTTTGGGAGAACCTGACGTTTGGTTATGACATTTTATTAGCTGAACAAGATTGGCCGCCAGCATTCGTCATGGACTGCCCTAGGGGAGAAACAGTAATATTACCAGCCTTTTCCGACCCTATTCCCAAATATCTAAAATATACATATGCACGGAAGTGGGCGGTAGCCCTGGCCCCGGCATTATATAAAAACCATGTTGGGTGGGATGAAGATTCAACCCACCACATAATTCCATTAAAAAATACTGCGACTCCACAGAGGCAGTATCCAATAAAGCAGGAAGCTAAAAAACAGGGCAGGGAGATCCTAGATCAACTAGAATACCAAGGGGTGATTGAAACCTGCACCTCTCAAATGAATAATCCTTTCTTTCCTGTAATGAAACCTGACAACTCATATCATCTAGTTTTAGATTATAGACATCTAAACACTTGCACAAAGACATTTGCAGTACAAAATGCACACAGTGCCGCACTAATGAATAATATTGTGCAGACAAAATACAAAACAACACTAGATATCTCAAATGGATTTTTTGCCAAAATATAGCGCCTGAAAGTAGGTATTTAACCGCATTTTCCGCGTTAGGTTCCCAGCGCCAATTTTGTAGACTCCCCTAGGGGTATAAGAACAGCCCAGGGTTATTTTCGGCCAGAGTAACTGAATTACTTCAAAATCTGGATGAAGAGGCATTGTCCTACGTGGATGATATTTATCTAACGGATGATGACCTGGAGGAACACTTGAACAGAGTAAATACCATAATATTGGATTTGCATCTGAGGGCTACAAATTAAATTTTTAGAAATCAAAGATAGCCCACCTCAATGTCCTTTTCCTGGGATATGAGCTTTCCAGTGAAGGGAAAAGTTCAGCATCTGAATTTTTAGAAAAGTGTGCACTCCTACAACCTTCGAAATCATTCCTGAACTTTTGCAGAACATTTATTTATTTTATTTTATTTTATTTATTTATTTTATTTAACTCATTTATAAGGCGCACAAATCATCCCCAAGGGGATCTCTCGGCGCCCGAGAAGGCGGCAAATGAGGGAGGCGTATGAAAATCACTCGATTAGAATAGCCAGGTCTTGAGCAGCTTTTTAAATTGTGGAAAGTTTGGGCAGGCACGAAGATGTTCGGGGAGCTCGTTCCAATGTTTGGGGGCCAGATAAGAAAACGCACGACCCCCCATTTTAACCTTCCTTATTCTCCTGCCACAGAGTAGGCTACGATTACTGGATCTAAGTTGTCGCCCAGGTAGGTAGCGTTCAATTTTATTAGTCAAATAGGAGGGGCCCAGCCCGTGCAGGACTTAAAGACCAGGCAGAGTAGCTTAAAAATGGCACGTTTCCTCACCGGAAGCCAGTGTAAAAGGCGCAGGAGAGGGAGGGAGGGAGTTTGTGCTGGTTTGTTAAGGGCGAGACGGGCTGCGGTATTCTGCACTACCTGAAGCTTGGTTAGCAGATCCTCCCTGATTCCTACCAACAAGGAATTGCCATAATCAAGGCGACTGATAAGGAGCGACTGGATAAGGGTCCTTCTCACGTTCAGAACATACATTTTGGATTACGCAGAAAGAGTTAAACCTTTCTACGATTTAATAAAACATGACTTTTCAGCTAGACAATGGACACAGGAACACACAGATAAAATTTGTTCCCTACAAGCTGATATGATAGCTTCAAAACACTTACAGACATGCGTAAATGTACGCAACTTAGTGATCCGTATAGTTGCGGGTCAATCAGGATACACCTACCTAACATATAATGAAGGTGAAACAGTACCAATAGCGTACAAATCCCATTTGTACACAAATGCTGAGATGCGCTTTGCATCCACTGAAAAGATTCTTACAGCAGTACAGACTGCTGTAGTAAGAGAAAGAGCACTGGCTCAGGGAAAGCGAATAATTGTCGGAACCCCAGTATCGGCTTTAGAGGCGGCTACAAAGGCTAGCGTTCCAAACGCAAAAGCCTTGCATCCGAGATGGATACAATGGGCTAATTCTCTTACTGCAACAGATGTAGAATACAGGTACGGCCCAAGTCTAAAAACACAAGCATTCCTGCAATATGAACAAGAATATCCTCTCCCTAATTAAATATTGCCTCTAGATCAGTATGAATATATAATTTACACTGACGGATCTGCTCAGCCGGCCATTGGGAGTAAACAGCAATACAGCGCCGCATGCGCAATCGTTAATGGTCGCATGCAGGATGGAAAATTTCATCCGAGTTGTACAAAAACCCAGTCTCTAGGAGACTGCACGGCACAGCTGGCAGAATTAAAAGCTATGTTACTGGCACTGGTAAATACGGATCGAGAATTCCCCACACTAATCGTGTGTGATTCCTTTTACTGTGTACAGTCATACAATGAATACTTACACCACTGGGGACAAAATGGGTTCAAAGATGCAAAAGGTGGCACAATTAAGCATAAAATGCTAGGGGACCAGGTAGTTGAGTTGAAAAACAAACTACCAAGGGCTTACTTGATACACACACTGAGTCATCAACGTGATGGCGTTCACGTTGAAGGGAATTCATTGGCTAATGAAACCGCAAAGGGGACTGTACGCACGGCTTCCGTAGCTGCAATAACACGTTCAAAAACTAGAATAGACGGTGAGATTATGGTTGCAATTACTGCTACACGCAATAAAACGGCACTACCAAAAAGATTTCCACTCAAGTACTCCTACAAGTTAGATGCAAATAACGTTCCATTTGCTCAGATTCCTGGAGTGGGGGATAGAGTAATACCGAATATGGATCGCAGGTTAGGTTTAATTCTAGCAGCACACGAGGGTATAGGTTCTGCACACGCAGGAGTTACGGCGACTGTTTCCTTACTGAAACAACGCTACTGGTGGCCAGGATTAACAAAGCAGACTAAGGACTATGTCTTGAAATGCGACATCTGTCAGCAGATGAAAGGCTCCACCGTAACACGTCCTGCACAGACACTATTGCTAATATCAGACAAACCACTCGCGTGTGTTTATTTGGACCACTGCGACCCCTTACAAACAGATGGGGCTTACAGGTATATCATGGTTGCAGTGGATTCCTGCTCTAGATTCCTATGGGTGGGGCCCCAGCGCTCGGCTGACGCTCGAACTGTCATAAAAGATTTGCGAGTCTTTATAGGGACATACGCAATTGGCACATTACATTCTGACTGTGGCCCCGCGTTTAGCTTTAGGGCTTACAAGGAAGCCATGGGAGGTTTGGGTGTAGCATTACAGTACTCCTCTCCGTACCATCCAGAGGAAAATTCGGTAGTTGAAAGGAAAAACCGGGACTTAAAGCAGTCTTTATCAGCTAGAGTATTAGGCTCGGGTGAGAGTTGGGAAAAACACTTGTATGGAGTTCAACGAGCATTGAATAACATGCCAAGAAGTTCTCTAGGGGGTGTCACTTCTTATGAGGTCCTATTTGGGACGAGAATGTGGGTACCTGATCTTGATTGTGAAGGCACAGTGGCAGATGAAAAACATTTTGACATCCATAAACATTTGGCTGTTTTACAGGATCTGAATAAATCCAGGGCACTACAAAGCAATGTCCCGGTAAAGCGGACCGTCACTGGGGAAGTCAAGTCAGTTACGGCAAGACCTGTCTGGGTCCCTAAATTTGGGGATCTGGTCAGAGAGAAAATTGCGGACAAAAAAGAATTTGGGCAATCATACAGAAAGCCTGTACCTGTCCTGGCCGTTGAAGGAACAAGATCTGTACTTCTGCCGCCTCTTGCCGGGAAAAAGGAGAAAAGATTTGTCTCAATCGACTTAATCAAACCACACTATGTGGCTGATACTGAATAGTAGGCCTCGTGGACTCCAGAATAGCCAACGCACTCCTCTCGCTGCCATACAAGAAGTTCAAACAGAGAGACTCATCACGTTTGAACAGTCCCTTCACGGAATGATGGACTATGCAATAATGCCATGGAACTCGTTCCTCTCGAAACGGAAGTTATTAATCAAAATCAAAATGAAAGACAAATTTCAACTCGACTAAACAAAGATATCTACATCAACATGCCTCAACAAGAGCAAGCTACAGTGTCCACAGGAACTGCGGGAATAACGAAAATAAATAGAACTGCATCTGGCTATTTCATGGACTTTGATACCTTTTCATTGGATCCAAGTGAACCTGAAACAATGTCAGCCCAAAAAACACGCAACCAGCAAATGAAAGACTTTCTGAACTTTCTTAGAAAAACTTAGGGGCCAATTATCAATAGACGGCGATAAATATCGCAAAGCGTGCTTAGCGCTTATTTATTTATCGCCGTCTATCGCTGGAATTTATCGCCCGGTTAGCGCGTTATTAACAACGCGTATCAACAAGGTGATAAAAAATCCGCCAAAAGCGGTGAAATGCAGTAATATCGCTGGAAATCCAACGATAAAACTGCAGGGATAGGGAAATCCTTGTTGTTAGGGAGATGTAGACTGAGGGGCCGATTCCGATCTCGGCCGGTAGTGCTCCGAATCGGATTCGGTTTTACCGGATCCGATCCGGAGCCCTATTTTCCGACCGAGTCGTACGCGCGTCCGGGCGGCGAGTACGATGCGTATTCGCCGACCGACTCGTCCGGGCGACCCGACCGCTCCGACCGACTGGTTCCCGGATCGTACCGCTCCGACCGACTCGCTCGGACCCGATTCGCACCGCGCAATGGAGACGTTTTCCGGCCGGGTAAGTACGATGCGCACCTCGACCGCTCCGACCGACTCGCGCCGTCCGACTCGAACTCGCTGTCGGAGCCGTGCTTTGGGGTCCGTGTCGGACCCCCCTGTACGGCGTACCCGTGCGAGGCGCACACAGGGGGACCCATGGGTCCCCCTACCTGTGCGTGTACGCCGCGAGCGCTCCGCGGCGTACTCGCTGTAGAGGGCGCCCTTGTCCGCCTCGCACCCATTGAGGCAATGGGAGCCCGCGTACGCGTTGTACGACCGGCTCCCATTGAGTTCAATGGGAGTCCGACCGACTCGTGTCCGGTGGCATACGAATGCATCGGACTCGTTCGGTCGGACTGCACGGGTCCGATTTGGTCGGAAATCTCTCCGAGGCCGGCTCGGTCGGAGAAATTACCGACACGAATCGGAATCGGCCCCTTAGCCTTATAATCCACCTTCCATCATACAGATAGGCAAGTCTGAAATTTTGCAGATGTTAGACACCGGCGATAACCGCGCTTAGTGCGCCTTTTTAAATCGCTACGCGTGTCCGGGACAGCCTTGTAAATATCGCGAAGGCCCGTTAGCGATATATTACAATGAAGTTTTACGTGGCACGCCTACCTTGCATCTCATTAGCGATGCGAGGCGAGGCAGAAAGAAGCCGGGCGCTAAGGAAAGGAAACACGCGCTAGCGTGTCCTTGTTGATAAAGCAATAAAATTATCGCCGCTTTTCGCATGAAAACGGACGCTAAAGCGGCGATAATTTTATCGCGGCCCCTTGATGATATGCCCCTTAACTGGGTATCACCTTGGGTAGAACTCTGGGTAATTACCGGGATACTTTTCTTTCTTTTCTGGATAGGCTTAGTAGTTGTTTTTAGTATGCTTATAAATGGAACTTTCCTTTGACAGAGCTCTGCAGCACAAAAAGTGAATCTGATTCTGAAACCTCACCTATCATCACATCATGAACAAAGAGACTTGTCATCAGTGAACATTACAGCAGTTCCTATACCTGATGGTATAGTATGGGACAAGGTTGATTATGATATATTTGGTCCGACCGAACTTTTAGAAATTCCACATTTATTTAAAATTTCATTGAGTGATATCACTATCCGTACATTTTCCGATGATTGGGATTATGAAACTGTAAATAATATGTTGTCTGATTTAGAAACATCTGCGGCTTTTTCCAGTTGTGAAATGTTGGAAGACACATCAGATTTTGAAACAATGTATTGCTATCAACATTATGGTCATAATTTTTTGCATAAATCTGCTAATCCCAGAAATGTTTTTACATACCAGCAATGGGAACATTGCCCTACACCACCGAAAAGCAGTTCAAAGACATTTGCACAGAAGTTTCTATATTTTTTGGGGTTTAACACGTCAGACCTAGCCTCATATTATTATAAGGTTGCACCAACACCGGCACAGAAAAATATGCTGACAAATACCAAACAGATTTATTCTGCTTCCTTTATTGCCCAGTTGTCTGAACAAGGTTTCGACTTATGGAAAGACACTATAGATTTAAAATCTGTCTGGGGTACTAGAGACTGGCAGGTCCAGGGAACTGAAGCACTATTTCGAGCATGCCTCATTCCTCAGCAGATCATGTTTTTGAACGAAACTGTGCAACAAACTTCCTGTCTTGGAATAGCCAAGAACAAAGACGAATACACCACGGATGCCCACACATCACACACTGAGGGTAACATAGCGACACAGGAAGGGACAGACCCCCTCCTTGATGGATGGAACCTGCACCCCCCCCACCCCTAGCGCCTTGAGACCCTTACGGGTGAGTAGTCGCGCTTTAACAAACCCTTGATTGATTGATTACGCTAGATGAGTTAATGCAATACAATAGATCAGACCCCGATTGGAAGGGATGGTTGATTTGGCCCACAGACACCAATAGATGTCAGGAAAGATTCATGGGTAAAACCAAAGGGTTTAATATCAACAGGCCAGATCCACACTATGTACAGAGAGAACACCTAGGGGTAGTGACATTATAGAGTGTTGGGAAGTTATGCCTCGACACTATCACAGGTGAAACAACACTTATCCTTACTTACAAAGGATGTGGATCTACAGGATTTTTTATTAGGTACTAGAAACCAGCGTCACAAACGTTTCTATTATGCTGTCTATAATGAAATTTGGAAAATATCACAAGAACAGGCCGCGGAGAGGTTACGCGAAATAGATCGTTTAAACCTAGAGAAAGCTCTAGCAGTGGTTGACAATGGGTTAATTACACTAACCTCCAGGATATATTCACTGGGCAACATTGTATCTTCTGCAATAGATATATTGGAACAGGATTTGTCCATATTACAACAAGGGCAATCGCAATTGTGTTCTAATATATTGTTAAGCTGGACGCTGCAATCTTTGTGCGCAGGCTATGTGCCTTGGCGTTTCATCAACAGTACATCTCTGTTTTCTTCATATAACCTAACAGACAAACAGATAGAGATGGCACAAAGGGGTGCAAAATATACAATGCTGCATATTGAAAAACTGGATAGATTAGCCTTTACAGTGGCAGAATCACCGTCCACAGAATGGTTAATCCATGGCCACATAACTCTACCGGTCACTACTTTTCAATTTCAATATTGCCTTGAACAATAGCAGGCAGGCAGATATGAAGAAATGAGTAGGGAATTCATCAAGGAATCTTGGGAATTACCGTACAGATTTCGATGCCGGAGTGGGTATAGAGAAGTGTTTTTAAGCGGTACGAACTGTGAGAACACTTTAAGTGGATCACTCATATGTCAGGATATAATGCTGCATGGGGCGTGTAATGGTTTAGTAGCAAATTTGTCCTGTTACTTGAGGGGTACCCCAGCTGCCGTGATCACTCCAGTGTTCAGGCTACTTTCGAATGGGAGTTACTTGATGCTGAACGATTAAGGTTGCTGTGGGATGCTTCCGGGCATCGCATATCTGGTAACCGTGAACTCCAGGGTTACTTGCTGTATGCAAGTATTTGTTTCCACCAACACATACAGTCAGGGAGGCGCCGTTATGGCCTTCGCTAAATGTTTCATTAATACGGTTTGATGCTTTGAGCAGAATGAAAGCCATGCTTTTACAGAACTCTGTGCCCTTAACCTCCTCTCGAGAGACTTTTGATCTCCAGATCGCAAGGTCCTCAGCAGAGATGCAGGTGCTCATACGTACAAATTGCCCCTTCCATTTCGCAGAAATGATAAATCGTATCTTTAACATGTCTGATACGACAGGCATCATCCACCTATTTAAGACCATAGGTTCTGGACTATTAAGCACCTTTCGGACGGTCCTCGGAGTTATACCAAACTTTATACACTCCGTATTTGGAAGCATTTTTGGAGGACTTCCGCTGATCCTGTTTCTAATAGCAGGTATCCTGATCGTAATGTTTCTGCTACGCAATGGACGTCCCAGTCACCAAGGAGATGGAAACAGTACTCCTGGAGCGAAAATACCGTGATTGCATGGTACAACATCTGGGCACACCTCGCCTGAGAGAACTAAGCGCATCATGGTTCTTGTCATTTAGACCAGTCTGGATGGACTGCATCTTACCTGTCCTCCGATGCCTGTTTTGCGGAGAAGAATGCATGTTGGATCTCTGTCTGACACTCCCATCATGTGCGCAACCGGACGTTGATGCTTTACTGGCCCCAATAACGGCCCATGTTCTGCAGTGTCCCCAGCGTATTCCAATGTTGTTGGCAGCGTTCCTTGAGCCTCCACAGGTAATCACGGCTACTGTTGGTGTGGACACCGGCTTCTCCTCTGACACCCAGGCCTTGGACAGCGCACAGGCTGCCCCGGCGTCGGCTGTGGACAGCACGGAAAATCATCTGTGCTCAATCGACATAATCTGCGAGGTGTTACAGGGACCGTCATGTGCGGAAGCAGGCAACGATAATATTGCATTTACCAGCCAGGGCACATAAACATTTGACTCATTTGGCCCGTCATGTGCTGGGAGAAATTCGACTTTTTAAAAAACAAAATGAAAATTGGAACTCCATAACAGAATTGACATTTGTTTAAGCATGCTTGGCTTTCAAATGCTTGTAGTAGTTCGAACTCTACCTACGGACACATTAGAGCTATGACTTGAGTGACAATTTCCTTTAAAAAAAATGTTAAAGATTTTTTAGAACTTTTTATTCTTTTTAAACCGAAAACTAAAGTTTTTTTTTTGGTAAACTATTAGCGTACCAGTGTCTAGTCAACCTAGTAGAACGTGGACAATTTAACTATGTCGTCAATTCGGAAGAGGAGTGGGTGTTATATTCCATATAGGTACCATAATATAGGCCCAGGTAACTTCATAACCCTTCACCTACATTCTTCCCTACATTACACTTATAACGGTTTACAGGGACTGACCTTTTACCTAGATACGACACTGCATTCAGAACGCAGGATCTTGCTAAGAGATAGCCAGAGGAGATTAGGACTTCCCGGCAGACACACTGACCAGAGACTCTGAGGTTCCTGCATGCAGACACTCCAGCTCGCAGTGGTCTAACATCCCTCGCGGGGTGTCCAACTCGAGACCAAGACGGGGTCCCACAGTCTCTCACTTCAGGTAATGGGGTTGACTTTATCCTAGAGGGATTCTTGGCTTAACACCTACACACATGCTAGGTACACTTAGGTACATCTAGTTAGGGAGGCATCGTAGGAGTAAGCATCTTTTTATTATCATGTATTTTATGTACTTGTATGTATTCATGATTACTGCAAGATGGTAGAGCTTTACCATCTGTTTATTTTCATAGTGCTTCTAATCCTATATATCTGCTACTGTCTAACGGTTGTTACAGCTCATCTATTTTACACCAGAATAACAACTGTTCAATAAATACTTATTGAAAACGCCCAGCCTGTTTATTCTGTGTACCTCTCTAAGACAGACTAAGTAAGCACGAGTGACTGATCGAAAAGTAGTATATTGTTTCCACGGTCCTGAGGGATCAGAGTTGTCATGTTCGATGGTTGCTGTTAGACCTGGTACCATTGGCGTGGGTCTCCCTTCCATTTTTTCGCTATGCCTCCTCTATTGTTGACATGTTTTTGCTGGTTTAGATGCTTTGGGCACTTTGCCACTGCTAATCAGTGCCAAAGTGCAAGTGCTCCCTATGATAAATTGATGTATGGATTTGTGACTACATGATTGGCTTATTTGATTTACTGTCAGACCCTAGTACAGTGCACTGCGTGTGCCCAGGGCCTGTAAATCAAATGCTGCTGGTGGGCTTGCAGCACTGGTTGTGCCACCCACCGGAGCAGCTTGTAAAGTGTGACTCAGGCCTGCCATTGCAGAGCCTGTGTGCAGTCTAGTACTGCCATGTTGACTTGGTAAGTGCACCCACTTACTAGTCCCCAAACCTTCCCTTTTCTGCATGTTAGTCACCCCTAAAGTAGGTCTGCGGGCAGGGTGCATTGTATGTAAGAGGTAGGACATGCCCTGATGTGTGTGGCATGTCCTGATAGTGAATTACAGCCAATTTCGTTTTTCACTATTGCAAGGCTACCTGTCCACATAGGCCAGAATGGGCAGTTTGATTATAACATCTTATAATCCTAACTGACCCAGGGAACATGGTAGAAAAACGAATTTAGTATGCCTGAACTCAGAATGATAAAATACATCTTTTAGTGAAGTTGGTTTTAACATTCTGTGTTTGAAAATACCACTTTTAGAAAGTAGGTATTTTCTTGCCTAACCATCCAGCCTGCCTCTGCTAGCTTGTGTATTGTATGTCTGGTTTTGTGAGTGACAGGGGCTGGGGGACTCCAGGAGACAGGGTGAGTCAGCACTGGGCTGAATAGACCTATCTGCATGAGGAGTGGTGGGAGGAGTAGCACCTGGGCCTGAATAGGGCTGTGCCTGCCTTCCACAATGCTGGCTCCACCTCCTGTGGTGTGTCTGATGACCCTGGCCCACACTGACAAAGGAAGAAGTTGTGCACTGGCAGAATGCACCCAGAACTGGTTTGGACTAGGTACAGGACCCTCTGCCTTCAGAGGACAAAGGATTTGCTAGTATAAATATTGGGGCCCAGACCCCAAGACTTTAGATCACTTCTGGGAATCAAGACGAACCTTTGCTGAGGAGAAGAACCAGGAAGCTGAAGGAGGAGACTACCCCTATGCTGCGTGTTGTTGAGGTTGGCCTGCAGTGGTTACTTTATTGCCAAAGAAAGGCGAAAAGGACTGAGTGTGCTTTCATCATTTTGAAGAAGATCTCCAAGGGCTTGAACATTGAGCTTGCCTTCTGCCTGAAGTCTCAGGGATACAAGACTTCACCCCCAGATCCCCTCCTGAATTCCCTGGCTGGGAATTGAAGTGCCTACTGCTGTTGGGCCTTCTGAGAGACTGCGTGTCGCTGGGAGCTGGAAGCGCGACGCAACGAAGAGGAAGCGTGTCTCCGCCGCAGCAGTTGTCGTCGCATCACAGAGTAAGCGTGCCGCTGCTGCCGCTGTCGCATCACCGAAGCGCCTCGCATCACCGGAGAAGCGTGCCGCCGCCACAGAGGACGCCGGCGCATCACCGGAGAAGCATGTCGCAGGGCCTGTCGCGGCTCAGATGATTGCTGAGTCGCCACACGGCCGTCGGGCGTGCACGCATCCCGTCTACGTTGCTGCACCGTAAGCAAGACGCCATTTTCTCACATCGCACCGGATCATCATCGCATCAGAACCGGGCCGCAGTAAGAAACCGACGCATCCTCCTTTCTGCGTGTAAGGAATCGAAGCATCACCTTCCCTGCGACCCTTTTGTTTGTTTTGCGTTACGCATCCAAAGGTACATTTAGAGTAAAGTGTCGCATTTATCATCTTTATTAAACTGAGCTATTTTCTACCATTTGACAGTCATATTTTTCGTATTGTATTGTAGATTTTTGTCGTTTGGGTCTTGTGTTAAGTCTATATAAAAATACTTATTTTTATACTACAACCTGTGTGGTGTCCATCTGTAGTGCTGTCACTGGGTTACTGTATGTGTTCACAAATGCTTTACACACTGCCTCTGAGATAAGCCTGCCTGCTCGTGCCAAGCTACCAAGGGGGTGAGCAGGGGTTATTTTAGTAGTGTATCCCCCTTACCCTGACTAGAAGCAAGGGTCCCTATTTGGACAAAGGTACCTACCTCTGCCAACTAGAGACCCCCAGTTCTAACATTGGTGGTCAGCGGTGAGGATTCTGGACTTGCATTTGTGACTCATATACAGTGATTGGTGTACACTACTAGTGAGTGCAGACCAAACGCAACCACATACATTTCTGGTAGATTGTTTTTCCTGGGATTTCTATTTTTTGCCAAGAACTGCCAAGTTTAGTCACCATGAGCAAAACAGCATCCATCGCATCTGTGGATTTCGATCTTGAAGAAGAAAAGCTGGAAAGTTACAATGTGAAACTGCTAAAGTACTTCTGCAGGAAATTGAAAGTTGCTACTACAGGTCTCACCAAGAAGGATGAGTACTAAAAGGCGCTGAGGGCCTGGTGGAAGCAAGAAGTACCCCTGAGCATGTGGAAGAACATGAGGAGGGGGCTGAAGAGGCAGAGGGGCAGCTGGATGGGCCATTGGGTCCAGGAGGGAGGAAAGCACCTTCCCCAACAGGTAGCAGTGTTTCTTCCAAGGGCCTGTCCCCAGGAGAGCTGGAGGACAGGGAGAGAAGTAGGGTGCATGAAATGGAGCTGACCAAGCTTAAGATGGGTGGGCAGTTGGAATTGGAAATTAAGAAATTGGCCCTAGAGGAAAAGAGGATGCAAATGGAGCATGAGAGGAGTTTGAGGGAGTTGGAGTTGAAAGCTAGGAGCTTAGAGATTACTCCCTCTGGTGGCAGCACACCGTCCATGCCTGTTGAAGCCAGGGTGTATATACCTAAAGATGTGGTGAAAGAGTTTTATAAGAATAATGATATTGGTCAGTGGTTCAAGGCCTATGAGGTAGCCATGTCCTCCCACCGGGTCCCTGAGAAGGATTGGGGAGCGGGGTTGTGGGGACGGTTCCTGAGTGAGGGACGGGATACCTTGTTAGACTTGCCCTCTGAGGTCCACAACTCTTATAGCCATATGAAGGAAGCATTGATGTCTAGGTATGGGTTGACTCCTGAACTGTATAGGCAGAGGTTTAGAAATTGCAAAAGTTGGAGTCCAGTACTTGGGTGGAATATGTGACTTTTTTTTGCAGAGCATTGGATGGTTGGGTGAAGGGTAGCAAAGTGAATGATTTTGACGCGCTCTTTGATTTGATTGCATGGGAGCACCTGTCAGGAAATTGTTTTCCAGAGCTACGCCAGCACCTTATTGATAGTAGGCTGACTAACCCTAGGAAGCTTGCTGAGGAGGCGGACCACTGGGTGAGCACCCGGGTCCACAAGGGTCACATGGGAGACTCCGCCAAAGGTGGGCAGGGTCCCCAGCAGAGGAGTGGGGGGGACAAGGGTAAACAGAGGGAGTTCAAGAAAGGGCCCCAAAGTAATCCCCAAGGGAACCAAGGGAAAGGTTCCCAGCCTCCCCCTGAGAAGAAGCCAGGGGCCCGACAGATAAGCCTGTTCACAGGGGGCCCAGGACTTGCTTTAAGTGTGGTCAAGTGGGCCACTGCTCCTATGATTCTAAATGTCCCTTGTATGGAAAGACAGCATCCACTGGTACACCACCCGGCAGGTGGCTAGTGTAGCCCTGGGGGAGGAGATGGGTGCCCACGGTGGGTGGGGTCTCGTAGCGATGTCCTTAGTCTCTTTAGGAGACAGTGAGATGGTCCCCAGGACCCAACTGCCTGATAACACTAAAAAATACAGGCAGAGGGTGACCATCAATGGCCAAAGGGTGGAGGCTCTGAGAGACACCGGAGCCAGTGTGACAGCTGTCAGTTGTCGGCTGGTGTCTGAAGAGCAGGTGATCCCCAACGCATTCTGCCCAGTATTTGCCACGGACAACTCAGAAAGCCACTGCAGAGTGGCTCAGGTTCCCTTTGAGTGGGTGGGGGGGGGGGTCTCAGGTACCTTTCAAGTAGCTGTGAGGTCAGCCATGCCTGTAGACTGTCTGTTGGGCAACGATTTAGAAAGTTCACCTTGGGCAGAGGTGGAGAGAAGGTCGCATTTAGAGATGTTGGGTCTGCCTGAGTGGGCGTGCGCGACCACTCAGTCTATGGCAGTCAGTAGAGGTGTTCAAGAGGATCTGGAGCCTGAGAGGGAGGCCCAGGTGCCTGCCTTGAAGAGAAGAGGCAGGGGGCATGGGAAACCTTCCCCCGTAGTTCCCATGGTCCAGGAGGAAGCAGAATCTGAGGGAGATGGTCTGGAACCTACACGGGAGCAAGTGGCCAGACTGGGGGACCTGCCTGAGCTGACCCATTGGCAGCAAGAAGGAGGACCCTCCAGGGAGGAGTTCTGCGAGGAGCAGAACCAGTGCCCTTCTCTTGTGGGATTGCGGCAACAGGCCACAAACCAGGCAGCAGGTGATCAGTCTGGATCACATTGGATCTACTGGGAGAATGGTCTCCTGTATAGCGAGCCTAAGGTTGCTGAGCCTGGGTCAGCCCGTGTGCTGGTGGTACCCCAGCGCTTCAGAGCCTTCCTACTGGGTTTGGCTCCTGATGTGCCTTTAGCAGGACATCTGGGGCAGGGCAAGACCTTTGAAAGGCTTGTCACCCACTTTTATTGGCCCCAGATGCGCAAGAGTTCAGACACTCATTGCAGGACATGTCAGACTTGCCAGGCAAGTGGAAAAAGTGGGAGGAAGCACAAGGATCCCCTCCAGCCTTTCCCTGTGGTCAGCACCCCCTCTGAACAGGTGGGTATTGACATTGTGGGGCCACTGGACCCCAAGACAGCCATAGGCAACAGGTTCATCCTGGTCTTGGTGGACCATGCCACCCGGTACCTGGAAGCCATCCCTCTTCGGACAGTGACGGCCCCCGTGGTGGGACGTGCACTGATGGGGATTTTCTCCCGCATGGGGTTCCCCAAGGAGGTGGTGTCTGACCGTGGTACAAACTTCATTTCCAAGTATATGAAGTCCCTGTGGCAGTAGTGCGGTGTAACGTACAAGTTCACCACTCCTTACCACCCCCAAGGTAATGGGCTGGTTGAGAGATTCAACCGAACCCTGAAAGGCATGATTATGGGTCTGGAAGAACCCATGAGGCGGACGTGGGACGTCCTCTTGCCATGCCTTTTGTTTGCTTACCGTGAGGTGCCACAGTCCTTAGGGTTCAGCCCCTTTGAACTGCTCTATGGTCATCCGGTAAGAGGACCTCTGAGTCTGGTGAAAGAAGGCTGGGAGAAAGCTCCCAGTAAACCTCCCCAGGATGTATTTAGCTACATGCTGGCCTTTAGAAACCAGACTAGGCGATTCAGACAACTCACTGAGGCGAATCTGAAAGCCAGCCTGGAGGAGATGAAACGGTGGTATGAACAGAATGCCACTCTGATCGAGTTTCAGCCTGGGCAGAAAGTGTGGGTCATGGCCCGCGTGGAGCCTTGCGCGCTCCAGGATAAGTGGACCGGACCATTTGAGGTGGTGGAGCGCAAGAGTGAGGTCACCTACCTGGTGGACTTGCGATCTCCCAGGAACCCTTTGCGGGTCCTACATGTCAACCGCCTAAAGCCCCATTTTGAGAGGTCCGAAGTGGGCATGCACCTAGCAACAGATGATGGAATGGAAGAGGAGACAGAACCTCTTCCTGACCTCCTGTCTGCAACAGAGCAAGATGGGTCAGTGGAGGGTGTGAACCTCTCTAACTCCCTGACACCTGAGCAGCAGGAAGACTTTCGCCAACTGTTGGGACAGTTTCCTGACCTGTTTTCCCTGACTCCTAGTGTCACTGATTGGTGTGTCCATGATGTGGACACTGGGGACAGTCCTCCTGTCAAGCACAAGGCTTACAGAGTGACTGACAGGGTGTGAGCTTGCATTAAGGAGGAGGTCTCCAAGATGTTTGCATTGGGGGTGATTGAGTCCTCTCACAGCCCTTGGGCCAGCCCAGTGGTCTTGGTCCCAAAGGCTGCCGCGCCAGGTGCCACGCCCGAACTCCGGTTCTGTGTGGACTACTGAGGACTCAATTCAGTCACCAGGACTGACGCGCACCCCATCCCCAGAGCTGATGAGCTCATTGATCGGTTAGGGGCTGCCCGGTACCTCAGCATGTTTGACTTAACATCTGGGTACTGGCAGATCGCCTTGACTGATATGTCCAAAGAGAGGTCAGCATTCTCCACACCAGATGGGCACTACCAATCTCGGGTTATGCCCTTTGGGATGAAGAATGCCCCTGCCACCTTTCAGAGGTTGGTCAACCAGGTGTTGGTTGGACTGGAAGATTTCAGTGCCGCCTACCTGGATGACATCGCAGTGTTCAGCGCCAGTTGGGAAGAACATCTGCGCCACCTCTGGGAAGTGTTGATGGCGCTGCGGAGGGCAGGCCTCACGATCAAGGTGAGTAAGTGCCAGATCGGGCAGGGTTTCGTGGTGTACATGGGACACCAGTTTGGGAGCGGCCAGGTGGCGCCCCTACAGCCCAAGATTGATACCATTCTGGCTTGGGAACCCCCCAAGACCCAGACAGAGGTGAGAGCCTTTCTAGGACTCACCGGGTATTACAGGAGATTTGTCAAGGGGTATGGCAGCATCGTTGCACCCTTGACAGAGCTGACTTCCAGGAAGCAGCCCAAGAGAGTGATTTGGACTGACACCTGTCAGAGAGCTTTTGACGCCTTGAAAACTGCCATGTGCACGGCCCCCGTGCTTCAGGCGCCCAACTTCTCAAAATAATTTGTTGTTCAGACGCTTCAGAGCATGGTGTAGGGGCTGTTCTGGCACAGTTAAATGAGGAGGGCCTAGACCAACCTGTAGCCTTCATCAGTAGGAGGTTACTTCCACGGGAACAGAGGTGGAGTGCTATTGAGCGTGAGGCATTTGCTGTGGTCTGGGCGCTGAAGAAGTTGAGACCATACCTGTTTGGGACTCACTTCTGGGTTCAGACAGACCACAGGCCCCTCAGATGGTTGATGCAGATGAGGGGTGAGAATCCAAAGCTGTTGAGGTGGTCCATTTCCCTACAGGGGATGGACTTTACGGTGGAACACAGCCCTGGTACAGAACACGCCAATGCTGATGGTCTGTCCAGATTTTTCCGCCTTAGTGATGAGAACTCCCAGGAGGTAGGGTAGTTCTCCCCACATTTCAGCTGGAGGGGACACGTGTTAGACCTGGTACCATTGGCGTGGGTCTCCCTTCCATTTTTTCGCTATGCCTCCTCTATTGTTGACATGTTTTTGTAAGAGGTAGGACATGCCCTGATGTGTGTGGCATGTCCTGATAGTGAATTACAGCCAATTTCGTTTTTCACTATTGCAAGGCTACCTGTCCCCATAGGCCAGAATGGGCAGTTTGATTATAACATCTTATAATCCTAACTGACCCAGGGAACATGGTAGAAAAACGAATTTAGTATGCCTGAACTCAGAATGATAAAATACATATTTTAGTGAAGTTGGTTTTAACATTCTGTGTTTGAAAATACCACTTTTAGAAAGTAGGTATTTTCTTGCCTAACCATCCAGCCTGCCTCTGCTAGCTTGTGTATTGTATGTCTGGTTTTGGAGTGACAGGGGCTGGGGGACTCCAGGAGACAGGGTGAGTCAGCACTGGGCTGAATAGACCTATCTGCATGAGGAGTGGTGGGAGGAGTAGCACCTGGGCCTGAATAGGGCTGTGCCTGCCTTCCACAATGCTGGCTCCACCTCCTGTGGTGTGTCTGATGACCCTGGCCCACACTGACAAAGGAAGAAGTTGTGCACTGGCAGAATACACCCAGAACTGGTTTGGACTAGGTACAGGACCCTCTGCCTTCAGAGGACAAAGGATTTGCTAGTATAAATATTGGGGCCCAGACCCCAAGACTGTAGATCACTTCTGGGAATCAAGACGAACGTTTGCTGAGGAGAAGAACCAGGAAGCTGAAGGAGGAGACTACCCCTATGTTGTGTGTTGTTGGGGTTGGCCTGCAGTGGTTACTTTATTGCCAAAGAAAGGAGAAAAGGACTGAGTGTGCTTTCATCATCTTGAAGAAGATCTCCAAGGGCTTGAACATTGAGCTTGCCTCCTGCCTGAAGTCTCAGGGATACAAGACTTCACCCCCAGCTCCCCTCCTGAATTTCCTGGCTGGGAATTGAAGTGCCTACTGCTGTTGGGCTTTCTGAGAGACTGCGTGTCGCTGGGAGCTGGAAGCGCGACGCAACGAAGAGGAAGCATGTCGCTGCCGCAGCAGTTGTCGTCGCATCACAGAGTAAGCATGCCGCCACTGTCGCATCACCGAAGCGCCTCGCATCACCGGAGAAGCGTGCCGCCGCCACAGAGGACGCCGGCGCATCACCGGAGAAGCGTGTCGCAGGGCCTGTCGCGGCTCAGAAGATTGCTGAGTCGCCGCACGGCCGTCGGGCGTGCACGCATCCCGTCTACGTTGCCGCACCGTAAGCAAGACGCCATTTTCTCGCATCGCACCGGATCATCATCGCATCGGAACCGGGCCGCAGTAAGAAACCGACGCATCCTCCTTTCTGCGTGTAAGGAATCGAAGCATCACCTTCCCTGCGACCCTTTTGTTTGTTTTGCGTTACACATCCAAAGGTACATTGAGAGTAAAGTGTTGCATTTATCATCTTTATTGAACTGAGCTATTTTCTACCATTTGACAGTCATATTTTTCGTATTGTATTGTGGATTTTTGTCGTTTGGGTCTTGTGTTAAGTCTATATAAAAATACTTATTTTTATACTACAACCTGTGTGGTGTCCATCTGTAGTGTTGTCACTGGGTTACTGTATGTGTTCACAAATGCTTTACACACTGCCTCTGAGATAAGCCTGCCTGCTCGTGCCAAGCTACCAAGGGTGTGAGCAGGGGTTATTTTAGTAGTGTATCCCCCTTATCCTGACTAGAAGCAAGGGTCCCTATTTGGACAAAGGTACCTACCTCTGCCAACTAGAGACCCCCAGTTCTAAGAGTTGCCAAGAACTATTCTCTCCTTGGTAAGAGGAGAATTTAGTGGCACTGTGAGCTAGCTGGTACAAAAGGCCAACATACCCGGTGGGGGTGTTCAGAATCAGTCCGACACCAATCCTATAGCGTATGCTGTTCAAACGCGCAGATCCTGTATAGGTTTTATAGGAACTACACGACAAGGTTACTGAATCACAAAATAGGGTTTGGTACATGGGAAAATACTTTTTTGTGTTCGCAAACAGGCCAAATCAGCCTGTCAAATCATAGTCAAGAATACAACATATTTGCTCTTGGAGTCTTGGTGCAAGACCACAGGGATCAGAAACAGCCCATTAACTATTATTCCTCTGCGATAGACCTGAGGCCGAAGGAGGAAGCAAGTTGACGGCTGTGTGAGACAGCTGGGAGCAGCGCATCATCCCACCAGAGCCTCAGATCATAGAGACTGTCCCCGATATTGGAGTATATACCCCGGAACTGTTTTTGGACTCTGGCGACTATTGCAACAGTTGGGAGAACCACGCGGACAGAGTTGAAGTTGCACAGAAGCAGGGAGGCTGCTGCTGCGGGACTTGGGATACCTCACGTTCGTGGCCAGTGGTGGGGGTAATTACCCTCGGAGAGCAGCGGCAAGACTCATGGCCCCGAAAAGCACTGACTCGAGCATGAGTGCTTCTAAAGCCAGGGGCACTGTGCCTTTGGCTGCTGGGGGAACCGGCAGCAGTATCGGCATCGGAGGGCGGAAGTAGAGCAGGAGCTCCAGGTGGGGAGCTTCGGCAAGCGTGAGAAATGGCCAAACGGACAAAAAGGAAAGGGTTAGTCCAGAGAGTCTCCCTCTGCCCAGACTCTCTGGGCCCTCAGTTGTGGATTTCCTCCAGAAACTCGTAGACAAGGCTCCAATGACAGAATCAGGTAGGGCAGGTGCGTCTCAGGGAAAGGAGCAACTCGCACCCAGAAGAGAGGATCTGATAGCAAGTGAGAGAGCGGAGCAGGTGCAGGCCACTCTCTGCTCTCACTTGTAACAACTATGGATGGAAATGGCACTAGTCTCCCCCTGGCGCTCAGCGTTGGATATCCACCCAATGTGGAGGCACAGCAACAGAATAGTGGATCTCCCACAGGGGAGACTGGGAAAATGTTGGCGGTGCAGGAAAAATACAATGCAGAGGGAGGGAAGAACAGTAGGCAGGCGAAACCCTGCAAGAGAGACGCTGTTACAAAAGCAGGGTCAGATCCTGATACAGTGGAGTGCTTTATTTTGGTGTCTGATGGTACATAATGGTCAGGGGATAACCTGGTTTCCTCTGATGGCAAATCAAAAGATAGTGTTCTGAGGTATTCGAATGATACCCCTGATGGCAACATCCTTCCCACAGCTAGAAAAGTTTCTGAGAAAACTGGACAGAAAGTGGGCATGGGAGGTGACCTGAAGTGGGACTATTCAATACTGACCAATGCTGACCTCACAGTATATAGGGGAGGCACTACAGACCCCCAAGACCTTCTAACGCAGGGCCCCCTAGCAGAAGCACCAACTCTGGAGGCCATTTGTTAATGCATCATGGTGCATTGAGATGATAGCCAGAGTTTGGGCTGCTACTAGGAAATTAAAAGGGGAAATTTGAAAGATTGCTTAAACATGCTCTGCAATATTGTAAAGGATGTCCACTCTAGAAAGCAGGACTACTACGCTGGAAATTGATGTCACAGCCATCAGGAGACAAATGGAGGCGCATTAGGCCCAGCTGATTGACACTCAATGGAAGCTGGAAGATTTTGAGAACCGGCAACACATTAATAACCTGCGAGTCTTAGGTATTGGTGACGGCCGGGAAGGGAATGATGTGAGGTTGTTTGTAGTTAACCTGTTTCAGAAGTCCTTCCGCGAGCTTGAGGGTTGGAACTGGGATGAGGAAACCAGAGAGCTCATAGAATTCCACTAATGAGGAAACACTCAAATCAGGAGACAGAGAAACCTAGGGCCATCATGGTCTATATTGGGAATTTCATTTTAAGGCAAGTGGTTTTTGAGAGAACTCGACCAGACTCCAAGCGTAGTGTGGATGGCAGTTCCTTCTTTGTTAGGCCGGACTTCTGTCATGTCATGGTAGAGAGGTGCTGGAGGCTGAGGCAGCTAATTAAGCCTTTTAAGGACAAGGGGGCACAGACGTTCCTCATGAAACCGGCCAGGGTATAGGTCATTTGGAATGACAGAGCTAGCATTTTTTACTTCAGAAATTAAAGCCAAAGAGCTTTTAGAGAAAATGACCTAATGATCTAATCTATTATTTGATTTATGAAATAATTGAGTCTTGTAGGCTCGATAATTTCATGGATTCTGATCATACTCGGTGCTAGGGGGCCTCTTATATGTATTTTTGTTATATCATTTGTAATTTATGTTTCTAGAATATTAGGCTCTGGTTGAGGGTTGAAAGCGTGAAAACCATCAGCAGATCCATGACTGGTCTGTATGCTTCACAAGGGTGGAAGGAGAGTTTTGGGAGGAGGGGTGGGGGTCTGAGGGCACGGGTGGGGGATTGTTAGGGGTACAGAAGGAGGTACACAGGGTGGCCAAAGTGGTGTAAGGGGAGCACATCACAAAAAAAGAATCCAAAACAAGAGCTGTCAGAGGGAGGTTTGATCTAGGTATGTTAAACTCGGTGTATTACAGGATAGCAAGCAAGATCAAAAGAAATGGATAGGACATCTCCCCGGGTTAAGGTGGAGGTTACAATATAATCTGGGGCTGCACTTTAATATATAATGATAAGGAATCAGGCTAGGAAAATTTGTATTTCTACCGCGAATGTATGTGGTTTAAATTAGGGGTTAGCGGAATTTGCGTAGTCGCGCTACGCAAAGCTCCGCGAAACGGTAAAAAATCTCCGCGAGCACGCAAAAGTTCCGCGAACACGCGGAATTGCTTGTTCTGCCCGTTCGCGATGCTTTTTTCCTGTTCACGAACGCTGTTTGCGTGCTCGGGGAGAAATATCTTGCGAACACGCATTTTGAAAGCTCAAACAAGCAAACAATTCCGCAAAGCCGCGGATCGCGGAATTTTTGGTAATTCCGCGTTCTCCGCGGAACGCGAAATTACCCAAATTCTGCAAATTCCGCGAGCGGAACAGAATTTACCGCCCAGCCCTAGTTTAAATGACTGATCAAAAAGGCAAAATGTGGCTGAGGTGTTTAGATTATTAGTGCCAGACCCAATGTGTGAGCAAGAAACCCACATAACGTGGGAGAAAAGAGATTTGTTGCAAATCAGGGGTTACTCTCTTCTCGCTTGTACCTCCCAAGGCTCCTCCACGAGGGGGGTGACAATTTGTGGACTAGGAAATTGCTGCCTGGTTAAATGAAGCCATATGGATAGGCTTAAAAGTTTGGCGTTTGTGGAATGACAGGTGGCGGGGTACTGCTTTACTTTATGCTTCATCTATGGATCCAATCTAGATGAAGCCGCTGTTATAGATGGGCTGGTGGTGGAACTGGCACTGTGGCTTACCACCCTGGTTGTCTGTGGTGATCTTAATTTACATATGGAAGTGGCAAGTAACATGGTTCAATCTGGGAGGAATCCAGCCGTGCCGCTCATATCAGCGACATCCCCCTGGGCACAGCGAAAAAACTGCAAAGAGCAGGATATTCAGTTCCATCAGAATATAAAACAGGGTGTAAATACAATGGTTCAAGCTTTTGTTATTTTTATTTCATTGAAGATTGGCTTCATTCAAAGATAAGCTGAATAACTCAACACATTACTATCATGATGTGTTTAAACAAATCTCCCGATGCATTTCGCGTCAAGCGCCCTTCGTCAGGGGAATAGACTGTAAGGAAAACAAGAGATATCAGAGAGTCACTATAAGAAACGCGGGACAAACAGTCTCTGCACCTAAATTCTCCGGTGTCAAGAAATGGTGCAAAAAGTTTTCAAATCTCAACGGTGTGATGTAAAACAACTGCAACCCGTGGTGTAAAGCCGTATCAACCGTGTCAAGGTTCAAGGTTCAGGTTCAAATACACTTTATTCGGATAGCATCGTATCCATAAAAGCACAAAACACAATAACAAACAAATAAAAATGTGCAGGTTAAAAAGTCGTAATAAATCATTAAAACCATAACAGCATACAATGTACAATAATATTATAATTCATTCATAAAGGACATAAAACCTAGGGATTAGACATCGTTTGTCGTGCTCGAGCAGCAATTCTCAAAAAAGTGCCAGTGCGAAAAACCAACTCTTCATCGTCTAGGGTAAGTAATTTTAAATAGGCATGTTCCAGACTGATGGGTGTATGTTTTTCAAAATAGGGTGTTAAGAAACACTTAATATATTTTAAATAATATTTGCAGAAGAACAGAAAGTGCTGGATAGATTGTCCGCTCTGACCATCGCACGGGCATGGGATATGATCAAGGTCATGGTGGTAACCAAGAGGGAAACATAATACAAATTTAATGGTACCAGCCCTTAAGCGAAACAGAAGGCTCCTCTCCCAATGGCTCATTGGCAGTCTGATATAATTTGCCAACTGATGTGCACAATCCGCAATGGCCATGTAGCTATGGACAAGAGGTTTACTATATTCCTTCTCATATCTTTCTGTTCTATATAATGAGTAGAGCGCGCTCCTAAGCTCACTTTTATTTGCGGCCATCGCTGTACTAGGGTCTGTGTAAAAGCTTTCCTTATTGACACTACAAAGGCTCTTGAGCACCCCTGACAACCATGGTATGTCTTTACCTTTTGCACATGCCATGCAGTCACTAATGATCTCTCTTGTCAGGGATGCTGCCGGGTTTTTCCAGACTGATAACCAGAAGAGGGCAGGACGCGGTCTGATAAAATCTTCAATAAAATGTAAATTGAGTTCATTATGGCAAATATATTGAGGTGTAGAGGTTGGGACGCCTAGTAATTTTCTACAAAATCTATTTTCTTCCTGTTGGATGCAGGTACTGTTGGCAAAGCCCCAAATCTCAGCGCCGTATGTGGCTGTCGGCACACATTGAGACTTAAATTTTTTTTAAATAGCTAAAATAGCACCTGTTCTCTTTGGTCGTGGAAGGCTAAGAATCGAGTTGGTGGCCTTTGAGAACTTGCTCCCAGCGCGAGCCGTATGCTCGCTCCAAGAGCCGTTCGCAGCAAAGACCACCCCAAGATAAGGAAAAGAACTAGTGCTCATCAGATTCTGATTGTCCACAAGTATAGTATTAAGTTGACGCTTCCTTGGGCCGCACGACATTACAAAAGACTTTTTAAAATTAGTGCGTAAACCCAGGCTGTCCATATAACTGACAAAACCCTGTACTAACCTGCGTAAGGAGTTCGGGGTGCGGCCCATAAGGACCGCATCGTCCGCATAGAGAAGTACGGGGAGAGGCCTCCCATTAATTTTTGGAACATCTTGATTTAGGGATTTTAAGGATTTGTTCAATCCATTGATGTAGATGATAAAAAGGAGGGGGGCCAAAACACAACCCTGTCTGACCCCCCTACCTACTTCAATGGCTTCGGAAACCTCACCCCTGCACCCAATCCTCACCCGCGCTTTAAGATCTTTGTGCAGGTGTGCCAGAAAATACACCAGGGGCATGTCCAATCCATAGGCCAGCAGGATAGACCAAAGCTTTGACCTATTAACAAGGTCAAAAGCCGAGGTCAAATCCATGAAGGCCAAATAGACCGGAGAAGCTCGTGCAATGGTGTATTTCCCCATGATTAGGTTGAGGTTAAGGCATTGTTCAATAGTGCCCACCTTACTGCGGAAGCCTAGTTGACAGGGATCTAGGATTTCATTTTCCTCAGACCACTCTAAAATCTTATTGTATAGGACTCTCCCTAAAATTTTTAAGGTATTATCAATTAGGGAGATAGGTCTATAACAATTAGGTTGGAAACAATCCCCTTTTTTAAAAATCGGAACGATAATACTTGTGGACCAGGAGCTGGGTAATGGGGCGTACACTAAATTGTTAAAAACATTTAGGAGTAAAGGGGCCCAAAAGTCCGGCTTGTATTTAATAAGGTCGATGGGTAGGCCATCTGATCCTGGGGCTTTAGCACCCAAACTCTGGTGAATCGCTTCTTCCACCTCAGGTAGGGTCATCTGTATCCTTGTTAATGGCCCCAGCACAAGGTGGTCAGCCTCCTGTGTGGGTGCAGCATAAATTTCTGTAAAGTGCTTTTCCCAGGACTCGCTCGCGAAGGTGCAGCTTATCGGAGTGAGGAGCTGACCCATGGACCGCAAGTCCCTCACAGCTGCCCAGAATGTGTCCCCCTTTTTAGTATTTGCCGCTACCTCTAGAGCCTCCCACCGATTCTTTAGAATCTCCCCTTTCCGATTAAAAATCGCGGTTTTATACCTCCGCCTGGCCAATTTTACTTCAAGGGGGCATCTAGGGTCAGATAATAAGGCTCCCTGCAGTTGTTTGTTGGCCTCCGAGCACTCGTGATCGAACCATCTCGGATCACGCTTCACTCGGGATATCGGTTTTGACAGAAGCGTTTTTACTGCTGTGCAAAGTTTGTCAAAGTCATGGACAACTTCAGGAAGCTGGTCTTGAGTTGATAAACACGAATTTATAAGAGGCATATTTCCCTTAACCATCAACGGTGTGATGTAAAACAACTGCAACCCGTGGTGTAAAGCCGTATCAACCGTGTCAAACAAAAAAGGTATAGAGAAAACGCCACCATATAATCTAGGCGTGCAGTACTGAATAATCAAAAGAGTGAAGGACCGAGCTAAAAATTAAAAAGGGTGTTCGTGTTAATCGATGTGAAAGCGTGGGGGTAGTTGTGAAACTCAGAGGAAAATTATAACAAATCGAGACACTACCCTTGTGAAATGAAGATGGATGTAGATGATACATGCGCCAAATACGTGCAAATATGCATCAATCGTGAAAACGTGCAAAAATCAACAGCGCGTAGACATAAGCGAAATAGAACACTTACGTGAACCGAAGGTGCATGTAACATGCGACGGTAATGTTGAAACGCAGTCGGCGTACTGAGTGTGATTTAAATCGAGGGTATCGCGAGATAAACGAAGATAGAGAAAGGACTAGAATAATGTCCTAGTAAACACCAGCGAATGCCTGGGGGCCATCTTAGATGATGTTGTAAAGTGAATAGTCTCTATTGTGATGTGAAAAAATATTTTCGAAAACATGCGGGTGAAGTGTAGAAACGCTCAAAAGATGAAAATTGATGAAAAGTTAACAAAAGAGTCATCAAGATAGCGTGAAAAACTAGAACACAAAGTTCACAAGTTGCTAATCAGTAAAAAAATCGGAAAATAGAAAGATATGCAAAACTTGAGAAAGCGAAACGTTTGAAGGATAAATACAACAGAAATATATATAAAGAAAAAATGTATGAAGAAAAAACGTCTCTTGTAACAGTGAATAAGTAGGAACATGATGAGAATGACAGAAACCATAGAAATATCGAGAAATGAGTATGAATTGTGAGTGAGAAACATAATAAACCAAAGAAAGTATAGATGAACACATAAAAATACGTTAATCCAAATACGTTGATAATTATATAAAGAAAACAGATAAATACGGGTTGTACAGAGTGAGGTGCACACATGGTAGAGAAATCACAGGTAACATTGAAATTCCATACGATCATTGAGACCATTGGGCTTCATGGAGTCCAGCAACTTGATCCAAAAATGTTCTCTCTGTAAGAGAAAATTGTTATTATTTCTGCCTTCTTGTTTCTCAATGATCTCTAAGACTGCGAATTGCAGTTGACTGATGTTGTGTCGATGGTCCATGAAGTGTTCCGCAATAGTGGATTTGGTGTTACGAGTCCGAATGTTGCTCTTATGTTCCTTGATACGAACTTTGATCTTTCTCTCGGTTTTGCCGACGTATGCCAATCCACAAGGGCATTTGAGTAAATAAATAACATTTTTGGTGTCACAGTTAGCGTTAACTTTTAGTTTGTTTTTGGTGCCTTTCATAGGATGTGTAATTACAGCTCCTTTAATGATGTTGTGACAATTGCTGCAGTTGTAGCAAGGTATGTTACCTTTGAAGGTGGATGCTGGTGGCAGTGTCAGTTTTTTAGAAATTAGATCCTTGATGTTTCTCCCCTGTTATAGGCAAAGATGGGTGGCTCATTGAAAATACCATGAAAGTCTGGTTCTGTAGCCAGAATTGACCAATGATTTCTGATGGATTTCTTATATTGAGTACTGAGGGTGGAAAATTTCGAAACCACTACAGAACGCTTGGTTTCGGTCTTAACAACAGATGTAAGTAACTGTATTCTGTTTTTCTCAGCACACCGTTTTTGGCATGTTCAAGAACATTTTGGGGATAACCGCGTTGTTTGAATCTTTCCAGCATATTGTTGGCCTGTTGTTCATATTTCAAGGGGTCTGACACAATCCTTTTTACCCTGAGTAGTTGTGAGTAGGGTAAATGATTTTTAAGTGACATCTGATGAAAACTCTGGTAGTGTAATAAATTGTTCCTGTCTGTGCTTTTTCTGTAGATATTAGTTTCCAAAGTGTTGCCTGATCTAGTGATCAACACATCCAGAAATGTTACACAATGAGAGTTGATTTCAAAAGTAAACTGTATCCTATCGTTGATAGTGTTCAAAAAATTCAAAGCGCTCATTAAACTTGTATGAGTGCCCTTCCAAGTTATAAAAATGTAATCTATATATCTGAGAAAGATGATGGCATGATCTTGTCATTGTGTAGCATTGAGAATGTTGTGTTCTTCAAATTTGCTCATGAAAATGTTCGCGTACGAAGGTGCGGCACAATTGCCCTTAGAAGTCCCAGATAGTTGGAGATAGCACTGTTTATCCCATTCAAAATAACTCTGATACAGAGTAAAGTGTATGAGTTCCATCAAAAACAGTTGAAGGTCAGGATCCAAATCAGAGTTGAGAAAAGTTTCTTCAATGGCTTCTATGCCCAAATTGTGTGGGATCGACGTGTAGAGGGACCTCACGTCAGCTGTACATAGCCAAATTTCATCATTGGTTTCAAACTTCGCACTTGTAATTTTGGAGAGTAAATCAGTGGTGTCTCTTATATACGTTTTCATGGTAACAACAAACGGTTGTAAATACTTGTCGATGAATTTACCCACCGGTTCGTGGAGGCTGCCCTTAGTTGATACGATTGGTCGGAAAGGAGGGTGTAGGAGATCCTTGTGAACTTTGGGTAGCATATAAAGAGTGGGTGTACATGGATGCGCCTGAATCAAATATTTACCAGTCCGCTCAGTGATAACGCCGTTATCAATCGCTCTCTTCACTAGTATATTCAAAATAGAAGAAAATTGTTCAGTAGGGTTGTGATCAATGGCACAGTACGTGTTGGTGTTGAGAAGATGCAACTGAACCTGTTCATGATAAAAAGTGGTGTCCATAATGACAAGAGCTCCTCCTTTATCTGCGCTCTGGTATGTGATTTAGAATTCTCTGCTAAGTTTTTTAAGATGGTGAACTCCTTGTTGGACAGGTTTCGATGTCTGGAAGTACGTTTATAATTGAATTTGCGTATGTCTTGTTTCACAAGGTTTTCAAAAGTATCCAGACTCTTGTGGCTAACTGGGGCCATATAGGTACTCCTATATCGTAAACCACGTAGTTGATCTTCATTATCACCATTGCGGTCCGTGACCACATTGTCAAAAAAATGTCTTAAGCGAAGATTTCGCATTAATTTGAATAAACTGATCTCTAGTTCCAAGCAGTTGGTATGACTGGTTGGCACAAAGGATGTACCTTTTTGAAGAACATTTAATTCTGTGGTTTTGAGTTGATGCGAAGAAATGTTTATAACTAAGTTGTCGGGGTTTTCTTGCCTTTGAGAGTTTTCTTCAGAGATGTGGTGCTCCTCGTGTCTCTTTCTCCTTCCTTTTCTTTGTCTTTGGCTCCGCCTGGGTCGTCTTTGTCTTTGGGACCTAATTCTAAAAAAGAAACGTCTGTAATTTATTGTTAAATCGAGGGTATCGCGAGATAAACAAAGATAGAGAAAGGACTAGAAAGGACTAGAATAATGTCTTAGTAAACACCAGCGAATGCATGGGGGCCATCTTAGAGGATGTTGTAAAGTGAATAGTCTCTATTGTTATGTGAAAAAATATATTCGAAAACATGCGGGTGAAGTGTAGAAACGCTCAAAAGATGAAAATTGATGAAAAGTTAACAAAAGAGTCATCAAGATAGCGTGAAAAACTAGAACACAAAGGTCACAAGTTGCATTAACACACAGTTGGAAAAATACACCCAAGAGATTAATGACAGAAAAATTCGGAAATATCGACGCGACACCATAGATTACAAATTGGGGGAAGTGTATTCTTGGGCAGAGGTGTACGCTAAACGTCGACAAAATAGACCACACAGCCAAAACACCGAAACAGATACATCATCATCGGATGATGACAATAGACACAAACCCAGAGCCACCCCTGCTGAGCAACCAGTACTGTCCACCAGTGTGGACCCACAACAAATTACAGACGTTTCTTTTTTAGAATTAGGTCCCAAAGACAAGGACGACCCAGGCGGAGCCAAAGACAAAGAAAAGGAAGGAGAAAGAGACACGAGGAGCACCACAGCTCTGAAGAAAACTCTCAAAGGCAAGAAAACCCCGACAACTTAGTTATAAACATTTCTTCGCATCAACTCAAAACCACAGAATTAAATGTTCTTCAAAAAGGTACATCCTTTGTGCCAACCAGTCATACCAACTGCTTGGAACTAGAGATCAGTTTATTCAAATTAATGCGAAATCTTCGCTTAAGACATTTTTTTGACAATGTGGTCACGGACCGCAATGGTGATAATGAAGATCAACTACGTGGTTTACGATATAGGAGTACCTATATGGCCCCAGTTAGCCACAAGAGTCTGGATACTTTTGAAAACCTTGTGAAACAAGACATACGTAAATTCAATTATAAACATACTTCCAGACATCGAAACCTGTCCAACAAGGAGTTCACCATCTTAAAAAACTTAGCAGAGAATTCTAACATCACATACCAGAGCGCAGATAAAGGAGGAGCTCTTGTCATTATAGACACCACTTTTTATCATGAACAGGTTCAGTTGCATCTTCTCGACACCAACATGTACTGTGCCATTGATCACAACCCTACTGAACAATTTTCTTCTATTTTGAATATACTAGTGAAGAGAGCGATTGATAACGGCGTTATCACTGAGCGGACTGGTAAATATTTGATTCAGGCGCATCCACGTACACCCACTCTTTATATGCTACCCAAAGTTCACAAGGATCTCCTACACCCTCCTTTCCGACCAATCGTATCAACTAAGGGCAGCCTCCACCAACCGGTGGGTAAATTCATCGACAAGTATTTACAACCGTTTGTTGTTACCATGAAAACGTATATAAGAGACACCAGTGATTTACTCTCCAAAATTACAAGTGCGAAGTTTGAAACCAATGATGAAATTTGGCTATGTACAGCTGACGTGAGGTCCCTCTACACGTCGATCCCACACAATTTGGGCATAGAAGCCATTGAAGAAACTTTTCTCAACTCTGATTTGGATCCTGACCTTCAACTGTTTTTGATGGAACTCATACACTTTACTCTGTATCAGAGTTATTTTGAATGGGATAAACAGTGCTATCTCCAACTATCAGGGACTTCTATGGGCAATTGTGCCGCACCTTCGTACGCGAACATTTTCATGAGCAAATTTGAAGAACACAATATTCTCAATGCTACACAATGGCAAGATCATGCCATCATCTTTCTCAGATATATAGATGACATTTTTATAACTTGGAAGGGCACTCATACAAGTTTAATGAGCGCTTTGAATATTTTGAACACCATCAACGATAGGATACAGTTTACTTTTGAAATCAACTCTCATTGTGTAACATTTCTGGATGTGTTGATCACTAGATCAGGCAACACTTTGGAAACGAATATCTACAGAAAAAGCACAGACAGGAACAATTTATTACACTACCAGAGTTTTCATCAGATGTCACTTAAAAATCATTTACCCTACTCACAACTACTCAGGGTAAAAAGGATTGTGTCAGACCCCTTGAAATATGAACAACAGGCCAACAATATGCTGGAAAGATTCAAACAACGCGGTTATCCCCAAAATGTTCTTGAACATGCCAAAAAACGGTGTGCTGAGAAAAACAGAATACAGTTACTTACATCTGTTGTTAAGACCGAAACCAAGCGTTCTGTAGAGGTTTCGAAATGTTCCACCCTCAGTACTCAATATATGAAATCCATCAGAAATCATTGGTCAATTCTGGCTACAGAACCAGACTTTCATGGTATTTTCAATGAGCCACCCATCTTTGCCTATAACAGGGGGAGAAACATCAAGGATCTAATTTCTAAAAAACTGACACTGTCACCAGCATCCACCTTCAAAGGTAACATACCTTGCTACAACTGCAGCAATTGTCACAACATCATTAAAGGAGCTGTAATTACACATCCTATGAAAGGCACCAAAATCAAACTAAAAGTTAACGCTAACTGTGACACCAAAAATGTTATTTATTTACTCAAATGCCCTTGTGGACTGGCATACGTCGGCAAAACCGAGAGAAAGATCAAAGTCTGTATCAACGAACATAAGAGCAACATTCGGACTCGTAACACCAAATCCACTATTGCGGAACACTTCATGGACCATCGACACAACATCAGTCAATTGCAATTCGCAGTCTTAGAGATCATTGAGAAACAAGAAGGCAGAAATAATAACAATTTTCTCTTACAGAGAGAAATTTTTGGATCAAGTTGCTGGACTCCATGAAGCCCAGTGGTCTCAATGATCGTATGGAATTTCAATGTTACCTGTGATTTCTCTACCACGTGTGCACCTCACTCTGTACAACCCGTATTTATCTGTTTTCTTTATATAATTATCAACGTATTTGGATTAACGTATTTTTATGTGTTCATCTATACTTTCTTTGGTTTATTATGTTTCTCACTCACAATTCATACTCATTTCTCGATATTTCTATGGTTTCTGTCATTCTCATCATGTACCTACTTATTCACTGTTACCAGAGACGTTTTTTCTTCATACATTTTTTATTTATATATATTTCTGTTGTATTTATCCTCCAAGCTTTTCGCTTTCTCAAGTTTTGCATATCTTTCTATTTTCCGATTTTTTTTACTGTTTAGCAACTTGTGACCTTTGTGTTCTAGTTTTTCACGCTATCTTGATGACTCTTTTGTTAACTTTTCATTAATTTTCATCTTTTGAGCGTTTCTACACTTCACCCACATGTTTTCGAATATATTTTTTCACATCACAATAGAGACTATTCACTGTACAACATCCTCTAAGATGGCCCCCACGCATTCGCTGGTGTTTACTAGGACATTATTCTAGTCCTTTCTCTATCTTCGTTTATCTCGCGATACCCTCGATTTAAATCACACTAAGTACGCCGACTGCGTTTCAACATTACCGTCGCATGTTACATGCACCTTCGGTTCACGTAAGTGTTCTATTTCGCTTATGTCTACGCGCTGTTGATTTTTGCACGTTTTCACGATTGATGCATATTTGCACATATTTGGCGCATGTATCATCTACATCCATCTTCATTTCACAAGGGTAGTTTCTCGATTTGTTATAATTTTCCTCTGAGTTTCACAACTACCCACACGCTTTTACATCGATTAACACGTACACCCTTTTTAATTTTTAGCTCGGTCCTACACCCTTTTTAATTTTTAGCTCGGTCCTTCACTCTTTTGATTATTCAGTACCGCACGCCTAGATTATATGGTGGCGTTTTCTCCATACCTTTTTTGTTTGACACGGTTGATACGGCTTTACACCACGGGTTGCAGTTGTTTTACATCACACCGTTGAGATTTGAAAACTTTTTGCACCATTTCTTGACACCGGAGAATTTAGGTGCAGGGACTGTTTGTCCCGCGTTTCTTATAGTGACTCTCTGATATCTCTCGTTTTCCTTACAGTCTATTCCCCTGACGAAGGGCGCTTGGCCCGAAATGCATCGAGAGATTTGTTTAAACACATCATGATAGTAATGTGTTGAGTTATTCAGCTTATCTTTGAATGAAGCCAATCTTCAATGAAATAAAAACAACAAAAGCTTGAACCATTGTATTTACACCCTGTTTTATATTCTGATGGAACTGAATATCCTGCTCTTTGCAGTTTTTTCGCTGTGCCCAGGGGGATGTCGCTGATATGAGCGGCACGGCTGGATTGATGTTTTGACACCCAAATCAGAGGGTGATACCCCCGGTGCACGCTACAAATCATAAAACTTGGCTTAGTATTCCGCAGTGCGTGCTCTTATACTTTATACTTAGAGATCAATCTGGGAGGAAGCCATCAGTATACAGAGCTTATGACGGCTTCTGAGTAATCATGGGCTGGTGGATGTATGGGACAAGCTAAAATCACCGGACATGGGCTATACATATTTTTCGTACCTGCATAAGGAGTATGTACAGTTGGATTATTTTTTTATCTCTGCTGGCCTAGGCGGTAACTCCGAGATCAAGAGAGTTCCTAGGGTTTTTTCCAACCACAAACCCTTGGTTTTGTAAATTGCAGATTCTGGGGTAATCAGGAGGCCGTAAAATTAGAAATTTGATAGGAAATTACTTCTAAATGCCAGCTACACTAAGCATATGAGAAAGTGGCTAGGTGATTTTCTGAATCTTAATAGAGGCAGAGCCTTGACAGGGGTGGTTTGGGGTTCATTAAAAGCAAGGGTGAGACAATTAGCTTTGTCTTTCATAACCTAAACTGCAAGCTAATGAGGTCAGAGGGCAATATGATGAGCTTTCAGCACTGGAAGCTCAGCATGTGAGACTGGTTATAGGTGGGCAGGATCATATAATGCTGTTAATGTCTGAACCGCGAAGTGCGCTGGATGAAATAGAGAAGGAGGCCAAGCGTTTTAGGGTAATTTCAGGCTATCATTTGAATAAAGGGAAGACCCAGATAGTCTGCACCAATATTATCGTCATGACGAACAGCTGAAAGGTAGAGAATGTGACTTATCTAAGAATCAAGAAGATCACGGCTATAGTGGAGAACATCAATGAAATTCACTTCACTCCAATTTTGAAGAAAGCCATGCAAGACTTAAGGAGAAATAATGGTTTACACTTAACCTTAGTTGGTAGATGTAATGTGCTAACAATTATCTTATTGACTAAGGCTTTATATTTATTAAGAGTAATACTACTAGAACTAGAAGCACACTAGTTTAAAAAGCTGGATGACATTTGTACTAATTTTATATGGCAGTACAAAAGGGCTCAGCGGGCTTTAAGATATATGGAGCTCCCCAGGAATGGGGAGAGGGGTGGGGACTGTCCATACTTTCAAGTACTATTATTGGTCTTCAATGTTGCAGTTTTTTGGGTATCCTCATCTCAGACAGTGGGTAAACACTCCATCATGGTAATGGATGCCATCCATTAATTATGGGCACAGATACCAGGGGATGCTCTGCAAGGAACATTGAGCATAGTTACTACAAGAATGTCAAGTTTGGGACAGTTGGAGTGGCTTTCAAGGTCTGGAAGCATTTCAAGAACAATATAGCACTCAAATATTACAACAGATATACCCCGGCCTGGCACTATAATATTTTTCCATCAATACTCCACGACAGAGTCTGCAATATAAGGGAGCAAGCAGGAGTAGCTAGATTGGGGGATCTGTTCAGTCAGGCAGGGGCAGCCCCACCTCTTGAGCTGAGGAGTGTCGCCCCACAAGCCCCAGAGCTGAAAAATAAAACAGAAATAAAGTTTATTTATTACCATTTATTTTCCAGCAACCTGTCCTGAACCTAGTGTCAGGACGGGACGGGGCCAGCTCTGCCAAGTGCTATGTGCTTTAAAATGTGCATGCCTATTTGGTTTCGTCTTGGGCTGGTCAGTAACACATTCGCATTTTAAAGTTCTCTAACCTAGCACAGGCCTCCAGTGCTCTTTGGAGTACTGATAGAGGCTGCTCTACGCAATTCTTGTGCTACTTTCATGCTGTCTATCTATAAAAGTCCGCTTCTTGAACTTATTATGCAGAGAGGCAGGATTGGGCAAATTTATAAAGGGTTGATTGATGCAGTAATGGATGATCTCGAGGCCCAAGTAGGTAGATGAGAGTAAAGGCAAGGAAATAGACCTTCCGGAATTGCTTGCAGTGGGCATGGAAGTCTTGATCATGGCTGGTTTGAAGAGCGAGCGCTATAAAACTATTTTTACTTTATATTGCAACCCTGCTAAGCTGTGTGACTGGTGGAAGAGGCTGGATGATCAATGTCTTCATTGTGGGGAGGGCCCCGCGGATATGGCGCATATGTTTTGTTTATGCACAAACCTGCAGGCGTTAAAAGATGGAATTGGGGCCTTTTTAAAGGCAGCACTTAAAGTCAATGTTGACAAGACCCCATCATTGATGATATTTGGTGTAGATAGATGTTTTCTGGGTGACATAGGGCAGCTCTATTTTGTATTCATAGTCATGGCTGTGACACGTGTTACCTAGCGGCAGCCTGGTTAAATCCAGAGCCTCAAACAGTGCAGCAATGGTTCTCACAGCTGCTCTGTATGTATAATCTGGTGAAAACCCTCTATAATTGTAAGAGAAAGAGGGCTAGGAAACGTGGGTCCTTGATCTGGGCGCAAATAATGAAACGGATCAAGAATCAGCTTAGATTTGGGGACTGGATAGCTTCAGTTGGGTAGCGTGAGACTCTCAATTAAAATCAAAGTTCTGCTCTAATTGTATGCTCACTTTTACAAGGTTGAGAATGGGCTTCTTTGAGTGGAGATCGAATATTTGGCCTGAACGGATTAATATTGTCTACCAATTTACCTGAACTGTTGGAGGGTATTCGATCTGACTGTCTTTGCATCTGTATGAAGTTCTTGGCTTTTTTTATTTACATTGTCTATAAAGATATATGAATTGTTGGAGAGTAATTCATCTAACCTCTTCTTCTTCTGTTTCTGGAAGTATCTCTCTTTGTTTAATCATATTGTCTATTAATGTATGTGAATTGTTGAAGGGTAATCGATTTGGCTTCCTCTGTATCCAGATGAATTTCTTGTTTTTCTTTGTTTATGCTCCTTAATAATAAAAAAAATAAAGACTATTATTTCTCTGCTTTTGATCCCATGACCACTGGGCTCAGTGACAGTGGCTGCCCACCTCATAGAATCATCAGAGAACATTGTACTTGGGTCCAGCCCTCATTGTTGCCGTCTCTCACTCAGATGCTACCCATTTTCTCACCACTAAGACACAGCATCTCTCCACCACAAGATTGCCCTATTATGAGCTCTTATAACTTTCCACTATTTACATTACTTTAGTTCATTGTCCTACTCTGAATCCAACTTCTTAAGAAGGCAAGCCCCATGACTGTCTTTGGTTACAGAACAGCTAACTAAGCCCCTATCCAATGAACCAATACCGAACAGCAATCTAGTATATTTTCTGAATGGGTCATGCCTCAGAAATGGCCACTGAACACGTAGCTGATTATGCTGTATGTACTTTACATGAAGATGTTGGAACCCGGCCATTTACATTTGGCACAGGTGGCTGAACTTGTTGCCCTGAGTCACACGTGCGTTTTAGCTGCCAAACAGATTGCAACTGAATTCTCAGACACCGAGTATACCTTTGGAGTTGCCCACGATTTCAGGCTTCTATAGATGCAGAGCGGATTCTTCACGTCTGCGTGGACACCTATTAAGCGTTACAAAAGGGGATGATGGACGGAACGCTTGAGCCAATCAAACACTCACCCCCAGTCAACTGATCTGGGTTTAATCCATCATCATTCTTTAGCTCACTCCACCACCCCAGTTCAGACATGGCCATATGCAAATCAGTCTGACCCTGTGCCTCATGGGAACAGTCCAGCCCGAACTGCCAAGCCATGTCTTCCCTGGACCGGAAACAAGCATCCTAGGACCGGTTTCTGGCATTTCAGCCGTCATCAGCCAGGCTTGCTTGAATCCAGTGGCAAAGTGAGCAAGGGACCCACGTCTGGGCATACCCCCGCCAACTTAGGGCGAACAAAGCGTTACAAAAGGGGATGATGGACGGAACGCTTGAGCCAATCAAACACTCACCCCAGTCAACTGATCTGGGTTTAATCCATCATCATTCTTTAGCTCACTCCACCACCCCAGTTCAGACATGGCCATATGCAAATCAGTCTGACCCTGTGCCTCATGGGAACAGTCCAGCCCGAACTGCCAAGCCATGTCTTCCCTGGACCGGAAACAAGCATCCTAGGACCGGTTTCTGGCATTTCAGCCGTCATCAGCCAGGCTTGCTTGAATCCAGTGGCAAAGTGAGCAAGGGACCCACGTCTGGGCATACCCCCGCCAACTTAGGGCGAACAAAGCGTTACAAAAGGGGATGATGGACGGAACGCTTGAGCCAATCAAACACTCACCCCCAGTCAACTGATCTGGGTTTAATCCATCATCATTCTTTAGCTCACTCCACCACCCCAGTTCAGACATGGCCATATGCAAATCAGTCTGACCCTGTGCCTCATGGGAACAGTCCAGCCCGAACTGCCAAGCCATGTCTTCCCTGGACCGGAAACAAGCATCCTAGGACCGGTTTCTGGCATTTCAGCCGTCATCAGCCAGGCTTGCTTGAATCCAGTGGCAAAGTGAGCAAGGGACCCACGTCTGGGCATACCCCCGCCAACTTAGGGCGAACAAAGCGTTACAAAAGGGGATGATGGACGGAACGCTTGAGCCAATCAAACACTCACCCCCAGTCAACTGATCTGGGTTTAATCCATCATCATTCTTTAGCTCACTCCACCACCCCAGTTCAGACATGGCCATATGCAAATCAGTCTGACCCTGTGCCTCATGGGAACAGTCCAGCCCGAACTGCCAAGCCATGTCTTCCCTGGACCGGAAACAAGCATCCTAGGACCGGTTTCTGGCATTTCAGCCGTCATCAGCCAGGCTTGCTTGAATCCAGTGGCAAAGTGAGCAAGGGACCCACGTCTGGGCATACCCCCGCCAACTTAGGGCGAACAAAGCGTTACAAAAGGGGATGATGGACGGAACGCTTGAGCCAATCAAACACTCACCCCCAGTCAACTGATCTGGGTTTAATCCATCATCATTCTTTAGCTCACTCCACCACCCCAGTTCAGACATGGCCATATGCAAATCAGTCTGACCCTGTGCCTCATGGGAACAGTCCAGCCCGAACTGCCAAGCCATGTCTTCCCTGGACCGGAAACAAGCATCCTAGGACCGGTTTCTGGCATTTCAGCCGTCATCAGCCAGGCTTGCTTGAATCCAGTGGCAAAGTGAGCAAGGGACCCACGTCTGGGCATACCCCCGCCAACTTAGGGCGAACAAAGCGTTACAAAAGGGGATGATGGACGGAACGCTTGAGCCAATCAAACACTCACCCCCAGTCAACTGATCTGGGTTTAATCCATCATCATTCTTTAGCTCACTCCACCACCCCAGTTCAGACATGGCCATATGCAAATCAGTCTGACCCTGTGCCTCATGGGAACAGTCCAGCCCGAACTGCCAAGCCATGTCTTCCCTGGACCGGAAACAAGCATCCTAGGACCGGTTTCTGGCATTTCAGCCGTCATCAGCCAGGCTTGCTTGAATCCAGTGGCAAAGTGAGCAAGGGACCCACGTCTGGGCATACCCCCGCCAACTTAGGGCGAACAAAGCGTTACAAAAGGGGATGATGGACGGAACGCTTGAGCCAATCAAACACTCACCCCCAGTCAACTGATCTGGGTTTAATCCATCATCATTCTTTAGCTCACTCCACCACCCCAGTTCAGACATGGCCATATGCAAATCAGTCTGACCCTGTGCCTCATGGGAACAGTCCAGCCCGAACTGCCAAGCCATGTCTTCCCTGGACCGGAAACAAGCATCCTAGGACCGGTTTCTGGCATTTCAGCCGTCATCAGCCAGGCTTGCTTGAATCCAGTGGCAAAGTGAGCAAGGGACCCACGTCTGGGCATACCCCCGCCAACTTAGGGCGAACAAAGCGTTACAAAGGGGATGATGGACGGAACGCTTGAGCCAATCAAACACTCACCCCCAGTCAACTGATCTGGGTTTAATCCATCATCATTCTTTAGCTCACTCCACCACCCCAGTTCAGACATGGCCATATGCAAATCAGTCTGACCCTGTGCCTCATGGGAACAGTCCAGCCCGAACTGCCAAGCCATGTCTTCCCTGGACCGGAAACAAGCATCCTAGGACCGGTTTCTGGCATTTCAGCCGTCATCAGCCAGGCTTGCTTGAATCCAGTGGCAAAGTGAGCAAGGGACCCACGTCTGGGCATACCCCCGCCAACTTAGGGCGAACAAAGCGTTACAAAAGGGGATGATGGACGGAACGCTTGAGCCAATCAAACACTCACCCCCAGTCAACTGATCTGGGTTTAATCCATCATCATTCTTTAGCTCACTCCACCACCCCAGTTCAGACATGGCCATATGCAAATCAGTCTGACCCTGTGCCTCATGGGAACAGTCCAGCCCGAACTGCCAAGCCATGTCTTCCCTGGACCGGAAACAAGCATCCTAGGACCGGTTTCTGGCATTTCAGCCGTCATCAGCCAGGCTTGCTTGAATCCAGTGGCAAAGTGAGCAAGGGACCCACGTCTGGGCATACCCCCGCCAACTTAGGGCGAACAAAGCGTTACAAAAGGGGATGATGGACGGAACGCTTGAGCCAATCAAACACTCACCCCCAGTCAACTGATCTGGGTTTAATCCATCATCATTCTTTAGCTCACTCCACCACCCCAGTTCAGACATGGCCATATGCAAATCAGTCTGACCCTGTGCCTCATGGGAACAGTCCAGCCCGAACTGCCAAGCCATGTCTTCCCTGGACCGGAAACAAGCATCCTAGGACCGGTTTCTGGCATTTCAGCCGTCATCAGCCAGGCTTGCTTGAATCCAGTGGCAAAGTGAGCAAGGGACCCACGTCTGGGCATACCCCCGCCAACTTAGGGCGAACAAAGCGTTACAAAAGGGGATGATGGACGGAACGCTTGAGCCAATCAAACACTCACCCCCAGTCAACTGATCTGGGTTTAATCCATCATCATTCTTTAGCTCACTCCACCACCCCAGTTCAGACATGGCCATATGCAAATCAGTCTGACCCTGTGCCTCATGGGAACAGTCCAGCCCGAACTGCCAAGCCATGTCTTCCCTGGACCGGAAACAAGCATCCTAGGACCGGTTTCTGGCATTTCAGCCGTCATCAGCCAGGCTTGCTTGAATCCAGTGGCAAAGTGAGCAAGGGACCCACGTCTGGGCATACCCCCGCCAACTTAGGGCGAACAAAGCGTTACAAAAGGGGATGATGGACGGAACGCTTGAGCCAATCAAACACTCACCCCCAGTCAACTGATCTGGGTTTAATCCATCATCATTCTTTAGCTCACTCCACCACCCCAGTTCAGACATGGCCATATGCAAATCAGTCTGACCCTGTGCCTCATGGGAACAGTCCAGCCCGAACTGCCAAGCCATGTCTTCCCTGGACCGGAAACAAGCATCCTAGGACCGGTTTCTGGCATTTCAGCCGTCATCAGCCAGGCTTGCTTGAATCCAGTGGCAAAGTGAGCAAGGGACCCACGTCTGGGCATACCCCCGCCAACTTAGGGCGAACAAAGCGTTACAAAAGGGGATGATGGACGGAACGCTTGAGCCAATCAAACACTCACCCCCAGTCAACTGATCTGGGTTTAATCCATCATCATTCTTTAGCTCACTCCACCACCCCAGTTCAGACATGGCCATATGCAAATCAGTCTGACCCTGTGCCTCATGGGAACAGTCCAGCCCGAACTGCCAAGCCATGTCTTCCTGGACCGGAAACAAGCATCCTAGGACCGGTTTCTGGCATTTCAGCCGTCATCAGCCAGGCTTGCTTGAATCCAGTGGCAAAGTGAGCAAGGGACCCACGTCTGGGCATACCCCGCCAACTTAGGGCGAACAAAGCGTTACAAAGGGGATGATGGACGGAACGCTTGAGCCAATCAAACACTCACCCCCAGTCAACTGATCTGGGTTTAATCCATCATCATTCTTTAGCTCACTCCACCACCCCAGTTCAGACATGGCCATATGCAAATCAGTCTGACCCTGTGCCTCATGGGAACAGTCCAGCCCGAACTGCCAAGCCATGTCTTCCCTGGACCGGAAACAAGCATCCTAGGACCGGTTTCTGGCATTTCAGCCGTCATCAGCCAGGCTTGCTTGAATCCAGTGGCAAAGTGAGCAAGGGACCCACGTCTGGGCATACCCCCGCCAACTTAGGGCGAACAAAGCGTTACAAAAGGGGATGATGGACGGAACGCTAGAGCCAATCAAACACTCACCCCCAGTCAACTGATCTGGGTTTAATCCATCATCATTCTTTAGCTCACTCCACCACCCCAGTTCAGACATGGCCATATGCAAATCAGTCTGACCCTGTGCCTCATGGGAACAGTCCAGCCCGAACTGCCAAGCCATGTCTTCCCTGGACCGGAAACAAGCATCCTAGGACCGGTTTCTGGCATTTCAGCCGTCATCAGCCAGGCTTGCTTGAATCCAGTGGCAAAGTGAGCAAGGGACCCACGTCTGGGCATACCCCCGCCAACTTAGGGCGAACAAAGCGTTACAAAAGGGGATGATGGACGGAACGCTTGAGCCAATCAAACACTCACCCCCAGTCAACTGATCTGGGTTTAATCCATCATCATTTTTTAGCTCACTCCACCACCCCAGTTCAGACATGGCCATATGCAAATCAGTCTGACCCTGTGCCTCATGGGAACAGTCCAGCCCGAACTGCCAAGCCATGTCTTCCCTGGACCGGAAACAAGCATCCTAGGACCGTTTTCTGGCATTTCAGCCGTCATCAGCCAGGCTTGCTTGAATCCAGTGGCAAAGTGAGCAAGGGACCCACGTCTGGGCATACCCCCGCCAACTTAGGGCGAACAAAGCGTTACAAAAGGGGATGATGGACGGAACGCTTGAGCCAATCAAACACTCACCCCCAGTCAACTGATCTGGGTTTAATCCATCATCATTCTTTAGCTCACTCCACCACCCCAGTTCAGACATGGCCATATGCAAATCAGTCTGACCCTGTGCCTCATGGGAACAGTCCAGCCCGAACTGCCAAGCCATGTCTTCCCTGGACCGGAAACAAGCATCCTAGGACCGGTTTCTGGCATTTCAGCCGTCATCAGCCAGGCTTGCTTGAATCCAGTGGCAAAGTGAGCAAGGGACCCACGTCTGGGCATACCCCCGCCAACTTAGGGCGAACAAAGCGTTACAAAAGGGGATGATGGACGGAACGCTTGAGCCAATCAAACACTCACCCCCAGTCAACTGATCTGGGTTTAATCCATCATCATTCTTTAGCTCACTCCACCACCCCAGTTCAGACATGGCCATATGCAAATCAGTCTGACCCTGTGCCTCATGGGAACAGTCCAGCCCGAACTGCCAAGCCATGTCTTCCCTGGACCGGAAACAAGCATCCTAGGACCGGTTTCTGGCATTTCAGCCGTCATCAGCCAGGCTTGCTTGAATCCAGTGGCAAAGTGAGCAAGGGACCCACGTCTGGGCATACCCCCGCCAACTTAGGGCGAACAAAGCGTTACAAAAGGGGATGATGGACGGAACGCTTGAGCCAATCAAACACTCACCCCCAGTCAACTGATCTGGGTTTAATCCATCATCATTCTTTAGCTCACTCCACCACCCCAGTTCAGACATGGCCATATGCAAATCAGTCTGACCCTGTGCCTCATGGGAACAGTCCAGCCCGAACTGCCAAGCCATGTCTTCCCTGGACCGGAAACAAGCATCCTAGGACCGGTTTCTGGCATTTCAGCCGTCATCAGCCAGGCTTGCTTGAATCCAGTGGCAAAGTGAGCAAGGGACCCACGTCTGGGCATACCCCCGCCAACTTAGGGCGAACAAAGCGTTACAAAAGGGGATGATGGACGGAGCAGCTTGAGCCAATCAAACATTCACCCCCAGTCAACTGATCTGGGTTTAATCCATCATCATTCTTTAGCTCACTCCACCACCCCAGTTCAGACATGGCCATATGCAAATCAGTCTGACCCTGTGCCTCATGGGAACAGTCCAGCCCGAACTGCCAAGCCATGTCTTCCCTGGACCGGAAACAAGCATCCTAGGACCGGTTTCTGGCATTTCAGCCGTCATCAGCCAGGCTTGCTTGAATCCAGTGGCAAAGTGAGCAAGGGACCCACGTCTGGGCATACCCCCGCCAACTTAGGGCGAACAAAGCGTTACAAAAGGGGATGATGGACGGAACGCTTGAGCCAATCAAACACTCACCCCCAGTCAACTGATCTGGGTTTAATCCATCATCATTCTTTAGCTCACTCCACCACCCCAGTTCAGACATGGCCATATGCAAATCAGTCTGACCCTGTGCCTCATGGGAACAGTCCAGCCCGAACTGCCAAGCCATGTCTTCCCTGGACCGGAAACAAGCATCCTAGGACCGGTTTCTGGCATTTCAGCCGTCATCAGCCAGGCTTGCTTGAATCCAGTGGCAAAGTGAGCAAGGGACCCACGTCTGGGCATACCCCCGCCAACTTAGGGCGAACAAAGCGTTACAAAGGGGATGATGGACGGAACGCTTGAGCCAATCAAACACTCACCCCCAGTCAACTGATCTGGGTTTAATCCATCATCATTCTTTAGCTCACTCCACCACCCCAGTTCAGACATGGCCATATGCAAATCAGTCTGACCCTGTGCCTCATGGGAACAGTCCAGCCCGAACTGCCAAGCCATGTCTTCCCTGGACCGGAAACAAGCATCCTAGGACCGGTTTCTGGCATTTCAGCCGTCATCAGCCAGGCTTGCTTGAATCCAGTGGCAAAGTGAGCAAGGGACCCACGTCTGGGCATACCCCCGCCAACTTAGGGCGAACAAAGCGTTACAAAGGGGATGATGGACGGAACGCTTGAGCCAATCAAACACTCACCCCCAGTCAACTGATCTGGGTTTAATCCATCATCATTCTTTAGCTCACTCCACCACCCCAGTTCAGACATGGCCATATGCAAATCAGTCTGACCCTGTGCCTCATGGGAACAGTCCAGCCCGAACTGCCAAGCCATGTCTTCCCTGGACCGGAAACAAGCATCCTAGGACAGGTTTCTGGCATTTCAACCGTCATCAGCCAGGCTTGCTTGAATCCAGTGGCAAAGTGAGCAAGGGACCCACGTCTGGGCATACCCCGCCAACTTAGGGCGAACAAAGCGTTACAAAGGGGATGATGGACGGAGCGCTTGAGCCAATCAAACACTCACCCCCAGTCAACTGATCTGGGTTTAATCCATCATCATTCTTTAGCTCACTCCACCACCCCAGTTCAGACATGGCCATATGCAAATCAGTCTGACCCTGTGCCTCATGGGAACAGTCCAGCCCGAACTGCCAAGCCATGTCTTCCCTGGACCGGAAACAAGCATCCTAGGACACCTATTAAGACTGTGATGTGCATGAAGAATTTTTTTAATGCTCTCGTGTTCCCTATCAAGAAAGTCATTGAAATGTGTATCGTGCCTTAGTCTACCTCAGATGAAGTATCCCCTGGAAATGCGTTGGCAGACAGCTAAAAGATCTCTGTTGTCTCCTAATAGCAATGCTTCTATGGTTATATTACAAACTGATGTGTTTCCCGTACCTACCCTAAAGATTTGTCTACATTGCAGGAACTGGCATCTGGTGTAGAGAAACAAGCATGAATCATACAGAACTATAAAAGGTACCCCAACAGAATGTCGAGAGACAGAGCCAGGAGAGTGTTTGCCCAAGAAATCTTGAACCCCAACTTAGCCCATCTGTATCATGGCATGGCTTATGTCAGAAGGACCAGTATGATTCGTGCCACAGTCACCCACTTGTATACACCCTTCTTTTTTCTGTTGCCCATAATTATTGCCATTCCTGTGTGCCCTGCCAATCTCAAGAATTTGAAAGGGGATTGAAACCACCTCAGCTGGCTATGTGGCTGCTTGTGGCCCCTATGTCCATCAGAAAATGCACTTTATTCAGATGCCTAAATGTCATTGATATTTCTACGTTCTTCTAAACTTTCTTGGGATGGGTCTAAGTATGTCCTTGCTAGAAGTTGCTGAGAGAGTTAATTTCCCTCTTGCATTTCCAGTGACTGTGGTGTCAACTCAGTTTATTCTGTAATTCAGGAAATATGCAGGCTTTATGGATACAGTAACATTTCCATTCTGCTTACCAACCCTCGTTGGCAGGAAGGGTGGAGTGTAGGAATTCCACACTTTAGCTAAAATGTGCCCCAAAACCCCAACTGAAATTGCCTGATACTCTATCCCTGGTGCTGTGGCTCATCCGAGCCATTCCTTACCTGAAAACAAAACACTGTGAGAGTGCGATGGGCAGGCCAATGATGCTTTCCTCAAATCCACCATTGTCGCATGCCTGTTTGAACCTGCTAATGAATTATGATATGCACCTGAAATACTTCAAACAATTGATTCACAGCCTCTACAGTTTCTTTTTGCAGGTCCAAGCTGCCCTGCTTCAGTGCCCCACTGATGTCTGCCAGAACCTGAAGCCCGGAAACTGGGTATATATGAAGATCCTTCAGTGGACGTCCTCTCTGCAGCAGTGCTGGAATTCAGGTCCTTCTCCTGTGAAGTATTGAGGGTTCTCTGTTTGGATCCACAACAGCCTCTGCCACGACCGTGGATTCACCAAAATGCCAGGGGTAGCAAAAGTGATATCACAAACCCTTTGACCTTATTGACATCAAAAGAAGTGGCATCATATGACCTTTGACCCTGAATCTTCCCAGGAAGTGATGTGACTTGACCATAATGTGGATGACATCACAATAATTGACATCATTGAAGTTATAGTATAACTGTGTCATTAGTATTAAAATACAACACACATATTTCTTTTGTATCCACATACATTAGGGTACTGAAATAACATTTGAAAGTGGTGGGGTGTATGTAATACAATACTTGCCCTAAATTGCACTGCAAACTGAATGAACCAGAGCCCTTTCGAATGGGTTATGGGGTAATGGGGTCTCCACACAAAAAAAGTTTGAAACATTGGTCGAATAGTGCATTTTAAAGCAAATGTTTCCAATAAATCTGCTAAGAAGCCATGGGCTATGAAATAGCAAGTCCTTTCATGGTGTGCCAAGTCAATGAAGCAAGATATACCATAGGAGTGGACCCCTTTTCTAAAAATATTTGCTATGGATGCCCCCATATGCCAAAAATAACCTCCATTGTGCCAGGGCCAGCATTTTGCCCTGGATGCCCCCTTTTACCAGCAATTGCATATAAGGCAGTCCTGGAATTTTGCTACTAATGTTATCCATGTATCCTGGGTGACGTTTATGTTAAAATTTACCTCTGGTATGATAAGGCCAGCATTTGTCATGTTCGTCCCCCTCCTATATGCTACAGTCTACAGCGTGCTAGCACAAGCATTTTGTCATGGGTGTCCCATACCAAGAATTGCTTCCAGAATGCCTGCGCCAGCATTTTGCCATGGATGCCCAATTTATCAAGTATTATCTCTACTATGCCAGGTTCCTGTGAGTTAATAATTGTTCCCAGTATGCCAATACCAATATTTTGCAAGGGCCAAAAGCAGACTTGCAAGCATGCCACATTCTAACTCATGTTAATTTACATCACTAACTCACACTCATTCTCACCCACTCACTCTTACTCAATCATTGTCACCCGCTTGGACTCATTCATTCTCACTGTCTTGCAATCAATCTTACATTCACTCACATATTGTCACTCATTCTTACACTGAGTAACTCACAGCTACTTATTCACATTGAATTGGATTAACTCTTACCATCACTCCATTATTCTCACTCACCATGATTGACTCATCTATACTGACTTACTGACATTTAATCTCATTTATTTCCACCCCTATCACTGACCACATCTTTCACTCATACACACATGGTCACATACACACATGCTTGCACATAAACACACTCTCACCCACAAGTATGCAAACAACATACATTTGAAAACATTGTTTACTTACCATACAGCAATAGTGAATAATATACAATTATTCACTGTTAGCATAAAAATGAGCAATAAACAAGGAGGGTGAAGCCTTCCCTGTTTTCTTGGCACAGATTTTGACACTTCTGAGGCCAGGGGTCGCAAAAGCAGTGCCGGGGGTCACAGTGAGTGTGAGAAGTCACGACCTGTTTGCAGTGTCCCCCCACCTTTTGCCCCCATTTGGACCACTATATGCTGGTTTTCTGACCCAGGGCCTGTGCTCTGATTAAAAGTTCATGGTAATTAAGTATAATTAGAATTGGTACTGACTACCTACCAGTAAGTCCCTAGTATACGGTAGGGTATGTAGGTCTAGAGGGCCAGTAGATTTAATGCACCAAAGTGTGCACTATTGTGGTGCCTGCTGTCAGTTTAAAGGCAGTACTGCTTTTCAGTCTGCCTTTACATTAAATTTATATGCAAATTCGACTTTGGATTTAAAGGTACTTTCAAAGTCTCAAACTAGCTTATTTTTACATGTATACTTGGAAGAACTTTAGATGTACTGTTGGATGTAGCATCCTTGGTGTAGTTTTTGCCCAACTTATTTGCCTTCCAGACTCCTATTTTTGCTGATTTCATTTTTGCTGGCCTTAGGATTCTGCTTACTTTACCACTGCTAACCAGCACCAAAAGGCTTGTGCTCTCTCCGTTAAACATGGTGAACTTTGCTTATATCCAATTGGCATATTTAATGTACTTATAAGTCCCTAATAAAGTGATACCTCATGTCTCAGGGCATGTAAATGAAAGGCTACCAGTGGGTCTGCAGCCCTTATTGTACCACTAACCTACATAGCCCTCTCAGCATGTCTCAGGCCTGCTATTGCAGCCTATGTGTGCCATTTTAAACTGCCATTTCGACCTGGCAAGATAAACCTCATGCCTTTTTAGGATCAGATGTGTTGTGCAGGTCTGAAGGTCCCCTGAGGGGCTGGGATACATTAAATGGAGTGAGAGAATGGAGTATTGGCTTGATAGTCAAGGGGAAGTTGTTGTGTTCTAGGGCTTAGTTATACAACTTTGGTATGTGTCTTTAATGTTGATGAAATTGGAATGTTTAGTCCAGGTATCCTCTGGTGAGGGTTCCAGGCTCCAGTCGGTTGGAGTTTGGAGCAATCACCAGTGAGAGACGTCGGGTGCTGTTCACATCATTTATGAACAATAAATTGCTTATCTTCAAGTCTTCTATGTTCAGTTGTACAGGAACGCAACATAATTTGGTGATGAGGAGAAGTATTTGTGAATGGAACCTTGGCACCTCAGTCTGCCCACTTACAGGTGAGCGGTACGTTCTCCCTGAAATGATTGTGTTCAGCTATAACAATTTGAATATGAGTTATTACACCTGTACAGGATTTAACCTTTTGTGTGGAGCTATTTAAACATCTATGGAGTGCCATGATTCTTGCTTCACGTGTATCACTGTTGCCTTTACACTTTGATTCCTCACTCGAGGCAAAACAGTCATTGGCCCATGTGAGGCAGCACAAGCTTCGGATCACACACCAGAGAAGGCATGTATCGGATTTTCTCTTCTTTCACCCTGTGGACGGTGTGCCCTTGATTTTCAAGTTCTTCACCCCCACTCATGTTGTCTCCTCATGAAGCTTTTGATTAAGCATTAGATGTTGCATGTTTGCCCAGCGCTCCACAATCTGGAAAGAAAGACTATGCACCCATTGACTATTTCTAGACACTCTTGAATTAACTGTGCACCGATTGGCAGTTTCACCTCATTTCAGGATTGGTTATCAGCAATTCTCATTGGTTTTTGTAAACTTTCATTTGGTAATTGATGTATTGACGAATCAGAGTTTTGCAGGAGACCATTAAACACTTTTAAAGAACAGTAAACTCATCCTTTGATTTGGACTTTGCCCCACTGCAGTTTGGACGTTTAGTAATTGCAATTTGCAGAACACCAACCTTCCAATTGCATTTTTGCGTGAACCTGGTGCACTGAAAGAAAAGTAGAAGCAATGGTATATGTCATTTGATAATTATTTAGTTGCAATTTATGGTATTCAGTTCACTCCTGTGAGGTAAAAAGCCTTAATGTACATTTGCTTGGGTAAAGAGGGTCAAAGAATATTTGATCATGTTCCACAGTTAATTCCTCCATCTTCATCTGTCTGGAATGAATGTGCAGAAGTGGTAAAGAGATTGGAAAATATTTTTTATGATGATATCAGCATTATAGTAGAGAGGCACAGATGTCTTAATCATCAGCAACTTTAACATGAGTCTATTGATGTGTTTTTGGCTTAGCTTAGAATTCCTGCCTCCATCTGCTATTTTTATGGAACTTTCGACAACTACTTGCTAGATCAATTAGTGGTCAATTGATATTATGCGAAAACACAAGAAAAGCTTCTATGCTGTAGGAATCCCTGTCTGGAAGAAACACCAGAAATTGCTAGAGGAATTGAAAGATATATTATGGTGTCCAAGGAATTAAGAAGGTTCAAGAACACATCTGACATTGACAATGTTAATATCATAAGTTCAAAACTGAAATATAACAACATGCTGACTAGTGATAACAAGAAAATTGACAAGAATAGCTCAAGTTTCTCGGCATGTGCTTTAGGTGTGATTCGAACATGCACATGGCTAATGCTGGTGAGTGTCCAGCTTTAAATAAAATGTGTTTAAAATGTAAAAAAGTTGGGCACTTTGCTAGAGTCTGGAGAAATGTTCAAAAGGTTGTGCTCATTAATGAACAAGCAGTGGGGACAGACAAGAGAATTGGAGAACACAATCAAAATAGCTGAGTGGTATTATCTATAAAGATGGTTGAGTCACCAAGTAATTCTGATAAGGGTAGGGATTCAGTGTGTGATGTAATGATTGACAATGTTGATGTGCAAATCACTTTGGACTCAGATTCACCCGATCACCATTGTTACAGGCAAATAATTTTTACAGGAGTGAGGTCATGTCAACCTATTTCTATCTGATATTCAGACTGTAGCTTTTGGTGGTTTCAAAATTGGTATGTTGGGTTGTTTTCATGAGAAGATTGTGTGCAAGTGCAGGTTGATTCACATCAAGAGATATGTAGCCAAAAAGGATATAATATTTTGGGATGGAGGAATCAAGGGGCCTTTGGAATGGTTTTGAGGCCAGGTCCCATTTCTCTGGTGGATGCATCTATGTTTCAAGCTACTTCTTTAGAACAGTTATTTATTAAATGCAAGGAATTATTCGAAGGCAGATTGGGCACTGAAATGGGTTATGGACATAGAATCATTCTGAAGACTGACACAGTTTCTGTTACTCACAAATTGATAGATGTACCATTGAGTATTAGAGCCCAATTGAAAGAACATTTAGACAAACTGGTGAGAATGTCAAAGAACCAATTGACTACTCCCAGTGGATTTCACCTATTATAGTGGTGAAAAAGAAGACAGGAGACATTAGGCTGTGTGTAGACCTTAGGTCCTTGAACAGAAATGCCCTTGTGGACTGTTTTCCTCTCCTTAAAATCCAGGAAATGTTTGCTCAAATGTGAGGAGCAAGGGTTTTTTCCTCTTTAGTCTTAAGGGCAGGTTATCACCATGGATGTACTTAGTTAAGAATCCTGCTCGTTAACTGCTTTCAGCATTTCATTTGAGGTTTATAGATTTCTCTGTATGCTGGTTGGCTTAGGTTCTGAAGCATCAGTTTATCAAAGTTGATGTTTAAGATCTTGAACGGAATGAAGAATGTTCTAGCATACCAGGATGATTGTCTCATTCTCACCGACAGAGAAGAAAATCATTTGGTTGTCTTGGGAGAGGTATTGATTATTTTCCAAGAGCATGAATTCACAGTTAAAAGAGAGGTGTTACTTTTTGATGAAAGAGTAGGATTATTTGAGTCATCACATCTCAAAAAATTACATCAAATCCAAATCTGACTTGGTGGATGCTATTAGAAACAGTTCCACTCCAACTGAAAAGGACCTTTCCTAGGGTTGTACAGTTACTATTCATGATCCACTGACAGTTTATCTTTTTAAACAATCATCTCAGGAAGGTTTTGAGGATCGAGCAACATTTAGTTGAGAATATGAGGAGAACAAAGCTTTTCGCAAGTTGAAATTGTTGATTATTGATGCTCCTGCTCTACTTCCTTTCAGGGATGATGTTTCCTCTATTGTCACAGTGGATGCCAGTGCAGTAGGTTTAGGAGCAGTTTTGAGTCACTTAGTTGATGGAAAAGAGTGTACTGTAGCATTTGCTTCAAGGTGTCTTACTAAACCGCAGAGAGACTATACTATAGTAGAAAGGGAGGAACTTGCTTGTGTTTGGGCTTCCAATCATTTCTCTACCTATTTATGGGGCAGAAATTACTCTTTAGTCACAGATCATAACTGTTTGGTCTACTTGTTCAGTGAAAGAAGTATAAATAAGGCCAGTACTCACCTTTTTAGGCTATTGTCAAAGATGTATGAATTAAACATTTGTGTCAGACACATTCCAGTAGGGAAGAATTCCAGGGCTGTTTTTTTTTTTATCTAGGTGTCCTATACAAGGTTGCTCTGAAGAAAACAACAAGGATGATTTTGAATGTCTGGTAAGTCTATTCAATGGTTTAGTGGTTTCTAAAAATGTTGTGAGGTTGGAAGAATGGGGATGTATTACACAGTGTGACACCTGACTCATGTACTTGAGGGATTATGTGACCAAAGGTTGGTCAAGGGAGAACATGTCAAGTAATGAATTTAAGGGATTTTCAAAAGTGAAGGATAAATTGGCCTTAGAAGGTAGAGTAGTTCTTAGGGGAAATTTGTTGATTCCTCTAACTAGTTTGAAAACACGTTTAGTCAAGTTTGTTCATCAGGGTCATATACGATTGACAGTCATGAATAAGAGGCTTTGTATGTTTTACTGGTGGCTGGGAATGGATACAGAGGTGGATCTGTTTGTGGCTGGTTGTGTTGAGTGTAGATGAGCAGACAAATCCCTCTGTACTGCGAACACTCCTTTATCTTCTGCTGAGTTTCCTAAATTACCTTGGGAAAAGTTAGGAATGGATTTCATTGGTCCTATGTACAATTTACCAGAACAGTTGAGTTATGCATTGGTTATGGAGGATTACCAATTCAAGTGGTATTAGTTAGTGCAAGTTCTTGAGAGATCCCAACAACAAAGTCATCACTGAATTCTTACAGGCCTGTTTCAGAGAGAATGGGTTCCCACGGTCCTTGTAACAGACAATGGAGTACAATTTATAGTATTATACCCAAGTTATGAAATCATTTTCGGTTTCATTAGGGGTGAACCATCTGACTGTGGCATTATATATCACCCAAGGTTATTGAGTGTTCCACATTCAACAGGCCTACCAAATAATTTTTGGGTAAGATTTGGTGGGATGGGACCCAAACTAACTGTGGCAAGGTTTTGGGAGACAGTATTGTGCTTAAAGATCTTTAGGAGATAGGACCAATTAACTTGTTCAGGGAAGTCCTCAGAATGTGTGTCCAATGAAATGGCTCAACAAAAGTTCTCTGGTAATTCAACTAATTGTATGGGCAGTGGCTGCTCCTCCGCAATGGCTCAGAGGCAGTAAATGAAAAATAAAATGATATAATCATTTTATTTTTCATTTTCCTTCTCTGAGCCAGCTTGCGAAGGGAGGACGGGGTGGGGCATTGGGAGGAGGAGTGCTATGTGTACTCCTTAAGTGCGCATATGTGTTTGGCCGGCTGTCCCCAGCCATCCAAAACACACATGCGCACTTAGTTTTCTCCAGCCCGTCTGCATTGAGCAGCCGGGCTGGAGAAAGCCCACAGACTCCCTGGTCTGAGCAGTGCAGACTCATCCAGGCTCCCAGGTAATTGAATGATTATGAACTATCTTAAGCTTACTTTTCTATTGTTCTTTTGTGTTTCTTTGTAACAGGGAGGTGTGTTGTGTTCTGGAAATTAGTTATACATATTTGGTTTGTGTTTTACGTGGATGGAACCTGGCGTCCTTTGGTGAGGGTTCCAGGCTCCAGTCAATGGTTTGTTGGAGTTTGGAGCAATTACCACGGAGAGATGTCAAGTGCTGTTCACTCCATTTATGAACAATACATTTAAATTATCTTCAATTTTCTTTGTTGAATTTTCCTTGATCCCAAAAGACGTCCACCATACAGAAAGGTGCAAGGTGAGGGGGCAGAAGGGACACTGTACTAGCATGTAATAAACTAGTGATGTCTTTTAGAAATGCTACTAATACAATAAACTGCCCAGAGCTCCAGCTGAAGGCAAAACCTACTCCCCACTCTCCTGCTAAACAAGGTAGAACAATATGGATTCAACAGCAGATTCCCTTTGGATGGTTGGGTACTGCCTCCCACAAGCCTGCGGGTAGATACTTTAAGACATTCAAGGTCAATAATACCCACTTGTCTGTATATGTATACTTCCTGTTTATGTCTGTTGTTGTATGGTTATTAGTTAGTGAGTGAGTTAGTCTATTTGGAGTACTCAAGGAGGAAATACATGCAACAGAATTGACATGACTGGAGCTATAAGCAATTTTCTAAATCCCTGATTGTATGGTAATGTCTTTGGTCATGAATATATGGCACTACTGTATGGACCTCATAATTGTTCTTTCACAAAGATGTTCTAAAATTTACATCTATAATAACTTATTTATTTATTTACTTGGCTTTACTTGTGTGCCAAATGAGATGCATTTGCTTGGAGTTTAAATTTCATGTAGCCTGCAACACTCCTGAAACCGCTCAGCCGCCCCCACTAACGGTGAAATGAAGGAGGGGCTAAAGCAACATAGACCAGCTGAATTAGGATAATTTGAAAGAGATGAGCGAAATGCAAAATTCACACCCCTGTGAACAAGAAAGAAAGAACACAATGCGCTCTCGACATCCTTATTATTATAAGACACAATACATACGTTTAGGGACTCGTATTGGATTTAATTGAAATAAAATGGGAGATGGCAATCAGATATCAACCCTTTTATGGCCAAAAAAAGGAATAAACTGAATCAAGGCACTGAGTTGGCTGGATTTGGTCTTTCTGCTGATGCAACGGCCCGTCCTTTATTTTGTATGCAAATCTGACTATTGCCAGAATGGGTAGGTGGGGTAGTACCTGTGCACTGAGGAATTTCCTGCAGCTTATTAGCAGTCTGGGTTTGGTTGACAACGTTTGTATCTCAAATGAGATGTGTTAGACCTGGCATCTTTTGGCATCATTTACCCTGTCTTTTTGCTTCAGACCTCCTGTTTTTGACTGTGTGCTGCATTTCGTTTTTGCTAGTTTTAGGACTCTGAGCACTTTACCACTGCTGACCAGTGCTAAAGTGCAAGTGTTCCCTGTGTAAAACGTATTGGTGATTGGTTTATCCATGATTGGCATATATGATTTACTAGTAAGTCCCTAGTAAAGTACACCCCGGGCCTATACATCAGATGCTACTAGTGGGCCTGCAGCACTATTTGTGCCACCACATGAATAGCCCTGCAAGAATGTCTCAGACCTGCCACTGTAGTGTCTGTGTGTGCAGTTTTAAACTGCCCTTTCGACCTGGCAAGGGCACCCACTTGCCAGGCCAAAACGTTCCCTTTTACTACATGTAAGTCACCCCTAAGATAGGCCTAAGGCAGCCCAATGGGCAGGGTGCAGTGTATTTAGAGGTAGGACATGTACTGGTATGTTTTACATGTCCTAATAGTGAAATACTGCCAATTTGTTTTTCACTATTTATTTATTTTTATTTATTTATTTATTTGTAGAGTGTAACTAATATCCGAAGGCATCTAGGCACTGGAGCAGAGAACCCTAAGATGACACCAGGTGATTATATTCAAATCATTAAATAACAGAAGAACTATTGCAAGGGCTATCTCTCCCATAGGGTAACATGGGGATTGCCTTGAAATATCTTTTAAGTGCAATTTCCCAGTGGGAGCAGATGGAGATTTGGAGTTTAAGATCTCTGAACTCACAATTTAAAAATGCATCCTTTGATGAAGTTGGTTTTTAAATTGCGTGATTGAAAATGCCACTTTTAGAAAAGTGGACATTTTCTTGCTTAATCATTCTGTGCCTCTGCCTGTCTGTTGAATACACGTATGGGTTGGCTGACAGTTGGGCTCTTGTGAATACACTCTAGCTAATCACACAAAGGGAGCTGAGGTGTACCTTGCATATCCTGATGACCCATCACCAGGCTGATGGGCCTTCCTGAGCTAGAGTGATGGGAATAGTTGTCACTGACACCTGAATAGAGCTGTGCATGTCCTCACACAAAGCGGTCTCCACCCCGCTGTAGTGTGTCTGAAGACAGGTCAGGGAAAGGTAGGGTCTTGTGCCCAACAAAGACTTTCCTTTGAAGTTTGCCTACTTCAAAGGCAGAACCTAGTATAAGTATTTGACCTCTGACACCCCAAAATCAGAACACTTCTGGACTGAGAACATTCTGCTAGAAGAAGAGCGGGATGCTGTAGGAGGGGCTGCCACTCTGCCTTTTGCTTTGTTGTGCTGGCCTGCTGCTTCTGTCCTGGAAGTGAAAGGACTGGATTTTGCTTTCTGTATCCTGCTTCCAAGGTTCTCCAAGGGCTAGAGTTGAGCTTGCCTCCTGTTAAGAAGTCTCAGAGACATCAAAGACTTCCTGTCAGTGTCGGGGCTCTTCTGATGAGAGTCCTGACTTGCCAAGTGGTGCCAAATAGGGGTTATCTTTGCTGTGTGACTCCCTTACTCTGACTAGAGTGAGGGTCTCTACTTGGACAGGGTGCAAACCACTGTCAAATAGAGATGCCATTTCTAACAAGATGTGTTTACTCAGATTTCCATGTACTTTACAAAAGTAGACTAAGACTGACTTACAAATACGTACCCCTGGGGTAGACTAGTTAAAGCTATTATTGTTTCATATACAAATTTATTACAGGATTTAACCCATATTTTGCAATTACTTTGTATGATAGGTTAACAGTTAAAATGTTTAATTTATGTATTTTATGTATGATTTTGAACCAATCCTACCTGTTTCTTAACATTTTATTTAATGGCAGCTGCTAATTATTGATTAGTAATGGCTCTAGAAATGCATGTTTTTATCTGATCAAGTGATCTTGACAAAGCCCACAGACATAAGTGAAACAATGGTTGAAGAGGGGTTGACACTCACCATCATTTGTAGCACATGTGCGCTTTGGACTTTACATTCTGAGAACACAAAAATCTAAATTCTGTGCTTTTTGTAAAAATTGGCATTGTTGGAACTCTTACTAGAACACTTTCAATGGTGGGCATTTCTAAGGTTTGTAGTTTTGCTCTTGGAACCCTGCTTTGAAAACAAATCTCTCTTACCTAACACTTACAACAGGGCCAGTTCAATAGTAGACCAGAGAACCACACCCTTTAGAGTACCTAGGAGGTCCACTCTCTGGCCTTCAGATGGACTCAAGGAGCTGGTGTGGCCAATACTGGAGAGAATCCACAAAGTTCAGAGTGTAAAATAATAGTACCCATAATCCTGTCCGTTCCTCTATTTATGTGGGCCCCGTCTCAACTTTGTAAGCCTTTACAGGTTCCTAAGAAGACAATTAATTTTTTCCATTATTGGCGAGGCAACCACCGAACCTTGTTGTGCCACATCATCCAACAACGCTCTAGAGTCACTAAGATGAACCAGCTCTCTGCCTGTCCTGGCCCTGTACAGCATTCAGAGCAGGATGGCAAGTGAAAGTTCAATATAAAACTGAGGCACATTTCCCTCTGAGCCAAAATGCACCCAGCATGTGTGTCGTCTACCTCCAAAACCTCAAAAGGCCTAATGCTGGGGAGCAGAGATTGAAGTCTAGGCCCTCCTATTGTTGAGATTCAGAGCCTCCCTTCCCTGGACCGGCAAGTAATTTGTGCCCCATGCATATAAAATAAATAATTACATAAATAAAAAAATAAACATATAAATAAATATATACATCTATTCCATGGAGAGTCCTGTCTTGCTCCCACTCCCACGACCAGGTTGGGGATGTTCATTCCTCCTGGAATGGGTCTAGTTCCTGGGGGCAATAAGATTCCAGCTGGTGCAGCAGAGCAATTGACTCATCCTGCCAGACAGCTCACAGGACAAATCTTATTAATCTTATTAAGGGTTGGTTCGGTGAAATATGCAAAGTTTTACAGAATTAAGATATGTCAAATTTGACATCAGATTTGGATTCTGGGCCCAGCCATGTATAAACAAGGCAGTGCCTCTGACCATGGAAATCTGACGTTACAGTTTAATCACAAATTAACATAGAAACTGTATACTGAAAACATTCCACATGTATACTCTTTACCTAGGAAGAATGTTGTACGAGTCAAATGCAAAAGCTTCATGAAAGGGTTTCAATGCTTTTGCATTTGACTCGTGAGGGATATCTAGTAACGACTAGTGGAACTGCAGCTTGATGTATTAATAATTTCAATGCTTTTGCATTTGACTCGTGAGGGACATCTAGTAACGACTAGTTGAACTGCAGCTCTTTGTAGAATTATTTTGATATTGGACACTATAATATTCACTGCCCACTGCTAATCTCGTCCCATAATGCTTTGCAGGGCCTTTGGTTGGGATTGTATTTTTGCCCATAACTGTGCTTGGGGTGGTCCTAGGAGGAAGGGACCACCACTGAATCGTTCACATGATATGCTTTTTGTGTTCAAGGCATCTGCTTGGTCCTCCCCCTAGGTTAGGGGGGAACCCAAAATCATCACCTCTCTCATTGCTTGATATTTTCATTGTCAAGTTCACTTTTGTTATATGCTTTTTTAGCATAGAAAATTGTTTTAACAAAGCATTTGTATGTGTTTAATATACTGCTGCTACGCTACGTCGATTAGCATAGTTTTTTACTCTACTACGTGCAATTTGCGTAGTAACACAAACTTTGCATGCTCCGTGAGTGTAGCAAAGTATTATGCCCAGGGTTAGTATTAAGCAGCAGTGACGGCCCTTGTTATTTTGAACAGATGCAACACTGAGGCTGGGATTGCACAGTGCCAGTAGCGCACATATGCACAACCTCTACAAAGAGGTTGGCGCCTGTCTCGAGCATAGTTAGGCTGTGCCCTGGTGGCTCCAAATAACAGTGACCTACTAGGTTACGGCCACTTCTCAATACATGAAAACTAAAGAATCAGCACAAATGCCGGACACTTGTAAAGAACTGAAACCTTCATTTTGCTCCATTTTCACAACTAAATATCCATTTTTAGGTCTTGCCTACGCAGCGCGCATGCGCTGCGTAGGAGACCTTTAGCCGTCGTTCAGCTCTTTTTCGAAGCACATACTCGTGCTTGTGGCGGCATACACCTTGCAGGAGCGCGCAGGGGCGCGCCACAAGCACGAGTATGTGCTTCGAAAAAGAGCAAACAGCTGCTGCTTCGCGCGCGCATTCAAATGAAATATTTTGCATCTTTCTTTCAAGTGCCAAGGGACAATTTATTTTATGGTGCACACAGTAATTATTTTGTCTGTGCCTGCACACGTTTTCCACTCAGCCTTGTCAAATGGATGTTTTGGTTGGCTTGTAAGGTCTGTGTTATCGGAATAAAAAAAAAAGTGAAACGCAAATTCCTCGGGCCGCAGTGGCTATGAACCAGTACCTAAAAATAACACCTAGAAATTGCTCATAGCATTAGCTCTGCAGTTAAGATCCCACCCACGTCACGCTAGCACCGCATGCACAGCTGATGACTTTAAAATTGATACCATAAAATATATTTCAAATAACATTGATTTACCTTACTAGTAACAATACATATAATGTGAAAACTGACCACATCCATATGTTATATATATTTAAGCCAAAATGAAAGATGTTCCTCTGGGGATTTTTATTATGAAGACTTGCTTGTATGAGTACAATGCTACCATAGACCTTGTTCTCCAACATTTATATTGTTACATCTCTTCATAGTAACTTCTGCAAAGAATTAGATTCACTCTTCCAAATTCATATATTACTTCACACTCTGCAACTAGACCAATGATTTGGTGTATCAGCAGTACTGGTGAAATATTACAGGAAGCAGCACACTGGACATTGGGTATTGATGTCTGTGGTGATACTTTAGAGGTTGTTAGGGGCAACATACTACTACACGGCTGAATTGAATGTATTCTTCTTGGGCACCCCTCCATGTGCTGACCTTTTGACTGCTCTGCTGTGCGGACATTGACGAGTTATTTCCTGCTCAAGGAAGCAGTTCTTTATATGCAGTATAGTAAATGCAATGCTACCACTTTTTAGTTTGCAGTACTACTTGCAGTTATTGAATCATTGCCCTGAGAAGACCCCTAAAGCGTTATAAGGAGCTGAAACACATTGAAAAATATTTTTAGCAGCCTCAATTAAAAATATTGCATTCAAGATATTACTTGGTATTTAAGAATGAACTCTAGAATACAAGACTGCCCCTAAATGATTCATGTAACATCAACAAAATTGACTGGATTTTTTCATGTGTTTCTTCCCCTAATATAAAACAGGCATTGCTTATATCAGCCTGAGTGTGAGGTAATACGTGAATTTTCAAGAGTGAGCATGATTTATTTTAAAGATCTGTTATATATTATTAGAATAAATTTGTAAAATGGAGAAAATACTTATAATAATGAGTTTTCCTTGAACGCACTAATCTATGCCACATGATGCCACTCAGTGGCACATAATTACACTCTAATCAATGCAACATAAAAACACTCCACATAATACCACTCAGTGCCACATAATTACATGCCACATAATTACACTCTACTCAATGCAACATAAATAAACTCCACATAATACCACTCAGTGCCACATAATTATATGCTACATAATTACACTGCATTCAATGCAACATACACTCCAGATACCACTCAGTGCCACATAATTACACGCCACATAATTACACCTTACTCAATGCAACATAAATACACTCCATATAATACCACTCAGTGCCACATTATTACACGCCACATATTTACACTCTACTCAATGCAACATAAATACACTCCACATACCACTCAGTACCACATAATTACACTCTATTCAATGCAACTTAAATATACTCCACATAATACCACTGTGCCACATAATTACACTCTACTCAATGCAACACAAATACACTCCAGAAAATACCACTCAGTGCGACATAATTACACGCCACATCATTACTCTACTCAATGCGACATAAATATACTCCACATAATTACATGCCACATAATTACTCTACTCAATGCAACATAAATACACTCCACATACCACTCAGTACCACATAATTACATGCCACATAATTACTCTACTCAATGCAACATAAATATACTCCACATAATACCACTCAGTGCCACATAATTATATGCTACATAATTACACTGCACTCAATGCAACACACACTCCAAATACCACTCAGTGCCACATAATTACACGCCACATAATTCCACTCTACTGAATGCAACATACACTCCACATAATACCACTCAGTGCCACATAATTTCACGCCACATAGCCAATAGGTCTCGCCTTTGGGACCTTATAAGTGTTTAGCCATGCAACAGTTGATGTTGTTGCACCAAGGATATTGTGCTGCATAACTAAATACTTATAAGGCCCCAAAGGCGAGACCTATTGGCTATGCCAATGCTTGTTAGTCATGTGATCTGTCATGCCTAAATCCAAGCATAGTTTTGGCCCAGAATCCTTTGCTAGTAAGAGGCGCTCTTTAGTCAGAGCTTTCAAAAAACGTTTGCTGTGTCTGAAGGTGGTGCCTGCAACCTCTGAACGTTTTGCTTTTTTTCTTTCTTTTTCTTTTTTCCTTTTGTTTTTCATTGCAGCAATGATTTTCTCCCAGTGCCTCGGTTTTCTTAAAGCATTTCTCGAGCACCACTCGTTTTCTATTGCCGAGGAGGGTTTCGATTTATTATAGGTAGTATCAATTTGCAGAAACTGGAAGGCTTAAAATAAACTTTGGTCACCCCTACATACAGCATCCTTGATACAAATCACCTCTGCCTCACACTGTATACTGAAAACATTCCACATGTATACTCTTTACCTAGGAAGAATGTTGTCTCATCCACACAATGCGACTTGTGTGCAGATGCTAGGCTGGGTCAGACAAAGGTCTTCTTGGCTTAGCTTTCATGTGTGCACCTGCATGTGTGCTCAAGAGGAGGTTCAATCTACTCAGAGCCCGTCACTTCAGCTGTCTGCAGCACTAACCTTATGTTAATGATTGGTCCAGAGGTTGCAGCTCAAAAACATTTATCTGAAGGCATTACAGTGGGTGAGACTCCAATAGGCGGGCCCAAAATAAGAAGTCTAAAACCGAAAAAACTGCGGGCTTGCGCCTGGTAGAACATACTTCTTCCCCTAGAATAAATACAAACATTGTTTTTCTCTACCACAAACCAGCACAGATGGCTGATAAAAAAATGAAGCAAAGAAGCATGCCCTTGTAATAGGAAATATGTTGGTATATATGGCCTCGGTGCGAATTAGCTCCATATGGATAGTTTAATTATGTACCTTAAGTGTAGGACTAATCCAAGATCACATTGCCAGCATCAAATCACATGTTTGCCTGAAGAAAGGGGGAGAGCTCTCCAGCGATCGTAGACACAGAGGGGCACATTCTCAAGGACTTATCGCCAAGTTAGCGGCACTTTATCGCAGCCAAAGTGGCGATAAATTCATCGCACAATTCACAAGCAGGTGCTAACAGCCGATATCACCAGTTTTCCTGTGATAGCAGCAGCAAAAAACATCGCCACGGATGACACCGGCAACTAACGCTAATGAGATGCAGAGTAGGCGTTCCCGTGCAAAAACCCGCGAAAACACCACCCCGCAACATTCCCAACGACCAGCCAGATTGGCGATAAGATTCAAAAACATGCGATAAGGCGCGTTAGCAGCATGGATTTAACACCTGCTCCTACCTGGTGCTAAGTCGGACGACAACCTGCACCATAAAAGGGAGCCCAGCCCACAGCCACACCAGAAGAACAACAGATGCCATGGAGCTACTGATCATGCAGCTCGGAGCCCCAAGAGGGCCACAACACCCACCGCCACCACCGCCAGGACCCCCACCCCCATGAACCCCCGGACTACCACAGAGGCACCGCAGACAAAGACACCGGACCTTCCGAAACGCACCAGCCTCGGAGACTTAACGCCAGAGGAAGTCATTGCCCACTACAGGCTCAAAAGGACGACCATCCTCCGCATCCTGACCCTCATTTCCCACAGGCTGACGGTACCAACACAGCGGAGAACCAACATCACTCCGCAGACAAAGCTGCTGGCCGTGCTGCACCTGTTGGCCTCTGGGACCTTCCAACCAACAACTGCCATAGTCGGAGGAGTCTCACAGCCAGCCCTGTCAAAGTTCCTCACACCTGTCTTGGATGCCATCATCAGCTTGGTACCCCAGCAACTTTACTTCCCACACACTGTGCAGGAACAGCTGGAGATTAAGCAAGGCTTCTACGCCATAGCTGGCTTCCCGCACGTGTTGGGGGCAATCAACTGCACACATGTACTCCTCGTTCCCCCTGCCGCCACTGCACACAATTACCGCAACAGGAAACACACGCATTCCATCAATGTGCAGGCAATAGTAGACCACCGGGGACTCTTCACCAATGTCGTCGCCAACTACCCAGGCAGTGTGCATGATTCCTTCATCTTCCGACAGTCCATCATCAACCAGTGCTTTCAGGATGGCACCTATGGTAATGCACTGCTTCTTCGGTAAGTAACAACTGAACACACCACACACCTCAAATCCACCAACATACAACTCACAACCCTGGGAATGCACACGTCACAAAATCACATACAACATGACAACCTACATCCCCACATTGCAGACACGACTACACAACTTACTGTGGCAACCTGGGCTAGCCATTTACACAAGCCATCAACGGCATGGCACCTCAGCCACACAATAGCAGAATGTGGGGAGAGGTGGGAACCCGGCATGTGCGAAGGAGGCAAGTGACCCATGAATGTGAATGTACACAATGCCAAGTGTGGCGTGGATGTGCTGGACAGACTGCAGTATGCAGACCACAGACACTTCCATGTCGACATACACTGCTGGTGTCTGCAGTGTACTGGACAGTGGACACAACCATGTTACCGCAGCCAGTGGGGAAGAATGCGGAAATGTAGCTTGTTACGTCCCCCCCTGTAAGCGTGAGCGAAGTGGGCTTGCCCAGCGTACGCCAGGCCAGCATAGGGGTGTGAATAAAAAGCCTGTTACTTTGGGCGTGGTTCTCTTCTGTAATGGCTAACGTGCCTGGCAGGGCAGCACCTCTCACCCCGCCACGAGGCCGATGCCGTGAGCGGCGGTGCCTGCGATCCTGTGCGCCTGCTGCACCCCAGGCCGCTGGTCCCAAGACCCGTCTTGCCCGTCCCAGCGCATCTAGGCCTCACTGCTCACCTGCCGACACCGGCGTGTGTCAAAGAGGGCCCACCACGTGCCGGTGCAAGCTCCAAGCACGAGGCCCGCGACCATGGCAGCCTCCTCAGACCATCACGGCCTCCGCGACACAGGCCCCCATTACTCCTTTCTCATTGACGTACTCCACCGCTGCCTCCGGCCTACACTGTGGTCCAGTAGGTCACACATTTGGAACTGAGTCTTGATTATACAATGGCAGAGTACATACGTTTATTGCAGATTTTATATCACCGTACTCCCTACGATGTGGTGCCACCAACTCTGTGCATAGCATTCCAACGACACGTGTCTGTGGGCCCTTGCTGACTACTGCCTTCGGCCTACACTGCGGCCCAGCACCGCGGGGTCACCTGTGTACTGCCTACACTGCGGTCCAGCAGGCCTCACACCATTCCAATCCAGTCCGGACCAGGCAGGGCACGGCATCGTCGCAAGCTGCACACACACTCAGCTCTGGTGCTTCTACCTCCGTCAACCACAAATCATCGCCACATGGCATTCCAACGTCGTGTGTGAGAGTACCAGGAGGAGCAGCCTGAACAGCGGTTGGCCCGCGCTGACCGCTGCCTCTGGCCTACACTGCGGTCAAGTAGGTCACACATTTGGAACTGAGTCTTGATTGTGCAATGGCAGAGTCCATATCATTGTACGCAAGGAGAGGAGTAAGAGTAAGACGCGGTTCAGTCTGGATGAAAAAAGGATCCTCGTTACGGAGGTGACCAAACACTACCAACAACTGCTCTGGTGCCACTAACTCTGTGCATCGCAAGCCAAGGACACGTGGCTGGGGGCCCCTGCTGACCGCTGCCTCCAGCCTACACTACGGTCAAGTAGGTCACACATTTGGAACTGAGTCTTGATTTATTTATGGCAGAGTTTATACCATTGTACAGGCCTCATCGCAGACTGCATCCCCTTTCAGCTCTGGTGCCACTAACTCTGTGCCCCGAAATCCATGGACACTCTCTGGTTGAACTTTGGTGGCATCTGAGTCTATGGCCTGGGGGTTGTCTTCATCATCATGTAGCTGATACTGACTTGGTGTTAAAAATGGGTCTGTAGCATTCATCTCCTCCATATTGCCTGTGTCTGCTTGGTACTGCCCTCTGTATCATGCCCTGGAAGATCACCTTCCACTGTCCCCCCAAACCCTCCGCGACATTCACCTTGGACATCGACGAGGACCTGCTCAGCTCTCGTAGCCCTACCTCAGTGCACCGGTAGTCACCCTCCCGTGGCGGTGTTCCATGTGCCGGCCGCTGTGCATCCGGGGCCACTAACTCTGTGCCGTTCAAGTCATGGACCCTTGCTGTTTGAACTGTGAACTTCTGATTGTCTGATCACTGTTGTAGTTGTTGCCAGCACCAACCACTCCTTGAGGGCTGGCTCACACTCACCCCACACCCATCCAGCACAGGCGTGCCACTGGACATGTGACCCTGGCAATAAAGAGGACGGGCGCACGTGCCCGTAGCCAGTTCCACAAACTATCAAAGTGTGTCCGTGTGGTCATTGTGTATGTATGAGGGCCCCGGGCCCTGCCACATTGCATTGTGCTGTGTACAGCGGACGCAACCATGTCACCTCAGGCAGTGGTTGAGACCTGGGACATGTAGCTGTGTCGTAGCCCCCTGTAGGCGTTGCCGGAGTGGGCTGGCATACGACAGTCCAGCGTAGGGGTGTGGATGATCACCCCGGGGCTCTGGGCATGGTTAAGTGTTGGGCTTGCCAATGAAGTTCCTAATGCGTGTGTCTCTGTTGTAGTGTCGGCGCCACCCGTCCCGCAATGGACAAAGTTGCAATGTAACATGCCCCCGGAGTGCGGGCTCAGCCGAAGGGATAAATGTATGAGCGCAAGCCCGCTCGGGGTCCGGGATCATACATGCCAACTGTTGTGTGTGTATCGCTATTGCCGCAGCATAAGCCAAAGGTCTTGCCTCGACCACATCGCGAGTTCAGCCAGCCATGAACTCTACATCTGTGTCCGCCCTATCCTTACCATAGGCCTACACACACGTGGCTGCCCACCTTCAACGCACAACATCACAGTGTCGTTGTCAGGCTTGTGGACATGCGCAGACAGGCATGACAATGGTGTGCCGTAGTAGTGCAAGTGATGCAACCCCGCAGCGCACCCAAGTAATTAGGCTCAGGGGGAGGGAGGAGCAGCAGTGAGGCTACGTAATACACATTGATGGCGCTCATTTGCTACAAGCAGTACATGTCACACAGGAATCACTATGATACACATATCACATGCCAATCAACTGGTGTGCCTGCCAACATATCATGCAGAACCAACTATTGACTCATGTCTCTCTGCACTGTCACAGGTGATCAAGGATATGCACTCTGCCCTTGGATGATGACACCCCTCCGAGCCCTGAACACACAGGCCCAGAGGCAGTACAATGCGGCCCACAAACGCACCAGGGGTATCGTGGAACGCACATTTGGCGTGTTGAAGTCACGTTTCAGGTGCCTGGACATCAAAGGTGAGAGGCTCCTATACAGCCCAGACATCGTGTGCAAGATGATCGTTGCATGTTGTGTGTTGCACAACATATGTGTACGCACCAATGCCCCATGGTTACAAGTGCCAGATGCACCGGACGATGATGAGGAAGATGAGGCAGGTGGACCACACCCCACTGCAGCTGCAGCAGGAATAGCCCGTAGGAACACCATCATTGACAATTTCTTCACATGAGGAAGTCACATTGTGGCAGTCCTTAGCAATCATGAGACGGTACAAAATGGCCACAGGCACAGCATGTGCAAATAAGTTCTTTTCAACATACTTTCCCTGAGTTTCTGTATGTGTGCTGCAATGTGGCACGGGGATCAAGAACATGGCCCAGAGTCATTGTGGGTGTGCATTGTGCTCTACTTAATTGTGCATGTGTGCCATTGTGCCCATCTCCCCCCGTCCCCCCAGTCCCTGGTCGGTACTCACCTGTTGATGTTGTGTCAGGTCATGTTTAGCAGTGTCCCGATCCCCGACTCCTGGCACCGTATCCCGACTGATGACTGTGGCCACCATTTTCTCAATCTCATCCAGCTCCTGGTGTGCCGCTGGTCCCCCACCTCCAATCTGCGTTGCTGCTTTCATGTTGGCATCGGGTTTCTTCTTGGTTTTGCCCTTCACATCATTCCAGCGACTCTTGACCTTTTCCATTGTCCTCCTCGACACTCCGACTGCATTCACGTTGTTCACGATGTGCTGCTATATTTCCGTTTGTGTGGCCGATGACACAGTGGAGGTGACGGACAGTTGTGGGTAGTGTTCTGTCAACTCCGTGACGAGGATCCGTTTTTCCTGCGGACTGAACCCCGTCTTCCTCTACTCCTTGCCCTTCCCCGGCCCCAGGATTCCTGGCTGGTCGTCTGTGGGGCTTGTGGGGTTCGCGTTGTCCTCTGCACTCGGTCCGGGTGCGTCCATGGTGCTACGCAGTTACATTTTTTTATCTTTTTTTTTTCCCTGCTTTTATAGTGCATTTTCATGCATGTCGCGTGGGAATCGCAGGCCTGTCACTGGTTATCGCTGATTTTTGTTTCGCGATTTGGGACATCGCAACTTTTTTTGCGTTCGTGTGTCGCATTTTTCCGGCGTCGCGTTAATTTTAACGCGGGCATTTGTCGCGTTATCGTGTGACTATCGCATGGTGCCGCCGGGTTGGGAATACTGCGTTAACAGGGTGTTATTTTCCCGCGATAGACTGCGATGTGAGAAGTTGCGTTAAGCGAATTTGGCAATAGTTAACACACGTTCTTAAGAATATCCCCCATAGAGCGAAAGAGAGAGAGAGAGAGAGAGAGTGAGAGAGAGAGAGAGAGAGAGAGAGAGAGAGAGAGAGGCCAAAAAGGACAGGGGGCTAGAGAGAGAAAAAAAGAGAGAGAGAGAAAAGAAAGAGAGAGAGAGAGAGAATCTCTGTGCCTTTTAAAGATAAATGGCTTTCTGATTAGAAAGACATTTATCCTCATGGTCTTAAGGAGACAGGATGTTGACACTCATGGGTACACACATTCTCATTGGCATACAGGCTAATCGGTGTGGGGGACATAGAGGGTCAGATCAAGGTCTGGAGTCAGTTTAGCTGAAAAGGGGCTTAATCACATTTAAGGAGTCATAAAGTGCAAATTTGCCAGCCTGGGGCAGACTCGGTATATCAGGTGTAAGTAGCCCACGGGCTGGGGTATCACAAGGTTCAATTTGGGATTATAGTGAGGTCTAAATAAGTGACATAGTTCTCAACAAGCAACACGGAAAGTCAGCAGCATAGCTCGGGCAAGAAACATAATTACAAGGTGATGAGATTGTTTGTTCACAAGATCCTATGGATTGTAGAACAAATGGGACTTCAGGTACTGATTGTTCTAGAACACAGACTCAAAACATTTCCGAACCATGCACACACCTTGTCCCCAAAAGTGGTGCACCTGTGTAGGGACCCTGAAGAGTTCGTATCACATTTCCATGGCATGAATGGAAATAGAATAGTAGAGTGGTCAGGAACACCACATAGCTTTATTTTACCATGCTGTAAATATACTTGTGATGATTCATACACAATGTCTTTTTATAGCACAGCATCAGAGGCGCAGAAGTATTGGAGTCATCTCTAGAGCACACAGTGTACCAGAGGAGAGCCCAGACACATGTGACGTTAAAGTCCCTAATTACTGTCTTAGCAAAAGCTGCCAAAAGTAAGGTCCAGATTATCAGCCTGAGCCAACTATAGTTTGAATAATGTAGACAGAGGAGTTAGAGTTAAACTAGGCTACAGGAAATGTGTGAGTTTATCGGACACAATTCTGACTCTGCCCCATCTGGTAGTCGTGCAATTTTGCAGTTTGTCAGTGCCTCTCCCTGAGGCACTGATAAACTGCAAAATTGCCCGACTACCATCCTAGATAGCTCAATCTGAGATTATATAAATTAATAAAGCAGAATGATGGACCTGCATGTCTTTTTTGTCCCAAAAAGACATGAGATATTGACTCTATCATAGAACACAGTGTCAGTGCCAGTGGAAGATAGATTGGCACCTGGAAACAAGAACTCTGTGAGAAGTGGCGATGTCTATGGTACTAGCTCTATTTACTGTAACCTGGCCCAGTCGACCCCCTGGCCCTTTCCATCATGTTCGATTCAAGTCTACCGCTGTATCTAGTGTTGACTGTAAATGAGGATGAGAATATGGTGCAGGCAGCACTGGCTGCTTTCAGTTTCACTACACAAGTGCAGAAAACCTAGAACCGTGGATGTGTAGCTAGCATTCCACTACTCCATTTCTTCCGAAGAGGAGATAGTGCAACATCTTTGGGAGGAAGGACCACTCATTATACCGTAGTGCAAGTGGAAAATGGTGCTTTATTGAAAGCAAGCAACCTCAAACTAATAATACTCTTTAGCTTAGCCACGTATAAGGTGTTTTTTCCATCCCCCATTTGCCTTATGCCGACCTCTCTCTTTTCACCATTCCTCCAACACTTCCATCACCTTCAACAAATATGTCCTGTTGCCCAAAACTGACGAATGTACACCATCTGGCAGAAATAGCATTAGTATCTTGTATGCTATATCCAAGTTCTCCATCACTCTTATTCCCCTTTTACCTTGCTTTACTAAAGCTGCTATCTCCGTGTTCACCTCCTTCCTTGCTTTGTCGATGGCCACTGGTTTCCTTGCCCCCACTACACTCTCCTCGGCAACAGCCTTGCCCGCATTGCATCCACCTTTCCCCATCTGTCCCTCACCTCCAACCTGTCCTACTTTATCATATGCAGCAACTCTAACCCAAACAGATTCACTCTGTCTAATGAAATCTTACCAAATCCGTCCTTGGTCTGCATCCTCTCAAATCCCACAACATTGGAAGTAACTGTCCTCATCTCGTTTTACCAATTCCTTTCCACACTAATGTTGGCTTGCTATCATCAGAACCAAATGATGGCTGCAACACTGCCTCTTCCAATGCTCTCATACCCCTTTCACAATGGAATAGCAGCATGTCCATTTTACTTTTTTTAGTCCTTCCTCCATGACCAATGCTGGGAAGAAGGTACAAAGATTAACCTAAACCACCAGCTCCATGCCTTTCAGCTTCACATATCCCCTGTAGGTTTTTAGCTTTCCACCTTCCCAATTTCTTCAACTTCTCTTCCTGCCACCCCAGCCAGAAGGCTTATGTCACCACACCACAACCATCCTAAAAAGTAGATCCCAAAATCATACTCTGGCCAACCACCTATCCTCAGATACTTTCTCAGCATTCCCAGTACCTGCTTGTCAGTCTCCTTCTCTCCTCCTTCGTGTCTAAACAGTTCCTTGGCCAACCACCAACCATTCCCATACTCACTCGCCAAATCTTCCACTTGTGCTTGCAGAGGTACTGAACACCACTGCTCCTGTCCTTGACAATGCTCGCTTCCTCATGCTGTCCCACTGACAGCTGCTATTTTGCCTCTCCAGGCCATTTTCCAAGTCGCCCAGGGCTGCAGCTCTATCGACCCCTCTCCCAGCCGCCCGTACCTCTGACAGGTTTCCTTGGTTAATCATCCTTCTTATCTATGGCATACTCACCACAAATGCCATCCCACTTTCCATTCTCTCACTGGCCGACCTCAACTGTCTGTCATCTGAAGATGACCCAGACAGCTCCTCCAGGCCTTCTACTTCCTGTGCGATGCAACCTTTCCTCACTCTTCTTGCTGCCTATCCTACTGGAGCTCTTCCATCACTGCTCTTGCTCTACCAACTCGCCTGAGAATTCCTGCCAATACCTATGGGGAGAATCTAAAGATTTCCCAATCCACTGATGTATCCCTCATGCCTGGTGCCTGTCTAATCCTCCACTGTATCATTTGCTGTGATGCAGAGGGCTCACTCTCTCTTCTTCTGGTCCTTTTTCTCTAAAATGGTCGGTCCCGCCTTCTTTTCTACCAACTGAGCCCTCCAATTTGATATCCTCGACCTACCTCTAGTGCACTCTTCCCCCTTAGGTGCCTGCTCTGCTGGCGCAGCTCTCACCTGCCATGACCCACAATCTAGCCAGTCCACTCCTATCCTTTTGCATGCACTGTGCCCCTCCTGGACTCTGGGCCACCCCTTTTGTCACCTGTACCACAGTGGCTTCTTCTTCCCTTGGTAAAGGCCATAGCCCAACCATCCCTGTGTCTGCTCTCTTTTGCTCTTCTTCTCCTGGAAGGTTTTTGTCATTCTTTCCATGGGCCAGATCTGCTCTTTTTCCACGGGAGCCCCCAAGCACTCTTGCAGTGTGGCGCTCCACCACTTCTATTCCCTCCATGGATGCCTTCACTAGGGGTGAGTGGAATTGGCAGAGCTTCATTCTGCAAAATTACAATAAAATTCTGCTAGATTCTGCAGACTTACGTGAAGGGACCGAGTGGGCACTGCAATTTGCAGTGCATTCCCCTTGGTGCCCTTACATCAGTCTATAACGGCACCAAGAGGAATCCACTACAGTGCATACCACTCAGTGTGCTTACATAAGTATGTAAGGGCGTGGAGGGGTATCCACTGCAGTGCAGTGGATTCCCCTCAGTGCCCTTATATACTTATGTAAGGGCAACCAGGGGTATGCGCTGCACTGCAGTGCAGTGCATACCAATCAGTACCTTTATATAAGTATGTAAGGGCACTGCAGTGGTTTAAACAGGGCTGGAAGAGGGAGCAGTCCTTCTATGTTTAAATCACTGCTGATTTAAGTTTAATCTGCAGTGGTTTTTAAACATGGAGGGACTGCTTCCTCTGCCAGCCCTGTTTAAGAACCAATTACAGTGCTTATTAGTAATTCCACGCTACATGAGTAACATGGAGTTACTAAATTCCTCCAATTCCGCAGGCTGAATTAAAAAATCTGCCCACCCCTAGCCTGCATGCTCTCACAAAACAGAGCCTCCCATGCGGCAGCCCAATCCATCTCACAACACAGATAGAATTGCCTATGTGCACGTGTGGCAATTCAGAGAAGCATCACCGACACTTACATCATGAGGCCCTCCCTCCATGCTCCCCGTGCAGAGAGGGCTAGTCCTTCCTGTTCAATCAGGTCCTTTTTAAGACAAACCAGCCCTGCCAATTACCATAGCAAGATTCACCTGTGCCTGGCCCCGCCAAGATGAGGAGGCTGCTAGGGCTGTGCTTTGCAGCTTAAGTCACTTGCAGCAATGTCTGGTGCAACAGAACCGTTGGGCAAAGTGACAACAGCATGAGACTGCACTTTAAAACCGGCTTTCAGGGCAGCAGCCTAACAGGAGAAGTGCCCTGTAGTGAAAATGGTTAATTTCAGCTTGAGTCTGTGGAAATGCTCAAGCATGCTTCATAACACCTTCTCCTTCTCCTTCTTGGTATGTTTACACACACTTTCAAACACCCACAAACCACAAAACAAATCCAAGCCCTTCTTCAGGTATTGCATATCACATTCTAAATAAACTGCAAGTTACATTGGTTACCACATTTACAATTTGCACTTTATGTTGCCACTGAGTAAATCAGATATATTGCTAATATTTTATGAAAGGTAATTGTTTTGTGTATTTTGATTGAGATATGGCAGATTTGAGATATGGCCGATATGTAGAGTGCAATATCACCTGGGAGGGTATCCTGGTGCTGAGCAGGTCAGAGTCAAACCAAGCCTAAGGCCTAATTGGTACACAGCTATTATCTTCTCAAAACATAGAAGCAACACATTTTATTTCCTGAATGAGAGCACGCTTAAGGCTGTTACTTATAGGCATATGACTTTCAGAGTGATCACTTTTACCTTGTAAAACAGATACAAAGGTGTTGGACTTGGCCCCATTTCTAACAAAAGGCAATGATAGAACAAATATTTCAAAATCACATTGCATGACTGATTTAGACACAAAAACCTGAATGTGCACATTGCACAGAATAGACACAGTGATACAACCAAAGAGACAAGTGAAGTAACAGCACTGTAAAAGCATGCTCAAAAGAGTTATAAAGGGAGAAAATGCATTGCTAAATAGTTATAACCAATGTTCCCTCTAATTTTTTTCCCTCTGTGTGCGACAGAGTAAGGTCTCTGTGTGCTGCAGCCAAGGCAATGTGCACCAAGAACCCGACCGCTGCTTGTAGACCAGGGCTTTAAGTGGGATGAAAAAACTGGGGGTCTCTCAAAGGGGCGTGACTGATGCAATTAAGGGCGTGGCTTAAAAGCAATTAAGCTAAAAATCTGTGCTTAGCATAGTGTGCCACCTGACTGATATTTTGCTTCTTCTGTCATTGCATCCAGATATATAATACAAGTAACATTACACCTACAAGAAGCCAGGACTATTGGCTTTGTCACTGGTTGTTTGTGGCATAAAGTTGTATATAATATTGAAAATGCTTCTGCTCTTGTGGTAGAGGTTGTGGCTTAATGCTCGAGCTGCCCGTGGAAACATTGGAGTCTTGTTTATGTGGAACTATGTGCCAACCACCATAAAGCACTAATCAGCCTTGTAGCCAGCTGCCCCCAGAGGCTTACTGAACTAGTGATGCTCAAGTGATGCGAGTCTAGACTCACTGTGCTGCTGTCGGGGCTAAATGTTGTCAGATAGGGATAGGAAGATGGCAGTGCACTGCACACTTGTGTGAAAATAGATGGGGTGTTTGTGTGGAAATTAGTGCCCTAGCCTTGTGCTGCACCTGCCTCACCATGCTGTGCAGAGTTTGGCTGCTATGCAGAGGTTAGCTGCTGTGCTAAAGGAACCAGGGTGCCAGTCATGCTCTGCAGATTTTTTTGAAACAGAGGTAGTGAAAACTAGGGCTCCGGGCTTGCATTACACTTGCCTCGCTCTAGTGTGAAAGGGTTAGCTGCTGTGCAGGGTCTAGCTTTTGTGCAGGGTTTAGCTGCTGTGCAAAAGAGAGAAGGGCACTAGTTGTGCTCTGTGGACTTCTGTGGAAAAACAGGTGGTGAAAACCAGTGCTAGGTCTTGCATTGTACCTTTCTCACTCTGCTGTGCAGAGGACAGCTGCTGTGCAGGTTTTAACTGCTGTGCTAATGGGACTAGGGTGCTAATAGTGCTCTGTAGGCTAGTGTGCAAACAGAGGTAGTGGAAAATAGTGCTCCGGCCTTTAGCTGCACCTGCCCCACTCTGCTATGCAGTGCATGGGATAGCTGCTGGCAAGGAGTTAGCTGCTGTGCTAAAGGGGCCAGTGCACCAATCATGCTCTGCAGACTTGTGTGGAAACAGAGGTAGTGAAAACTAGTGCTCAGCCTTGTTCTCCACCTGCCTCACTCTGCTGTGCAGGAGTTAGTTGCTGTGCTATGGGGACCAGGCCGCTAGTCGTGCTCACAGACGTGCGTGGAAATAATGAAGGAGTGTTTGTGTGTCAAAAGAGAGGCGCCCAATAACCAACCACTGACCACCTTATCCCAGCCCTTCCAGTGAACTCGAGTTGCACTTGCATGTTGTGCTACCAAAGGGGTTAACTATTGAAGCGCTTTTAGCGCTATGGGCGCTGCAGCAAGTTTAAAAGCATAACGTGTGCTTTCAGGATCCAGGATTATCTGAAAGCACACGTTGTGCTTTTAAACTTGCTGCATTTCTTTTCTTAATGCAGCGCAGCTGCGGGGCTGATTGTGGGCCTTTTGAAAGTATTTATGTTAATCACAGCGCCCATCAAGGGCTTCATTTAACATAAATACTTTTAAAAGGCAAACAATCAGCCCCACAGCCGCGCTCTATTTAGAAAAGAAATGCAGCAAGTTTAAAAGCACGAACGTGTGCTTTCAGATGATTGTTTGTAGACATGCTGCATTTCTTTTCTAAATAGAGCACGGCTGTGGGGCTGATTGTTTGCCTTTTGAAAGTATGTATGGTAAATGCAGCCCTTGATGGGCGCTGTGATTAACATAAACACTTTCAAAAGGCCCACAATCAGCCCGGCAGCCGCGCTCTAATTTGACAAGTAAGGCAGGAGGTGGATGAGCATTTTCTGCCTTTCGGCGCAGGAATGCTCTCCCGGGATGTGCTGTGTGTGCGCGCTTCACACACAGCACTGCGCACTCGGGAGAACAGAGGTGCGCGGTCGTGCAGGCGTGCACCTTACAGGGAACAGTGCTTGTAATTGATATTTGATTTGAACCATCCTCTTCAATATTGAACTCTGCCTAAATGCAGAACCTAGCATTACATGCCTTAACATTCTTGACTGAGATACTGCTTGTCTGAATGGGTTTGGAAACATTAATACAATAACTAACTATATAAATTGCCTGAGTCGGGGCGTGGCTTGGCGGCCGAGAGACATGGCGGCGTCCGGGTAGAGCTCCCGGGTGAGACTCGATGGCTGTGCGCTCACCGGCTGTGCAGGGCGGATTTGCGGGCTGACGAGGACGTCGGAAAGCCTGCTGAACATCGCAAGCCCGGAACCGGCTTTATTTGCAGCGCCGGTCACCGGGAAAATTAGCAGTGAGTTTCTCCTTGCGACGCGCGATTCGCGGCCGCCATTTTGTGGAACTGGCTGTTTTTTTAAGTGCGTCCCAAATGAAAAGAATCCAGGCGGTGCGCTAGAAACACTGTGGAGACATGGTGTTGTAACTTGATGCCTTGACTGTGGAGGAAGTGTATTATTTATTTTTTATTTTTTATCTTTTCTTGAAATGCAGTGAGGGGAAAAGGCAGACATGGAGTACGGCAGCCATTTTGGGAGTCGTTTGTATCCGCATTCTGAAGGCTTCTCTTTCTAAGCATGGAGTCTGAGGGAATGTGCCCTTGGAGATATCATTTTTTTTCTCTCTTTCCCATGCGTATTTAGATAACTCCTACTGTTCACACTCTGGCATGAACTGGTATTGTGCTGTGTTACTTTGTTCTTTTGACCTGACAAGAGATATACAGCCTATGGATTGTTCCTGACTGCATGTCCTCTTTCTGTGGGCTCATGTTTTCACAGAATTAAAGCACCTGCTTTACCTCAAGGGTTGAAAATATAGACGCAGTTGTGGATCTGCAATTACTGCATGCGCATCTTTGTGGGTTTTGTGCGCTATAATTGCTTTTGCAAATATTTTTGGTTTGTCCTCACCTGAAAGTTGGGCTTTATGGGAAAAACGAAAAATTTTCGCCATACCATATCAAAGCCGACCCACATCTTTATCAAGAACTCAAAAATTTTCAGCGAGTTTGCGAGGCTAGACGATTCTCTGTCAGCAACCCCACAGGACTCCGAGGCAATAATGGAGTCTATTCATATCACATCGGGGAAGGCTGTCTCCAAACGCTTGAAGAAGGATCCCCCTTCTCCACCTAAATCGGCCTCGCCTGTCTCCATGGAGATATTATTAGAAGAAATCAGGGCCCTTCGCCCATTCATGGAAGACACTAATGCCAAACTGCAAACCCTAACGGATAACTGGTCACAATTGGACTCAAGACTTAATGCAGTTGAACTCAACGTTTCAGCGTTTGCAGAAACCAAAGCTAACGTATCTCAGATCAATTCTCAAGTCTTGTTGCTCCAAAAACAGGTGGAGGACTTGGAAAATCGAAATAGGCGGAATAATCTCCGCATTTATGGTCTGGGAGAAGGGATTGAAGGAAATGATCCCATAGCCTTCTTCAAGTCATTTTTGCATAAAATACTCCACTTGCCAGAGGGCGCTGCACTCAACATCCAAAGAGCACACAGACTGGGGCGTTTTTCGTCTGGTGCGTTGTCAGCGCAGAAACCAAGAGGAGTCATCTTATACTTTCTGGAGTACACAGACCTTTTAAAGGTTTTATCGGGGTCTAAAACTACTCAGCGCATTACATGGGCAGGTTCAACCTTATTTTTTGCGCAGGACTATGCCAGAACAACGGCCAACAGAAGAAAGGCATTTCTTGATATGAGACCGGACCTCCGATCAATGGGAGCCCGGTATGGTCTTTTCCACCCGTGCCTATTCAAAGTTACATACAACAACAAAACGACAACCTACGAAGATCCTGTGCGTCTTCGGAGTTTCATTAATTCAAACAAGACAGATGCTATGGATGCATCGGGACCATCCTCTTCACGCATTGTTTAATTTGAAGTTTTCCGTATAACCATATTTGAGCTTTGTTCTTCCATCCATACAAGTATTTGTAGTCATTGAATGTTGAATTTTGAATTTTAAATAGAGTTAATGGAAATGCAGATGTTAAAATAGCCGTTTGGCTGACCTTTTTGTTCTTAGGCTTATTTACATCATTTGTTGGTCTATCCATAAAATGACTGTTATAATTGGTTGTTTGTTTCTCTCCCTTCTCTTTTGCCCATACAGCTGTCTCTTCCTATTGGCGTGTTGGCCTTCGAGTCCTCCGTGTGGTCAAACTCGGATGTACCGTATGTCTCATGTGGTTCCACCCCCCACCTCTCTAAACCTTCTTTGTGTAAGTATGTCATCCTATTCTCATTATCTTTTACTTTTTCTTCTGTACTTATTCTCAGTACATTTCTCTATTCTCTCTTCAGGTGCTGCCTTCGCTCTCTCTCCTAGTCATCATATCTCCTCTCTATACTTTCTGGATTATCCATATATGCTAACTCTAGTTTCTCCTTTTCCTATAATGTGTTTTATTTTAACCTTTTTGGAACGTTATTTGTATCTTTCTCATTATTGGATCTTAATGCTATTTGTTGAGCCTCTATGTCCTGTGCTAAATGCATTTAAATGTTGGTTCTGTCGCTCCCATGGAAGATGTAATGACTTGGGTTCTAGTCTCTTCTTCTATTATTTGTCTTTCTTTACTCAAATACCATGACAGTAACAATTGTATCTTGGAATGTCAGGGGTCTAAACTCTCCTATTAAGAGACAGAGAGTATTAAGTCATCTAGCCAAGTTGAACGCAGATATTGCATGTATCCAAGAAACTCATCTGACAGAAGCGGAATCATTAAAATTTAAAAAGAGTTGGGTGGGAGAAGTTTTCTTCTCCCCAGGAGATGGCAAACGTAATGGGGTCATGTTGTTATGTCGAAAATCGCTTCCTTTTAAGTTCATTTCGCAGGCTTCGGATACGAATGGTCATTGGTTAAATGTCAAATTAATGTTGGGAGGTGCTCTGGTCTCTGTTCTCAATGTATACGCCCCGACAGGCGGTGATCCATTATTTTGGTCTTTAATGGCTCATCAAATAGCAACATGTATTGAAGACAACTTCATACTTGCCGGCGACTGTAATCAGATTTTTGACCCCTTTTTGGATCGGAACTCTAAAGCTCCTTATATACCCAATAAAATACATAGATCTTTTATAAATACTCTCACTCAACATAAGCTTTTGGATGCTTGGAGATTGTGTAATCCCACAACGAGAGAATACACCTTTTATTCTCCAGTTCATCACACCCAATCAAGAATTGATTACTTTTTCATCTCCCATAATGTATCCCAGGCCTTGGTTAATGCTGAGATTGGTCCTATTTTGCTCTCGGACCATGCCCCCATCTCAATTCGTCTTGATATTTTGCCAAGAGCTGGCGTCCCCAGGAGATGGCGTTTTAACAATGCTCTCCTTTCTGATCCAATTTTTACCTCATCCTTTACCTCTTTTTTTGATGAATACTTTATGTTTAATCAGAATGACACTATGCCTCTTTCCATACCATATGGGACGCATTTAAAGCAACAGCAAGAGAGTTCATTATTAGCTATGTTGCCAAAAAACGTAATATAGCCCGCAACCGCTCTAATGAACTTTTTGATGAGATAAAGAGACTGGAGCAATCCTACTATTCATCCAACTCAAAGGAATGTTTGGCTGCTCTTCTGAAGGCGAAACTTCAATTCAACAAAGACACCACGAATAATGCTTCTTTGTACTTATTAAAATCTAGTGCGAAATTCTATGGTGGCCAAAATAGAGCAGGGAAAATTTTGGCTAATTATTTGAAAATTAAACATAATAAGTTAAATGTTGAGTCTATTTATGATGAGCATTCCAATTTAAAAATTAAGGATTTAGACATAGTAAACGAATTCTCCTCCTTTTATAAGTCCTTGTACACTGCAGAAGCACACCCCACAGAACTCTTGTTATCACAATTTTTCTCCAATGTTCAGAAACCTGTACATACTCCTCCAGATCTCTCCATATTGGAAATGGACCCAACGGCCAAGGAACTTCTAGAAGCCTTACAACATCTCAAAAAGGATAAGGCACCAGGCCCAGACGGGTTCACAGTTGAATTTTATATTCATTTTTCTAAATTGCTAATTCCCAAACTACATTCATTGGTGCAATCCTTTTGCTTTTCCAATTCTGCTACCGGTTCGTTTTCTGAGGCACACATTTGTCTCATACCCAAAGAGGGCAAGGACTTGAAGTATTGCAAAAATTATAGGCCCATTTCTTTGGTCAATATTGATTACAAAATCTTTTCAAAAGCCTTGGCTCTTCGATTGGAATCTTTTTACCAAATTTATTAGGCAAAGAACAATCTGGTTTTGTGAAAGGGCGACTCATCACAGACAATACACGGCTCTTTTTTGATGTTTTATCCAAATCATCTCATTATAAACAATCTCTTGCAGCAATTGCCTTGGACGCGGAGAAGGCATTCGATAGAGTAGAATGGCCTTACCTTTTCTATGCCTTGAGATGGTTTGGTTTTGGCCCTAAGTTTGTCTCTCTTATTTCTATACTCTATTCGAATCCCTGCGCCGCTGTTTGTGCGAATGGTTTGGTCTCTCCTTTTTTGACTTGGGTAGAGGGGTTCGTCAGGGATGTCCTCTGTCTCCCTTCCTTTTCAATTTGGCTTTGGAACCTTTTCTATCAAAAATTAGTCAAAACCAGGACATACATGGATTTGAACTTAAAACAGCCCATGTCAAAATCGCAGCTTATGCTGACGATATATTGCTTTTATATCGCAACCAGCTCAATCTATTCCTGCTTTTTTAGCAGAAGTTCACTTCTTTTCTTCTGTATCAGGATACAGGTTGAACACTGATAAGTGCGAGATTTTGCCCTTACCAAATATACTTTCAAAGACGATTTTGCTTCTTCTCATTTTTCATGGAGTCCCAAACATATTAAATATCTTGGAATGCATTTTGCTCCTGTAATCCCAGACACAGTGTCCATTTGTATGAATAAATGTATTCAAAAAATTTCTGATTTGACAGCTAGGTGGCATCCTTTGTATTTGTCTTGGTGGGGTCGCCTGGACACAATTAAAATGATGCTATCCCCTATAGTGCTATATACCATTTCAAATCTTCCAGTACCTATACCGGCCAAATCGATTAAAAAGATTAACTCCCTTCTCTCCTCCTTTTATGGAAGAATGGGAAACATCGCATGTCATTGGCCAAATTGACACGCCCTAAATCAGAAGGGGGAGTTAATTTCCCAATTTTTTTATATATCACAAATCTTTTCTATTACGCCAATCTGCATATTGGCTGAGGGAGACAGTAAATGAGTGTCCTCTGTGGACTCTTGTTGAAAGTCAATTTTATCTCCCTTTTCCTTTCACGAATATCTCTCTTTTTCCCGCAAGCCACAGTCTTTATCTACTCCGATAATTAAACTCACATCCCTACTCCTAGGATCAAGCTCTCCCTTGATACCGGACAGTTTTGATTCCCTATGCAACTTACCCATTTGGCATAATAAATCCCTGTTGATTCGGGAAAGACCTTTCTATTGGAAATCTTGGAGGCAGAAGGGTTTGATCTGGGTCCATCAATTGTTTTCTCAGTCAAAATTTATATCCTTTCCCTCACTTAGCGCATTATATGGTCTACCTGTCTCATTCCTACCCAAATATAATCTCCTTAGAGAGGCGGTGCTGGACATTTCTACCAGATTTACTACTGCATCAGTGAATACCTACTCCGTTGCTTCAAATCATGACATCCGTACCTTACTTCATACCCAACCCAGAGCCTCTGTTCTTTACACCCACTTACACTCCCCTCGTACTGATGGACAAAAAACTAAGGTGGAAATTGCATGGGAGCATGATTTACAAGTGTCTTGGCCAGACTCCTTATGGAAGAAAATCTGGATAAAGATAAGAAGGTCCTCAAGGGCTGCCAATATCACACAAACATTGTTTTTTATTTATAACAGGCTTTTGCTTTCCCCAATTATATTGAGCAAACAATATTCCTCAGTAGCAGATAGTTGTTGGACATGCTCCTCTCCAGGTGCTGATTTGTTTCATATGTTATTCTCCTGCTCTGTTGTACACAGTTTCTGGAAACATGTATGGTCCCAAATTAACTCAATTTTCAGTACTAATTTTTCGTTTACCTTTATTAATGTGTTTCTGGGAAGCCTTTCCCCGATCTGGAAAGAATATTCATCAAACGTCAGAATTGTTGATTTGTTATTAGCAGTTGCTTTTCAGCAGATCACCAAGAACTGGAAAGACGCTACTGGGATCTCGTATCAGGCTTGGTGGAACGCAGTTTGCCACAACCACAGGTTAGATACTTCTTATGTATACCCTATCTCTTTGGCGCCCAGACGCCTGAACCTATGGTCACCTGTTACAATGTTTATTGATGCCCATGCTAGGAGTTCTTCTATGTTATTGCCATCTGAACAAGAAGTCCTTAAACCACCATGATCCCCTTGTACATTCCTATACTTAATTTTGATATCAATTATATTCAAAGTATATTTTAAATGTACTAGTCCCGAATCTTACTGTTCTACGTTCCAACCTATGTAACTGTTTTTTTTCTTTGAATTCATCTTGTATTCTTTTAATCTCTGTAATATGATGACATATATTTAACTCAAATATTGTTTGCTGGCACCTTTAATATTCTAATAAACTTTTCTTTAAAACTGAAAATAAATTGCCTGAGTCTATTATTGTGTCCCAATGTTCTTTTATTGAACCTGTACTGAATTACTCTCTTAATCTAAATGCATTGTAAGGAAAATCAGTGGATGTTTTCAGAATTTCAAGTTTTTTTATTTTTTATTTTGTGTTGTGAAGTTCACTGTGAAATGGTTCGGTGGGAAAATTAACTTTAACCTAGTTCCATAGATTGATACGTTGTTTATTTCTTACCGTTGCCAAACCTGTGAGGCTCTGAAAACAAATTCATTCTCATGAGAAACATGGGAAAGAATGCAGGAGTAACTAAATTGTATTTGGTGACTACATACGTAAACTGATCATACGATGAACTGGCTTGTAGAGTGACACCACTTCATCAAGGTGTCATAAGAGCTTTAAAAGAAGAAACCACGCAGGAGGGGCAACACCAGTATTTTCCTTCTCTCTGGTGCAACATGACACTATCATATTTTTTCTATCTTGGATTGCCTTTTTGCTGAAGCTACTGCCTTTATGCAGTTGACTTGGAATCCTTCTTTGCCTAAATACTTGATACATTTTATTTCCTTTTGCCCATGCTCATAGACACACCCTTAGAGGACTTTAAATGATTTTCCTTTATTCCTTTTACTCTAAATCTTTAACGCAGTTAGAGAACTGAAATATCCTTGTGCCTTTGAGGGTGGTAGGAATCTGTAACCTTGTAATTGAGTTTGATGTGAACCATCCCCTTCAATATTGAACTCTGCCTAAATGTGGAACCTAGCTTTACATGCCTTAACATTCTTGACTAAGATGCTTAAGAAACTGCTTGTCTGTATGTGTTTTGAAACATTAATGCAATGACTAACTATCTAAATTGTCTGAGCCTATTATTGTGCCCTGATGTTTTTTTATTGAACCTGTACTGAATTACTGTTTTAATCTAAATGCGTTGTAGGGAAAATCAGCAAATCTTTTCAGAATATCAAGTTTTGTTTCTTGTTATTTTGTGTTGCATTAAAAGAGCTTCTAGTTTGTATCATTTTGATTAGACTTAATTTTTTTTTTTAGGAGATTGGTTCTTCCCATTGCAATACTGTATTTTTATAGTATGGTCCTGAGAGTAGTGTATTTGACTCTAATTTCAAATTTGTGAGCTAGTCACCAATTAATGGTCCTCATTGGAAGGCTAACGTTAATGTTTTGGACACCCTAATTCCCACCACTCCTATCGGCGGTGAAAGATCCATCAGAGGACCATTCACCTCTGTGGTGAGGGTAATGCTGAAACCCATCTAACTGTAGGGGGCCCAGTGCAGTTAGAGGGATATATGAATAAGTAGTGAAGTGGTAGGTAAACTTGTAGGGGCAGATTTACAATAAACTAACGCAGCACGGCGCAGCAAGTCATTTTGCTGCGCCGTGCTGCGTTAGTTTGGAAAGCACAGCGATGCAACATATTTATAACAATATGTTGCATCTCTGTGCTTCCCCCTGCGCTGGCGCACAAACAGCTGCCATGCACCGGCGCAGACACCCTTGCACCATGGCGCAAGGATGCCTGCGTCGTGGGGAGATTGTTTTTGTTCAGGAAGGGTTCCCTTCCTGAACAAAAACAATCTGAAATGCCGTTTTTCAACTTCTATGTGTGCTGCATTAGCACTCCTCGTTGCGCCTCGCTACGCCTCCCCTGGGGAGGCGTAGCATTGGCACGTATTTCCAGATTTACGATTCCTCGTAAATCTGGAAATGTGTCTGGGTCCATGGGTGTTGCCTGGGAACACCCACAGCAACACCCATGGAACGCACCTTCCACGCAAAGTGCTGCGAGGAGAGGAAAAGTCACGCAGGGTGGCTTTTCCTCTCCTTGTAAATATGGAGAAGTGGAATGCGCCTCCAGTACGTCACAAAAAGTGACGTACTGGTGGCATAGGGGGCTTGTAAATCTGCCCCGAAATATTTATACCACTTACGCTGAAAAGCAAGGTTGGGTACGAGCAGGATGTAAAATAAAAGAGGATGATGTGTGGGTTCACACTGATGGCAGACCTGCTTTGCCTGACAGTCTATCACCACATATGGCGAGACATTATAATGGACCTCCACATGTGGGAAGAGATGCAATGATACACCTTTTACAACAGGTGTGGCTTAAACCTAGATTCAGAGGGACTGAGGAGACAGTATGTCACAAGTGCGTAGTGAGCCATCAACAAAACCACAGAAGAAAATTAGAGGTTGTCATGAGTCACATTGGCAAATCCGCAGGTCCCTTCAACCGAATGCAAATGGACTTCATTGAAATGCCCCTTTGCAACGGTTTGAAGTATGTCTTGGTCATTGTTTCATTTTTCAAAATGTGTTGAAGCCTATCTAACACATAGAAATGACAACTTGACTGTGGCAAAATTATTGTTAGACAGTTAATTCCACTTTTTGAATTTCTGACCTCTCTTGAGTCAGATCCAGGAACTCATTTTAACAATGAGGTCCTGAAAATGTTATGTGCAGCACTACAGGTTGAGCAGAAACTCCATTGCAGTTTTCGTCCAGAAGCTTCTGGCTTGGTGGAGTAAGTTAATGACACATTGAAATGTAGATTGGTGAAAGTGTGTGCTTCAATGTCTTTAAAGTGGCCTGATGCATTGCCTCCTGTTTTGATGAGTTTGAGAAGGGGAGAGGAGTTGGCCTAACGGCTAGGGCGGTCGACCTCGGAGCTGGGGAACCAGGTTCGTGTCTCGGCAGCGACGCACAACATCCTGTGATTCTGGGCAAATCACTTAATCTCCCCGTGCCTAACAAAAATGAATGTGTCCTCATGTAAACGCAACTGGTGCTCGTGTAAAGCGCTCTGATTCCCAAATCGGGTCAAGTTCGCGCTATATAAAACTCCGTTTAAAAAAAAATAATAATAATACTAGACAGGAGGACCGGATTGTCAGTGCACAAAGTAATATTGGGCCGAGTGATGAGACAGCCAGCTCTACCTGCTAACGCATTAGTGAACATTACGAGCAATCTTTTTTTGGACTACTGCAAGGGACTGGCTGATGTGGTACATTCTGTGTCTCACCAGGTTGGCAAAGCTGCTTTTGCGGTTCAACAGGAGCAGTGCCATGACCTCAGTCCTGGTGACTGGGTAATGGTGAAGAAACACGTGTACAAAACATTTTTGGAACCATGCTAGAGAGGGCCTTTTCAGTTGATCTTAGTAACCAACACCGCTAGGAAGTGTGTAGGTCTCCTGAACTGGGTACATGCAAGCCACCCTTGCAGAGTCTCATGTCCCCTTGATGATACAACAGCACCTGTTCCTGATGTACAGATGGTCATAGTGAGAATGAGGGGTCAGGTTAGTCAAGCTGATTGGGACCTTCCGCTGGAACTGCACTCATTTGGCCTGAGGGGAGTCTGAGAGAGTCAACTGTAGGTATCGAAGGGATCTAAACAATCAAAGTTGACTGCAAGAGATACGGACTAGGCCTGGGCAGTGAACTCTGCTCTGTTCGAGGAGTTTGTGGAGTTTTCTGCACTCTGCGGAGCACGCAGAGTTCTGAAAAACTCTGCTCCACAAACTTGAGCGGAGTTTTTTTCATGCTTGCCAATGCTAAGTTGGCAAGTGAGGAAAATGCATCGCTAGAGCACCTCCCAGTGAGATTTCTCAACGCAGGCGGTCGCGACCGCTCGCATTGAGAAACCATCCTTTTGCATTGAGGAAGCTGCCGCTCCAGTAGAAAATCTACTCGAGTGGCAGAAAGTAGCAGCGCTCACTTGCACTGCACATGGTGCTGTTCGTACTCTAGAATCTCGTCCCATAATGCTTTGCAGGGCCTTTGGTTGGGATTGTATTTCTGCCCATAACTGTGCTTGGGGTGGTCCTGGGAGGATGGGACCACCACCGAATCGTTCAGCATGATGTGCTCTTTGTGTTCAAGGCATCTGCTTGGATTTCGCCCAAGGTTAGGGAGGACCCCAAAATCATCACCTCTCTCACTGCTTGCTATATTTTCATTTTCACTTTTGTGAGATGACTATATGCATTTTAGCATGTAAAGCTAGAGTTACTTGTTTTACCAAAGGTATGTGAGGTTTCTGTTTTATTAATTGGGATGAGATGGAACGGAGTTACGGAGCGGAGTGTTTTTGTTCAATTCTGCAGAATTCCGCGTAGTGGTACTCCGCCAACTTCGCCCACCCTTACCCAAAAGTTCTGAATAGTTTGAACAAAGTGATACTGATGACGAGCAAACCACTGTGAGGAGATCGAAAAGAGTACCCGGTCAAAAGTACTTATCTCCTGAATGGATTTATCTGGCAGCAAATGAATGGGAACAGGAGTTTATGAACCATTGTATTAACAACACAAATCCACCTGAACCTCCTTTAAACAAACTTTGTTGTAGATCTGAATTTCAACCTTGGTGTACCAATTAACGGTCTGACACAATTTTTCTTAAATATCCTCGTCAATGAACCTGATATGGGAATCTTTTCACATTAAGACAAGCTGCTGAACTGTGCCTTAACATTTTTGTGCTGAACTTTGCCGAATTGCTCAAACAACTGGTGCTATATTTTGAATTTTCTAGTTCACAATCTGAGTTTTGAGAGGCCATGGGGCTCAACACTGGAATCTCTTCTAGATGCAAATATGTGTATACTGGAATCTTTTCTATTATTTCTTTGATATTATTTGTTTTACTTATCATTTTAAATTTACCACATTATGTTCCTGCAAAAGATTCAAAACTTTCAATCTCTTCTAAAACTGCAAAGATTAATAACAGTGATTCTCTCATTTTGAATGCTAAAGCTTTACATAATGATGTCACAATAACTGGTTTGTCAGCAAATATATATACTAGACTATTAAGTGAATACTTAAATACCCTGAATGTTGGTAATTGCTAAATATGTATGCAAATAACTTCATCAGTGGCTGAGGGTGTAACCTATCATAGCATGCCTCTGTCGTTTGGAATTTCATGCAGTGTATTAACCAGCTTATTCTATGGTATGGGTCAATTACAGTATTATTATTACATTCAAGATCAGATCTTTTCTAAACTTCTGGTGTCAAATTCACATTATGAGGTTTCTAATGCTGAAAATATGGGCTATATATTCAGACCGGCTAAAACTTTGGACACAGCTTATGCAATTAGAAATATCCTAACATGAAAATTAGTAAGAGTTGAGAAGAATATTATAAACCTAGTAGAAAGTAGACTAGATAATATAACCTTAAATATTGATGCATTGTCTAAACTAATTCCTTGGAAGCTGCCGCAAGTAGAAAACAAGATACTAGAAGGAATGGTTTAGTTAGCTTTAGATTGGCAACATAAATGTAAACTATGTATATATAGAAAAAGATCAATTATTAACACAAATGTTGTAGGTTCTAGTGAATGTGAACATACTTTTGAGATGAGTGAAAACAGGGGAAGATACTTAGAGGGTGTTGATCTTTTCTGGAGTGTATTATATTTGTGGAAAGAATGCCTTTTATAGGTTACCAAGAGGATGTAATATGGGAATAGTTTGTCCAAACATTTATCATGTTAAAGATTTTGAAAGAGAAAACAAGTTTGAGAACGGGATAATTAGGAGAGGTGCGAGTGCAAGCGAAATAGTAGGTGATATTTTTGGAGTTTTAATAGCTTCAGTATGAGTAGCAATACACTCACATACAATTAGACAGTTTTCTACTATAGTGGATAGATTAGCCACCAGTCCAGCTGGGGGTTTTCTGTTATAGATGTAGAAATTATTTCAATAAGATCGACAGTGATTCAAAATCGGCTTGCCCTTGATATCCTTCACGTGAAGGAGGTCGGAGTCTGTCGATTATTAAAGGTCCGACACTGTTGCACTTACATACTAGATAAGAGCAGAGACTTAGAAGGTTACATAAAAAATATTACTGACTTAAATGAGGACTTATGAAATTTAAAAGCAGATGGTGCATGGGAAACAATAGGTAAGGGATTGTCATCTGTTAGCAACTGGTTAGGTAACCTAGGAAACAGATTGGTAATTTCCATCTTGAGCGATCTCTTTGTGCATAATACTGATTATATTATTTATCACATTTTGCAAATATTGGAAAGAAAAGCAAGGAGTAAAAAGAATGAGAAGTGATCTTGAGATGGAAGATGAACAAGGTAAATACTATGATGAAATGAAAATCTTGGAAGAAAGTAGAAGAAAGAGTTTAAAGGCACCAGACATATAATCTGTGATGAGATCTGATGTATAGATATTGTGATGGCTTGATTCGCCATCAGAGAGGGGCTTGATAGAGCAAGGATTTCAAAATCACATTACATGACACTTTACTGATTTAGACACAAAAACATGAATATGCACAGTGCAAAAAATAGATGAAGTGATACAACCAAAGAGACAAGTGAAGTAACAGCACCGTAAAAGCATGCTTGAAAGAGTTGGAAAAGGAAAAAATACATTGCTAAATATTTATAAAGCTTACAATAGATTTTCATACAAGATTACTCATGAAATGATGTTTTATTATTTATGTATTGATATAAACTGATGGATTTAATGATGAGGCCTAACAGTTCTATGCTTTTCATTGCAAATGCATTATAATTAGATAGTGGTGCAATCTTGCAATAAAATTAGCTAGGAATTTGAAACTTACAGAGATGATAGTAGAGACCTTAATCATTTTTAAAATGCAGAAAGGATTTTAGTAAAATGGTTTTTGAGAATAGTTTACATGTATTGATGTTGATAAATTTGTGGCAGTAGACCATAGCGAACACTAATCTATTTTGTGTAATAATACATTGGTGAAACCTTTATTATTATTCTTTATTATGAAATGATGATTTGATTCATTATATTTGATTCCAACTAAGTTCCATTCATTTAGAGCTGATGTATACATTTTAAGCATTAAACGTGTTATTTCTTGAACTGTAATTTTCCCTCAGCAAGCTTAATAGTTCATTGGCGTTTCTGCAAAGGTTGCACTATTTGTTCTGTGCATGTTTCTTTTTAATTACAAAGGACATTCTTTCGAAGTTCACTGTGACATGGTTTGGTGGGAAAATCAACTTTAACCTAGTTCTATAGATGGATACATTATATATTTCTTACCATTACCAAACCTGTGAGGCCCGGAAAACAAATTCATTCTCATGAGGAACATGGGAAATAATTAATGAGTAACTAAATTGTATTTGGTGACTATATACGTAAACTAATCATACAATGAACTGACTAGTAGAGTGACACCACGTCATTAAGGTGTCATAGGGACTATAAAAGACGAAACCCTACAGGAGGGTCAACACCATTATTTTTCTTCTCTCTGGAGCAACATGTCTCTGTCATATGTTTCCTATCTTGGATTGCCTTTTTGATGATGATGCTGCTGCCTTTATACAGTTGACTTGGAATTTTCTTTGTCGAACTACTTGATATTGCTTTATTTATTATTGCCAATGCTCATAGACTCACCCTCAGAGGACTTTAAATGATTTTCCTTTATTCCTTTTACTCTAAACCTTTTAGGTTAGAGTTAGAGAACTGAACTATCTTTCTGCCTTTCATTGGTGGTAGGAATCTGTAACCTTGTAATTGATATTTGATTTGAACCATCCTCTTCAATATTGAACTCTGCCTAAATGCAGAACCTAGCATTACATACCTTAACATTCTTGACTGAGATACTGCTTGTCCGAATGGGTTTGGAAACATTAATACAATAACTAACTATATAAATTGCCTGAGTCTATTATTGTGTCCCAATGTTCTTTTATTGAACCTGTACTGAATTACTCTCTTAATCTAAATGCGTTGTAGGGAAAATCAGTGAATGTTTTCAGAATTTCAAGTTTTTATTTTTTTTATTTTGTGCTACATTAACAGAGCTTCTAGTTTGTATCATTTTGGTTAGACTTAATTTCTTTAGGAGATTGGGTCATTCCATTGCAATAATTTATTTTTATATTATGGTCCAGAGAGTAGTGCATTTGAATCTAAATTCAAATTTGTGAGTTAGTCACCAATTAATGGTCCTCATTAGGTGGCTAACGTTGATGTTTTGGACACCCTAATTCCCACCCTCTAATTGTAGGGGGCCCAGTGCAGTTAGAAGGATAGATGAATAAGTAGTTAAGTGGTAGTCAAACTTGAAATACGTATACCGTTTGCGCTGGATCAGCAATAAAGCAAGCATGCTAGGATTAGATGGCTTTCTTGGAGCAAAGGGTTTTGCTGTCTGTTATCTCCTGCCAGCCCATTCAAATGTCGGAGAAGGTTACGCTGTAAAGCTTGCCTTGAATGTCCAGCAGACATCTCTCATTAATGTGACTACTTCCATTGAGGGACAGAGGCTGAAGCTCCTGTCCCTCTACTCTTCCCAGCAGACCGCCATCCTAGCATTTGCAACTGGTCACAAGGAGGGCCAAGCTGAATCTGGATCCATTAATATTAATGAGATGGGAGGTTTGTCAATTCTTGCTATTTGTGCCTTTATGGTTTGTCGATTTTGAGTGAATGCCCTCCTTTGAACTGTCAAATTGATGGCATTTCTACTGATAGGTACTTCTATGTGTACTAACAATATCTCTCTTTAAAAGGCAGCTGCACATCTCAACTCATTCTGAGATGTGAGTTTTGTACCAACGTTCCACCCTGAGTCACCTGCAGGAATTGAGGGACTTTGACCTTCCTCCCTATTTCTAAATGTTTAATTTTTGTAGTCTATTTGTCCTGGTTAATCTGAAAGCTGAATATAAGCAATTGTAGCTGAGAATTTTTAATATGGCCGTGAATGTGCTATAGAAGGAGATCTTTTGACCAGGACATAATATATCAGCTATATTACTAGAATGCATGCAAACCTATGCTAGAAAACACTCATGATGATGATAGAGTAAAAAATGATTGATTCAGCTTTGAGTAGAATAGCATGGACAGAAGGGAGTGGAGGTAGATCTAGGTTCATTCAAGAATGTGGGTCAGCAAACGGTGCTAATACAGATCCAGTATTATGCCATAAGCCAAATGGCTCGACAGTTTGGTTTTCTAGAAGCCCATCACCTTCCACCCTAGACCCAGGAACTCCTGCTTGCTCTCATTGCGCTGTAAATTCCGACTATTAAAGTGCCCATATGCAACATTGCACCCATACCAATCTTCCACTATAATAGAACATCCTACAACTCTAGCTCTGTAGACAGAGAGTTTGATGACTCAAAAGTTTTTTACTGCTCTACAACTCTACCTTCCAGGATCTTTATCACCTTGTTACCATACCTGCTATTCATTTTCCTTACCTGAGATTACATGGATGAGGTTGAACACATTGGCAAGTGATTCTGTCCAATCAACAACGAAGCTGAAGAAAAGTCGATCCACGTGGAAGGGAGCCCAGCAGATGGCAAAGACCAGCACTAGAACAACTGCAGATGAGAATGAAAGTCAAGAGTGAAAAGGAGCACAGAGCGACTGGGAGAAAAAAAGAGAGTGATGGAAATAAGAGCAACAAGTTAATGAAAGGAGATCAGAGAGTTAAATAAAAGAAAGGAAATTGTGAAAAAAGGACAGCAAAGATTGACTAGAAGGAGAGAAGAGATTGGAAGCATTCTAGAGATGAATGTAAGGAGAGTGAGAAAAGAGACCGGATAAAGAGATGGGAACGGGGTAGAATAAAGTGAATTAAAATAACGAAAAGTGGGTGCAAAGAAAATGAGCACTAAGAGAAAGAATGGCAAATGTAGACAGCAGGATTTAAAGAGTGTGAAATGGAAGAAAGAATATATTAAAGAAGTGAATGAACAGAAGAAAAGTATAATAAACAGATCTGAAAATGCTGCCTTTCACCCTAATTCCTTTATTATCTTCAACACAAACGTCCCTCTTCTGTTTTTTTAAACAAAACATCCCTAAATAAATGAAGCAACTTTGCACTATTAAGACTCTGTAAGGCAAATGAAAAGTATCAAAATAGCACCTACCAACAGGAAACACTATGTTATTAATGATATTGATATCTTATTTTCATTTCATTCTTTATATTTGAAAAAAAAAGGATTCCATTTACTACTGAATTTTCATGAAACAGCATTATCTCTTGTTTCCAACCTTAAACTTGAGAATGGTTCTGGAGTACATTAAGCAAGTTCAGTTTCATGTGGCTGTATCAGCAGATCTGTTTGCACAGTGAAACAACCTTCCTCTGTACCTCAGTATCACATCTAACAATTCTAGTTCTTAAAACATAGAACTATGCAGGATGCCACTGATCTCACCACTAATGATCTATATAATTCAAAACATCTAAAAATGAGCCCATGAGAGGTCTAGTATTATTTGCTGTCTTGTATTCAATGCTTATTTTTTGTAGATTTCAGTGGTGTTTTCTCAGTGTTTTCCAAACCTTTCAAAACCAGTGCTTATCAGTGTTTACTCATCTGCCTAATCCCCAAAATAGAGGAAAACTGTATTTTTCCAGTCTTTTCAAATAGTGTTGTTTTATTGCAGTGCTTGATACAAAGCATATATTTAATTTAAAGGACAAGTAATGCAGGTATGTAGTGTCTTCTAGGATTGGGTGGTGAACTCCACTCTGTTCATGGAGTTAAGTTAAGTTGGCAAGCACGAGCAAGGAAAATTGAACACTAGAGCATGTCCCAGCAAGATTTCTTAACGTAGTTGGTCGTGGATGGGCATGACCGCTCACATTGAGAAACTATCCGTTCATGTTGAGGAAACTGCCGCTTGAGTAGAACATCTACTCGAGAGGCAGAAAGAAGCAGCGCCCTCTTGCGCTGCGCATGGTGCCATGTGCGCTGATTTTCCAGCACAGGACAAACACCCAGCTCTAAAAATCAGTGTGAAAGGAACAATATAATGCACACTGCTGCCTTCAGATCTCCGCGTAGGGTGGCAGAGTTTTTTGGTTGCTTCGGTTCTACTATGAGGAACTCCGCGAACTCCGCCAAGGTCTAGTGTCTTCCCATTGGCAATGTTGTCAATGGGCTTAGTTAGACTGTCTTTTAAGCATAGAAATTCTGTATATTGCCCTCTCACTTACATTCACATTTAATTACTTTCTCTCACATCTCTTTACCTCTCACACTCAGTCAGGACTCCGTCTGGTTTACAGGACTATTAATGGATTACAAAAGTATGAGTGCTATATTCAAATGTGTTAATAAACAAATTCCTAGACAAGGTTAGGGGTTATTCACCTACTCCTTACTGAAAATTATTAAATTTTAGGAGTAGTCAACCCTGGCAACAGCACAGTACCTTGTGAAACCTTTAACATTTTGAATATCAGCAGATTGTAGTCCTAAATTCTAAGGCACCTGAAACCTGATGCTTTAAGCATGCTCAACACTTCTTTTCAGCACTCTTTGCCTTACTACATTAAGATAGTGCCTCTGTTGTGTGGTCATTAATAGCTGCAGATTGTCCCCATGGCAAATGTCTCACTTTAAGTCAGTCCTGACATTTTAACAGACATCACATTGTATTCTGGGACTTGAAATGTTGCTGTTAACATTGCAACTATGGGCTGAACAACATCAGCAGTGAAGTGCATTTAGGTAAAAAGCCAGTATTAGCTGAAGGTGCCAAACATAACAATGGGACACCTTGCAGCTATGAATGTTGTTGGTATGTTTAAAACCCTGTATCATCATTTCCCCACTAACCCATGTGCATAGTGGCAGCACTCTTTTCACAGGTACCTATCACTACATCTTGCATTGAATGTTTAAAGCCTGGGGTGTTTGGCAGTCGACCTCCTGATAATACTTACTTGTTAGTAAAGGGGCTGATGTATCAAAGGGTTTTACCCATTCTGTGTCCGTGGGTAAATGTGATACTACATGTTGGACAAGATTCTTGTCAGCCAGCCATTTTACCAATCAGTGAAAGCATTAAACACTGCCAAACGATGGAATATGATTTTAATATTCCTAGATTCTCTACAGTTTATACAATACCTAGATCAGACCTAAACAGTAGCGGATCCTGGAGGGAGTGCTGCGGGGCGGTGGGGCGGACGGGGGAGGGGCAGGGTTGGGGGTAGTAAAATCCGGCTTAAGGCCGAACTGAGTTAAGTACATAAGTAAATAAATGAAACGAATTACATTGCGCGCGCTGCATCGCCGATTTATATATGTACTTAACTCAGTTCGGCCGTAAGCCGGAGTTTCCTACTCCCCACCCTGCCCCTCCCCCGCTCCCTCCAGGAGCCGCTACTGGACCTAAATCATGCTTCTAAACACTGCACCTTTAATTCAAGCACAGAAAGCTGGGGAACCAAAAGGAAGAACAAACAATATTTTAGTGACATCCCTAAACAACATAACTCAAGCATCGACCAGCCTTTCTTGCTGATACCTTGTGTGGCAAGATTAAATTGAGTGAGCCACTTCAGGAAGAAATGGAAAATACTCATTCCCTCTCACTTTCCTTTCTTTGAATGACATTTTAGTTTGTGGTAGTGCAGGTATTTATCAGAGTTTATATGTTTACACTGATGAGGACTGTTCACTTTTGGTGTGTGTTTATCATTTATTATAGGTTTAAGCCTAAAATAGGGCAGCCTAAATATTATTCAATCACATAAAAGCTCAAAAGTACATTTATACAAAACTAAATTGTATTTGAAATAATTTTCCTGCGATTGACTGTAGCCTTCAGTCCAATGAAATACTATTATTTTTTACAATATTATTCAAGTGACGTATTGCTTTATCTAGTTTATGGTAATTTATAGCAGAATTGTTTAATATTAGAATGACTCCCACCCAACCTCCCTCCAAAAAATGTGCCACATTAAGCTATTCACCTTGTGAATCCTCTTCAATATTAGATAGATGTTGCTATATTTCGGTGAATTAAAATATTGATGGCCTCAGAGAATTATATTGTTCTTTGAATTGATTTTTTTAACAAATACCCATACATTTCAAAAGCATGATCCTTTCACTTTTACAACATTGCTGTTCTGTGCATGCATTACCTGAATAGAAGAAATATGTTTGATGGTTTATTTAACGCACATCTGTTTATATAATTTACTTGCTATTGAAGAGGGAGGCATTGCACTCAGAAGCACTGTTGATAGGTGAACCCGCCTCAGAAATTGCACAGCGGACACAGTACATTTGGAATACACTATCCCGATACGTATCTGAAACCAACTGGCTGTGTGCTTTGTTCTTTGACATATATACAGCCAACATAAATCTAAAATATGGACATCTTTTGGCCTTCTTTTTCACCTACAGTTTTTTTATTTTTTTATTTAGCGAAATAAGCAACATATTACAGTTATAAACAGCAGGCTGACAAGAAAAAATAGAGATATACATTAGGTAAGAAAAAAAGATCTTAGAGTGACAAAATGCATACTGCTGATAATCAAAATAAACAGCATGAGTACAGATATCAAAACTGTATACTGAATCAGCTTCAAAAGCTGTATTAACATTGCAAGGTTCTTCTAATACCCGTCTTAGTTATCAAACTTCAAAAAGTGCAAAGGTGAATATAGAAAACATTGCTAATGACCATTTAGAAATTGATAACAGCTCATCCTATCTTTTGAAGCAGCAATTAGCCTATGAGTAAAGCATGTGCAGTGATCGAAATCCTTGGCATATCTATTAATCAATTAATCCCCTCTTGGAAATTACCAGTTGCTCCATTTCATTTATAGCAACAAAAATAAAGCTTGAAACTAATGTCATAATCTGATTCATTAGCAGCACGACGTATAAAAGTCCAACAAATGCAAAACAAACACACCCTTCTGTCTCCATTGAAATTCAAATATTTCATCATATATAAAGAAAAAGAGAGGAAAAAAACGGAGAGAGTGCCAATGCATGCTACTGTATCCATTAATCAATGAATTCCCCATTGGAGATTACCAGTAGCTCATCGTAATCATTCACAACTGTAAAAAGACTAGAAAAATTCCCACGAAAAGGATCTTATCTTGAGCTGCCGACAAATTAAGTGTGCAAAGGTAAAAAAAATTGTAGCAGCAATGAGCCTCAAAAAAGCAAAAATAAAATACCCATGAGATAGACCATATCAAACGCTGCAATGCAGTGGAAAGTGCAAAGGTGCAAATGTTAACCTAACCATAAGTATGTTATGCGAATACAGTTGTCTGTTCATATGGTTTAGCAAAAAGACAAGCTACAAATAGGAGAGGAAAGTGGCAGTGCATTTTCCTTTCTATAGCTATAATAACTAAAACAGCCCTGTATGGTTGGGACCTGCCCTGTTCTCAAACGAGCAGGCTATGGTTAGTGCTATCAAGATAAAATACTGTCCAGGCTTAATTATTCTTCAGCTCTTTTTAGAGCCATTGAATAGCCCTAAGCTTGCCTCGAGAAATACTTTGGTCTGCACACCCTTACTAAAAGACTGCAAAAAGCCCCTTCCAAAAAGAAGAAGGTTTTGGGCATGTATAGAGTTTGTAAAGCCAGTCACCCATATTTTGCCATTGACAGCGAAAGCATTAATCCAGAACCAATGGAAACATTTTATGGAGGGCTTGAGGAGTATAATATGCCAACCACCATGAGAAAAAGGACATTCTTTTAAAGTTCGCCACCCTCAGCGATTTGTGGCCCAGCTCTGAGAAAGCTGCCAGTCACCTTTAGATAACCTGCTTTGCGTTTTCTCAAAAATGTTTTCCAAGAAATTGGTGATTACTTCCTGGGCCAACTACTTGCGTAGTAGCATAAACCAATTACCGAACCTGCGATCTTGCTCTTAATAAGTGAACGCATAGCTGAGTGGGCTTCTTGACTCGTTCCCTGAGCATTGGTGGCTATAAAATGAGTTATCTGCCCAAAGCTAATAAAATAACAGGTTGCATTGGATCCCATACCGCAAGATGAGCTGTTCCCATTGGATGTGGTTGCCGCTTATTATATATTCACCTAGCTACTTAAAACCCTTAGAATTCTAGAATCTTATCACTGCTCTAGATAAATTCAGGCCAAAATAATTGCAATCCTGTAACTTCAGGTAGCTATACCCCACTGGGAACTGATACAATCTACACATGCTCTGTATTCAGTTCTCCACAGAATCATGACAAATATAAATTGCACAATATGCAAAATAAAGAATTGACAGAATGTTAAATGGATCAAACATTTGTTAAATAAATAAGTTTCTTGTAGAAAAATATAATTCTGCCAATGGTCCACTTGAAATATGTGTTTGTAATACTTTCTCTATGCGTTATTTTAACCCCTCAGCTCCTGAGTCTTTTTCACCCCTACTGCTGGGCCCGTTCTTTGATATTTGGATACTTTGGGGCAGATTTACAAGCCCCTTGCGCCACTTTTACGCCGCCGTTGCGCTACTTTTGTGACGCAGCTGCGGCGTAAACACTGCGCCACTATGCGACATATTTACAACGTGACGCATCTAGTGAGATGCGTCACGTTGTAAAGCCCTGCGCTACATTATACCTGCGTCAGGTATAATGTATGCAGGGTGGGCGTTCCGTCGCAAGGAAGCCCCATAAAAGTGACGCAGTGAAATCTACAAGATTTCACTGAGTCACTTTTACGTCCCCGCTGCGTCAAAACCTTACGCCTGCTTGTAGCAGGCGTAAGGAGTGACACAGCACAGCAACTATAGGGCACTCCTGAGCAGTGCTGGAGTTGCGTCGTGCTTGCGACACGACTCCAGCACTGCGTCACCCTTACGCCGACAGATGCGTCACGCATCTGTCTATCCTTGCGCCATGGTGCGCCGCATTGTAAATGCGGCGCATCCATGGTGGCGCAAGGTGTTTCTTGAGTCACGCAAAATAACTGGCGCATCCCTGCTGATATGCAGGGATGCGCCAGTTATTGTAAATCTGCCCCCCAGTGCTTATGCCTTCATAGCTTTTTTTTTAACAAAGGGGATTCATTGCAAATCTGTGTCCTTTTTTCCAACATCATAAGTATTTTAAAAGTGACCAGGGTATTACGATTTTTGTAGCAGAGATGTATCCCAAAAATATTTTTTACCACAGTTTTTACATTTTTCTAAAAGCTAGATTTTTTTACAATTTCAACCTACTTGCAGTTTGTGGTGGAAACAGGTTGTTATAGAGATTATATCTAGGGGCCGATTCCGATCTCGGCCGGTAGGGCTCCGAATCGGATTCGGATTTACCGGATCCGATTCGGAGCCCTGTTTCCCGACCGAATCGTACGCGGGTCCGGCCGAGCGAGTACGATGCAAGCTCCCGCGAAATCGCCGACCGACTCGTACGCGGCTTCAACACGCTCCGACCGACTCGCACGGACACGACTCGCACCGCGCTATGGAGACGTTTCCCGGCCGGGTAAGTACGATGCGCGCCGCAAGCAGTCCGACCGACTCGCGCCGTCCGGCTCGAAAGAGCTGTCGGAGCCAGACTTTGGGGGTCTGCGTCGGACCCCCCTGTACGCGTAGGCGCGCGAGTCGCACACAGGGGGGACCCATAGGTCCCCCCTACCTGTGCATGTACGCCGCGATGCGCATGGAAGCGTACCCACCGTAGGGGGCGCCCTTGTTCGCCTCGCACCCATTGAGTCAATGGGAGCCCGCGTACGCGTCGTACGACCGGCTCCCATTGACTTCAATGGGAGTCCGACCGAATCGAGTCCGATAGCATGCGAATGCATCGTACTCGTCCGGTCGGACTGCTAGGGTCCGATTCGGTCAGAATTCTCTCCGGGTCCGGCTCGGTCGGAGAGATTTCCGGCCGGAATCGGAATCGGCCCCCTAGTCTCTATTTTAGTTTTTCTATTTTAACTCAGCATCTTTTTAAGATGGTGATTTGATCATGTTCTTCTCTAACATGAGAAAATGCCACACATGCATTTATTTTTGGTAGAAATTATTGCTCTATAGTCTTTACTGTTAGTTCCAGGAACACACATACTAGAACGCGATGTCCCTGCTATATTTTGTGCTTGTAGGAGACAACTCTTTTCCCCAGACTAAGTAAAGATGTTATTCTGTGTCTCCAGCAGAAAGCGATATGGTTGATTTTTTTATTACTTAAACATTTAAACAGCGTCCACTTTGAATTTTGGTGAGGGGCACTTCATACCCGAGTTATCATGAAAGCTGCTGAGAGCTGTGAATAAGAGGCAGCTCCACAGGGCCCGACATTCATCCTAGGAAGGAAGATAGCTGCACAAACAGAGATGTGTGCAGGCTTACACACTGAGATAAGTGCATTCGTTAATGCACTGAGGCAGGCTTCCTGAGACATTACACCAAGGCATGGGGCTAGATCCTTCCAACTGTGACTAGTAGAAGGGTACTCCCATCATGCTTTCGCTAGTGTAGGGGAGTTATTGATAGACAGAAGTAACATTAGGAACAATTAATATGGTTGAATTTTTTGTGGTTTTCACCATTCTAATAATGCTTATAATAATGATGTGTCTCATCTGTCTAATAAATGCAATTCTTGTTATACTTACATAGATTACATTTTTACAATAAGCATTTGAAAATAAATTTGTCTATTCTCTTTTGAAAACTTGGACATGCAAAAGTGACAGACGAAAGGTTTAGATCACTTTCCACAAATTCCTTGGGAATAAGAGTAGTCATGTTCGAGATTACTGACTGCATCTATTGCTCTGCAGGTTTAAGAGTTTAGATGCGGTACTGTGAGCTAGCCGAACCAACATTTACTGATGATATAAGAAGACTTAGTGCCTATATTATGAAGTTTAGTTGATATAATGGACAGGCCTACTAAATTCGTAGGAACCGTATAATATGGCGCCACCAATGTTCCAGGTTTGGTACCTATTTAATCGGATCCTGAGTAGTTTCTTTTGTGTGCCCAAAGCTCCTTTATTGCCTTGATATGGAGACGTATGTGGTGATGAGGATTTATCCTCTACAGGTTTAATAGGAAGTGCCTATTTATTTCTGTAGGTTGGTCAAGCTTGGGCTTTTAAAAGGATAGTCCCCTATAGGGCTTCCTTTCTTGGAATTTCATTCATTAATATGACAGCACCGCAACCAAAGATTTTTGCTATTAATTGTAGACAAACAATAACTTATCATTTGACTAGATATGGACTCGCCAATGGCAATGTAGATGTTACCTTCGTGGTTGAGGCTCATGAAGCGTATAAATGCAAAATATTTTATTCCTGGGTAATTTTTACCGCAGTCGATGCAAATTCACAAACATTTCGCACCTATACTGAGGCTGCTGTTCCTGCTGCATATAGACCATATAAGTATTTAGAAATCTCATTAACTTACCAGGAGCATCATGATTAGATCCAAGGCTCCCTCCCATAAACCCATCACAACGTAAGACTTGGCCCTTTCAGTAACAAAGGGGCCGCCTTAGCAGGCTATATGTCTTTTCCACATGCAAATGCATTAACAAAGATAGAGACGCTTTCTCTTTTGAACCATATGGTTAGACTGTATCGATGTCTGATGCAGTTCATAATGTGTACCTTCAATACTGCCCCAGCAAGGGCTCCTCAACTGGTCATGCACAGTTAGCTGTACCTGCAATTAGTACGATTACTATTAATGCTATTATGGGTAAGATCCTGGCCAAACATGATGAGATTGCATTTTGGGTAGCACAAAAAACAAATCAGCTCAAGGCAGTTTCCCCCAAAAGGGACTCCAAGATAAGTTTAGAATTCTCACTATGCGTCTTGCACTTGGTATGGGCCCCCAGTTGAGGAGTGTAATAAGTGGGGTACTGCATTTGCTTCCCTCTACACCAGGGTTCTCCAAAGTCAGTCCTGGAGGGCCAGATCCATGCCAGATTTTTAAGATAACTACATATATTTAAATGGTGATATACTAATAATATGGCATTGATCCGGCCCCCTAGGACCGACTTTGGAGAACCCTGCTCTACACCATTACTCATGGTACTCCTTCCATACCTGTTGTGCCTGAAGTGCTTAAACAGATTCAAATGGAACATGGAGCAACCCCAGGCCTAGATTTGGGGATGAAACTCATTGGCAAATTTGCCATAGTGTCCTCAATTATTTTAAGTACTTTTCAGGTGCAGGCAGATTCTTTGGCGATATGCCAATGCATATCTTTAGTTCTCGCTGTGACCAAGGAACGCAAGCTGTCTAAAATAATTTCAGCAACCTGTACTTCTATAGGTCAGGATAGTTTGGGAACCAGGCCTAATAAGCCAACACCTACAGGCAAGGTAGAAGCCGATTATACCAAGCAGGCACCTAAGTCTTCTGAAAAATGTTGTGATAAAAATAAGGAAAAGACTAGAACTAAAACACGGACTGGATCTCCAAAATCGGAATCTTCCAAGAACCGTTATAATTTACGTGTCCGTGACAAAATTAAACAGCCTGATAGGTATCAGTATTCTGATACACGTCCTTCTTGTTCCTTGCAGGACACTCCAAGTCCAGACAAGCCATCAGATAGAGAGGGGTTGAGGCAATCGCAGACAGGAGGAGTATTGGAAACCAAAGACAGACTCACAATGCTCCTCTGATGTCATTATAAACAAGCATTGGCATAGCCAATAGGTCTCGCTTTTGGGACCTTATAAGTATTTAGTTATGCAGCACAATATCCTTAGTGCAACAACATCAACTGTTGCATGGCTAAACACTTATAAGGTCCCAAAGGCGAGACCTATTGGCTATGCCAATGCTTGTTTTTTTATAGTGCTGGCTCCAATAGCTCTTCCGCAGTAGTACAGATAATAACGCGACTGAAGCACCACATGTAACCGCATTCGAGACCCCTTAAGCAAATAGCACAACACGAGCATTCAAATGATTATGCTCAACCAAACCGCATTCATGTCAGCATAGACATAGCCAGAGTTTGAGGGCAGTGGTGCATGTGCACAAGAATATATACAAGCATGAGTTGCGATGGTCCCTCTCTTCAGTGTCAGACTTTCTCAGCCTGCCTCCAAGGAAGCAGCGGCTTGGACAAGCAGTAAGAGTACAGCAAAGGTGACCTAAATATTTCAGGTAAGCATGTAGACCATCATACACATTGCATATGCACCATTCCATCAAATACTGCCTCTGGGGCTAAGAGAGGCGGGTGCATACCCAGCAGGTTTACGCTAAAAGAAGTCTTAGCCGGTATTCAACAGTCACTGCTACTTCAACACCACAGATCTAAGACTAGGCAACCATACTTAAACAGTAGGCTACTACTTTTTAGCAAACCAAACAGATTTTACAAGCCAAGACTATGGCTTTTCAGGCCTTTGCTGCCTCACCTTTGAGATCCAATCACAAATTGTGTTCCACGAACCTATGCTCATCTGCAGCTGTTGGAGAATGGCCTAGACCGTAGCTCAGCTGAGTTGATTGCGACATAAGACTTTGGGCCAGTTAAATTGGACTCATTCAGCTTGAGAGCCCACCTCTGGCATAAATGGGACTCTCTGGGGGAGGGACGCTATGTATTTGGGCCTTGCTGAGCTCTCAAGCAATAATCACCTTACTCAATAAGCAACTATCTTGCAGGCCTGCCATGCACCGTCAGTCACTGGGTCTATATGGCACCAAAATAAAGCACAGCTAATGAGCCCAGCCAGCGCCTTAGGAAGGCTGCTGCTCAAGCAGTCAGACACCTGGTGTGAGTCCACGCTGCAATGAAGTCTTTATAAATGTTTGAGACGGCCTGCTTTCTTTCACACCAGTCTCTAAATATGGCTTGTGGATAAACTAGTTCAGGGACACAAGGAGTCAAGCGAAGAAATGTTTAGACAAAAGACAAGATGCTGGGTAGCAAAAGACCAAATGAGGAGAGAATCTGGGTGACAGGAGAAGAGGAAAGACCTAGCTGCAGTGGAAAGGTGGAGAGAACCCATGATGGACCAAGGGGGCCTGGGGAAGCCACGTTCAAAGGTGAAGCAATTTGAAGCTTTCCTTAAAAAGGACAGTGCTGAACTGCAGATTAGTATAGGTGCATAAATGTTGATTCACCAAAAGGCCAGGGATAGCAGACGTGACCCTGAATGGCCTTTACCTCAAGTTCATCACATGAAATTAAATTTTATGCACTTGGACCTTGTATCTCTCCAGGAAATTGTCACATGACCTTTGACCCTGATGACAAATTGACAATTAACTCATAAAAAGTGAATTTGTAGAACAGTTAATGACAGAAAATAGGTCTATGTTTAGATACCATCTGTAGTTTAACTCGGGTGCTACCACCATATGTCAGGGGACCATTAAGTGTTATGCTTTGTTAAAAAAATGAGTTCACAGACGTGGATGTACTTTAACACAAGAACAATGACTGAAAATATTCTTATCACAAATATCCATGATTGCAGTTGTATGGGCCTCATGGAAATTGTAATGATAAACAGGGAGATGCACAGAAAAACTAAAATGTAGTAATGCCTCCCTGCAATCTATATAGATCACGACGGCAACGAACTAGGATAGTGGCTTACAAACGTTTGTCATCGTTAATATTGTTAGATGACTTCCGAAGGTCAAGCAATAGTTTGAGGCACAAGGAAGATTTTGCTCAAACATGTCAGGATTCACAATACCAAAACATCACCAAGTTGTTAAACAATGCGCAAGCTTTTCGCTCTGAAAAAAACAGAAAGACAATATAAATACTTTATGTATATGTTAAAAGCCAGTGTATTGTATTATCTTCCTATTGAATACTGAAAACACGTCATTTATGACTTGTGGTTTGAACTAAACTGCAGCTTTTGATTGAGAATTGGCAGTGGAGCTGGTTACATTGTTTCTCGTTGCACGCTTGCAACTTAAAAAAAAAAAAGTATTTAAAAGTCCCTGCTGAATGCATTTCAGCAAACTGAAAGCCTATTGTTCTGTTTCCCATAGGCAGTTGGTCCTCATTAGCTCTGGTTTATAGCCCCTGTTCTTGGCTTGGCTCTTGTGACCCGAGGCCCAGGGTCGCAAGGGATAACTGCCCCCCCCCCTAGCGACACCTACATGACGTCAATGAATGGCGTCAAATGCCTATTAGCCTACTGTACTTTGTAGGTTTATTTTTTAGTTCATTTTGATACTTGGAGCAGTAAAGTCCCACAAGTCACATAATGCAACTACGATTGGTTAAAAAATCTAGGGGCATATTTACAAGGGCTTTATCTCCGCTTTTTGGCTTACAAAGCCAAAAAGCGGAGATAAAACCAGCGCCCTATTTACAAGAGGGTGCTAACATGCATAATTGCATGTTAGCACCCTTTTCATAACGCCTCACTTTGCATCTCCAATGAGATGCAAAGTGGGCGTTACTAGGCGTACTCAAGATGGGCTACCTTGCAAATATCGCTGATGTTTACATCGCGATATTTACAAGGCAGCCCACATGATTTTAGCACACATTAGATTTTGGCGAAAACAGCCGTTTTCGCCAAAACCTAACGTCTGCTAAAATCCTGACTTAGCCATCCCTAACATAGGGGTGGATTATGCTGATACGACCCTGTGGGTCGTATCAGCAGGTTATCGCCCTTTGCAGGGAACATCGCTGGAAAACCAGCGATGTTCCCTGCAAAGGGCGATAACTTTGCTATCTCTGGAATTTTTATCGCCCTGGAGTAACGCGTTGTTAATAACGCGCCACCAGGGCGATAAATACCAGAGATAGCCTGCGATAATATAATTATCGCTAAGCACGGCCAGCGATAATTATCGCTGGCCGTTGTTAATATGCCCCTTAGTACACTGAAATTAGGATATTATGCGCTATGGAAACGGAACTGGATGAACTTATGTTGGACTCGGCCATGAAGGGTAGAAGGCTCCAGGAGTGCACTTGCAAGGGGACCTTCCGAGAAGCCCCTCCTGAGGCTCGGCAGGGCCTGGGAGCCTCAGGGTGGCAGGCTCTGCTGTGGCTCACTGGAGTTGGAAATAGTATGGGAATTAAGATGGAGGGCCCATTCAAACCCCACCAATGGAGGACAAGTCTCAGTAAAGCAAGCGGGTCTGCCACAAGCCATTACTGTGCAGAGAGCATTGCTGCAAACAGACCTCGCGGTCTCGATTCCACTGCCGTGCATGATGTGTTTTATTGCACTTCAGCTATAGCTGGTTTCATTTTAAGTAGTCTCAACAGCTGAAAAGAGGGAGAATAGTTTACGTTAGGAATGAGGTTTACATTTAACCATGTGAGCGGGGCCTAGCGCCTCTGCTTCCCTCTTCAGTGAGTCATAAAGCTGACTTCACCAAGCACCGGGAATCGTTTTAAAAGCTGCATACATGGACTGAATACAGGACGGGGAATGGTCCAGGAGGGCCGGTCTCCTATGACGTACTTCAGTACAAGTACAAATAAAATCACCTCGAGCCACCATGCAGCATGGAGTGATGTTTGAGTGAGTTGTATAGAACGATGGAACGGCAAGCTCCTCGGGTAGCGGACATTCCCTCTCGTTTCAGCGAAGGCTGGAATCTCGGACAACATTTTTCCTGAAAGACCGTGAGAAATGGTTGAGGCAGTAACATACCCATTCTTGTGACCTGGAGGTACTTAGAAAATATACATTAACACCATTTGTTGCGAGTTTGTGGCTGACTTGTCAATGCCAGTTATGTCATTCTTGGGTCAAAGGTTAGGTTATTCCCCATCAATATGCGAAATCTCATTTTTGAAACTTGAAATACTCGCACTTCTTTATAACCACAAGTATGCCAAATCGATGCCCCAGTGCACCAAAAGCAAACGTAGCGCAAAACACCTGCAATGTAGGGTTTATTTTTAACGAGTCCTCACTGCAGGCTCCGAGTGTGCCGCCTGGAAGGGCTTGCCAACAGAGCAGAGTCTAAGGGGACAGCAGCACTGGGCAACGTTACTTCCAATTTTTTTTTCTTTGAATATCAATGACTTGTGCTTATCCTCTCAATTTAGTGTACAGCTTAATGACACGAACACGCGTGACAGTTATTGACGCTGCTTTCCAGGCACGAGGGGTCAGACTGACCCGAGGAGGCTTTTATCCCCGCAGATGCAGGGGCAACCATTTAATCGAACCTGGCGAGAAACACCCGGAAGCAGAAAGATGACTGGAGGCAGACAAGGACAAGTAGAGACACAGCTACAAACAGGCATTGATATAAAATTTGAGGGCAGACAGACCGACCGAGACCGCAAATGACAAAACAAGCACAAGCGCGCGCGCCTCGCGCGGCAGCAGGGGGAGGGGAGAGAGGAGGGGGCCTGCGTGATTCCCTTGCGGGAGCGAGCAGCAAGGCGTGATAATTGATAACATATGGCGCCAGCTGCTCGCTCCCGCAAGGGAATCGCCAAACGTGCATGCGTTGCCATTGAAAGCAATGCAACGCGTGCACGTTTTTGGCCTCAAAACCGACTCGATGGCTAAAGGTCTTTTTCCTAAGCAGCGCATGCGCGCTGCGTAGGCAAGACCTAAAAAGGAAGATAAACTCCTGCAACAAAAAGCACAGTTTAAAAAGATGAAAGTGGAAGGAATTTCCACAAAAATGCCACTAATGCTCGGAACTCTTCTTCGGAACAAGGCATGGGTAAGAACTCTTCTCAGCAGCGCTCTTTAAGAGTATCTGATGGCAAGGTGTGATGAATATGTGCAAGTTGAATCTCCAGATCAGCGGCTTAGCCCTTGTTAGAAATGGGGATCTCTAGTTAGCAGAGGTTTGCACCCTGTTCAAGTAGAGACCCTTATTCTAGTTAGGGTAAGGGAATCACACAGCTAAAATAATCCCTGCTCACCCCCTTGGTAGCTTGGCACAAGCAGTCAAGCTTATCTCATAGGCAATGTGTAAAGCATAGAAATGTGTCAGTCCCTTACTCTCAGGGGAGGTGATGCATCAATTCCTTTCTGCCAAGGGAGGTGACCTTACTGCAGCGTAGGGGTGGTGATGCGTTGGTTCCTTACTGTCAGGGAAGATGATGCGTTGGTTCCTTACTGTAAGGAGAGGTGATGCATCGCTATCCGGCCATGCAGCCTCAGTTCTTTACTGCAGGGTAACATCGATGAAGAGCGTAGTGCCCAGGGACGATGCGTCGAAAATCCAGACACGCTGTGTTGATGTGGCAGTAGCAGAACAGGCTCTGCGTCTATTTCACAGCCGCAAAGCAGGTGATGCATCGATTTCTTCATCCACATAGCAGGGCTTGTGCCGGAGTCAGAGCGTGCGCCAAGGATATCAATACTGCGATTCTCGGGACTCGGGTTGAGGTGATCTTTCGGCCGCATGACAGGCGCTGCGTCACAAAGTCAAGATGCATTGGTTTTTCAACCGCATGGCGGTGCTGCATTTGAAAAACAGGCACTGAGAGTCAATGCATGGATTTTCTTGGTTCTTATCAGCCAAGCCACCTCCAAGGGCCAAGAACTGGAATTGGCACCACTTGGCAGGTCAGAACGTCCATCAGAGGAGTTCAGGGGCTACAGCTGAAGTCTTTGATGGCCCTGAGACTTCTTAATAGGAGACAAGCACACACAAGCCCTTGGAGAACCTTGGAAGCAGGATACAGAAAGCAAAGCCCAGTCCTTTCAGTGCCCCAGACAGAAGCAGCAAGCAGCAGGCCAGCACAACAAAGCAACCAGCAGACTGTCAGTCCCTTCTACAGCATCCAGCTCTTTTTCTTGGCAGAATTTCCTTCAGTCCTTTACTCCAGAAGGGTTCTGAAGTTATGGTGTCACAGCCCCAGTAGGTATACCAGATCCTGCCTTTGAAGTAGGCAAACTTCAAAGAAAAGTCTTTGTAGTGCACAAGACCCTGCCTTTCACTGACCTGGCTCCAGACACATTACAGGGAGGTGGAGACAGCTTTGAGTGAGGACAGGCATAGCCCTATTCAGTTGTCAGTGACAACTCCCCTCACCACTCTAGCTCAGGAAGATCCATCAGCCTGGTGATGGGCCATCAAGATATGTAGGGCACTCCTCAGCTCCCTTTGTGTGTGTGTCTAGAGTCAATGCTCAAACAACCCAACCATCAACCAAATCCAGATGTGGATTCAACAGGCAGGCAGAGGCACAGAACGGTAAAGCAAGAAAATGCCTACTTTCTAAAAGTGGCATTTTCAAACATGCATTCAAAAACCAACTTCACTAAAAGATGTATTTTTAAATTGTGAGTTTAGAGACCCCAAACTCCAAATGTCTATCTGTTCCCAATTGGAAGTTACACTTGCAAGATGTTACAAGGCAGCTCCAATGATATCCTATTGGAGAACTAGTCCTTGCAATAGTGAAAAACAGAATAAGCGTATTTCACCATCAGGACATGTAAAACACAACAGTACATGTCTTACCTTTCATATACACTGCACCCTGCCCATGGGGCTACCTCTGGCCTACATTAGGGGTACCTTATATGTAGTAAAAGGGAAGGTTAGGGGCTGGCAAGTGGTTGCACTTGCCAGGTAGACAAGGCAGTTTAAAACTGCGCACACAGACACTGCAGTGGCAGGCCTGAGACATGTTTGCAGAGCTACTCATATGGGTGGCACAATCAGTGCTGCAGGCCCACTAGAAGCGTTTGATTTATAGGCCCTTGCCACACCTGGTGCACTTTACTAGGGACTTACTAGTGAATCAAATATGCCAACCATGGATAAGCCAATTACAGATGCATTTTACTCATGGAGTACTTGCACTTCAGAACTAGTCAGCAGTGGTAAAGTGCCCAGAAAAAACAAAATATAGCACAGAGTCAAAAACAGGAGGTCAGAAGCAAAAAGACAGGGGAAACACACACCAAAGATGCCAGTTCTAACAGCCCTCCAAATTGAATTTATGATTTGGACATTCAACTTGAGGGCGACATACTCCGTGCTATTAAAGTAATATTCTGGCAGAATTTGATCACTAGATATGACATTGTCTTGGCTGAGATTGATTGGCCACTGGAGTTTGTTAGAAATATTTCACAAGTGGAGGGTGTAATCATACCTTCCTTTTCTGTTCTTGCTGCAGAGGAGGTAAAAGCAGCATTGCTTGCAGAATAGGCTCTTGCGCAGGAACCATCTTTATATCATAATCAAGCGGGTTGGGATAAAGACTCACCTTATCATGGTATACCTATATGTCTTTCCCACAAGTTCATGCACAATATCCTATTAAACATGAAGCTAAATATTTTATTAGGGAGATTCTCTCACAATTAGAATATCAAGGTGTGATTGAGCCTTGTGTGTCCTCTATGAATAATCTATTATTTTCAGTGCTTAAACCTGATCGTTCTTATTGTATAGTCTTAGATAATTGACATTTAAACAGTCATACACAGACTTTTGCTGAAAAGAATTCCCACAGCACCGGCTTAATATAATATATAGTTTGTAAGAAATACAAACCTACATTGGACATTTCCAACGGTTTTTTCTGTCAAAATGTGGGCCCAGAAAACTGGAATTTGACTGCTTTCCCAGCAATGGGAGCACAACAAAGGTTCTGTCGACTCCCACAGGGCTGTAAGAACAGCGCAAGTCTGTTGGTGTCTGGGTTTTGTCCATTTTAAAAGAAATTGACCCAGAAGCATTGTTTTATGTTGATGATATTTACATCATGGACGATGATTTAAATGTACATTTGGCCAGAGTGGGTCATATTATTCTGGGATTAGCTGAAAATGGCTACAAATGAAATTTAAAAAAATCTCAAATTACCTTTATCTTTAGGATATAAATTATCAAATGAAGGTAAAAGTCTGGCACCACATTTCTTAGAGAAATGTGCTTTATTGCAACCACCAAATACCTTAAAAATCTTCACTCACTTTTGAGATTTCTGATTTTTGGTAGAACATACATACCAGAGTATGCACAATGGCTCAGGCTGTTGTACGATTTAATGCATCCCGATTTTTCTAATGAAAATTGGACTTCTGTACATATTAATATTCTCCGAAATTTACATGCAGACATGCTTGAGTCTAAACACTTACATACTTGTGTTAACTCTACTAATTTCGGGATCCGCATAATTGCGGGTTCCAGTGGTTACACCTATCTTTTATTTAATGAAGGAGAAACCATGCAGATTGCTTATAAATTGCATTTATATTCCAATGAGTAAATGCGTTTTGCATTGACAGAAAAAATGTTTGAATCAGTTTAAACGGCTGTATTGAAGGAGCGTCCATTGGCAGGAGGGAGACGTATAATTGTGGCGTCTCCAGTTCCGGCCCTGAAGGGTGTCACCGAGGCCAGCTGTCTAGACTCGAAAGCCTTGTATCCTAGATGGATTCAGTGGGCCTCTTCCTTGACAGCTAGTGATGTAGATTATATTTTTTACCCTAATTTGAGAACACAGGAATATCTCCAGTATCAACAGGAATCCCCATGTCTAGTGAAATTTTGCCTTTAGATGACTATGCTTTAATAATCTATAGTGATGGTTCAGCCCAGCCTGCGGTGGGTACTAAGTACAAGTACTCCGTGCATGTGCTGAAATTAAGGGTGTCATGAACGATGGTGTATTCCAGGCACAAAGAACATATACAGAAACTTTAGGTGACTCTACCACTCAGCTGGTTGAATTGAAAGCTTTGGTTCTTGCTTTGCAGAATTTGGATTCAGAATTCCATACACTTATTATATGTGATTCCTATTACTGTGTCCAGGCTGTTAACAATAATTTACTTTATTGCCACTTAAATGGATTCAGAGATTCAAAAGGAAATACTATTAAGCATACGCTTCTTTGGGAGAAAGTGGCGGCTCTGAAAGATACTTTTCCACTGGTTCATGTGATCCATACATCGAGTTATCAGCATGTTGGTATACACGTTGCAGGGAATTCATTGTCTGATGAAGCTGCCAAGGCAGCTGTTCAGAATGTATTTGTGTCTGTATTACTCGTTCACATACGAGAATAGATGATCCCATTTTGTATGTGGTCACTGCCTTGGCTAGTGGCAAACCCATACCTAAAGACTATACAGCTAAGAACTCCCAACTACTGAGTCCTTAAATTCTTCCCTTTGCTCGCATTCCTGGGGTGTTGTGATCGAGTAATACCCAAACAGGACCGCAGGATAGCATTGATAATTGCAGCTCATGAGGGTTTGGCATATGCCCATACGGTGTGGCGGCTACTGTTTCTTTATTACAGAAAAAATATTGTTGGCAAGGTCTTTATCAACAGACCAGAAAGTTTGTACTTTGTTGTGATATTTGTCAACAAATTAAAGGTTCCACCATTGCTCGCCCACCACAGACACCACTTTTAGTTTCAAATAAGCCATTACAATGTTTCTATTAAATCATTGCAAACCAGGCCATATTATGGTGCCTTCAAAAATATCCTAGTAGCTGTTGATTCTTGTTCTCGATTTCTATGGGTGTGGCCTCAGCGATCAGCTGATGTTCAAACTGTTATTGAAGATTTGCAAGTCTTTATCGGTACATATACAGTGGCAACAATTCGCTCAGACCAGGGCCAGGTGTTCGCTTCTAAGGCAAATCTGGACGCTATGGGCACCCTCTGTGTTGCTGTGCATTATTCCACCCGTTATCATCCTGAGGGAAATTTGATGGTGGAACGGAAGAACTGAGACTTAAAGCAGTCCTTAACAGCTAAAGTATTAGGTTCAGGTTGTAGTTGGATTTATCACCTGTATGGTGTCCGGAGAGCTTTAAATAATCTGCCTAGACGAATGTTGGGTGGTCGTACTCCATATGAGGTGTTAGATGGGGTTCCAATGTTTGTGCCAGGTGTTCGCTTCTAAGGCAAATCTGGACGCTATGAGCACCCTCTGTGTTGTTGTGCATTATTCCGCCCGATATCATCCTGAGGGAAATGTGATAGTGGAACGGAAGAGCTGAGACTTAAAGCAGTCCTTAACAGCTAAAGTATTAGGTTCAGGTTGTAGTTGGATTCATCACCTGTATGGTGTCCGGAGAGCTTTAAATAATCTGCCTAGACAAATGTTGAGTGGTCGTACTCCATATGAGTTGTTATAGAGTGGCAGAGAATGACCTCTTTGACATCAATGAACATTTCACTGTCTTGCAGGAATTACAGGATTTATGAGATGAACACTTGAATTTAAGTTCCAAACAATCTGCCACTGGCAAAGTGAAGGGGCAATGAGTGGTTTCTGACTGGATTCCTAAAGTTGGAGATCTATTATGAGAGAAAAGTTGGCCCATCCTATCATGCACCAGTGCCTGTCCTTGAAATCCAAGGAACTCGAGCTGTGATTTGCCACCGCTTGCTGGTTGTAAACAGAAACAACATGTTTCCATTGATTGGATCAAATTACACCATGTCGCCAGTCCTCTATAGTGGGCCCAGAGGGTTTTTTGGTAGTTCCTTGTCACCTCTCCCTATGCTGAAGGTAATCCCTCTACATTCAATAAGTAGTCCTAATCTTACTTCTCCCCGACTGGAGTTTTCTGATGCTGAACTTTAGATCATACCGATTGATGATGACAACACAGTGACAGGATATGTTTCGGATTTGGTTTTGCCTTTTTCTACAGCTGCTCATTGTGATGAAGTTATGTATTCTCAATCGCCTTTGGAGGCATCTGCTGGGTATATTTCACAGGACGAGGACCCTGTTTTCACTCAGACTGCCTCTGGTTATTTTGCCAACATTAATGATTTGTCTCCACACTCTTCTCATACCTCCATGTGTGGTGTGCGTGGACTATTTATTTAGCTGAACACACACATACCTGCTTCCTCCTTTGTCCTATTGTTAGATTCTTCTTTCACTATTGTTTGTCACCCTTTGGATTGGATTTGTTAAGTCTTCTTTCTGTTGTGAAATGGACACTATCTCCCTGATCGTACTTCTCCAGAACTGGTAGCTGAGGTCCTTATTCCCCATTCTTCATAACATAAGGTCAGAAGAGACTTGTCCCGTGTGAGCATTACTGCTTTCTCTGTCCAGGATGGTATTGTATGAGATAAAGTTCACTATTATATTTTTGATCCCACAGAAACATTGCAAATTCCATATTTATTTAAAGTTGCTATGAATGACATCATCACCTTAGGTCCCATTTCTGATGAATGGGATGTTATGACTGTTACTAATATGCTATCTGAATTAGAATCAACCAGAGTATTTGAAAATGAGGATTTGTATTTGAAATCCACAAATTATGGTGAAATGTTTTGTTACCATCATTATGACCATCACTTTTGACACAGAGCTAGTACTTCAAGTGCTGTTTTTTACTATACACAGTGGGAATACTGTTTGACACCACCATTAGGCAGTTTGAATACTTATTTGAAAAAGTTCCATTATTTTTCTAGTCATGTTCCTACTGACCTGGTTTAATATTTTAACCAACTTACTCCTTCCCCACCGAAGAAAAACATGCTCACACAAAGTTGATTTTTTCTGATTCGTTTTTTTCACAATTCTATCTACAGGGTTATGAGTAATGGAAAAATAATATTGAGCTCAAGTCTGTTTGGGAAACACATTATTTGCAGGCCCAATGCACTGATACTGCATTTGAGCTTGTCTTATCCCTTGGTAAATTATCTTTTAAGCAAAACAGTACAATAGACTACTTGTCTCTGGTTTGGTAATATTAAATATTTGAATAACCCAAGCATTCCCTCTATTGCATGGTTTCATAACTGGCAAAAGTTTGTTTATTTCACAGAAGAAAAGCTCAATGAAATTGTGCAGAGGAAATGTACAATTTCTCACTTTCTGGTTCAGATGGGTGGTTGTTATGTCTGGTTGATACCAATGGTTGTAATGATTGTTTTTTTAACTCTTCCACATGGTTTAATGCAAACAGCCGTCCCCTGGTATATTCAGTCATTACACTCTGGGGTTGTCACTACTTCTAGTGTGGGGAAACTGTGCCAGCAACGCTCAACCTTGTCAGCAGTTAAAAACCATTTTTCACTCCTTTGAGGAATCTAGGCCTCAACATGTCCAGAGTCAGTTAAGGCCGATTTTGCAATTGAGTTGGACTTTGCAGGTTTTGAAATAGAATAGAGTGCTATGGAATTATTTGAATACAACCGAGTTGTTTCTGCCTTATAATTTGACATGCATGAAAAAAATTATGGCTAAAAAAGAAGTCACCTACACCATGCTTAATATCGAACATTAAGAAAAGGTGCCCTTTTTGCTTGCTGAAACACCATCTGTGGATGGGCTTATTCATGGGTTCATTTCTCTACCAATTTCCACTTTCATTTCACATCATATCTGAGGTATTTTCAAGTAGCTGGATATGAGAAGGGTACACATTTTTTATATGAAGCTTGTTTTATCCCTTTTCAGTACGGATGCATTCACGAGAACAAAAAGGCTTTTGTTAGTCTATGTTACTGTGGGGCTCCTTTAGGTCACGCTTTGGTCTGCAGAGAGAATGCACTTCATGTAGTTTTTAATGCCTCTAGGGCTAACTTATTATGGGGCATATTATCAAGGGGCCGCGATAAAATTATCGCCGCTTTAGCGTCCGTTTTCGGGCGAGAAGCGGCGATAATTTTATCGCAATATCATCAAGGACACGCTAGCGCGTGTTTCCTTGACATAGCGCCCGTTTCCAGCACGCCTAACTTCGCATCTCTAATGAGATGCAAAGTGGGCATCACTGGGCGTACCCCTGACGGACTACCTTGTTAAATATCGCAAAATGTACATCGCGATATTAACAAGGAGTCCCACGCATTTTTGCAAACGTTAGTTTTTGACGAAAACCGCGGTTTTCGCCAAAACTAACGTCTGCAAAAATGCTGACTTACCTATACCTAACAATGGGGGTGGATTATGCTGATACGACCACAGGGTCATATCAGCAAGGTTATCGCCGTTTTCCATGGAACATCGCTGGAAAACAAGCGATGTTCCATGGAAAACACCGCTATCGCTGGGAAATTATCGCCATTGTGCTATGCGTTGTTAATACAGCGATAGCATGGCGATAATTGCCAGCGATAGCCGGCGATAAAAAAAATCTCGCTAAGAGCGGCCAGCGATAATTATCGCTGCCGCTTGATAATATGCCCCATAGTTATTTGAAAGGTGTTATCCATGCAGTTTATCAAAACTGATTTTTTTTGTTGCTTACTAATCAAATTTTAAATGATCAAGGTTGTTGCAAGATGAAACTAGTTGTCCCTTACATGGTCACTGTTTCTAAGGTTGAAACTTGCTGAACTCATATTTTATTTTCTCCCACACATACTACTAGAGAAGCTACTTTGTGGCCCAAGGTCCCCTTGGATGCCATACACTTTGATAGGCTAAGCAGACATAAAGCCTTATTTTTTTTTAATGATGTGGCTACTACATCTGCCAGTGAAACTTTTCATTTCCAAGTAGTACGTTCCTCGGCAGAAGTGCAATCTCTTTTATTGACTCAATTGCCACAGCACTTTGGTGAGCTTGTACACCATATTTTCAAGGCTTCTACCACAGCTGGAGTGGCACACTTTTTTAAAGTGATTGGATCTGGACCACTGAATGGATTTGCATGAAATGCAAGCTATCAGGATTGGGCTAAACATCCAAATTTTCTGCAAATACAGTAAATGCAGCCAGTGGCGTAGCTAGGGGTGGGTGGTGGGGGGGGCGGTCCGCCAAGGGCGGCACAAGTTTTGGGGGCGGCATCCTCCCCCCACTATCACCTGCCGTCTCGGGGCAACAACAGCCCTCCCCGCTCCTCGATGCATCTACCACAAGGGGGCGGCAAATGGCGAAAGTACTCGCCAGTACACCCCCCCACCCCCCCGCTCTTCACTGCAAAACACAGAGACCGCCACGGGCGCCCATAGGGCTAGCTACGCCGCTGAGCACAGCTAATGTTTTTAGGCAAATAAAAAAAAAACTTTTTAAACTGTCATGCCATTGCAGTATTTTAACCCTTCAAATCCAGCGAGACACCTTTTTTAAATGCTCAAACAAAACTACTGAACACATTATACACAACACCCTACAAAGACGCAGATCTGAGTACAGGGCTACTTTCCTGGACAGATTTGATGTGAAATATATATAGTAATTGAAAATAAAACACAGTTAAAGGTGAAAGTGAAATTCTGGTTCCATAGTAAAGCCTAAAAACCATTAACATTTTTTGGGTCTCGTAATATATGGTTTTCTCTAAAACTTCATGTTTAGTTTACTGTGACCATGAAATGCTGACCATGGCATAACAGGTCAAATATGCAACACAGAATCATCTGCCAGACCAAATAACACTACCTTTATTAGAATAGTGAATGTGAAATTGCTTAAACCTTGCCTTTCCTGATGCATAATATGAATGAATTTCAAATACATTGTTGTAATTTCTTAGGTGCGTTCTGCTTTAAGAAAAGCATTCTAATATGGGTGTTCTGATGTTGCTATGCTGTGTACATTCTGGTCGAGTCAGTTGACTGCTGGCTGGACAGGGATCACCAGCGCTGTATCTTCTGTGCCTGAAATAAACATCATTTTACCTACTCAATCCTGGAACGGGGTATTATTGATTACAACAGATGGCGACGATTAAACCAGCAGTGCACAGAATAATGAGATGATATCAAGCGCTGGTGGAAAAAGAGAAAACGAACCCTGCGAAAGTATTTCTACACCGAAGCAAATACAGTAAGACTTATGTAAAAACTGTAGTATGCTTGCGGCGCAAAATATGTAGATGTACCAGTAAACTCAGAGAAGATTCGTATACCATGGAGTGGAGATACGTGTCTGTTACCTAAATTTGAATCTGCGGGCCGTTACCTTGAGACTGAGTGTTGCCTCGTGGAGTGGTGGACATCCAGGGAGTGAGCGTTGTCTCGTGGAGCAGCTGATGTGGAGAGCGAGCGCTATCTCGTGGAGCAGTTGAGAGGAGGTCGACGTCAGCGTTCTTAGAAGGTTGTGACAGAGAGCAGCTATCAGCTGTCATCGCATCTGTGCCGTTCCCGACGTCACCGTTCTTGGAAGCTTCTGACAAAGAGCAGCTATCGACTGTCATCGCATCTCTGGCGTTCCCGATCTGACGCTTCAAGGAGTTTGTTGTTATCACGTGCTGCGTGACTACGTTCACGACGAGATTACGCACACGGCGGCCATATTAGGAGGAGAGGATAACTACATCTATATTGCCACAATTGAGTTCGTCAGACTACAACCGACGGTCCGTTAGACAAAGCTTTATTGACATACACATTAGCTAACAGAAACGAAGCTGATGAAGAGTGTTTTGTGATGGAGGGAAGGTAATCTAATTTATGACAACCGAACGAGACTATCCGAAAACTAAAACTGTTTTAATATTTATGTTACATCTGTAAAAAAAAAAAAAAAAACGATTTAAGAAACCTTCGGATATTTGCCGGTGATGTTGGTTTAAATAACCTTCTGACATTTACCGGTGATGCACACACCTTATATATTGTGAGCACACCTCGTATATTGTGTTACTCAATCTATTCATTGATTCAACAGTGTTAAGCTCAGTACAGCTTATCCACAAGTTCATTCAGTTATTATTTAAGCTTGAATACAATGGAAGCTGTTATAACTCCACCACCTACATTTTTGCAGCAATCAGGAGAACCTTGTATGGAGTGGGATGAATGGGTTGAGGTATTCGAAAATTACATAGAGGCTTTGGATGGAAGGGAGTTCAGTATGGCCAGGAAAAAGGCATTACTTTTGACTGCCTTAGGTAAGGAAGGGCAACATGTGTTCAAGTATCTTCCTGTGGCTACTGACTCCGATGGAAGAGCCATAGCAAATGTATTTTTAGAGGCTAAGACAAGGTTAAGAAAATATTTTGCAAAAGAAGTAAACATTGTGATGTGCAGGCATAAGTTTTACACTCAACCGCAAAGAAGTGATGAGACCATTGATCAGTTTGTTGCGCGTTTGCGAGAGCTGTCCATAAGGTGTCAATTTGGGGAGATGAGAGATGAAATGATTAGAGACCAGCTGATCGTTCAATGTCGCAATAAGAAGATGCAGGAAAGGTTGTGGGCTGCAAAGAATCCCACCCTAAGTAATGCTATTGAAATAGCAAAAGTAGTGGAACAATCTGATGCGTGTATGAAGGAATTAGAAAAAAAAGAAAGCACTGCAGGTGTTTCTTGGTTACAACAAGATGATATTGCAGTGGTTAATGGTAACAAGAGCAACAATGCCCTTGGCAGGAAAAAGTACAATGGTAATATTTTAAAAGGGTCTGATGACAAAGGGTTTAACAGCAACAAACCTACAGAAAGAATGTGTACTAGGTGTGGGAGTACCTATCATACTACTGAATATAAAAATTGTTATGCCATTGGCAAAGAGTGTAGGAAATGTGGCCGCAAGGGTCACTTTTTCAAAATGTGCAAAACTAATAGCAAATTCAAAGTAGCAGTAGTACATGATGTTAGTGAGAATATAGCACATATGGGAGAAAATGAATGTGTAGATAGAATATTGTGTGTAGATGACGAAGATACGTCTGTCACATCGGGGAGAAGAACAAGACCCAAGGCAATATTCACTATCCAGGGTAAGTAAGTAGAGTTGATGGTAGATTCTGGTTCATTCTACACAATTATTCCAAATGAAACATTTGTGCGATTATGGCCAAGAATGGAATTACTCCCCAAGGATATCAATCCTGGTGGATATCAGGGTGAGAAAATAGATATTATAGGCTATATGCCATCAGAGATTTGTTTTAGTAATAGATCCGTGAAAGGAAAAGTATATGTTGAACGCAGTGGGCCACCAATATTAGGGTGGGCACACCAATATGACTTACATATTATTATCAATCCCAGAGCTACAAATCAGGTCATGGTGGTAGAAGAAGTCACTACTGAAGTTATTGTGGAGAGCATGCATGATTTATTCTCTGAGGATGTTGGTGAATTAAAAGGGTATGTACATAAGATCATGCTCAGACCCGATGCTGTTCCTATGCAACATAAAGTAAGGAAGGTCCCTATAATTGCAAGACAGGAAGTTAAACGCATGTTAGATGAGATGGTAAAACAAGGTATCATCGAGGAGATTGAGACATCCAATTGGATTTCACCAGTCGTTATCACAGGCAAACCAGATGGCAGTTACAGGTTCTGTGTGGACTTGCGCACATTAAACCAAAATATAGTGGTTGATAATTATCCCCTGCCAAATATTAATGAACTGGTGTTATCATTGAAGGGTGGGAGTTTTTTTTCAAAATTAGACCTACGGAGTGCCTACCACCAAATCAGACTGCATAAAGAGTCTAAAGCCCTAACGGCATTCATTACCACAGAGGGAATATTCCAATTCACAAGGATGCCGTTTGGGTTGGCATCGGCAGCTGGAGTATTCTAAAGGATGATGGGTTCAGTTTAAAGGGTGTTGAAAATGTAGTTCATTTTCAAGATGATGTGTTAATTTTTGGTAACTCTAAGGAACAACATAACGTAGTCTTGAAAGAGGTTCTAAACAAAATGGCTAATGCAGGATTGACCTTAAAAAAGAAAAGTGTAAGTTTTGTGTAGAGGAGGTGGAATATTTGGGTTATACCTTATCCGTTAGTGGTATCAAGCCAAAGAGGGATCTTTTAGAGGCCATAAGAAAAGCCCCTGCGCCTACGGATAAGGATCAACTCAGGTCTTTCCTCGGCCTCATAGAATATTATTCCAAATTTGTTATGAACTTTGCGGAGAAAACTGAACAGATTAAAAAATTACTTAGGAAAGGTTGCAAGTATGTCTGGTCCGTCGAACAAAAAACGCTTTTGATGGAATTAAAAATGAGATATGCGAAGCAAAAGTGTTAACTCCATTTGACACCAAATTAAAATCTATCCTTACTGTTGATGCAAGCGCAGTAGGAGTGGGAGCTGTACTTGCACAGGTTCACAACTCTGGTGTGAAAACGGTGGCCTTTGCCTCTAGATCCTTGACACAGTCTGAAAGAAATTACTCTGTTATAGAGAGGGAGGCTTTGGCTGCAGCTTGGGCCGCGGAGTACTTTCGCATGTATCTTTGGGGTTTTCAATTTGTTTTACGCACTGATCACAAGCCCTTAATTAAAATATTGTCTCCAGGTGGTGCGGGTAAAGGATCGGCAAGACTTGCAAGGTTGGCTGCTCGTCTACAAGAGTTCGTTTATTGAATAGAGTACCTTGCGGGTTGGAAAAACTGTCAGGCTGATGGATTATCCAGATTGCCTTTACCATGGCATGAAGTGGACATGGTACAAGTGGAATCCTTTGAGTGTGAAGGTGCAGTGGCCTCTGTTGAAGAGTTGGTTGAGGTTTGTAATGGAGCAATTGATAAGCACTTGTGGAATGATTGTATGTCCAAGGATAGGGTTTTACAGCTTGTTAAGGAGTTGATTGTCAAAGGTGCCAGGCGTGAGAGTACCCTTCCTGCTGCTGTGAGGCCATTTGGAAAAGTTTTGGATGATTTGTCAATATATGGTGGTGATGTGATAATGAAGGATGATAAATTTGTGCCCCCACTAGAGTTGAGATTTACCATTTTCAAGTTAGCTCATGAAGGCCACTTGGGTCAATCTCTCACTAAGAAAAGGGTACGTGAACATTTTTGGTGGCCAACTATGGACCAACAGATTTCTGAGTGGGTGGAGAGGTGCATTGACTGTTGTGAAAGTGAGAAAAGATTGAAGGTTGGCAGCCAAGTGGAAATGGGTACAATCCAGGATCCGGGTTTGGCGTGGCATACCGTATGTCTGGACTTTATTGGACCATTAGCACGTGTGAATCATCAATTAAGGTTTGCTATGGTCATGGTAGATGTTTTCTCAAAATGGATAATTGTGAAATTTATGTCTGAAATTAGCACCAGGAATACCATTCGAGTGCTGGATGGAGTTTTCATAGAAGAAGGGTATCCTGTTAAGTTAATTACAGACAATGGCACTCAACTCACTTCTACAGAAATGGTCAAGTACTTGAAGTCTTGTGGTATTTTGCACACAAGAACTTCTTTGTACAACCCACAAGGGAACGGTATTGTGGAGAGGGCAAACCGCATGGTAAAAGGTATTATACAAATGGCAATTGTAAACAAGAGAAATGTAAGAGATATGGTTGATGATCTTATTTGGGCTTACCGTACCACGGAAAATACTGTCACCAGGAAAATACCTTTTTGTGTGATGAGAGGACGGAGTGCAAGTACCAAATTGGTGCCAGCTTGGTTGAAAGGTTCATTAGGTCAGACAAACTTAGAACAAGAGGAAAAAAGTCTAAATGAAGCATCAATGCAGAATGGCATCATAAAAACAGATGACTGGGTAAAAGTCAAACCGGGTTGTGTGAGTGGTGGCCTCACAAAGTTTCGTGGTCCGTATAAGGTGAAGAGTGTACATGATGGATATATTACCTTATATAATGGTGAGAATTGGAATTTGAGAAGAGTTGCCCTTTACAAGAAAAAAGATAGTACTGGAGAGGATTTAAGACCTAATAGGTCCAATAGCACCTACAATCCTTATATGTTGATGAGTGATGATGATGTATTGGACAGATCATCGAGTAATTCTTCAGGTGAGCGTGGTGATGGTTTTGGAAGAGTTACCAACACCATGCTTCCCCCTAGGCTTAGGTGTCCACCTAGATACCTCCAGGATTATGTGTGTGGCGACATGAAGTGACAGTTAAGCAGTTCTCATAGTTACAATTATCTCATGTATTTCTCATAGTTACTATTATTTCATGTATTTTAGTATGGACTATTTCAGTGCCTGTATTCCTATTTGCATTTCTCATAGGTTACAATTATTTCATGTATTTCTCATAGTTGCTATTATTTCATGTATTTTAGTATGGACTATTTCAGTGCCTTTATTCCTATTTGCCTCATGTTCTCATTTGCTTTATCCATTATCCTTATATGTTTTCTTTATTAAGTAAAGGAGAGAAGATATGTTGTAATTTCTTAGGTGAGTTCTGCTTTAAGAAAAGCATTCTAATATGGGTGTTCTGATGTTGCTATGCTGTGTACATTCTGGTCGAGTCAGTTGACTGCTGGCTGGACAGGGATCACTAGCGCTGTATCTTCTGTGCTTGGAATAAACATCATTTTACCCACTCAATCCTGGAACGGGGTATTATTGATTACAACATACATCTAATTCAATTTGACAATTTTTCACACCTTTTACACACAAAAAACTTGTGGGGGTGGTATATATGACACAAATAGTAATTCAATCATACTGTGAGATCTCACTACTTCTCTCCTACATAGAGTTGCCTGGAGTCGACCATATCCCTGTATCCTAGACACACAGATTTATCAGACAGCAATAACGTTGTTAACATAGCTGCACAAAACCTGACATTCCAAGCATATTCAAAACATGCTAAGTGTCTGCCAAAGTTATACGGTAATCAAAAATTGCAACGTAACTGCATCATTTTCATTTTTATAATTGTAGCCATATTTGTGAAAACTTGTGAATTTGGCATTTAGAAAAACATGTTTTTTTCTCCGAAACTATTGTAGGTTATGCCCTCTCTCTCTCTTTGTGGTTCAACGGTTCTCATCATGCCTCCTCATGTGCCTGCAGTCTGTATTCACAAGTCTTGCAATACTCGCAAATTTTCGATGATGGAACAAAATAAATGCAAGCTCCTAAGAACTCAATCATAGCCCTCTGTTTGATTCATGATACTTGTAATGTTCATACAATCTCAACCGACAAGATATACAAAATAATTAAACTTTGCCAAACACCTTTTTGTAACACTAATGTCTCAAAACCCATGGATAAATTTACATCAAAAATCAAGAACAAGCTTAGTTAGAGAGTAAAGTTCCACTTCCATGCTAACATTTATGAAATACTGTTTTGCAGTTTTTGCTGTAGTGGAGAGCAACAAATCATATCACAGCTACAATCAATAGAATATGCATCGTCTTTAACCTTCCTCTCTTAGCCTTTTTCTTCCACTGGATGGTTCTACATGAAACTTGGCATTCAAAACATAGACGGATGAACCAAGCTTAGCTTTGTGCATGATTGTCTAATCGTGCCAAGGTTATTAGGAAGCCCAAAAATGACTTTTCCATGGAAAGTGCATTTGAATCATAACTACAAAGTCATTATCGAGGACTGTGTACTAAATATAAATACTGATTCCTAAAGCTGCTGAAAATGAAAATGATCTCTTTGATGCATTCATATGCTTTGACATAGCTCAGGAAGTCTAGTCTGTTCCATTAATCAAAACAAAAAAGTCCAGTCCAAGACCAATACGGAAGGCTGTAAAATGCATCTAGCCTTTTCGACTGACTGAACAGTTGATTATAGGCATTATAATTACAGAAGAGGTTTAATAGCTTCACAATTTCCCATCGTGTTATTTCCTTGTGATCACAGAAAATGACTAATATGTGCACAATTTCGCCTACATGTTGTGGGCTATAACTGACATCAACACATACCCCTAATAAAGCAGTGATGTGAGATGAAACAAATAATCCCTTTAGCAGTCTGATAATTCTCCAGAGTTCTCCTGCTGCCGGAAATGTCTATGATACCAACCAGCAGGTTGGCAGCTGGGGAAATGAAAGTGTCTGAGCTCAAGAGGGGATGTTGTGTGACAGAAAAGTGGGGCTGAGATGGCAAAGGGGCTCTAAAAATCGCTGTGCTACCCCCAGGTGCGGGCAGTGAAATGGGAAACGGGGTGAGCATACAAATGAAAAGGTGATGGGCTGGAGGCAAGACAAAAAAAGATGGCAGACCTAAGAAATGGCTGTATAGTTGGCAACCAACATAGGGAAGAGACATGGATTGGAGAGAAGAGAGGAAATGGATAGAGAGACTGAAGTGGATGCTGGAGAAGAAAGAGAAATTGATTTATAAGAGCAGGACTCAGAGGGATGGTGGAGAAAAGAAGGAATGGCAGGAGAGACCAAATGGAAGCAAGGAGAACAGAGCAAGCCTCACTGAGAAGAGAATGTAATGTCTTGGGAAAATAATATAATAGAGAAGGGTAAAAGGCTGGTAGGGAAAAAGGACAGGGCTAGATGTGATGGGAGGGCAGGGGTTCGGATAATAAGAAAGGGTAGTTTATGGAGAGTAGAGGTCATGGACTGGAGAAAAGAGGGGCAGTGGCCTGGATGAGAAGAATGGATATGGACTGGTGCTGGGGAAAAAATAGAAAGAAGTTGGGTTCGGGGAAAGACAGTGAAGTGCTAGAGGAGAAAGGATGGATGGCATTGGGCAGAATATCACAAGGAGATAGTGAATGTAGAGGGATGGAGAAAAGTGAGGGAATGTTGTTATTTGGGCGATCACCCTTTTCTAGGAACAGAACCACTTTACGGCTGTTTTGTGCCCTTTGGCATCTTTTTTTAGGTCAATTGTGGTGGCATTGTAAGGCAATAGTACGGGAATAGAGGAACTAGGAAATTTCGAGGAGGTAGAGAGATTGGTAAGGAGAAATAAGCTGAAGTGGTAGAATGAGAGTTATAACTGGAGACACACTGGGGATATTCTCAAGAACGTGCGATAAACATCGCCAAAATAGGCTAACGCAATTTTTCATATCGACGTCTATCGCGGGAAAATAACTCAGTGTCAACGTCGTATTCTCAACACGGCGGTAACATGCGATAGTTACCCGATAACGCCTCGAATGTCTGCGATACAACTACCGCAACGGCGATAAAAAAAGAAACCCGAACGTGAAAAAAGTTGCGATGGGCCCAACTGCGATAAAAATCCAGCGATAAGCAGCGCCAGGCCTGCAAGTCCCACAAGTCAGGCGGGAAAAACCACTATAAAAGCGGCAGAAAAAACCACCTACAAAACACAAACAACTGCGAAGCACCATGGAGGTAGCCGGAGCAAGTACAGAGGACAACCAGAACCCCACAAGCCCCACGGAGGACCAGCCTGGGACCTCGGGGACAGGGAAGGGCAAGGAGAAGAATAAGAGGAACCCGCGTTTCAGTACGCAGGAAAACCAGATCCTCATTACGGAGGTGACAGAACACCACCACCAACTGTTCATCACCTCCACTGTGACATTGGCAACTAAAAATACAATATGGCAGTCCATCTTGGCCAAGGTGAATGCAGTCGGAGTGAAGAGAAGGGAAGTGGATGACTGCAAGAAGCGCTGGACTGATGTGAAGCGCAAAACCAAGCTGAAAATCGCTGCCAACCTGAGAGCAGCAATGCAGACTGGAGGTGGGAGTCCAGCGACACACCAGGAGCTGGATGAGATGGAGGAAATGGTGACCCGAGTCATCATTGGGGAGACGGTGGCAGGAGTTGGTGGACCGGACACTGCACAACATGACCTGAGCCAACAGCAACAGGGTGAGTAACGACCAGGGACTGGGGGGATGGGAGGAGATGGGCACAATGGCACACATGCACAATTAAGTCTAGCACATCTGCGGACAAACCATGCCCAAAAGTCACAACTCCGACCAAGAGCCCAATTTACCAAAGTCTGCAACATCTCAGCTCTGCATAAGCACAGAAGTGAAAGGCACACAGCCTGAAAGGGATAAGGGACAGCCAAATCAGAGCTGAAGGGGCAACACACCCACAATGCAGCACACACACATAAGAATCAGAGCACCTCAACATTGACAACAATGTGGTACAAACTGCAACACTTCCACAACAGAACAGAGGACACAACTGCTGCCGCCTGTGTGTAGAAAATGGCCATTCGCATTTGGCATAGCAGGAAACTGTGAGATGATAATGCACAAGTACAACCTCACATCCCTGATGGTGTAGAAATGTCAACTGTCCCGCATCAAATAGGCATCTCCGCACAAACAGTCACAATGGACATTGTCATGCAGTCTGTTAGTAAACTTGTACAATGCGTGAACATACATGTGAACACAATGTCAATCTGCATCTCCCCTTCACATTGCAGAGGGAGAATCAACACCTCCTGCAGAGCAGACCCAACAACTCAGCACTGATGATGAAGAGGACCTCCCCAACATCGACAACGACGCCCTCCAACAGCCCATGGACAGCTTCAGCACCCCACCTCCAGGAGCAGGGTAGCCCAGCTGCATCGAGGAGACCCCACCCCCTGCACAGACCACACAGCAGGAAGCACCCACCACCACGGCTGGCTCCCAGGACCCACACGACCAACACATGGCATTCCAACACCGTGTGTTAGGGTGCCAGGAGAAGATGGCTGGTCAGCTGCGGGTGGGTTTCGACCTCATGGCAGCCAAACTAAATGCCATACGTGGGTGTCTAAGTCCCATCAGGGACCACTTACAGTCCCTAACGGACACCCACTGTCCGCTCCATTCCCTCCAACAATCCATGGCTGACATCGCTGGAGTCATGACTCTGAGCCAAGAACAACTGTCTAGTCAGAGTGGCTCCAGCGATGTCAGCCGGGAGTTGGGACACATAAGGAGAATGACGGAGAGCTTGGAGCGGATGCAGGCGGAAAGAATGTTTGCCACGGCTGCACACCAGCGAGATGTAGCTGGGATCTTCCATGCCCTGCAGATCCCCGTCATGGCATTGCCGCCACAAGGCCTGGTGCGGATGAATGCTGCTACAACTACTCCATCCACATCTCCGCCCCTGAAGTGTCAGTGCCACACAGTGATGCAGACTAAACACCACCCCCCACATGTGAGGCACCTGACATCAGTGGATGAAGATGATGATGAATCTGGCTTCGTGGTAATAATGAAGTGGTAGCATTAATCTCTGCCATTTGGCCTGTATCAGCTTGGTTCTGCCCTCTGCATCATGCCCTGGAATAACACCTTCCACTGTCCACCGATACACTCAGCGACACTCACCTTGGACCACGACATGGACTGCCATATCTGGTTTGGTTACCAATGACACAGCAATTACACTGCGGACTGAAGTCTTCCTCTTCCGATGAACTTGTCAATCCCTTAAGGACTCTGGCTGGCCCCCCACGGGGCAACAATGTAAAGTGGGGTTTTCATGGCCCTGTACTGGTCCAGATTCAACACTCCACTGGATGCGAATAAAACATTCTAATTCACACAGATGTGTCATGGCTATGATCAATCAAGTATGAAAGAATGGATGAATGTAGGGACAGTGATTCCACAAAAAGGTACTCCCTGGATAATGCTATCAGTGCGCATGTATGGCCGTGACCGAGATAGCCAGTGAGACACAGATTGTCATTCAAATCAACACTCATCACAGTTGAATACAAGTGAAGGTGCATAGACTTTATTAGCATATGCGTGTCAGTACGGGCAAGATAAGTGCCACAACATGCAGACCAATGCAGCAGTATGTCAGAGGGAGGAACGTTGCCAAGCGCCGCTGTCCACTCCGGGGGAGTGCCTCACCTTTCACAGTTGTGTGTTAACCCGCGTTGTTGTCCGCTCATGTATTCGGAGTCCAGGTGAATGCAGCCATGTCCACTGTTGTCGTGGGACATGTGACCAGATCTCCAAGATGCAACAAGGTGTCGGGACATGTGCAATGGGTTCCAATCTGTCGTGGCTGCAGGTGCATAGTCACTCGTCCATGAAAGCGATTGCAGCTTCGTAGGCTATCATTTCCAACATGAGGTCGTTGTCGACTTCATCAAACAGGACGGCGAGGCAATCCATTAGCAGGTCCGGACAGATGTGCTGCGCCCACCCCCTTTCACCATTTAGCATTTCAGCCCAATAGGGGAGCGGTTCAATGTGGTCGCTGCACACGAGGAGTTGTGCAATCTCCCAGGTCCAGCTGCCAGCATGTATGCCAAGTATCAAGGCATCCCATAAACAGGTATCACGGTGACACTCCTGGTCGTGGGCCAACAGGGGGTGCACACACATGTCAAAATCCAGTTCAGCCAACGTCCTGTTGGATAGGCAGACATCCATGGACCACTCGAATATGCACGATCGACAATGCAACACAGGCTGGATGCAGGTGACGTTGGCAAGGCGGAAGCTTAGTCGGTAACTGATCTGCAGCACTGCCAATGGCAGTGCCCCCAGTAAATGCAGCATACGTGCACGGTACAGTTCCACGTGAGAGGAGTTGTGCATGTGTCCGGGATGTTCTGCCATTGCATCAGTGGCTCTGGTTGAAGCGGCACTGTTCTGACCTGCGCCAGTTCTGTGGATGAGATGCCACAGCTCGGATCAATGAGTCGTTTCAGTGTGCAACGGTTGTCCGCCTGTGATGGTGTGGGAGTAAGTGTGAAGGCCATTCCATGCAAGTTAACTTCGAGCAAGGACTTCTGTGTGTGGGGTGTGTATGCGTTGGTCTTTCGTCGGGCTGTGCGTAGTGTGGGAGTCGTCATCAGCTGCTATAGTATCTGTCAGGAGGTGCCGGCCACATGCAATTCCGAGGTCGGAGGTGCAGATGTGCCTCCGCCTGATAGTTCAGACAATGGAGCTTTCATACCTAATGTCAGTTCGTCATCTGCTTGCATTCAGGAAATGTGATGTGGCTTGTTGGGGGTGGGGTGGGGTGGGATGCGTGCGACTTTGGGATTCATGTATGACATGACTTGCATGTGGCAAATGAGCAGCATCACCGTGTGTTACGTTGCCTCACAGCTGCTCCTCCCTCCCCCCGAGCCTATTTACTTGTGTGCGCTGCGCGGTTGCATCACTTGCACTCCTACGGCAAACCATTGTCATGCCTGTCTGTGCATGTCCACAAGCCTGACAACGACACTGTGATGTTGGCCGTTGAAGGTGGGCGGCCACGTGAGTGTAGGCCTATGGTAAGGATAGGGCGGTCACAGATGTAGAGTCCATGCCTGGCTGAACTCGCGCTGCGTTCAAGGCTAGGCATTTGGCACATGCTGCGGCAATACAGATACACACAACACTTGGCATGTATGAACCAAGACCCCGAGCGGACTTGCGCTCCTTCATTGCTCCGTTCGTGCGAGCCCGCCCTCCGGGTGCATGCTACATTGCAACATTGTCGATTGCGGGCCGGGTGGTGCAGACACTACAACGGAGACACACGCATTAGTTACTCCCTTGCCCAGGCCAGAACTGAACCACGCCCAGAGCCCCGGGTGAATTCTTCACACCCCTACGCTGGACTGGCGTACGCCGGCCCAGCCCACTCCGCTTACGCTTACAGGGGAGGACGACAAAGCTACGTGTCCAAGGTCTTACCCACTGCCTGAGGTGACATGGTTGCGTCTGCTGTCCACAGCACATTGTGATGTGGTGGGCCCGGGGCCATAATGCATTCATAATGATCACACGGACACTGTTAGATAGGTAGTGGAACTGGCTATGGGCACGTGCGCCCAGCCCCTTTTTATTACCAGGGTCACATGTCCAGTGAGGCCTGTGCTGGATGGGTGTGGGGTGAGTGTAAGCCAGCCCTCAGGGAGTTGTTGTGCTGGCAACAACTAGAACAGTGATCAACGTTTCACACTCACAAGACTCAATCAGGAAGGGTCCATGACTTGTGGTGCACTGAGGTATGGGCACCAGCTCTGACATCACACACAGAAGATTCAATCATGAAGGGTCCATGACTTGTGGTGCACTGAGGTAGGGGCACCAGCTCTGACATCACACACAGAAGATTCAATCATGAAGGGTCCATGACTTGTGGTGCACTGAGGTAGGGGCACCAGCTCTGGCATCACACACAGAAGATTCAATCATGAAGGGTCCATGACTTGTGGTGCACTGAGGTAGGGGCACCAGCTCTGGCATCACACACAGAAGATTCAATCATGAAGGGTCCATGACTTGTGGTTCACTGAGTTAGTGGCACCTGAAGCGCTCAGCGGGTGTGCAGCCAGCGATGATGCGTCGTCCGGGCGGCCCGCACTGGAAGCTATGTCTGTTGCCTACAGGACTGCGCCATCCATGAATGAAGACTCTATTTGAGTTGGGGGACCTGCTGACCGCAGTGTAGGCCGGAGGCAGCAGTCAACAAGGGCCCACAGCCACGTGACATTGACTTGAGCTGCACAGAGTTAGTGGCACCTGAAGTGCTCAGCGGGTGTGCGGCCAACGATGATGCGTCATCCGGGCGGCCCGCACTGGGAGCAATGTCTGTTGCCTACTGAACTGCGCCATGAATGAATCAGGACTGAATTTGATTTGGGGGACCTGCTGACCGCAGTGTAGGCTGGAGGCAGCGGTCAGCAAGGGCCCACAGCCACGTGGCGTTGACTTGTGCTGCACAGAGTTAGTGGCACCTGGAGCGCTCGGCGGGTGCGCGGCCTGCGATGATGCATCGTCCGGGCGGGCCGCCCTGGAAGCAATGTCTGTTGCCTACTGGACTCTGCCATCAATAAATCAAGACTCAATTTGAATTGTGAGCCCTGCTGACCGCAGTGTAGGCCGAAGGCAGTAGTCAGCACACACATGACTCCGCGGTGCTGTGCCGCTGGGTGCACTGGGGGCCTGTGTCGCGGAAGGCAGCGATCGGCTGAGGAGGCTGGCGGTCACGGCGGCGGACTCGTGGCAGGGTGAGGGGCGCCGCCCTGGCAGACGCGTAGGCCATCCCGGAAGTGAACCACGCCCAGAGCCCCGGTCTATTTATTCACACTCCTACGCTGGTGTGGCGTACGCCGGACCAGCCCACTCCGCTTCCGCGTACAGGGGGGGACGACACAGCTACATGAGCGAGGTCTTCCCCACTGCCTGAGGTAAGATGGTTGCGTCCACTGTCCACAACACTGCACACACCAGCAGTATATGTCCACATGGACATGTCTGTGCTCTGCATACTGGAGTCTGTCCAGCACATCACCGCCACACTTGGCATTGTGTACATTCTTATTCATGGCTGACTTGCCTCCTTCACACATACTAGGTTCCCACCTCTCCCCACATTCTGCAATTGTGTGGCTGAGGGGCCATGCCATTTTCGGAAGGTCAGCTGTCTTGTTCTGCGCTGCCTCGGTGGTAGTCCGGGGGGAGGGTCGGCGGGGGGGGTCCTGGGGGTGGTGGCGGTGGGTGTTGTGGACCTCTTGGGTCTCCGAGCTGCATGATCATTGGCTCCATGACATGTGTTGGTCTTCAGGTGTGGCTCTGGGCTGGGCTCCCTTTCATACTGCAGGTTGTCGTCCTGCTTAACACCAGTAAAAGGCAGGTGTTCAATCCCTGCTGCTAACGTGCCTTATCGCCTGTTTTCGGGTCGCATCGCAGATCTGGCTGCTCATTGTGAATATCGCGAAGGGGTGTTTTCGTGTGTTTTTGCACGGGAACGCCTACTCTGCATGTCATTAGCGCTAGTTGTCGCTCTCATCCGTGACCATGTTAATTGCGGAAGCTATCGCTGGAAAACTGGTGATGTAGGCAGTTTGCACCAGCTTGAGAATGGGGCGATAGTTCTATCGCCACTTTTGCGGCGCTAAAGTGCCGATAAATCGGCGATGACTCCTTGAGAATATGCCCCACTGAGTAGTGAAGGGGGTCATAGGGTAAAGCACTGACTCCCTCATTTAGAGTTAAACTCATAATCCGGAGTTATATACAAATGGATATTACCTCCTGATTTGGAGACTTGAGAACCGCAGAGAAACAAGCTGTGTATCTTGTGGTAGCACTGTTACTTTGCATCTCATGTATTTTTTGACGCTGGAGGTGTTTGCTGGAGACACATGTGCAAATATTACTTCTGCGATACATCATTTTACTAATGTAGTAAAACGACATCCTCCTCACTGCTGTTAGTGCTTATAACAGAGCCACCATGAGCACCAATTACATTTATATCGATTTTAGCACTGGAGGTCTGGAACACATTGGGCTAGATTTGGTTTCAGCCCTAGAGGTCTGGTGTACATTGGGCTTGGTGGGGTTTTAGCATGGCTCTTACCATCCTGTGCTAGATGTACCAAATAGCGTGATGGCGTTTACAGCATAGATGGAAAAGTCTTTTTCATAAGTTACGTCTAATGTTTTACTGCAAAACTAGGGGCAGATTTACAAGCCCCTTGCGCCACTTTTGCGTCACTTTTAACATGGGAAAAGTGACGCAAAAGTGGCGCAAGGGCCTTGTTAATCTGCACCCAAGTTTTTAGCTGGTAAACAGACACACGGGTTGCCTTTATTGTCCATAAAACCACAGGATTTAAATGCGATCGTAAATGCACACATCGGACACTGCATGGTAATCTGGTTTCCCCACACTTAAACCAGCCTAAATAAATCTGCGAGGAGCGGTGTGAGAACACCGTCGCAGAGAGGGGAGGGGGGAAGCCCGAGGGGAGTGAAAAGGCAGCTCTCGCGGACGCATTGGAGAGCTTTGCAAAGAAGAACAGAGAATATGTAGCAAGTGTTCAGCTCTCTTCCAACCCAGAAAATAATGCGACTTCCAGGACTGGAATGAATACCAAAATCAGCCCTAGCAAAAATGTTCAAACCAGCCCAACGCTGTAGGAATGGGCTAATCGGCACATAGTGGGGTCAGGATAACCTATCCAGCTCTAAAAGCAGCCCCCAAGCCTTCAGTCAACCAGGGAAATGCACAGGTGGCAGAATGGTCACTGACAGCATCCTCAGTAATTTCCACTCAGGGAACTTCCATTGACAGATGACAAAGGATGCTCTATTGAAGCCCTGTTGCAATTGGTTCAGGAGCTACTGTGCTGTCATGACACCACCAATGATGGCCATGTCTTGTCTTAAGTGTCACGATGCCTTAGCAGGGGTCATGCAGGCCAGTTACCTTTTCAGCACCCCTTATCACACCCGTCTCCCGGAACCTTAGCAATGGAGAGAGAGAGACCCACTGCATCAGGAGCAGCTCAACAGCTTCTGCAGCTCCACAAAAGGTATCCTCTCAGACCTTCGGGAGCAGGGAGTTCGCTCTCAGACCCCAAAGCAGACTCACGAGCTGTACAAATGTAAAGAAAACTGCAATAAAAAACACAAACTGGAAGGATGGGAAATGTCCCTACATTGAAAGCCACCATCTACTAGGATAATGACGCCTGTCCACACGTGACAGGAAAAAACAGGCTAGCCTGTAGGCACTTGGAACGCTTTTTTTTTTTAGAAAACCAACAACAAAAAAAAAGGCATTTATAAAAGATGTGCATATCAAATAAAACTGGGGGATTCCGACTTCTCCACCTGATTGACACCACAAGGCCCAGTCCTGTCATCTATCGTTTTTAATATTTACATGGTCCCCTCATTACCTCATTCTTTCTTCCTAAAACCATGGATGCCAATGACAGACTTTTTTAAAAGTTTGCAACATGCCAGGGCAATGCAAGCAGGTCATGTACTCCCTATTAAATGTTCAAAAATAAATGGTGTCCTTCCTACAAGCTTACTCGTATCGAGAGTAAACATAATGCATTTTGAAAACTTTTTCTGTATTACCACAAGGTCTTGAAATTATATGTCTAGGAAGTAATTTCATTTGGGCACCTTATAGGTCAACAAAACATATTTCATTTTGGCAAGCAATATTTTTTCATGGCTCAACTAGACGCAAAATTAGTAGCTTCTTTGTCATACGAATCCTGCTAAATTGTGGCCACATGTTAGAACAATAGGATCACAGCCGACATGTGTTTCGTAGGATGAGAGCCCACTTTTTCAAGGCGTAAGCAACTAGAGGTAAAAGACGCAATAGGCAGTGATGGATTGCTTTGGGTTCCATGTAAAGAGCCGTCAGTCATTCTATCAATAGTATTCAGGGACCTCCAAAGAAGATGCCAGCTCCTCATAAGCAAATTCCGTGTTTGGGTGAATATTTAGGAGCCCTTGATAAGGCTCCTTCTAATAAAACACCACTCGAACCTCAAGCCTAGATTAGCTAATGTTTATCTACTCACAGTTAAAGTGCCTCATCTGTGTGCATACTTGTGCTGACGGCACTCCTCAATTATTATACATGTGTGTGCAGCCTCGTCACAGTTGTGCTGTTCTAGATACACACTGCACATAAAACATTTGAAGAACAGTGGATTTTACAAGACTGGAAGACCGAAGAAAGATAGGTACTCGTGACTTGGTAGTCTGCGTTCAATGGACAGAGGCGACTCCTCTGCTAAGGTGGAGGAGCGTCGCTCCACTGCTCTGTGAGCAGTCGAAAAAGGAAAAATAATATCATATTACCGAACGTTATTATCATTTTATTTTTCCTTCTGTGTCTCAGCTGGTTAAGGGCGGGGCTGGATGTCACAGGAACAAGGGTAGCACACTCTGAAGTGCGCGTGAATGTTTGCTGGCCGTCTCGGGCCAGGCAAACAGTCATGCACACTGTGCATGTTCTCCACCCAGGCTGTATTACTGTGCTCAGACCAATCACAACGCTGATGTAAGACTGCGTTGTGATTCATCAGGAAAGTCTGGGAGCCTGGGTGCTTCCTGGTTTCTGTTTCCTTCCTGGAGTGACAAAGAGGACCGAGAGGCGCTGGCTGGCCGGCGTGCAGGTAAATGGTATTTTTTACTTTTTTTTTCATTTCCCCCCACCTCCTCTCCACCCCCACCCGACCCCGCCACCCCATTATGTAGCGGCCACCACTGCAGTCAGGGTCTCACGGCTGTACTAGATTGTTGAGTGTATTCAGACATTGTTGGAGGCATACTTTACAGTGCTCCAAAACAAAAGCAGGGTATGCACTAGTACTCACTATGGAGTCTTCCTGACTTCAGTTAGTCGGCAGCGATGATCAAAGGTACTGTTGACTACAGCAGGTGTTACAGCGCTTGGAGCTCTATTTGACAATGCTCTCTCCATACCACTGTGAGTCTGTGAACAATTTTTCGATACATCCCAAAAGGACAGTTCCTGAGACGTGGCTCAACCATGGGGTTTGTGAGATGGGTTTGGGCTGCAATGGGGGGAAACTGTAAAATCCTTGACTTGCTCTTGAGACTTCTCACCACGGGCAGATCCAGGAGAGCAGCATCTCATAAACATCGAACCATGCAAGGAATAGCTAAGACCTCATTGGACACATTACAAACTGTTTGGGGTGAAGACCTGGGAGGGGGGGTTTAAACTTAAAGGGCTACTGCAGTGAGTACAGGCGGTCTTGCGAAATGCTAGATTCAAAATGATACAATATAATGTCTTACATTGCGCATATCTGACAACACAAAGGCTACACACAACTCTTCTGGTGGTGACGAATGTTTTACCAAGATGCAACATGACGGCAGCAGAGCTTATGCACATGCTATGGTCGTGTTCCTCTATTGAACAGTACACGTTGAAACACATCACTGACTGTTAGGGTTAGCTTATGCAACTCAGAACCCTTCTCATGGGTCGTATGCTCTAGCTCAAGAAATGAAAATAAGAAAGCTGGTTTGTGGACTTGGTACTAGTGTTAGCTAAGAGACAAATTGCATTGTCATTGAAGTCCCCCCAATGCAGAGGGGAATAAGCAGATGATGGAGCAGGGTAAAAGAAAAAATTTAACCTCCTAATAATTTACGTAAAATGATTAACAAACAAGTTCGTTTAAGTAAATAACCAACAATGTATGTTACATGTGAAGGGTTAAAGGTAACACGCTATTTTCTGTGCAAACTAATTTACTTATAATTGTTGACGTGGCTAACATAACCTAATATTTGCGTATTAATAGAATAATAAAATGCATGATTTGTGCTTTGAAAACAAAACGTGTAGTGGCAAAATAAAGCAATGGTAAGTAAGGGACGGCTTTATATGTTGCTTTTTGCTAGGTAATACCTAATTGGGGTACATAGAATGACGGGAGGGAAACGAAAGGGTTTATATTCTTTATTCTTAACTATATTTTGTTTATCTTTGTAAATAGTGCGCTTAGGCCTGTTGAGCAGCGATATAAAATGGCCGCCATGAGCTAGAATACGCGTGCGCGAGGAGAAATGTAGACAAGGAGAAAGGCCGTGAACAAGAATGACCACGTGATCGTTCCAAGAGCCTAGGATGAAAGTATGGTCAAGGCTATTGTGACCTTACTGAATAAATGTGTGCCAAGATGGGTCAGCAAGAAGCGTGAGAAGTCAAAAAGAATAAATGGACAAAAAGAACTGTTGAACCTAAAAAGTATCGGAAAGTGATACAAGTTGGACTGATCGAAGCGGATGAGTAATGTCACGAACTGTGGGAAACGATGCAAGTATGGACATTCCACAAAGAACTGGTTAGAACAAGGAAGTTTGATAAAAGATGTATATGGACTCAAATGGACCAATTAGAGAGAATCTCGCCATAAAGATGCAACATTTTTATTTAGTAAGCTAGAATTAGGGTATAAGAAGACCTACTCTTGGTGGGGAGGGATGATGATGCTGCTGGTTGCTGGGAGCTGCTTTTTGCCATTTTTGGCTGCTGTTAGTTGCGTATGGAGTTGCTGCTGCTGATGCTGACGAGCTGAGGCTGCTGCTGCTATTTTATATTTTTAATTGAGCATAAGATGCTGCTTTTTGAAGAACTTTTATTCTTGATAGATTTTTCCATTTAGAACTATTAGACTTTTCCAGAACAGATAGATAGAGATTTTGGGAGTTCTTGCCGTGACGAACTTTATTCTTCCATCTAATAGGTATGCATTGCAATTTCAATTTATTCGTGTAATGATAACAAATGTAATAATCTGAATAATAAACCTAAAACTTATTTCATGCTTCTAAACTTTATATAAACTTTATTATCTTTAAACAAATGACTCAGTGGTTCTTTAGCTCAATGATTAATGCAAAATGTTAGAAGGTTTATTGTGATTGAGCTGGTCTTAATCACCATCAACTGATTCCTACTAGTTGGTCCATCGACCAATGAGCGGAATACCTTAAAACAATGAGAAATATTATGTCGTGTTAAAAAGAGGTATCCCGTCTCCTTCCAGCGAATCGTTTTACTGTTTTTCTCCTAGGTTACTGACGGAGGAAATCCAGGGAATAAATGAGTGAGTGAATGCATGTGCGGTGTTATGGGCCCCACCGTCATATGGATATAGTCTGTGTATTGGAGGGATAGTTGTACCTGGATGACCGAAGCATATAGGAGAAGAATTTTTATTGTTAGCGCTGGATCAGATTTCTTGGTAGCAGAGTTATGGTTACTATAGATTAGTTTGGTGATTATTCATTATTGATTATTGATTATTTCATGTCTAACACTTTATGTTGCGTCGCGTTATGTTATATGTAAGTCGAAGTTTTCACGCTTCCGGGAAGTAGGAAGTGGAACACGTGTGACAAGAGAAGTCACATGGAATAGTGCATTGTCTGAGTTCATATTGGTGATAACACAGGTTGTGTTATGATAGGGACATTTTCCGTATAAAAGGTGTGTGAGTTAAATAGCGACCGGTTTTCTTGTGAAACTCTGGCCTTATTTCTCAGGAGCAGTATAGTCTCCACATGTGTTTTATCCCCAGAGAAACGGGTTTACCGCTTGCTTGAAAGAAGGGTAAGGTAGAGGGAAGTGCTACTTTATCGGCGAAACAGAAAAATTCTGTGGTAGGTGAGAGGTAAACGCTGCCTACTGGAAAATACAGAATTCTTGTGTAAATGGACAAAGCTATTTCTTTGGTTTAGCGAATCAGACAATGGAAATATGTTTTAAATGTTGTAACTAACGAAGAATTGATGAAAAAGAAATTGCCGATAATTTTTGTAAAGGAGGGGTCAGGAACAGAACTGACGTAGACAAAAGCCGCGCTGGGATTGGACAGTGCGCTAGTCATACAGAAACAGGAGCAGAGCTGACGTAAAGAGAAAGCCGCGCTGGGATTGGACAGTGCGCTGTAGACAGAAACCGCTCTGATTGGAGTGTTGGTGTGAGTCACGCTAGGATTTGACGGATAGAATAGTGACGTGGAAGTTTATGATTGGAGTGTTGGTGTGAGTCGCGCTAGGATTGGTTGGAATAACGCATAGAGAACAGTGTTGAATTGCGGAACTTTTGAGGAGAAAAGAGATTGTGAATCATGTCGTATTATGAATATGGTAGAGAGAAAACGTTGTGGATGTCGAAAGTTAAGAACTTCTTTAAGAAAGACAAAAAGGTAGTGACTAGAGAGGGACAAGTAATTCCTCTGCCGAAATCACCAGCTTCGCATATGATGCTGAAGTACGGATATCATACATGCATATGGTTAGAAAATTGGACAAAATATGCTAAGAATGATGGAGCATTGGCTTTTCCTGAGAATGGTTCATTTAGTGTAGCTGTACTTTGGAATTTGAGAGAGAAAATGATAAAACTAGAACCTAGGCCTAGACCGACACAGTTTGAAGCTTTAAGTGAATGGGAAGATGAAATGTATGAACAAGAGAGATTCCGAGGATTGAAGAATCATGAGTTTGTGCCTGGAAGGTTATGGGGGTTGAATCATGAGGACAGACTAAAGCGTTGGAGATGTGCTAATATGACAGGAGGTTTGTTTCCAGCTTTTACAGTGGAGGAAGAAGCAAAGAGAAAGTGTACAGAGAAAAAGAAACATTTAGTGGTAGAAAAGTATGTGTATGGTGGTAGTGAAACGGAAGATGAATTGCTGGAAGATATTTTAAACAGAAACCCACCTCCATACCAACAGACTTCTGCGGTGGTGACACCTAATGCACCGCCAATGGAAACTGGGAGGAATAAAAATCCCGAACGAGGATATGAGATAAATAGGTCACAAGATCAATTAAAAACTTCACAAAATGAGGAGATAGAAAGTGACAATACAACTGAATTAGCAAAAACCACAAGAGAATTAACTGAAAAGATAAGAGAATTAACAAAGAATATGGAAGCTGTAACTGTACCAGTAACGATAGGTCCAGTAATGCCAGTTTTTGAGAATCAGAAAATTGATGAACGTTCTTTAGTGATTCCTATGAATTCACATTTGCAAAGAAGGAGAGAAGGGATGGAACTGGACAATGAAGGTGCACACCATTTGGTTAGTACCTATAGACCAAGCCCACCTACTAATTTGACAATAAATGAGAATGAGTTCAGAAGAATACCTATGGTAACGGAGTCTGCATCAGAGACACCAGAAAGGAGTAACAATTGGATAGAATTAAAAAGTACACCTGTAGGTCCAACTCCAGATGAATTAAATGAATGGATGAAAACGCTAAAAACGAAAGAGACAGAAGTAAAACCACTAGATGTAATTAGGTTAAAAATAGACATGGAAGAATTGATATTAGGAACGATTGGTACAGAAAAATTGAAAAGTTATCAGGATGACGAGATTATGTTTTTGTGCAAGAGTATTACATGGAGAGCTAGAAATTTACATGACAAATTAGAAGAGACAGCGATTGAACTAGGAGTAGAATTTGCAAAAGTGAGAACGTTGCAGAAACCATATAGAGTAGATTTTTGTGAGAAAGATATAGAGAATCTGAACACATCAGGACGATTGACCCAAATAAAAGAATTAATTGTTTTGTTGAGAAAATGGGGTGATGTGGATAGATGGAGAAGTAGATGGACGAAAAAGAATGAGAAAGTAACAGATAAAGCATCTTTAGCTTTTGCAGTAACAGATAAGGAACCAGTTGTAAGGGAGTACCCGATGAGAGAGACTCCAGGAGGTAGTTATGTGCATGTTCCGTGGTCTAGACAGGATATACTGTCATTTACAAATGATTTCCCAAAGTTGAGAGAGAAGCCAGTAGAATGGTACAGACAAGTGGAGAGATTTGTTAAGGTTTCAAAGGTGTTGTGGATAGATTTGGATGGATTGTTTGATATAGTAGTACCAGCTGATTTGTGGACAGAATGTAAGATTACTATTGATTGGCCAACTGTAGAATATCCAAGGGATGCTAAAACAGGAGCGCCAGGACCAGAAGTAATGAGGAAGTATGACCAAGTAATTACCTTTTTGAAGAATAAGATTCCACCTAAAGAAACGGATTGGGTAAAGATAGACAGAACCACGCAGGAAAGTAAAGAATCAGTGCATGCTTACTATGAGAGGCTATTGTTAGTTTTTAAACAGTATAGTGGCTATGAGACACTAAATGAGAAGGATATGAGTCATTTTGTATATAGATTTGTGTATGGATTGAAACCGGAGATAAGTGAAATGATTAAGCAGCATATGATTTGTTGGCAGAATAGCACAGTTGACGAGGTTTTGAGATATGCTAAGTATTGCAGTGATGATATTGAGAGTAGACAGCGTAAATTGAAAGAGAAAGCCATGTGGGCACAGGTGAAAGTTGCAGAGAAGCAAGAAGCTCAATTGAACAATACAGTTAATGAAGCAGGACAGGTTAGATTTAGACCAAATATAGGCAAAGGAAAAGGACAAATGAGCATAGATGAGGCAAAGAAAAAGTGGCCATGCCACAACTGCGGAAAGCTAGGGCATTGGAGAAACGAGTGTAAATTTCCTCCAAAACTTAATGCGGAAAATCAATCATTAAATCCACAGGTGCAGAGTGAGATAGTTACTCCACAGAGTCAGGTGCCACAACCACCACTTCCCAAGAGTGTTAACCAACAGAAATTCAGTGCAGAAACAGGATTCTACGGAGGAGAGCAGGTAACACAGTTGCCGCGTGCAGCTGCCATTTCTCAATATTGGTTACGACAGGATGATGATGAGACGGATGAAAGCTTCTGACGGTGCCTAGGAGAGGGGGAAGAGTGCGTGCTTGGCGCAACTCTAGAGGTAGATCAAGCAGGTCCATTTGTGGATGGAGAAGTGAATGGTGCAAATGTAACATTCCTTGTGGACACTGGAGCTACCCGTTCTACTGTTAGGTCAGTGGAAATTCCAAACCTTCCTCTCTCAGGTGAACATATCCAAGTAGTTGGAGTATCGAATCAGCAAATTAAGACGCCTCTTACTAAACTAGTGGAGGTAAAGATTGGTCCATTTAGTGAAATGCACCGATTTGTGGTGTGTGATTGCAGTCCTGTGAACCTATTAGGACGCGATCTATTGTGCAAAATGAATTGCACTATCTATTGTACTCCAGATGGAATTGCATTTCAGACCCCAGATGAAGATGTACTGTATAAAATGACAATGGTAAATTTGGAACCAGAAGTAAATGATTTGTTTCCTGTATTTGATGCAGAGAAAATCCCAATTGAACTAAAAGAGACAGTGGAAGAGAAAGTGTGGGATTTTACAGGAGAAGATATAGGGTTAATGAAAGGAGTAGACCCTGTTAAAATATCCGTAAAAGAGGGAACGAGTTACCCAAATACGCCCCAGTATAAATTGACACCAGAAATAATTGAAGGAATAACGCCAGTAATAAATAAAATGATTGAACAAGGGATTCTAAAAGAAATCATGAGCAGTCCATGTAATTCGCCAATAATGGGACTGAAAAAGCCAAACGGAACATATAGGATTGTACAGGATTTGAGGAAGGTAAACAAAATTGTTGTGCCTTGTTGCCCAATAGTACCGAACCCTGCTGTGATTCTATACCAGATTCCACGCGAAGCAGAATGGTACACAGTAATTGATTTATGCCATGCATTTTTCTCTATTCCATTGCATCCAGATAGCCAGCCATTATTTGCGTTCAGGTTCGGAGAGCGTATTTTGGCATGGTGCCGAATTCCTCAAGGGTACACAGAAAGCCCCTCGATCTTTAATCAGATTTTAAAGAAATCCTTGGAAGATTTAAAAATGCCAGAAAAGTCAGTAATGGTTCAGTATATTGATGACCTACTGGTGGCATCAAAAACGAAGGAAGCATGTGTCAATGATACAATTGCTTTGCTGAATCATTTAGCCAAAAGAGGACATAAAGTGTCCCCATCAAAATTGCAGTTTTGTCAACAAGAAGTCCAATATTTAGGGCATAAAATTGAGAAAGGAGTGCGAAAGGTAACGACCGAGAGAATAAAAATGATTCAAGGAATGAGAGCTCCAATGACGCAAAGAGAGGTAAGAATGTTTTTGGGAATGGTTGGATATTGTCGACAATGGATAAGTGGTTTTTCTTTGATCGCAAAACCTTTGCAAAAACTGACAAAGAAGGATGTTAAAGATCCTTTTGAAATGAATGATGAGGAAATGAAAGCATTCAGAGAGTTGAAAAAGAAATTGTGTGAAGCTCCAGCATTGGGAATGCCTGACTATGAGAAAGACTTTGAGTTGTATTGCAGTGAAAGAGATGGATGTGCGTTTTCAGTCTTGGTACAGAGACATGGAACTATGAAAAGACCTATTGCATATTTTTCAGCTGTTTTAGACCCTGTAGCAAAAGCGTTGCCTGGATGTTTGAAAGCAGTTGCTGCTACTTGTGTGAGTCTGGAACAGAGTGAAGGCATAGTGATGGGATATCCACTGAGAGTATATGTCCCACATTCTGTGGAAATTCTCTTGACACGAACGAAAACCCAATACATGACACATAGTCGGCTGACTAGGTATGAAAAGGTAATTTTGAGTGCAGATAATGTGACCATTGACAGATGCATGAATGTGAATCCTTCGACATCATTGCCAGATGAAGAGAGTGTGATTGAAATGGATGAAGTGGATCATGACTGTCTGAATGTGCTTGAATATTGTACAAAACCGAGACCAGATATAAGAGATGAGCCCTTAAAGGAATCAGATTATATTCTGTTCGTGGATGGCTCATGTTTGAGAACAAATGATGGAGTTCTAAGTGCAGCATATGCAGTTTGCACAGTAGCAACTGTAATGGAAGCATCTTGTCTGAAAGGGATACGGTCTGCCCAGGTAGCAGAACTAATAGCTCTGATTCAAGCCTGCAAGTTGGGAAGAAATGTACGGGTTACAATTGTGACGGATAGCCAATACGGTTTTGGAGTTGTGCATGACTTTGGTCAGATTTGGTCACAAAGAGGCTTCTTGACGTCTGCAGGAACGCCGATTAGAAATGGAGATTTTGTGAAAAAACTGCTTGAGGCGATACAGCTGCCTAAACAGATTGCTGTCGTGAAGTGCAATGCACATAAAAATGGGGAAGACTACATAACTGTCGGCAATAAGTATGCTGATGAGATTGCACAGTACTGTGCAAAGAATATGGTCTCTTTGAACAGGAACCGAGAAAGAGAGCATATTTCATGTCCTTTGCTTTTTACTAACCCTGTTGAGACATGGGATGAAGTGAGACAATTACAGGAAGCAGCAGATGAAGAGGAGAAAGATACTTGGATAAAAGCAGGATGTAGAAAACATGAGGAAAATGATGTTTGGGTTTACAGAGATGAAAGACCAGTTATGCCTGATAGCATGATTTCTGACATGGCACGGATGTACCATGGACAAGCCCATATTGGGAGAGATTCAATGATCAGACTTTTCAGACAAACATGGTATAATCCAAAATTCAGAGCCATAGCTGAGAGTCTTTGTCAAAGATGTCTTGTTTGTCAACAGTTAAATCCAGGAAGGAAGACCGTAGTGAGTCTAGGAACAATAGGACGAGAAGGAGGTCCGTTCACTAGAATGCAAATGGATTTCATAGAAATGCCACCGAGCAATAGACTAAGGTATGTCCTTGTAGTCGTCTGTTTGTTTTCCCGTTGGGTGGAAGCATGCCCGACCAGAAGGAATGATGGAATCACGGTAGCAAAACCTATGCTGCGAGAATTCATTCCAAGGTATGGTTTTCCAGTCACGATTGAAACAGATAGAGGAACACATTTCCAAAACGAATTAATTCAACTGATTTGTGAAGCACTTAGTATTAAACAGAAACTACATTGTGCATACAGACCAGAGGCTTCTGGAATAGTAGAGCAAGTGAATGGAACAATTAAGAACAGGCTAGGAAAAATGTGTCAAGCCACAGGACTCAAATGGCCAGATGCCTTGCCATTAGTTTTAATGACAATCAGAAGTATTCCGGAAAGGAAAACTGGACTCAGTCCCCATGAGATAATTATGGGACGAGCAATGAGACAAGCACATGTACCTGTCAACAAACTACTGACTATAACTGATGATCTGGTGCTGGATTATTGCAAAGGATTGGCTGATGTGGTGCGTTCTGTGTTTCATCAGGTTGGACCGGATGCGACCACTCTTGAAAGAAAACCAGCTCACGACTTGAATCCAGGAGATTGGGTCCGCATAAAAGTCCATAGAAGAAGAAACTGTTTGGTTCCTCGCTGGGACGAACCGCGACAGGTGATACTGGTGACAACCACTGCAGTCAAATGTGCGGGAGTGAAAAACTGGATACATGCCAGTCACACCATCAGAGTTCCAGAACCTGAAGATCGACATGTGAGTCGACATCTGGAAGAGTTGAATAACAGTTCAGCATCGGAAGTGGAAGAAGAAGCGAACAGGGTGCCAGAACTTGAATATCGACCTGTAAGTCGACATCTGGAAGACCCAACTACGAGTGCAACGACAGAAGGAGTGGAGGAAATAGCTGAAGTTCCAGAATTTGAAGATCGACATGTGAGTCGACATCTGGAAATATCAGACACCAGTTCAGAATACGATACAGATCATTCGGATTGTGATGAAAATCTGAAGAGAAATTGGAAATTTGAAAGCATAAGAGAAGAGACTGAGCACAAAGATAGTGACAGTGAGCAACCAAGTACAAGTTGTGGTAAAAATCCTTCGGAGATAATATTAAAGATGAAGAAGGGAGAGTTTCAAACAAAAAGTTAGAAAAATCGGAAGATCCCCGAGGAGCAATAGGGACAGATAGCCAAACAAAAGAACAGGGAAATTTAGAAGCAGATAGAGAAATTAAAACAAATTCGGAAGAACACCGAGGAGGGACAGAAGTAGGTGAACGAAGGAAAATAAGAAAAGAACAACAAGTAAAAGGAGAAAATGAAATTATAAGATTCAAAATAAGAGACAATAAAGAAAGAACTGAAACAGAGTCTGAAGAAAGTGGATAGGAAAGAAAACAAAAAGTAGAGTCAAGAAAGAGAACCTGGAAAGCAGAAAGAGAGGAAAAAGAAAGTGAGACGAAAAGGCCAAGAAAAGGAGACAATTGGCCCAACGAAGTAAGAAAACTAAGATACAGGATCATAAGGCTGGATGGAAAAAGTGCTGAACAAGTGAATGAAATAACAAGTCAAAAAGAGCAAGACCAACAAAGTGGAAAAAACTTGCAGAAAACGAAAAGAGTAAATAAAGTAAATCTGAAGTATAGATCACCTGAGTGGTTGTACCTTGCTTTAACTGATATCAAAGAAGAAGAGAACACTCACGAGAACCCAGAACAAAGAAACCTAATGGGTGAAGGTGAAGTGCAACAAACTTGAAGAAATTTAAACGAATTTCTACCGGAGTTGACGAAATACTGGATTTGACAAAGAAAGAATTCTGAAAAGAATCAAAAGAAAGTACCAAACGAAGACAAAATTAGAGTGCAGGGTGGCTAAGAAGTCATTTCTGAGGTGTGGTGACACATTTTCCCTGTACATATAATAAATAGGTTATAGAACAAAATGGAAGATACTAAAGATAGAAAATGTAGATGTGAGTTTTTAAGAAGATGGTGTAAGATGTGCTTCTTTTGTACAGGATCATTAATGACAGTGTGGGTAGTTTTAGCAATCACTATTCCAATTAGTTTAGCTGTAGAAGAAACGTCTAATCACACAGAGAAAGAAAAAGGAGCTAACATTCAAGAAACAGCTACATTAAAAGGTAGTGCAGAATTACATAAAGACAAATCAATAACAGATTTTTCAAAGAATGTATTTACAAAATTATTGTATGAGTATGTAGAAACAATGGATGTAAGAGATTGTTATGTTTGTATGCAATTGCCTGCATCTGTAGCAGAGGGTGTGACTTATCATCACCTTCCTTTGACGTATGGAATAACATGTAGTGTTTTAGCAAGTTTATTTTATAAGACAGGAAGATTAGAATATTATTACACTGATATAGATAAGATTTTTGCGAACATTTCTGTAGTTCTTGAACTAAACAAAGTAAAAGAGGGAAAAACGTTTGGTGAATTTTTCATAGAAGATAAGATTTTAACCTTAGATAATATAGTTAAAAACAACCTTACCTGTGAGTTAAAGAAAGAAGAAAAGGTATTTTTAGAGATGGTAGAGGATAGAAGAGCGAAATTTCAAAGAAAAGTGATAGAAGAGACAAAAACACCTCTTTGGGTGTTTGAGGAAGACAATCATGACAAGAAAAAGACAAATGCAGCTATGACTCTGGATTGGCCCCAACAGGGAAGGTTGTGCATTAGAAGAAATAGAACAAGATATGACAATTATTTCGTGGGTTCCAGTGATTGCCATGACAATTATCAAATTTTAGGCGGATGGGGATTCAAAGGGGGAAAAGATCCAATATTTCCAGGGATCTATTATGTTTGCGGTAATAGGGCTTATTACAGGTTGCCGGACCATTGGTATGGGTCATGTTATTTAGGCCTGGTCTTTCCAAAGATTTTTCATATGGATAGAACAGAAAAAGGAACACACGAAATGATAAATACCTTTACACGTAGAAAAAGGGAAAGTTTTTCAGAAATAGTAGGTGATATTTTTGGTGCATTGATACCAGCAGTGGGAATATCTTTGAATGCATTTAAAATTCAGAAATTATCCACAGTGGTAGATCGTTTATCTACAGATACTGCTGGAGGGTTCTTGATGGTAAATACCGAGATGGTTGCCATGAGAGCTATGGTAATGCAAAATCGACTTGCCCTTGACATTCTTTTGGCAAAAGAGGGTGGAGTCTGTGGAATGCTGAAAGTCCAACATTGTTGCACTTACATTCCAGATAAAAGTGAAAATATACAAAAGTATATAAAGAATATTACAAGTTTGCACAAAGAACTTGTTCCACTGGAGGTTGAAAGTGCGTTTGGAAAACTTGGTAAAGGGTTTTCTTCAGTAATAAATTGGTTTACTAGAATGAGTGGATTAATAATAGGGAAAGTCATAATAATAGCAACCATGATAATAATAATAATTTTAGTACTGAAGCTTGCAATTACATGTATAAAGAAAAGAAGAAAACAGAATAAAATAGAAAAAGAAAACAAGATAAACAAGGAGAGAGAGAGAGAAATGGGTGAAATAGAGCTAGAAGAAATAAAAGAGAATATGTACAAGAAGACCAAGAGACAAGTTGAAAGGGATACAGTTGTGTAAACTAACAAAAAACAAACGGATCAAGAAATATGCTGTCTGATAGAATTGTGTAACTTGGGTTTTGTGGTGATATTAAAAATCACCAAAGGGGGAATTGATGGAGCAGGGTAAAAGAAAAAATTTAACCTCCTAATAATTTACGTAAAATGATTAACAAACAAGTTCGTTTAAGTAAATAACCAACAATGTATGTTACATGTGAAGGGTTAAAGGTAACACGCTATTTTGTGTGCAAACTAATTTACTTATAATTGTTGACGTGGCTAACATAACCTAATATTTGCGTATTAATAGAATAATAAAATGCATGATTTGTGCTTTGAAAACAAAACGTGTAGTGGCAAAATAAAGCAATGGTAAGTAAGGGACGGCTTTATATGTTGCTTTTTGCTAGGTAATACCTAATTGGGGTACATAGAATGACGGGAGGGAAACGAAAGGGTTTATATTCTTTATTCTTAACTATATTTTGTTTATCTTTGTAAATAGTGCGCTTAGGCCTGTTGAGCAGCGATATAAAATGGCCGCCATGAGCTAGAATACGCGTGCGCGAGGAGAAATGTAGACAAGGAGAAAGGCCGTGAACAAGAATGACCACGTGATCGTTCCAAGAGCCTAGGATGAAAGTATGGTCAAGGCTATTGTGACCTTACTGAATAAATGTGTGCCAAGATGGGTCAGCAAGAAGCGTGAGAAGTCAAAAAGAATAAATGGACAAAAAGAACTGTTGAACCTAAAAGTATCGGAAAGTGATACAAGTTGGACTGATCGAAGCGGATGAGTAATGTCACGAACTGTGGGAAACGATGCAAGTATGGACATTCCACAAAGAACTGGTTAGAACAAGGAAGTTTGATAAAAGATGTGTATGGATTCAAATGGACCAATTAGAGAGAATCTCGCCATAAAGATGCAACATTTTTATTTAGTAAGCTAGAATTAGGGTATAAGAAGACCTACTCTTGGTGGGGAGGGATGATGATGCTGCTGGTTGCTGGGAGCTGCTTTTTGCCGTTTTTGGCTGCTGTTAGTTGCGTATGGAGTTGCTGCTGCTGATGCTGACGAGCTGAGGCTGCTGCTGCTATTTTATATTTTTAATTGAGCATAAGATGCTGCTTTTTGAAGAACTTTTATTCTTGATAGATTTTTCCATTTAGAACTATTAGACTTTTCCAGAACAGATAGATAGAGATTTTGGGAGTTCTTGCCGTGACAAACTTTATTCTTCCATCTAATAGGTATGCATTGTAATTTCAATTTATTCGTATAATGATAACAAATGTAATAATCTGAATAATAAACCTAAAACTTATTTCATGCTTCTAAACTTTATATAAACTTTATTATCTTTAAACAAATGACTCAGTGGTTCTTTAGCTCAATGATTAATGCAAAATGTTAGAAGGTTTATTGTGATTGAGCTGGTCTTAATCACCATCAACTGATTCCTACTAGTTGGTCCATCGACCAATGAGCGGAATACCTTAAAACAATGAGAAATATTATGTCGTGTTAAAAAGAGGTATCCCGTCTCCTTCCAGCGAATCGTTTTACTGTTTTTCTCCTAGGTTACTGACGGAGGAAATCCAGGGAATAAATGAGTGAGTGAATGCATGTGCGGTGTTATGGGCCCCACCGTCATATGGATATAGTCTGTGTATTGGAGGGATAGTTGTACCTGGATGACCGAAGCATATAGGAGAAGAATTTTTATTGTTAGCGCTGGATCACAGAGAACACAGTCATAATGCAACAATAAAAAGACAAGTGGGCGGATCATTAGTGGTGATTTAAGACATGATTAAACCAGCTGCAATTGAGAAAAACGCCAATAAGCCCCCATGGATCATGAACGCAACAAACTCTACTACTTGAGATTGCAGTGACCACATGAGTGGACTGCGCTCATGCTAAACACAGGGTACAATTTTCTTCACTCAAATTACATGACTTGTCGAGAGGCTTGTAGCTGAAGCTGTTGTCTCCAGTGGACACTAATGTGGTTAATATATAGATTAATGAACAGGAATCGTGTGTCGTCCTGTTTCATTTTTTTGATTTGAGGTTCATCATTATTTTCGGCACAATATGTTGATACTTGTCAAACAAAACTGCTGTGACACTAGGCTTGCATTGATGCTATGCACGCTGTTAAAAGACTTCCACAAGACTTCAGCAGTGACTGGATCAGAGCTGAAAGGAGGAGCAAAGTGGAGGTTGCAGCAGGTACACCATGACCTGTCCCGTGCTGCCGGAGGCCCCCCCCCTAGCAGTGCTGTGAGTGCAAAGGGACTGGGAGGTCACAGCACCTGACCAGGTCACTGGGGGTCGGTGATACAGTCTAAGTCCCAGCACTTTAGAGAGGAAGAGGACGAATGACCCCCAAGTACAGGGCAGATCAGACAGTTGTGTTTTGGTGGGGGTAGCATCCATGCATGGTGCACCTCTCGGTTGGGCATAGCAGCACACAAAGGCAGCAGCCAGACATATTGGGCAGTGGGTTATTGGGTCTTAGACCCAAACACAGCGAAGCATGTTTAGTGCCACTGACATTACCCGTGTTTCCTTTGCCCAGCTGGAAAGTTTTCACAAATGGCACTTGTCTATCTAATGTGACTTTACTGAAATCAGCCTTTGGAGGAATTCACTAAAGGTTTCTGGTGAATGCACTAATTGGAAAGAGTGTGCATGCCTGGACTGAACAAGGACAAAGCAGACAAAATTACCATTGAAACTTCTGGACAGCTGCCTGTAGGATGGTACCAAGAGTACCAGTCACCAGGAATAAATGCTGGTGGTGCCCACTGGTGCTGGCATAACTCAAACACAGTTTGAACCCCCTTAAATTTGAAAGAAGTACGTGTGTTGGGAAAATGTTGTGCAATTGTATTTTGGTACCTGCTGGGGCAATACTTAGAGGAAGTTTTGGAGTTTCCAAAAATAACTTTGAAATGTTTCATATCTGTGAATAACCTCTTCACCATGGCCTGTTGGAATTACGGAATCTTTTGCTTCTCCCATCTGATAATATGAAATGGATGTCAACAAATGTGACCTGGCACTATTAATTGTCTTTGTTGAGTTAAAGCAACCTCCGAAAACTTTTCCAAGCATGCACTGTGCTGGTTTTAGTGTTCTGGTTTGCCCACACAGCCCTGCGTTCTATCCCCAGGCCAAATCTTTTAATAGATTTCAGAGAGGTATCAAAATTATTTTTAATTATAATGGGCATTCACTACATTCAAAATATATAGGAAATCAAGCTACCTTGTTTGTCTGCTAGAAACAACAGCAATCCTTCTGTTCCAAAGAGACTTCACCAAATATTAGATATTATGTATTAATATTATCATTTATCGTTGTCAACTGAGAGAAGGCATAATTTGACAAAAAAGTAAATAATTAAAAATGCAAGCAAGGGATCTGGTATTATAACCTAAACCAAAGCAGCCAATTCCAATTCAGCTGCCAAGTCAAAGCTCATTTGCTGCACAAATAACCATTTCACATCTGTGAATGGAACACTCGCTTGAGGGGATGCACAGTTTTAGTACGGAGTAAAACGAAATCGTCCTCTCTAAAAAAAATAGAACATGCAGTACCCACTTCAGTGCACAAAATGATGATTGCAATAATTATACAATGGCAGAGATGTTTATTTTGATTTTGGAGATCGGAATACACAACTATAGACTTACAAAAACTATGCAGGGTCAATTTATGGACAAGCTCTGATAGTAGCTCTTATGTATGCGGAACCCTCAAGTTGTCATTTACCATTTATGGGTAGCCTATCCAATCCCAGTCATCACTCAGATTTTTGGTACTTGTAGTCCTTCATGTCTGATATGTGCAGTGGTGGCTGGTGACATTTGAAAGTGGTGGGGTGCAAAAGTTTGGTATGACTTTAAGTAGTGAGCAACGCGAGCAAGCTTAATGGACAAATGTGGGCTCCAGGCTGGGTCCTCCTACAGAGAAAAAATTGAAAAAAGATTGGCAAATGGTGCATTATAAAGCAAATTAATTTAGTGATAAAACAAGGCTTATAAAGCAGTGGGAACGTATAGTCTTGAAATATTAAACACATTAAAAACTGCCCTTTATCTTACTGCAGTAATATGTTCAACAGTTACTGTAATGTGCAAATTGTACAACGCAACAACTTCAGCCTTTTGATGTGCGTGCTTTCCCAGTGTCTTTCACTGCATGTGGCATGGAGCATCAACTTTGGAAGAAAATACTCTAACCAGGCTTCGGGAAGGACCCACTGTGCTGAATGGAAACATTTGGGGGCTCTCTAAAAGGGAACATGCAAAATACATTTTTATGATTCCCATAGTGTGCTACCTGAGCAGTATTTTGGTTTCTCTCTGAGATGTAATTACATCCAGATGAGTAACACAACAACTGACCTACCCCCAAAAGTCTGTCACTATGATTGGCTTTGTCAAAGGTCATTTGCTGTTTAAGATAAATGAGTAACAACAAGAATTTGTAATAAATGATTAACCTTGAAAAATTTTCAATTCTGAAATTTCAATTGTATTGGTACCTGTGGAAAGAGTTTTTGCCTTCAGTTATGTATGCTTTATGTTAGATATTCATGCCCTTTTTCTCTGCACATCTCTTCCATCTGCACATCTTTAACATCCTCTCTTTCCTCTTCAGCACCCTCTTTCCCCGGATGCACCTCATCGCATTACCCTCACTTCAACACTTCCAAACATACACTGCACTCACTCACATTTAAGCAATTTATTTCCTTTTGCTTTTGCCCTGTAAATATTTTGCCATCTGTGCACCCGCTTCACACACATTCCCACAGAATTGTAATTGCAACTAAAGTACATGACCATTGTTCTGTGTGCTCTGCAGAGAGGCCAACCCAATGACTGGCAGTTTGCTTTGACTTCAACATCAGAGCTCTCAATCAAAGCCCCTCATAAACACCTGTCACAGGTCAAAGTATGCATGAAAAAAAATACAGAAACACAACATGATTAAATAGTAAATAGCTAACTCTTGAGGAAGGCAAGATGAAGTAAAACGTGAAAAGAGAGGAACTAAATTGCTGACATGCATTACAACACTCATTGTTCGTAAATCAGTTCATGTTTTTGGCATTAATGTTGTTCAGGGCATGAAGATAGGGCCACTTTCAATGTCATACAGCAGATAACTGTCTACTGTAAGCACATATCTCTCGCTTTGCGCTTGACTCGGATATTTGGATCAACTTCACAAGGGAACAAGAACCCTGGTCTGCTCGTCTTTTGGATCAATTTTGCAGGGGGACAAATGCAGCAGCTCCACTTCTAACAGGTTTAGCGACATGCAGCTAGGGCCTTGGGTGTCACAGTGGGGGAGGTTAGTGTAGCGAGGGGTCTGAGCGCAATATAAATAACAGAAGATTAGCATTCTAGAATTTCTAACACTTAGTTAGCGAGAACAAGGCACCAAAACACACATGCTTGCATCCACTCCTATGTGTGATGAATGGGAAAGAGTGGGATCTATGCCTGTGAATGACAGACAGCTGTTCTTACTCAGGGTCGGAGACTCCAACGCCCGAAACCATGATGCTGAAAGTGTCACTGGCCTACAGTGGATACTGCCACAGACTACAATGGCAATCAAGGGCTTTAGAACAGTAAGCCCTGTGTCATGGGTCACAGTTCAGAAAGTTGATTTACTACCTGGCTTCCTTCTCCTGCTTCAGAGCGAGGCAGGGCGGGCAGCTGGGACAGACAGCCCAGACTTAAATACATCGATCTTTTTAGAGACACAATTGTATCTCTAAATAAATTGATCGATTTCATATTGGTACAGGAATGTGTAGGAATTTCGAGGTGGCGCAGCCCCAGAGTCCTAATGAAGAAACTGCATCCGGAATATGTTGATGGAGGAACTGTAAGTTTCAGAATGCATAAAAAAATTGGATGAGCTACACAGAACAAACTGTTGCACCCTGATAGCTCTGCTGTATGTACTGTCCAGAGAGTATCATTTTAGATAATTTTTAAGGTACCCACAATGGAAGTTTATACTCTACTTCCTGATGTGTAATTATTCTCTGCTCAATAGCCCAATGAAGCAATAGTGGTATCGAGCAGTACTTAGCAGAATGCACCTTATGCGGAGGGACTGCTACATAGTGTGCAGTGCCTAGAAGTCAGCCACAAGTAACTGGCATTCAATATTCAATTTCAGTAAAAAGTTAATGTAGAAAAATGTGGCAGACTGCTTAATGGTGTGGCAATGGTTTTTAGGGATCTGTTTATACAGGAAAGTACATTGAAGACTGTGCACTACTGTTAGAAATGTGATTCCTAGTTGGCTGAGGTATCACCCAGGCCAAGCAGGAACCACCACTCTAGTCAGGGTAAGCTAAATACATATTAAAAGATAACCTGTGCTCACCCTCAGGTAGCTTGGCACAGAGCAGTAAGGCTTATCTAAAGAGGAGAAGTGCAAAGCATTTGTGCAACACACACACACAGACACACACAGACACAGACATACACACACACACATTAACTCAAACAATATACCACAAAAAGATTCCACACAGATTTGGAACAGTAGAGACTATTTATCTGAGCAAAATAAGACAAAAATTACAAAAATCTAATTAGTAGAACTCAAGATATGAATTTTATAGATTAAATACAAAAGCACTGCTTAGAAGTCACTAGCGGTCAAAAGGTTACTTGAGGTTGGGAAGGACCAGTGCACATCCAAAGTTCAGGATGACCTCGATGAAGGGCAGACTAGCTACAGGGCCCACGCAGGGTCCGATGAAAAAATACTTTGGTTGAAGCAAAGCGTTGCAGCTGAGGGAACTATGCATCGATCTTTTCCACGCAGTCGCTGAAGTGAAGGCAATGGGCCATCGTCAGGTCAAGCAGGCTGTAGAACCGCTGATGTCAAACAGCCTCTGCGTCAGCGTCGAAAGGCAATGCGCCAGTTATGATTGGTACAAAGGTTACGATGCGTCGATTTTGTAGCAAAACAGCTGCAAAACCCACTTCTGAGGTCAGAACTTGGAGAGAGTACCTCAGGCAAGGGTAGGACTCACAGAAGTCAGAGTCCAGCACGAGCAGAATTGCCGGAAGTCTGAGACAGGTTTGAAAGGCTACTTAGGTGAGTGGCACAATCAGTGCTGTGGGCCCACTAGCAGCATTTGAAGTACAGGCCCTGGGTATATGATATACCACTTTACAAGGGACTAACAAGTGAATCGAATATGCCAAACAGGTGTAAACAAATTATACCATGTTTAGAGGCGAGGGCACATGCACTTTAGCAAGGGTCAGCAGTGGAAAAGTGTCAAAAGTCCTAAAACCAATAAAAAGAAAATCAGAAAAGAGGAGGAAGAAGGCAAAAAGTTTGGGGTGACCTTCAGAAAGGGCCATTTTCCAGCACGTCCCCCCCAGCCTAAATGCAGGGTAGACTAATGAATACCTTGATGGACTTCCCTTCTTAGGGCAATAGAACTTGGAAAATGGCTCACTACTGCAGGGGTACATGCCCGTTCTACGCCTCTCTGAACCCAGTTGGATCCCTCTGTCTATGCTCCCAGGGTCAGGGACCACTGAGAGAACCCATTGGGAATCCTTCTCCTTACCTGTGGACCCCACCTGTGCAGCACCTACCTTTAACTTGCAAACAGATCCATCTCAGTAGGCAGATAGTACCACCATGGCCAACAAAGTTATGTGGTACATTCCACCCCTCGTGCCTGACTTCTGTCCCCAACCCAAATGAAACTGTCCACAAGGACAGCAACCAACAGAGGCCACTGACAGCTGTCAGTGTCAACAGCCAGGCCCCAGGTCATCCAGGGGTCTCTGTCCTCCATGGGTTTTCAGTGTGGGGGGCTATAGCACCAGGTGCCTTGCATCCTTTCTCCACTCCACTTCCCACCAGTTCAGGGGTGGTATCCTGAAACTGGCCCTCCAACCCAGGGTCTGTACCCATAGGCTAGACAGGAGACAGGGATGAGGTCTTGTTTCCCCTGCCCTTCCCTCTGGGGTTCCATACCCTCCATTTAGGAGTGGTACTGCCACAGAGCTGAACTGTCAGGGTGCTTGTGGCAGCTGCCCTTCCCAGTTCTCCTACCAGTTCAGGGGTGATATTTTGCAACTGGTCCTCCAGCCCAGTACCCTTACCAGTACCAGTACCCTTAGGCTGAACATGTGCCTGGCAAGCCAGGACTTCCAGGAGAGTACACCTACTCTCCCAAGCGAAACACACTCTGCGTGTGTTGTGCAAGCTTCTGTCTGGTGCAGGTTTTCCAACCCCTGCCCATATGACAGAGCATTGAGCCCCCCCAGGCCAGAAGTGACATCACCAGGGTCAGTCTTGGGGTGCTCTGATCTCAGAGCTGGCATCCCCTGACCCACTGATCCTCCCACTGGGGTCTGTCTCCCCTTCTTACCAGTACCCCTCTTTGAAGTGGTACTGCCAGAAACCAGAACTGGTTGGACGTTTGTGGCAGCCCCTCCCCAAGTTCTCCTGACACTGTGGGGCTCCTCACAGTTGACGGTCTCTCTTTACCGACTAAACTCCCCTGCTTGTGCACTCTCTGGGAACATCCCAAGCACTGGGGCAGAGAATAGGGCACACTGGGGCTCTCTCCACCCCCATCTCTCCCTCTACTCTGAGAAGGGACACGGGACCCTCTACCCCTCCCTCTGTACTGGGACCTGTCTGAACCTCCCCCGCCATCTATTGGGGGAAACCTGAGGCAATTCCATTAGTGTCACACCCAAATGCCTTCTCCAATACTCTAGTACTCACCCAGAGGTCTGCCTCCTTTGAATGTTCCCTGGGGTCACTCAACAAGTGTTGGCATAGCCATGGAAAATAATAACTGAACATGTGCTCTCTGGAAATCAAATTGTACAGCCCTTTAAAAGTGTTTACCATGCTACCCTTTACCCAACCATCCAGGGCTCTGCAAAAGTCCCCCCCAATATCCTCCCAGGACTGGTGAGACAGTTTCCAACTGCCTCTGAATCTCAACCTATAATCTACTGGAGTGAATTGAATTCATACTTCTTAACCAGAGCCTCCTTCATGGGGTTATACTTCAACCTGTCCCTCTCTTCTAGGGCTAGTTGGGTATCTCTCCCACCACTATGGGCATGTACCACCAAATATTACCCCCCACAGCTCCTCTGGGACCCTGTGCACTTTCAAAGCCACTTCATAGCATGCCAACCATTTATCTATGTCATCCCCCACATTATAACTGGAAACCATATCTTTTGCGATATGACATCTGGACTAGTGCGAAGACACTGCAGGTATGCTGCCGCCAATATTGTTGTTGCTGGACCCCACTTGGATGGCTCTGATATCCAGCTCTCTGAGGCTAAGCTCATGGGCCATGTTCCTTTCCTCCATGGCCCAGCTTCTAATCTTCTTGAGCTTGCTCTTTCTCCAACCTAACAAGGGCCTGCTCCTTCTCCAGTTTGGTCAGGGCATTTTCCTTTTCAAGCTTGGTAAGGGCCTGCTCCCTGTCAATCTTTGCAAGCTCTAGTCTCAGCTTTCTCTCCTCCCTTCTGTCCACCAGCTTGTCTGAGGACAGGCTCTTTAAGGACACACTGCTGCCTGCTCTAGACTGGACTTCCAGTAGTGGGAGGAAATTGCTCCCCCCCGCTGTAGGCTGCATGACCCTCTGTCAGGTCCAGCTCTGATCCTTCCTTAGACCAAAATCCCTTATCCTCATCCGTTTCTCCTTCTGGGTGGGTTGCTGCACATGCTCTTGAGGCTTTCTGAAGCTCTGCCTTCTTGGCACTTCCCTTATGGAACACCCCATCTCTCCTGGCAGAACCCCTTGAGCTGGGCCATTGAGTATGCCTCCAGATTGGCCAGCTCAAATTTCATATTGCAAGGTAGGACCAAAGACATTTCAGAGAAAATTGGACTTGGGCAAAAAGATGTCAGAATAGGGAGAATTGAAAAAGGCTCGAATTGGTCTAAGTATAGCGTTACTATATGGTATTGAACAAACATAAGTCTTATCCTCACCACTGATCACCAATTTTAGAAATGGGATGCCTGGTTGGCTATGGTATGCACTCAAGCCAGGCAGAAACCCCACTCTAGTCAGGGTGAGCTACATACACACTAAACGATAACCTGTGCTCACCCTCTGGTAGCTTGGCACAGAGCAGCCAGGCTAATCTAAAAAGGCAATGTGTAAAGTATTTGTGCAACACACATTAACACAATGAATACATCACACAAAGACTCCACACAGGTTTAGATAAACAGAGAATATTTATCTGGGCTAAATATGACCAAAAGGACAAGAGTCCAATCAGTAGAAGTTGAAATATGAATTTTTAAAGATTAAATGCAAAAACAGTGCTTAGAAGTCACTAGTGGTCAAAAGGTTACTTGAGGTTGCGAGGGACCAGTGCAAATTCAAAGTTCAGGCTGACTGTGGTGATGGAGGACAGGCCGGCTACAGGACCCATGCAGGGCCCACTGAGAAAGTAGCTTGGATGAGGCAAAGTGTTGACGCTAAAGGCACGATGCGTCGATATTTTCCAAGCAGTTGGGTTACTGCACTGTCGTCAAGCTTTGCTGAGGTGAAGACAGTGCGACATCGTCGAGCTGCAGAGAGCACCGGCGGCAGGCCATGCTGGCTGTAGAATCTCTGTCCTCTAACAGCCTCTGTATCGGCATTGAAGGGCAATGTGTCAGTTCCAATCGGCACAAGGGTGACGATGCATCAGTTTTGTAGCAAAACAGATGTAGAACCCACTTCTGAAGCCCAGAACTTAGAGAGGGCACATCAGGCAAGGATAGGACTCACAGAAGGCAGAGTCCAGCAGTATCAGCAGAATTGCAGGAAGTCTTTTGTGTCCCTGAGACTTCAGAAAACAAGAGGCAAGCCAGCAAGCCCTTGGAGATCACTTGGAGGGAAGGAAGAGTCCAGCATAGTCAGGGAGCAGTAGGCAGCAGGGCAACAAGCAGAAAATCAGTCCTTCCAGAAAAGCAGTCCATTAGCGTTCTTTAAGCAGCACATCAGTCCAGCTGACAGAGGCTTAGTTCAAGATTCAGAGGTGTCTGATTTTAGGGGTTCAGAGACCCAGTACTTATACCAAAAAGTGACTCCAAAGCAGGATGTGCACAGAGATCCATTTTAACCCAGACCTGTCTGCCAGGCTATCTGTGGGGGGTTAATCAGTGCTTTGTGTGTGGACAGGACACTACCTATTGAAGTGTAAGTGTCAGCCCCCCATCAGAATGTAGATGAATGCAGAAGAATGCTCAGAATGCAGATGAGCCTCACCTTCCTGATTTTGTGGCTGTCTAGAAGGAATTCATAGCGTGTAGCTGTTACCAGGGCCGGCTCCTCCACTATGGCGGAGGAGCGTCGCCCTACTGCCGCTAACCATCAGAGGCAACAGTGAATAAGAAAATGATAATAACATTATTTTATTATCATTTTCTTTTTCGCCGCTGCTGGGTGGCTGAGTTGCTGGGCAGGGCCAGGACATCCTGTGAGCTTTAGGAGGAGGAGTTATAGGCCCTACTAAGGGGCCGATTACAGTCTTGTTCGGAAGGGCTCCAAATCGGTTTTGGCTTAGCCAAAACCGATACAGAGCCCTTGTTTCCGACCGACTCGTTCTGAGTTCCGAACGACCAAGTACAATGCCTGGAAACCGTTAGGGCTGACTGAATTGGTTCTGGAAGGCATTCGTACAGGACGAGCCTTTCCGGAGCCAATTCGTACAACTCTATGGACTTGGTTTCGGAAAGAGCGAGTACGATGACCGATTCGGACAGCGTTTCCGATTCGGTCTGCCCGGAACAAAACGGCTGCCAGAATTGGTCTTTGGGGCCCATAGCAGACCCCCTTCACCCTGGTCCCTCCGATTCGGATCTGTGGGGGCACCCATGGGCCCCTTCTTCCCAACCATGCACAGTGTGGCAGGCATCATGGGGTGCCCACCACAGGGTGTAAGGTTTTCCCCAACCATCCCTTTCTTCAATGGGAGCCTGTGTTTACATTCTGAACGCAGGCTCCCATTGAAGGCAATGGGAGTCTGACCAAATCGTATCCAGATGCATACGGATGCATCGTACTCATTCGGTCGGACTCCCCCGTTACGAGTCATACGGAGAGCATTCCGGAACCGAGTCGGTCGGTATGCTTTCCCAACGAGATCGTTATCGGCCCCTAAGTGTGCATGATGGTTTGGCCGGCTGTTTTAGGCCAACCAAACCGTCATGCGCACTTAGCATGTCTCCACATGGCTGTGTTGTACAGCAGAGAGGAGAAAAGCCACAGGCTCACAGGCACTGTCTGAGAGGTTAAGCAGGCCACTCAGACCAATCCCAGTGCTGCTCTCTTGCTGGGAATAGCATTCCCAGCATGAGAGCAGTGCTGGGATTGACATATGGGAACCTGCGCAGTGTGGGCCAGTCAGGGATCGGGAGAAGAGGAAGACGCAGCATCAGGTGAGTTGAAATGAATTTACTTATTTTTTATATATTTTTTTAATGTATGCAGCTCACTGGATAGTGACAACCTAAAGACAAATAAGCAACACATGTGGTACACTGCACACTGCTAATATTATGCTGCAAATGTATTGGAAAGTAATGGTAAAATTAAGCCTAGGTGAAATTTAAATTACGCTGGCATAATTTGAATAATTACAGGAATTTCACAATATGCTTGTTTTACTTGCATGCGAAGTGCCCAAAAATACACTAGTACACACTTTGAATAATTACATGCCATTTGCGGTTAAAGTTTACCGCAAATGCATCATTCATATTATAAATTTACAGTGAATGCTGTTGTTTGTAGTGCTTTTGTTTTTGCACATTTTTTAATGTGAAATGCATCTTTACATCAAACATTGATGCGAGGTGGCATTTTGTGTTAAAGTATAGCACAAAATGATTGATTCACGTTTGGCATAATGACGCTCACCCTTAGGTAAAGAGTATAGTTCTGAACAAAGACAGAAGTCATTGTATTGAGGATTGGACTGCCAGACTCAAAAGCTTCTTGGATTTTGGAGGGGTTAGATTTACTATTCCAACTTAAATGTAAGCAACAGTAGGGTTAAGTGTTTGACTTTGGAGAGGTTAGATTCACTTTTCCCACACCATGTAAGCAAAAGCAGTAAATGTGTTGGTATTTGGAAGAGGTAGATTTACTATTACCTCTCCAGTCTAAATAACAGAAAGGAAAGTGTTGGATGCTGGAGGAGTTAGATTTACTATTCCCACTTCAATCTAAGAAAGAATTGGAAAAGTGTTGGACTGTGGAGGCGTTAGGGTTACTATTCCTACTCGAACATAAGCAAAATCAGGGAAAGTGCTTTTAAGGAGTTACGTTTACTATTCCCACTCCAATCTAAAGAACAGTAGGGATAATATTGGGGCATATTTACAAAAGAAGTGACGGAGCGCAGCATTTGCCTTGTTGGCTGAGCGCAGCGCTCCGCCGCTTCTGAAACACAGAGCTGCACCGTATTTAAGTGGCTTAACACTGTCTTGTAAATAAGACGAAGCCCATATCGCCACAGCAACATCACTAAAAGTGAAAATTAAAAACAATAATATTGCATTTACATAACTTCCCAACCTAACCTCTACCAACCCAACAGCCTGCTACTAAATTATGACTTACTAATCAAATGTAAAAAGTAATTTATATTAAACATTACAAACTATTCTTAAAGGCAAAAAACAATTTAGATTTATAATAATACCTCAAATTAATATAATAACTAATATGTATTAAGTTATTTAAAAACAATATTTTATACAACTAAATTAGAGTAAATTATATTTTATACAATACTATTTTTTTAAATTATATTCTTATCCTCTATTTCTTTTTACTCAATATATTTAAAGTAACAATATTTTTGTCATTTACCCAGTAGTACACCGCTGCATATTTGATGCTTCTTAATGCAACACTAGGCAGCCATTGGCTCTACATTTAATCTACCTAATTGATAACACATGTAGTCAACATTTCTATCTAAGAACTTAACTTTATTGCTCCTTAAGCAAGTGTATACTGTGACTTTGAATAAATACCTTTTTTAAGTTTATAGTGACCCTTATGAGTGATAATTGTCTCACCCAACAAGACCATCAACTTCAATTATAATTCATTTAATTAATTTCTACCCTAAAGCACAGGAGAATATATTTAGGTAGTCCATTTTCCATAGTAAACACCTCCCGGAGTACCATACAGGGTGTCCCATAAAGTATACAAGTCCAGATGCTGCCCTTATGATGACAGACCTTGTACAGCTTTATAGAACTTTAAGAATATGACTTGCTCTACGTCAGCCCTACTGCCCTATTAAAGGCAACTGCCCACTAGGATGTCATGCTTTGTGGTAAAATGATCCTAGATGCAAATGTAATGTTTGGCGATTGAGTGAAGACTCAACAGTTCTCTTTTTGGGGTCTAAACTAGGTGTGAGACTGGAAATAGTTCTCTCCTTATCCCCTTTAGCCAGGATGAATGAACACTTACATAGCATCTTGGTGATCGATTTGCGGCAGGGTCTCTGGACAGCCATGCCCATTTTCTCTGCTTCCAAAGACTTGTCTTCTCGCAGCTGCAAAAGAGTGAAAGAAACTGTGTTACTGTTGACAGCCTCTTGCCCTGGCAGCTACAAACTCTTCAAGTTGGTGGTTCATGCTGGCTATAAAAAGATATATAGAAAACCTGTCATCAATTAAAAGGTGTAGGAGATGTGATGGTCCATATAGTTGGGGGTGATCAGCAGTAACTGATGTCTCAGGGACCTGCCATTCTGGAGTACCAGTAATGTGAGCGTCCTTTCTAGGTGTAGGTGGAACTTGCGTAATTCTGTGTAGCATAAGCACACGGAATTAACTAAGAGTTCCACAAGATTATGCAGAATTATGCAAGAAAAGTAATTCCTCATTTAGCACTATTTCTTAGTGCAAAAATGCCCCCTCACATCTAAACTGGAGCAGAACCTGAATAGCAAGCGCGAGCAGCGACTGCTCGCGCTTTCTAAATGTGCTTTTGTGGTAGGATTGTTTCCCCACAAATTACTCTTAATTATGCAAGCAGGAGAATTGCATGATTATCAATAATTCCACATCAGAGAGTAACACGGAATTACCAAAATTACTACGACTACTCTGGTCTAATCTAAATTTTGTCCAGACATAGTCCTTTCCTCTGTAGGGATCTCAGTGAGGCACAGTTAAAGAAGGTGTGAGAATGCCTATCCTTAACCCATGCCAGTGCATAATTTGTTAACAAATAAGTGCAGAGGCTAAAAGATTTTCTTATGGGCCGAGCACTTGTATTGCCAAATACCAGGGTTGTCGAATATCAAAGATTTATAGTCTTGATTTGACCTGATGTGACTTTCTTCCATCACCCTTCTTTAGCTAGCAGGTCATTTTCATCCTTGCCTTTTCCCTATGCCTCTATTTTCCTCTTTCTCTTCATCTGCTCTTGTCCTATTTCTTTTGTTCTCGCTATTGCTCTGAGTCAAAGTCTGATTTTAAAAAATAAGTTCCGGTACCAAATATGAATGCTAGTGCTGACCACCCGAAACAAACGGCACAAATTAAGCACCCTCTGTTGCACAGATATAAATAGTTGGATGGTCCCTCCTCTCTCTATACATGAAATGTGGCCTTTTGTTTTTGGTTAAGTCGCGAAGCCATGGCTAGTATTGTCCAATGTAGTAAACTGCGTTATGCGAAGGAGGTTGTGAATGGATATCAGTGACTGTTATAGGGTAAGGTGATGGGCTGAGGAGAATGGAGATGATTGATAGATGATCAGGGGATAAATATAAGCAATTTCAGTTGACTTTACAAAATTTGTGTTCAAAGGGTCCGACATGAAAGGTGTGCGAGCTCCAGCAATGGTTGCTGGAGATCCAGCAATGGTTGTTTCCTGTCAAACCCAATATTTTTCAGATGTGTTTGCCAAAGGGTATTGCCTGCAGGCGTGGCCGGTACAGGTAAGAGCGGTGGGGCGTTGGGGTGGTGGAGAGGGGCATGGGTTTGGAGGGGGGATGTTGGGGGAGTTGACAGACGACGGAATAGAGAAAATAAAATAAAAAAATAAATAAAACTATTACCTTGCGCTCGCCGCATCACCGAGTCGGCGATGTAGCGAGCGCCAGGTAATAGTTTTATTTATTTTTTTATTTTATTTTCCCTATTCCGTCGTCTGTCAACTTCCCCCACTCCCTGCCCCGCCCGCCTCAACGATCTTACCTGTATCGGCCACGCCTGATTTATGCCTGCATCATTCATTCTTTCAATCAGCAAAAAAAAATAACTTTATTCATGTTTATTCACCGTTTCTGATTTGTACACATGGCATCCTGTATGACAAACCAGGCATGAGGAGGAGTTACCAGAGAATGATATCAGGGCATGAGTTAAACGACGTGGGAGGAGTATGTTTAATACAACAGGGTAATAGGGTAAAATCACTTCTATTGATGAGTAAACAGCATGTTGTATTATACCATTACATGCTATAGAGAATTATTTTCATCTCTAGCTTCTGGGGTTCAGATCCACTGACTTCCACCAACCCTAGCATATTTGAATACATAGACTTTCAAAAGTTTGACTTATTTTTACTGATTCTCCATCCAGATCAATTTAGGATCTTTTGAAATCGATACACATAATGAAGATTTGACAAAAAAACAGCAAATTTAAGTTCATCCTTTACTATCTGTGGCCTTGTAGCACTTGTAAAAGCTGCACTTATAATTCAGAAGTAAATGATTTACTTACGTCTGCCTTCGTATTTCAAGATGCACAGCTTATGCTGCTGAGTTATTATAGTAATCACCAAAGTTTAGAATAAAGATTTCAGCATTTTTTTAGAATATTCTAATATGTATTATTAGATTCCTCTAGTTGGTCTCACCACAAGCATATTTGTGTTACAGCCCTTGTTGAGAATCATGTTCTTATTGTTTTCACTGTACTTTGACTTAAGTATGCCTCTGGTATCTAACACGTTGCTCATGGGGACAGAGCAGACTTCACTTAAGTGCGGACCTCAGGGCCAGATCAGACCGCATGTGATGCAGTAAGAAATGATTGAAATCCTACAGACATGGACAAATTGTAGTAGATGTTGTCAAGGCACTGCCTCACAAGAAGGATTCAGTTGGATGTAGAGCAGATGTAGAATAGACAGACTGAGGATAGTGCCGCCTGTTTCAGAGGCTGGGTATTTCAAGAACTTGGAGTAATTCATATTCCTTATGTCATGCGTAGAAAATGCCCTACAGAATAGTTTATTAATATGTGAAAAGAGATCAGCCTCAGTTAAGGTGAAAGAATGGGTCCGTTGCTCCTTTTGATTCATGCCGACAGCCACAATGCATAATAAAGGGTGGGATCAGAATTAAAGGTGTGACGTGGCTGGCACAGCAAGCTGAATCACCCTCAAATACCTTACTGACCATACACCCACAGTCGTGAACATGCTGCACATGCACTTCTGTTTTATCATGTCTGTCTCAATAAATAGCAGCTATGTTTGTAATTATGGTAATAGTAGGAGTTTTAGGTGAATTTCCGTAATAGTGATATCACAATCTTGTACATTTATATGAATATCCTGTGTACTTCTGTTGCCTCTTAAGAAAAGCAAATCAACCAGGTTAAACCCCTATTAAAGCCAAATGACCCTATGCTGCCAGACTTGCCCCCCCTTTGTTCTTCAACCCACCAAAGTTTACTTGCAAGGGTGTCCACAGCCATGGGTGGGTTGTCGGAAGGTAGAATCCTTCTGCATGGTTACCCCCACTTTTTGCCTGATGCTAAGCTGTTTTTGACTAGTCTGACTGGGATCCTGCTGATCAGGACCCCTTTCTATCTGCTTTCTCCGTTAAATTGTTGTGGTAAGTACTTAGGTACATCCCAGATTGGATACTGGGGTACCCTTATCAGTCCCTAGTATATGGTACTAAGGTATCCAGGGCATAGGTACACCAGAGGTCCCCCATGGGCTGAAGCACGCATTATGCCACCCATGGGAGACCATTCAAAATGGAACTACAGGCCTGCCATTGCAGTATGTGCAAGCTGGTGCTAGCACCATTTACTAAAGATATAGGTTTCCTATATCTAAGGTCACTGCACTTAAAACCTATAAGTCACCCCTACAGCAGGCCTTATCAATCCTGAAGGCAGGGTGCTTGGTTCTAAGTGAGAGGGTGCCCGTACTTGAGCAGGACACCCCTACAGCCTACAGAGCCCAATATCCCGGGTTGTCAGTGAAGCAGCCATATACTATATAGAGGGGCACAGCGTAATTACGCGATGACCATCTTGAAACTGGCTGCAACGAATCCTATCATGTTTGGTATCAAACATATTGGATTCATACCCCCCACACCGTAAACGGTGTGAGAGGTATGATTCCAAGCACTGGAAGAGCCCTCATTTAGGCTCTCAGTGTTCCCAGTGCCAACCTTCTAGACTTGGACAGCACAAAATCTGCCGACCAGAGACACATTTCTGCCCTCCTGCTGCTGAGCCAAGCTCGAGACAATAGGCATCCTGTCACAGGGAGGTGTGACCACCTCCCAGACAGGATTTTGTGTATTTGGACCGGGTGGGTGTGCTTGCCAGCACCACTAAGCCTGCATCAGTGGCACATTTGGTGTCCCTGTGCATAGTCCAGTTCAAACCAGTCCTAGGAGCCGTTGGCTCCCGCTCTGGCGTGAAACTGGAGAATTGACATGGGAGTAACCTCCCCCTGTCCAGGCCCTCCCCTGGGAGGGTCCCCTGAATCGTCCCAACCCCTTCCTAAGGGTACTTAAGGGGTTGCATGTGGGTGGGTCCCTAGATTCGTCGTGGGACAAAAATTCAGATCAGACACCACTTCAACTCTGGACTTCGTTTGGGCTCGACTTCGTCTCCCTTCCAGTCTGCTGCATCGTCTGTGCCTGTGCACCATACACGAACCTTCCAAGGCCTGTGGGCACCAAAGACACCTGAAGTAATCTCCCTTGGAGTGAAGGAGTCACTCCCCGGCATTCGCAGGCACCGCAACTAAGTCGACCGGTCTGCTGATCCTGAGCTCCTCCGTACTCCGTAAGGTTCTTCAACACAGGTGGTGGTTTTCCACAGCTCCTGAGGCCTTCCCTGCCCTCTCACCAAGTTTGAGGCCAGCATCCCTCGTGGGGAATGCAATAACCGAACCCCTGTGCACAGAGCCAACTTGCAGTAGCAAAGGCTTGTTGGCTTCCTTCCAAGAAGATCTTCGGGCTCCAAGTAGCCCCAACCTCGAGAACCTCCAGTGACCAGAATCTTCAGCCACACCGCATCGTGTGCATCGTGGCCTGCATCTTTTGGTGCGCTGCTTGAGGTCCTCTCGCAACTCCAGTGCCTCCGGCCTGTGGGTCCACTTGAGGGTCACCGTTGTTTCTTTTGGGCTCCCCTTATTGCTCGGGCCTGCCCTGACTCCCCTGCTTGTAGTGAGTCCCCTGGACTTTGCTAGTACCGATGTTGCTCTTTCTTCAATTCCTGCATTGGTTGATTTGCCAAGGCTTGTTGGTGCCTCCGCCGGACACCGACCCCTCAGCACTCGACATCCTTCATGGGACAGCCTGTGCATGGCTCCTAGTCTTCCTCAGTGTCGCATGGTCCTCATAGCTGCAGAGTCAAGGTCATCATCACCCATCCTGCAAGTCCCAACATCGGAGGGCATTTGTCTTCCAAGTCTCCTGGTCTCTCCTGAGTGAAATAGACTCTGTTCCCTCTGCTTGCAGGTACCTCTCATCTAGAATCCACCTTTGGATTCCACTGGACACTTTCTCCTTCTTCAACAGCAGCACTTTCCCAAACTCCTCCATTGGACTCGACGCCGGTTTCCGGCACCACTTCACATGTATGCACCCGGCTTCCCTGGTGTAGGTAACGTGGGTACTAGGGTATCCACGGGTGGGGTGGCTCTCCAACCTTCTCTCTTCCATGGGGTTTCTTCAGGGTCCACTGGGAAGGGTACTTAGTGTTTAAAAATCCAACCGCGACTTACCATTAGAGTTATATGGAGCACGCGGTCGTGTTCCCACACTGCACACGCTCTCCGTGGGGTCCCTATCTACTCACCATGACTGTTTCCTTGGGTCCCCAGCACTTCTACGTCCTCTCGACACTGTCTTGACCCGAGTCGTGGTTCTTTGACCACTTTCTTAGTATATGATTTGGTCCCCCACGGGGTCCACTGTGTATTTATTGCTATTTGCTGAATTTCTATGCAAAGTATTGTGTGCATTGTGCTTATATCTGTGTAGGAGATATCTAAACGTGTTAGAGAGGATTCTATAATAAATACATATTTTTATAAATACCTTGTGTGGTTCTGTTTCACTTAATCTATACAAGCTGCTTTACACTCCTTCTGGACTAAGCCTGATTGCTGCTCTCCACAGCTACCATCTGGACTAAGCCTGAAGGCTGCTCTCCACAGCTACCCCCTAGAGAGCTTCTAAGGTTGTCTAAGACCTCTTAAATCACCATAAGGGTTGTCTGGACTGATTCAAGGTGCCCACTTACATTAGTGGACATCATATACCAGGCCAGCTTCCCACATTGGTGTGCAGCGGTTGGGATTCATGCATGCATTGTTTTACCAGATAAATCTTTGTGTTGATTAATTGAAAAACCATCACTAATACTAGGCACTTGTAATACAAGCTTAGAATAGTAAGTTCTACTGAACCTAGTGTCGGGTAAGTCAAGGGTCTAGCACACCCTTTCTCCAACCTCAGAGAGTTTAGTTCCCACTAGGTCAGGTAGGTGCAACACCCCACCACACTTAGTATGTCTTCCAAAGGAGATGCAAGTGGCTCTCTGACTTCTAGATAGAGTGAACCTTCGTCCCAAGAACTGAAAGCACTGTGTGCCTCTAGAAAGTTGAAGACAGGGAAAGGAGCTGTTAGACCTGGCACCATTGGCGTGGGTCTCCCCTGCATTTTTTGCCTTTGCCTCCTGTGTTTTTGCTGCGTGCTGGACTCCGTTTTGCTGGTCTAGATGCTTTGGGCACTTTGCCACTGCTGTTCAGTGCCAAAGTGCAAGTGCTCCCTTTGTAAATTGTTGTTATAGATTGGTGTTTCCATGATTGGCTGATTTGATGTACTAGTCAGTCCCTAGTACAGTGCACTGTGTGTGCCCAGGGCCTGTAAATCAAATGCTGCTAGTGGGCTGCAGCACTGATTGTGCCACCCACATAAGCAGCCTTCAAATGTAACTCAGGCCTGCCATTGCAGAGCCAGTGTGCAGTCTGGTACTGCCATGTCGACCTAGCAAGTGCACCCACTTGCCAGGCCCTACCCTTCCCTTTTCTTACAGGTTAGTTACTCCTAAGGTAAGCCCAAGGTACCCCTATGGGCAGGGTGCATTATATGTGAAAGGTAGGACATGCCCTGGTGTGTGTGGCATGTCCTGATGGTGAAATACTGCCAATTTCATGTTTCACTATTACAAGGCTACCTGTTCCCATAGGATAGAATGGGGAGTTTGCTTATAACATCTTATAAACATAACTACCCCTGGGAACACGGTAGGAAAATAAAGTTTAGTATGCCTGAACACAGAATGTTGAAATGCATCTTTTAGTGAGGGTGATTTTTACATTCTGTGTTTGAAAATACCACTTTTAGAAAGTAGGTATTTTCTTGGTTTGCCATCCAGTGTGCCTCTGCTGGGTTTGTGTATTGCATGTCTGGCTTTGGATGACAGGGGCAGTGGCTCCAGAGAGTCTGATGAGTCAGGGCTGGGCTGAATAGACATGGGCTGCATTTAGAGTAGGGGGAGGAGATTTCCTTTCACCTGAATTGGCCTGGTCTGCCTTCCACAATGCTGTCTCCACTCCTGCCAGGAAGCTGCACCAGAGAGGACAGAAATGGTTTTGACCAAGCACAGGGCTTCACTGCCACCCGAGAACAAAGGATTTTGTAGTATAAATATTGGGGCACAGACCCCAGAACTTTAGATCACTTCTGGGAATAAAGAGGAACCTTTGCCAAGGAGAAGAGCCGGAGAAGCTGAGGAGGAATACTGCCCCTGTGCTGTTTGCTGTCTGGGGTTGGCCTGCAGTGGCTACTTGCTGCCAAGGAAATGAGAAAGGACTTTGCTGTTTGCTGTGTCCCCTGCTTGAGGAAGATCACCAAGGGCTTGAAACTGAGACTGCCTCCTGTTCTGAAGTCTCAGGGTCACAAAGACTTCACCACCAGCTGCCCTGAACTTCCTTGCTGGGAGTTCTGACCTGCAAAGAGGTGCCTGCTGTTGTTTTGGACCTTTGGAGACTTTTTTCCGCTGGGAGCTTGAAAATCAATGCAACACCGAGAAGCGTGACACATCCGTACCTGTTTCCGACGCATCGCCGAAGAAACCGTCGCAGCGCCTGCCGCGGCTCGAGAAATCGCTGCATGCCTCATCGAGTGCAACGATCTCCGAAGTCTGAGATCACCGCACAATTCTCACGCAAGCCCTGCTGTGCAGCTGCAAGAATTCATGCATCGTTCTGGATCGTCGCATCGCATCGAGGCGCCGAGTCTGTCACATCATTGGGGGACGCAGTAAGAAACCGACGCATCACCTCCCCACGCAGTAAGAAACTGACGCATCACCTCCTCTCCAGTAAGGAACCGACGCATCACCTCCACTGCGCAGCAGTAAGGAACCGACGCATCACCTCCCCCAGAGCAAGGAACCGATGCATCACCTTCCCTGAGTGTAAGGAACCGATGCATCACCTTCCCTGCGGCCCGTTTTGTTTGTTTGCGTGACGCATCCAGGGTACTTTGTGTGAAAAGTGTTGCATCTGCAATTTGCTTTGAACTGAACTATTTCTACCATTTGAAAGTCATATCTTTTTACTGTATTGTGGATTTGTGTCGTTTTGGGTCTTGTTTTGGTTTAGATAAAGATTACTTATTTTTCTAAATTGGAGTGGTGTCCATTTGTAGTGTTTTCTTTTCACTGTATTACTGTATGTGTTCACAAATGCTTTACACACTGCCTCTGAGATAAGCCTGTCTTCTCGTGCCAAGCTACCAAGGGGGTGAGCAGGGGTTATTTTAGGAGTGTATCCCCCTTACCCTGACTAGAAGCAAGGGTCCCTATTTGGACAAAGGTACCTACCTCTGCCAACTAGAGGCCCCCATTTCTAACAGGAGCCAACACTCAACGCCTCATAGAGGTGTTACTGTTAGATGACCTAAGAAAAACAAGTGGGTCAGATGAACAGGACAAAGTGGTTGGGCAGGGGACTGAAGATAGACCAGGTGGTGGACCCCTCTTTGACCTAGAATCTAACCGTGACCAGGTGGAGCCTGATGACTCCCACCTGGATAACTCAGATCTCTCAGAGGATACTACAGGTGACAAAGAGGATGCCCCCTTTGTTTCCCCTGGGAGAGTGCAGAGTAGACCAGGGAGGTCTACATCCTACTCTGCAGAATCTAATGCCTCAGGACAGTCTATAGGGACCTCCATATCTAGGAAGAGGGAGAACTCTTTGGATAGGGAATACCAACTTCTTGAACTTTTGAAAGCTAGACTTAGGCTCAGGCAAGAGCAGATGGCCCTCGATAAAGAGTCCCTAGAAGTCCAGACACCTAGCAAGAAATTAGGACTAGAGTCCCATGGTGGCAGCAGCAAGGTCCCTAGATTTAGAGAAACTTCTTTTGACCATAGGAACCTGAACAAGATAGTCCCTCCCTTCCCTTGTTGGGGATGACATCCACAAATGGATAACTGTTTTAGAAAGGGCCTGCAAAGTACAAAGGGTCCCTCAAGAGCAGTGGGCAGCTATCTTGTGTCTCTCCTTTGCTGACAAAGGTAGAGATAAGCTCTTCACTGTTAGAGAAGAGGATGCTTATAATTAGGCAGTTTTGGAGAGTGATCTCATTGATGGGTTTGGCTTAACCACTGAGCAATACAGGATTAAGTTCAGAGACACCCAGAAAGCACAAATCCAGAACTCGGTAGACTTTGTGGATAGTGCCACAAAGGCTCTGGAAGGTTGGCTGCATGGCAGCACAGTGCATGACTATTTAGGATTGTTCAATTTGATTATGAGGGAGCAGATCCTTAATAATTGTCAGAACCAGCTTTTGCACCAGTATCTGGTGGACTCAGATCTGACTTCTCCCCAAGAATTGGGAATGAAGGCAGATAAATGGGTCAGAACCAGACTTAAACAAAATAATCAGGGTGGTGGTGGTGACCAGAAGAGAAATACTTCCAAAACCCAAGAGAAAGGTGGGGATAAGTCTAAAGAGAAGTCCTCTGAAGGTCCCCAAAAATGTTCCTCTGGGGGTGGGTCCAAAACTCCTTCTTCCCCTGGAAAGAAACCTTATTGTTTTGTTTGTAAAAAGCAAGGCCACAAGAAATATGATTCTGATTGCCCCAAGGCCAGCAATAAGGAAATACTCCTCCTGCTACTACAGCACCCCCTAGTGCTCCAAGTAGTAATCCCCCAGGGAGTAGTAGCACACCCAAAAGTTTAGTTGGATTCTCATGGGGTACTGAGGTGGATACTGGCCTAGCCAGAGCCCCCACACAGGCCACCTTAGTCTGTGATGGTGGCATGGGTTTTGCCACTTTTACTGTAAGTCCCAATACCTTGGGCAAGTACAGACAGGAGCCTCTGATCAATGGTCAGAAAGCTACAGCCTGTAGAGCTACAGGGGCTAGTGTCACCATGGTGACAGGAAAACTAGTGTCCCCCCTTCAGCTTCTACCTGAGTACCAGTACCAGGTGACCAACAATGATGGTGTTAGAACTGATCATCCCATGGCCATAGTTAATCTCAGCTGGGGAGGGGTCACTGGCCCTAAAAGGGTGGCAGTGTCCCAAAACTTGCCTGTAGATTGCCTCTTGGGAAATGATTTGGAAACTTCAGCTTGGGCTGAAGTATAATTGAAGGCCCATTTAAAAATGATAGGCCTACCTGAGCAGGTTGCAGAGGCCCTTGTGGGTCCCAGACCAGCCACAGGGAAATTCAGGAGCAGCGGAGCCTGAAAGAATGGCCCACTCTGCTCCCCCAGAGAGCACAGGGGAGAAAGAAAAGTCATTTTCCCCCCAGACTTTAGGTGAGGGTCAGCCTCCTCAGTGAACTGATCCTAACCCTTGTGAAGAAACTGCCCCAGAGGTGGTCAGGCCTGTCCGGGCAGAGCCACTCAGGGCAGGGGAACCTTCCAAGGAGTTACCAAGTCTGGAACAGGTATCCTGCTCCTCTCTACCCAGCCTCAGTATGCTTAGGCTGCAGAGGTCAGGTATGTCAGTGGACCCCTAGGGGCCCACTTCCAAGAGGAATCCCCTTATCCACAAATTAGGGACCCCCAGCCTAGTAGTACTAGCCAGGTGGAAAATCTTCAGCATTCTGAGGTATCCCTCTTACCCTTGGCAATTGACATCCCCCAGATGAACTCTGTTGGGCAAGGTAAAACCTGGGACAATGGTCCTCTATTGTTCCAACCAAACAGGATCAACCAAAAGCTATAAGCAGCCTGAGGTTGACCCCCAGGGACAGGTACAGGACAGTCATGGAGAGAATGGCCTCAATGGTGGCCAGTGCTCTGAGGAAGGTGAGACCCACCCTGTTGGGGCCTAACTTCCCTAATCGCACACCCCACCAGCCTCTCTCTTGACTCAAACAGATGGCAGGTAGACACCCCAAACATTTGAGAGGTTCCAAGACCTTACAGGGGAGGAACTTCTCGGTGGACCTTAGGATAGGGGTATCTATGCAAGTGCAGGACCTTCCTTATATGGCCATTAGGAAATAAAGTATCAACTGGGCAAGGTTAGCTCTATCTCCTTTCGTTTGGGAGGAGTTATGTAGGAAGGTAGGATCCTTCTGCATGGTTACCCCCACTTTTTGCCTGATGCTAAGCTGTTTTTGACTAGTCTGACTGGGATCCTGCTAATCAGGACCCCAGTCTATCTGTTTTCTCCCTTAAATTGTTGTGGAAAGTACTTAGGTACATCCCAGATTGGATACTGGGATACCCTCATCAGTCCCTAGTATATGGTACTAAGGTACCCAGGGCATAGGTACCCCAGAGGTCCCCCATGGGCTTAAGCATGCATTATGCCACCCATGGGAGACCATTCAAAATGGAATTACAGGCCTGCCATTGCAGCATGTGTAAGCTGGTGCTAGCACCACTTACTAAAGATATAGGTTTCCTATATCTAGGGTCACTGCACTTAAAACCTATAAGTCACCCCTACAGTAGGCCTTATCAATCCTGAAGGCAGGGTGCTTGGTTCTAAGTGAGAGGGTGCCCCTGCATGAGCAGGACACCCCTAAAGCCTATGGAACCCATTCTCCCGGGTTGTCAGTGAAGCAGCCATATACCAAATAGAGGGGCACCGCGTAATTACGCCATGACCATCTCGAAACTGGCTGCAACGAATCCTATCATGTTTGGTATCAAACATGTTGGAATCATATCCACACACCGTAAATGGTGTGGGAGGTATTATTCCAAGCACTGGAAGAGCCCTCCGTTAGGCTCTCAGTGTTCCCGGTGCCAACCTTCTAGACCCGGACAGCACAAAATGGTTGCTGCCGTCCAGAGACACTTTTCTGCCCTCCTGCTGCTGAGCCAAGCTCGAGCAGGGGAAGTCAGAACAATAGGCATCCTGTCACATGGAGGTGTGACCACCTCCCAGACAGGATTTAGTGTATTGGGAATGGGTGGGTGCACTTGCCAGCACCGCTAAGTCTGCATGAGGGGCACATTTGGTATCCCCATGCTTAGTCCAGTTCAAACCAGTCCTGGGAGCTGTTGGCTCCTGCTCTGGCGCGAAACACGAGAAAGGACATGGGAGTAACCTCCCCCCTGTCCAGACCCTACCCTGGGGGGATCCCCTGAATCATCCCAACCCTTTCCTAAGGGTACTCTAGGGGTTACCTGTGGGTGGGTCCCTAGATGCGTAGTGGGAAAAAGTTCAGATCAGACACCACTTCAACTTCTGCCATCTGGGCACTCTGGACTTCGTTTGGGCTCGACTTCATCTCCCTTCCAGTCTGCTGCATTGTCTGTGCCTGTGCACCATACAGGAACCTTCCAAGGCCTGTGAGCATCAAAGACACCTGAAGGAATCTCCCTTGGAGTGAAGGAGTCACTCCCCGGCATTCACAGGCACTGCAACTAAGTCGACCGGTCTGCTGATCCTGAGCTGTTCCGGACTCCGTAAGGTTCTTCAACACAGGTGGTGGTTTTCCACAGCTCCTGAGGCCTGCCCTGCCCTCAAGTTTGAGGCCAGCATCCCTCGTGGGGGTTGCAATAACTGAACCCCTGTGCACAGCGCCAACTTGCAGTTGCAAAGGCTTGTTGGCTTCCTTCCAAGAAGATCTTCGGGCTCCAAGTAGCCTCAACCTCGAGCACCTCCAGTGATCAGAATCTTCAGCCACACTGCATCGTGTGCATCGTGGCCTGCATCTTTTTGTGAGCTGCTTGAGGTCCTCTCGCGACTCCAGTGCCTCCGGCCTGTGGGTCCACTTGAGGGTCACTGTTGTTTCTTTTGGGCTCCACTGATTGCTCGGGCCTGCCCTGACTCCCCTGCTTGTGGTGAGTCCCCTGGACTTTGCTGGTCCCGACGTTGCTCCTTCATCAATTCCTGCGTTGGTTGCATTTGCCAAGGCTTGTTGGTGCTCCCAGCGGACACCGACCCCTCAGCACTCGACTTCCTTTGTGGGACAGCTCGTGCACGGGTCCTGGTCTGCCTCAGCGTCGCCTGGTCCTCACAGCTGCACAGTCAAGGTCATCGTCACCCATCCTGCAACACCCGACATCGGAGGGAATTCTTTTTCCAAGTCTCCTGGTCCCTCCTGAGTGACATAGACTCTGTCCCCTCTGCTTGCAGGTGCCTCTCATCTAGAATCCACCTTCATATTCCACCAGACACTTTCTCCTTCTTCAACAGTGGCACTTTCCCGAAGTCCTCCATTGGGTTCGATGGTGGTTTCCGACACCACTTCACACGTACGCACCCGGGTTCCCTGGTGTAGGTAACATGGGTACTAGGATATCCACGGGTAGGGTGGCTCTGCAACCTTCTGTCTTTCACAGGGTTTCTTCAGGGTCCACTGGAAAGGGTCCTTAATCTTCAAAAATCCAACCGCGACTTAACCGTAGAGTTGTATGGAGCACCCAGTCGTGTTCCCAAATTGCACACGCTCTCCATGTGGTCCCTATCTACTCACCTTGGGTAGTTCCTTGGGTCCCCAGCACTTCTAAGTCCTCTCGACACTGTCTTGACCCGAGTCATGGTTCTTATACCACTTTCCTAGTATATGGTTTGGTCCCCCCCTGGGGTCCACTGTGTATTTTGTGCTATTTACTGTATTTCTATGCAAAGTATTGTGTGCATTGTTCTTATCTCTGTGTAGGAGATATCTAAATGTGTTAGAGAGTATTCCATAATAAATACATATTTTTATAAATACCTTGTGTGGTTCTGTTTCACTTAATCTATACTATAAGATTGCATTCTGGTGAAACAAGCTGCTTTACACTCCTTCTGGACTAAGCCTGAAGGCTGCTCTCTACAACTACTGCTTAGAGAGCTTCTAAGGTTGTCTAAGACCTCTTAAATCACCATAAGGGTTGTCTGGACTGGTGCAAGGTGCCCACATACGTTAGTGGACATCATATACCTGGCCAGCTTATCACATTGAACTCTAAAGTGTGTTCTGTTTCTTCCTGTTAGTACCTGGCAAGGGCAAAGGCCCTTTCACTGTTAATATTTAAGCATGTTACAAGAAAACATCTCACACCACTACTCACTCACCATTGTCAATGCAAGTTAAGTCAAAGCACTTTTCAACTCTGCTGCAAGACCAGCCAGATCCTACCCCTGCCTCCCATTTTACCATATAAATAATCACATACATTTGTTGTGAAAGGTCATTGAGAAGGCCTCAGCAGCTAGCTACACAAGTAGATCAAGAGCAATGACATCCTTCAGATCTACAACTTTGGGTTTAGGCCACAGTGAAGTATGGAGAAGGCAATCCATTAAGTTTGACAATGTACTTTAGACACCAACAAATACAATGCATTTCTTTGTCTTTTCTCTGAGGTCTTCAGTACAATCAGCAATCAAGTCCTGCTTGACACCTTGCTATCCAAAATGGGCCTGAAATGCAATTGCCTGCAGTGGCTCATGTCTTATTGATGAATGAAGCCCAGTGTGTTAGATGAATTCTTCCACCTTTGATTTCATCTCTGTAAGCAAAATTTCTAAAATCGTTCCAGTTATTTTCAATCTATTGATTCAGCCTCTTTCAATTAATTTCATACCTTGCAGATCAAAGTAAATTCCTGAACTTCTACCAAGACTACAATCTAAACTTTAGGACCTATATTGCACACAAGGCGAAACTAGCACCAGCAGCCTTTCCTCTATAAAGTGAAGACATTCGTATTAGAGCCAGACTTTTAAAAAAAATTATTTTCATTGAACGAAATCAAAAATAAATTACAAATCAGAAACATACAAATTCTAAACAAAATAGCATCTGATCCTACCAAGCACTTATAAGAATAAATGAGCCATCACATAGTTTAGGGCAATCGATCTATTAAAAACAGTAATGCTAAAATACCATAAAACAATCAATAAAGTGCCAGCGTGACACTTTCAATCTCCTCCTCCCAAGTTACTTTGTGCAAATAATGGTGCACGAATGTATACAGTACAGTTATATTAGCAGCTATCAATAAAGTAAAGTGCCATCGTGCCCCATAGAACCTCCGGCTACCTTTAAAACTACTTCCTTGCTTCAAGAATTGCCGGGAAGTACTTATGCTTGTCATACTAACGAAAAAGAGCGCAATAACTACCCGCTCTAGGAGACGCGCAAGCGCGCTATTCAAGATGGCAGCTCGCCACTGAAGCTCCGGCACACCCGTCCTAACGACGAGGGTTAAATGCTGATTCTTGCAAGAATAATTCAATTCCTGTTGTTGTGGACCCTTACCTGTCCATAAGGAAGTCCTTTTTGTCCATTTTTGGTGCTGCAGACAACTTCTGGACTCTTTTAGAACTCCAGCTTCTCTTCACCGAGCCTTCCCTCAGCTTGGCTCCAAAGTTCCTGTCAGAGATGCAGAGTTCTATCTCTGGAGAGGGCATGGTTTGGGCCTTGGTAACCTCCCACTGCTGGCTCTAGCTGCTGCACTGGTTTGACATATTTATCTGCATTTCTATCTTATTATATCTCATTTTTGATTATATTTGTTCAATATTCTTGAGTATGGAAAGCAAAGCTTCAACAAATAAACATAAACAGACTGTTTCTCTTCCGCCTGTTAAGTCAAAAATGGTAGATACATCGGAACCCTCCCTTATTACTATTCTGGAGCAATGAAAGGCTGTTAGATGTAATACAGATAGCATTGCCTTGGAAATTAAAAATATACTGAAAGATATGGAGGCTCTCTCAATGAAGGTTGCAGATAATGAGATTAAACTAACTGACTTTATAACAAAAACTGATAAGCTAATACCGCTTGTCACAAAAATTACTTCCATCAGTACTAGACTAGTTGAGTTAGAAAATAGAAATAGGCAATATAACTTATGTATTTTTAATTTGCCTGAAGATATAGAATGGAATGATTGCAGACTCTATCTTGAGGACCTATTACCTAATTTATTAAACTTGTAATTTTCAGAAAAATTTGAGATTGATAAAGCACATCGTATTCCATCTCACCGTTAACCTGGCCAAACAAAACCTCGGCAAGTCATTTTTAAGGTTCTTTGCCATCGCCATCTCATCTTTATCCGGAAAGCGGCTCAAGAAATTCCCTCTCTCCTGGTTAATGGCACTAAAATCTTCATTCATCAAGATTTTGCTAAGGAGACTGTTACCATACGTCGAGATTTTGCTGCGTTGAGACCACGACTGAAAAACTCTGGCTTCAAATATGGACTCTTCGATCCATCCACCATGCGTATCTGGAAGGGCCTTTCATTGTCCGGAAGACCTTCAAGCTTTTCTTGACAATTAGTCTCCTATATCAAAGGATACACATGATTCCTTAAATTGAAAATGCTGAGAATGTATTACAGCTGTTATATTATTTGCCTAAATGGGAGTTCATATGTGATACGTATTTTAGGTCTTTGCTATTCCTGTTACTATATATGATATTCTTTTTAGTACGGGTGTACCTCTCTCTTCTCTGTTCTCTCTTCATATATGCACGTATGTGTCTCATTAATATCTATGTATGTTCTTCACTGTTTTGTATATACGTGTGTTTCTTTGTTTTATGTTTTCCTTGTTTTACGGCTACTTCTTTGGTCTCTTCTACTGCTTCTTTCAAATCTCATATATTTCTTTACTCTTTTCTCTATTTTTCCTCTTTATTTTACTTCTTAGTATATGAATATTGCTCACAACATTTTTATTGTTTCCTTGAATGTTGAGGGTTTAAGACATCCAGTTAAATGGTTGAAGATTTTAGATTATCTATATTGACAAAAAGCTGATATTTGTCTATTGCAACAAACTCACATTGATGACAACATTTTGGCATACATGCAAAGGATGTGGGTTGATCAGATTATCTCCGCCCCAGCATTAGGTAAAAAGAATAGTGTGGCTATTCTTTTTTCAAAAAATCTTCAATTGCAAATTTTAGACAAACATTCTGATTCTGACGGCAGATTTCTCTTGGTTAAAGTGAAACTTGGTAATACGATTTTACACTTAATATTTATGGACCAACGGTTGATGATCCTAATTTTTGGTCTCGCATTACCACTGAAATTCTTCAACTTGAAAAAGTCTCCTTGATTGTGGGTGGCAATTTTAACTTGATTAGTGACCCCCTTTTAGATAGACTATCATCGACCAAATTTACACCTCCCAAAGTGTTTCACTCCCTCAAAACTTTATTTAAAAACACTAAGCTTGTTGACATCTGGAGACTACATTTCCCCACTCAAAAAGAATTCACCTTTTTCTCTAATTCCCATAACTCTCATTCACGCTTAGATTATTTGTTTGTGTCTGAAGACTTAGTGAAGTCTGTGACACAACCTTCCATTGGAAATATTGAAATCTCAGATCACGCAGTAGTTTCACTTAATTTACAAGTTAATAATTTTTCTGTCTCTCATTCCCGTTGGCGCATGAATGTAGATTTTGTCCTTCAAGATGTTCATAAAGATACAATTTTAACAGTTATTCATGAGTATTTCTTACACAACCCTGATGGTGTGACCTCCCCTATTATAAAATAGGATGCTTTTAAGGCATACTTAAGAGGGGTGGTTATCTCTATAATGGCTCATGAAAATAAGACTTTTAACACCAAATTATTACACTTAGAAAAACAGATTGCAAAATTAGAGCGATTATTTATATCTTCTCAAAATATTGTTATTAAAGCCACTTAGATATGAATATAATTCGATGCTAAGTAGAAGAGCAGGTATTCAGATTGCTAATCAGAAAGCTAAATTTGCTTTTAACGCAAATAAGTCAGGAAAACGTTTAGCTAACTATCTTCGCATCAAAAAAGATAGAAATCAAATTCATGCTATACACAAAGATAATGGTACCATTGCTGTGTCTACTTCTGATATTCTGGGTGAATTCCTTAAATTTTATTCTTCATTATACAATAGCCCAAATCTCCTTGATCCTCAAGTTATTGACAATTTTTTAATTTCTGCTCATTTACCGCAACTTTCCCAGTCTGATAAAGCCAAATTAGATAGTCTTATCACAACAGAAGAACTTTTAATTGCTATTCAATCACTCAAACCCCAAAAGTCCCCTGGTCCTGATGGCATTGCTGCAGAATTTTATAAAACTTTTGCTGATATTCTCACCCCTTATTTACATCATTTATTCACTACATTCACCCAATCTGGGTTACTTGGAGGCTCTTTCACTGAAGCTTTAATTATTGTTTTGCCTAAACCAGATAAAGACCACACTAAGGTTTCAAATTATCGTCCTATTTCCCAAATAAATCACGACTGTAACATTTTTTCAAAAATCCTAGCTACCAGGTTAGCTCGGATTTTGTCGTCCCTTATCCACATAGATCAATCTGGTTGTATGTCAAAAAGATTTTCTATTAATAACACACGGCTCCTCTTTCATGTTATTGATAAAGCTTCTACCTTTACTTCTCCTGCTGGCCTTCTTGCTCTTGATGCTTAGAAAGCATTTGATAAAGTTCATTAGCAATTTTTTTTCCAAATGCTATCTTCTTTTAATTTTGGTCGTAATTTTATAAAAATGGTTTCAACATTATATGGTTCCCCTTCTGCTCGTCTTTTTGTCAATGGTCAATTTTCAAATCTCTTTTCTCTCTATAGAGGAACCTGACAAGGCTGTCCATTGTCACCTCTTCTTTTTTTATTAGTAATTGAACCTTTCCTCTCTCATATTCGGAATTCCGTTGATATTGCAGGAATAGAAATAATTAACATTAGTCTTAAAACGTCTACTTAGGCGGATGATGTCCTACTATACCTTAGCAATCCAGCCACATCTATACCTGCAGTTTTAAATGTTATATGTGACTACTCTATTGTTTCTGGTTATACTTTGAATACTCATAAAACAGAATTATTTCCCCTAAATTTCCATTGCACACCTTCAGTACTGGAAAATACTGATATTATTTGGCAAAAATAGAAATTTAAATATTTAGGTGTACTCTTTTCATATTCCTTAAAACATTCTATTACTCTCAATTGCGATATTTTAATTACAAAAATCACAGATAAAATTCGCCAATGGTCCCCATTACAGTTATCTTGGTGGAGGAAACTTGAAACCGTTAAAATGGTATTAGCCCCAATTATTTTTTACACCTTATCTATGATCCCTGTACAGTTACCTCTCTGTTTTTATAAAAAAACTGGATAAGCTTATTTCCAAATTTATTTGGAATCATAAACCACCTCGTATTGGCCATACTAAACTTAAACTTTCCAAACTGAAGGGAGGATTTGGTTTGCCTGATTTTCTCAAATATCATAAAGCGTTTCTCTTAAAACAAGGTTCACTTTGGTTTACTTGTACGGACCCCGATATTCTCCTAAATGGTTACTGATAGAACGAAATTTAGTTTTTCCATTTCCTCTCCCACCACTTTTGTCCATGTCCAATTCAAATAAATTTGTTAAATCTTCCCCTATCATAGCATCCACCAAACTGAATATTACTGATTTTGATGCTTCCTTTTCGTTACGTATTTCAGATTCTACTATGATTTCTCTTTGAACAATCCTATACTAAAGTTTAATCGTACCATCACATTTTAGAAATTATGGATATGAACTGATATTTCCTTCCTTCAGGTTATTTATGAAGAAGGGGCTTTGTTATCCTTCTCTGAGTTACAAGATAAATTCATGTTACCGAATACCGAAGCTTTTAAATATGAAATTCTCTGTAATGTCCTACTTAACCCCATCCCAAATGTGCTACCCCAAGTTAAAACCTCTGATTCGGTAACATGTATTAAAGCTTTTTCAGCCTCCCAACATGCTGTCTTCAAATTTTACAAGCAGCTAAATTGTACAAGTGTTTCCAACTTAACTTTTTTAACCACTTTTTGGAATGCAGAACTCTTATTGAATTTTTCGTTAAATGAGTGGAGACAAATATGGATTACTAATATTGCAGGGTGGTTTCCTGTATTATTATCTCAAACTAATGCTTTTTTTTATTCAATTGTCTATGGACTCCTTTTAAATTATATAAGGCTAAACTTGTTGATTCTTCACTTTGTTGGCATTGCAAACATTATGAGGGTACTTTAAAGCATGTTCTTTTTGAGTGTGCAGTAATATTTCAATTTTGGAGGAATGTGTGGGCTATTATTGTTAAAATACTTCCTATCTCTGAGGCTCTTGCTTACAACATGCTTATTTGTAAATCTCATGTTTTATCATCTACCTTATTGCAGTCCCATTTTAATTTTTTTGATCTTCTTATTTCAATTACTATTAAATCCATTACCTCCAATTGGAAGTCAGCTGAGGCAATATCAGTCCAGGCTTGGTGGTCTTATATTACTTTTGTTAGATCTGGTGCCCAATTGTCTTATACAGGAACGTGTAAAAATACATTTTCATTTCAACAGTTATGGAAACCAATTAATGATTACATAAATACTTATCTATAGAATATTCAGTAATACTATTTCTTATTTTATAGACATTGTTGTATGACTAGTGTTTTAGGAAGAAGTCTTGTTTGTTCTGTATTCAATACTTATAATTTTATTGCTTCTATGACAATTGTAAACTTTTGGTATATAGATACTGCTATGCCAATGTTTTTCTTTTACTTTAGTATCGATCTGTTATATATACCAACATTGTATCATTTTTTGTTTTTGTGCTTGTTTGCAAAAACCCAATAAAATATTTTGAACTCAAAAAAATAACTACCCGCTCCAAGCATCTTAGTCCTGCAAACCTCTATTATGAGAAAAGAAGCATCCTTACCCCTTAGGGTATAGCTATTGAACAAATACTAAAGAAAACAATAACAAAAATACCAGCAAGCCCTGCTTATAAAAGCATGCGAATTAAGAAATCCCCAAATCTCCAATTATCCCTTGTGGAGCCACCAGTGACACTGCTAGCAAGTTGGGGCCCAATTCTTACAGTGAATCCATAAACTGCCATAAGGCTTTGAATCTTTTTAACCCCCCCCCACATGTCTCGTATATGCCTCCTTAAATTTTGTCATCCTGAGCATTTTATTCAGCCACTTTTCGAATATTAGAACCCTGGATGATTTCCAGTTCTATAAGATCAATGAACGAGCAACTATTGAGGCACTTGATATATACACCTGCCCCCACTTGCCAATCCCAGACCTCTGATTTCTATGAACAAACCTGAAGAGTGCCACCTCCGCCTCTGGGTCTAAATTTATCTGGAGCGCAAGACTAAGAGCTGCAAAGACCTTTTGCCAAAACTGGTTCAACATCTGGCAGGCAAAACAAATATGTAACCAACCTCCCATCCCCTATTGCTGACAGTGACAGCACCGATCCTCTACCACTGAATACATTCTATGGAGAGCCGCAGAAGTATAATAAGCCATACAGTGAGAAACAAAGGATATCCTCTTAAAATTTGCAGCCCTTAAGGCCTTATCGCCTATTGACAAAATAGAGTCCCAATCCACCTCCAAAATACTGCATGTGTGGACAGGCTGGTTTTATCTAAAAAAACGTTCCACTTGATGCCTTCCCCCCCTTGATCATGGAGTTATCTATACCAGTTAGCAATTCCCTTGAGTTTCGACCTCAAAAGTGATCGCATGATGGGGTGCAGCTTTAGACTAGATTCCAGACAGTGATCTTTCAAAAAAGAGTGATCTGTTGGAACCTCAAAAAGAATAACTTGCAGCGATCTCCACACCGAGCCTGCAATTCTTGCCAAGTGATTCACTTCCACCTTAACAAAAAATGGCTTACTTCTTTAAAGCTGTTAACATTCCAGAACCTTAACTGACTCTGTGCTATTGACACGCCTACATACTTACACTCCTGTAATGTAAGATACTCTATGCCTCCTGAAATGGTTTAGGATAAATAAAACGATTGAAGATGGGCACTGATTTCATATAACACCTTGTATCTAGTATTCTTTGGGACCTTGGCTGTTTTTATAAACACAAGTAACTGGGATTTAGCTTCTTGGATCATTTTACCTGTAAAAATAATGTTTGACTTTCCTCTTTCCATCTTTTGCCCTTGCTAGAACATCTAAAAAAGCTGCTTCATGATATGTTTGGACATGGGGTAACGCTAGTCCCTCTTGACATGTACCCAATTGAAGTACAGATAGTTTTACCCTAGAGGCCTTCTTGTTCCAGACAAAATGCATAAAAGTGCTTCTAACTCGGTAAAATTACTCTTCTTTACTTTAATGGGAACATTTGTAAAGAGAAATAACTGCAAAGGTAGAATTGACATTTTAATGAGCGCTACTCTACCCACTAATGTTAGGGGAAGAGGTGCCAATCTATCCAGCAATCCCTTAATCTTCTTGAACATTGCCACATAGTACAAATGAAAAAGCTCAGAATAGTTATTTGTTACGAACATCCCAAGATATCGAATCGGTTTTTGTAAGCTGGCCTGTTGCTGCCAGCAAAGAAGGAGCTCACTAGCTAAATAATTAAAAAGAAGCAATTCTGTTTTGTTCTCATTCATTTTATACTCCCCAATCCCTTTAGACCGTTCAAACTCATCCACTACCTCTTGGATGATCTGTTTCTCTGGCCTGAGATGTAAGATGACATCATCCACAAACATTTTTAATTTAGGCATCCCATTTACTGGGGCAATAATGCCCTCATTCTCTCAAATCTTAACTGCCAGGGGCGCTATAAAAATAAGTAAATACAAATAAAAAATTGGGGACAGAGGACACCCCTGTATCGTTCCCCTATTTATGTTTACCACCCCTGCAAGATTAGCATTCACATAAACCTTCGCTTGTGGCCCTTGGCACAGATTCTGCAGCATTGAAATGAATATGGCAAGAAAGCCAAACCTCGCCAAACCATAAAACATGCGTCCCAGTTCACCCCGTCAAATGCTTTTTCTGCATCGACCATTATTCCCGCTGCATGAGTCTGATTGAAATTCCTGGACTTCTACCAAGACTACAATCCAAGCTTTAGGACCTATATTGCACACAAGGGGGACCTAGCACCAGCAGCCTTTGCTCTATAAAGGAAGACATTCGTATCAGAGCCAGACTTAAGAACTGTTTACCACAATGGAGGCTCTTATGTGCTGATCAAATTCTGTGTGAGAGAGCTGCTAACAGTTAATGTCCTTCCTATTGCAGCCTGTCTGACAAAGTGTGTTCAGAAATATGACAGAATCACACCTACCATCAAAAAGATTCTGCCCATCCCACATCCAATTGAAAACATACTATTTCATCTATAAAGCGGTCCACTAAAACATCCCTCCATAGTTGCAACCAGTATTACAATCCCTAGTGAATCTGGCAGCTCCCTCAGCAGCATCATTGCCACCCGTGAGCCCGAAGGGGACAGAATCAGGACAGAAGACACAAGGCTTTTTTCTTTGACATACCATGAATCTCCAACTCCATCTCAAGGCTGCCCTCTCAGGCACTTAGCTTCCTTGTCTCACACTCTTTGCTACTGATTCCTATCGTTTCACTAGCCTTATAACTCTGTGACCTCTTTGTTTCTGTACAATCTTCTAACACATTTTAGACACGTTCTTTTTAAAGTTCCAAATACATAATTTGCACCATGTAAACTGAAAAGGAAGAGGCAGATTGGTGAAGTGAACTGGACTATGGTCAGGTTATGTTCTTCCTGTATACAGAGTGTTTATGAGAATACATCTGTACCCTAGGAAGCAACCTGTCCATCTCAGAAATCCTGATACATGGGCCTGTGACTGACAGAGGACGCTGACAGACACTGACAGGTGGAATATAGAGGGGGATAGTTATAGGAACCAGAAACCAAGGTCAAGGAGGCTGATTAGCAAGCAGACTTCTTGAGACAGGCTTCTTGGTTTCGCTGAACAAATGCAGCTAACTGGTTATATCAATGCAAGGAGATTCCTTCAGAAAAGAAAAAAAAGCCACATTTTCACAGGGAAAACAAGACTCTTTTCGGACTGGAAGAGGAGTATGCACCCTCACAATGAGTTCCTCTCTGCAGTCTCTGTGCTTTTTGACTGATTTTTCGCAGCATCACACACTAGAATCATGCTTGTACACTGAAGTCCCGTGACATGATATGAGACCCAGAGCAGGACTTTGTGGTCTGGAAGGGCACAGCTAGTGTCCCATTGCATGAACAGAGCCTCTTGCTGTGCTAGAAAATATTGTCAGTGGTAGTAGCAGATATTCGTAGTAGCGGGCGCAGGCCTTTTTCCTGTCAGCTATGCAGGTGGAGGGCCTACGGACCTCTTCTAAAAGAATGGTTTACCCTGCCTTTCAACCCAGATCCGTCGCTCCAGGAGTGGATGCCTCATAGGTGTGTGCTCTATGATTTATGTAACAGTGGGAGCATTGAGTGTGTGTGTCCGTGTGTGTGTCTGTGTGTGTGTGTCTGTGTGCGTATATGTAGGTGTGTGTGTTATGTATGGGACTGTAGGAACACACGACTGTATATTGGACGTCCTGGGTTAGAGTGGGTCACAAGTTGGAAGATGGAGAGAGCCTGACAGACAGAGGTGCAGATGGCAGAAAGCCCCTAAAACATTCGTGGTGGACTTTTAACTGCACCTGGCTCCCGTGAGAAGAAGGAGCAAGAGAGAAGCCCATATGAGATTTATTGACAGTCTCTGAATCCTCCCTGTTCCATTTTACACCGGAGTTGTGCACAATCATGTTTTGTGTATCATCCTGGCAACAGAAGCTGTACTCCTTTTGTTATATTAATCGTGCACATCTCTGAAATGGGGAAAACCTGGCTCCACTCTTCTGTCTGTCAAACCTACAGAACAACATGTGGCTGACCCACAGCTCAGGGAGTACCCAGTCTTCGTTTATTAGCCCAATATGAATATGGGGTGACTTTCTCAGATCAATGTTCTTGTGATCCCTCCCTGACTGGTCCTGCGCTGTCCACAGCTGGACTGGAGAAGATTACTGAGGCCCAGAGCATGTGTGTCTCTGACAGCGAGCCCCTTTCAGGCCAGGAACAGACCCGAAGTCCGACTAAAGTGATGTTGGAATTGTTGATTAGGAGGGGGCGGAAGGAAGCCGGTATGACCGAAACCCAAAGAAAGAAGAGGAAACCCAAAGGCCAACTGTCAGAGGAGCAGAGGAGGGGTGAGGAGGCACAAGTGCATACATTAAGAGAATCATCAGGCATAAGGAAAGGAACAATCTGCCTGTACCCCTTGTGGGTAAACAGTCTAAATATCGAGTTTTAAATATCGACTATCACAAATATCGAGTTTAGAATATCGCCTGTCAAAAATATTGACAGTCAGAATATCGTGGACAAGAATATCGAGTCTAAGGTAAGTAATATTGTTTTTAAAAATATCGAAGTTGTTAATATAGTTTTAAAAAATATCGAAGTTATTAATATCGTTTGCAAAAATATAGTTGTTAAAAATATCGTTGTTTTAGTTAGTGTTATGTATTTTAGTGTGTATTTTAAATGTATGTGCTATATTTTTTTGTCTAAGTATTGCATTTATTTTTTATGTATGTGTTAAATTTTTAGAAGTTACTAATGTTTTATATTTACATTTTGCGTTTTAGTTCCGTAGCGGGTTGTGGGTTTGTAGAGAAATAGGGTGGGAAGTAATTTAAATATAATTAATTGATTTTTAAATTTATTTGAATTATATTTTGCGTTTTAGTTCCGTAGCGGGTTGTGGGCTTATAGGGGAATAGGGTGGGAAGTAATTTAAAAATAATGAATTGAATAATAATTTTTATTTATTAGTATTTATTAACATTTTATTTTATAGTACTAATTATGGTAATTAATTAATTATTAATTGCCTGTTAATTTTTATTGATTAATTAATTGGTAAATATGTTAATTGTGTAATTTGTTTAGGAGCGGTTTGTGGGTTTATAGGGGAATTGGGGAATTGGGTGGGAAGTAATTTAATTATAATTAAACTATTAATATTTTTCATAATTCATATTTAATTAATTAATATTTAATAGTGTTACTTGTGGGAAATAACTTATAATTAAATATTTAGTAATTTGTTATTAATTATTATTAATTGATTGGTAAATATGTTAATTGTGTCATTTTTTTACGAGTCGGTTGTGGGTTGATAGGGGAATAGGGTGGGAAGTAATTTAATTTTAATATATTTATTAATATTTAATATGTTGTATTTTTTAGTTATGATTTTATAGTGTTAATTGTTTGGATTAATTTATTAATATATAATTATATTTTCATTGTTAATTGTTATTAATTAATTAATTGATTGATAATTAATTATGTTAATTGTGTAATTTTTAACCCCTCGCTATCCAACACTTTCCCTACTGTTGCACTCACTGGAGTGGGAATAGTAATTTTTACCCCTATGCTATCCAACACTTTCTCTACTGTTGCACTCGCTGGAGTGTGAATAGTAATTTTGAACCTCTACGCTATCCAACACTTTCCCTACTGTTGCACTCCCTGGAGTGGGAATAGTAATTTTTAACCCTGCGCTATCCAACACTTTCCCTACTGTTGCACTTGCTGGAGTGGGAATAGTAAATTATTCCCCTACGCTATCCAACACTTTCCCTACTGTTGCACTCCCTGAAGTGGGAATAGTAATTTTTACCCCTGCGCTATCCAACACTTGCCCTACTGTTGCACTTGCTGGAGTGGGAATAGTAAATTATTCCCCTCTGCTATCCAACACTTTCCCTACTGTTGTACTCTCTGGAGTGGGAATAGTAATTTTTAACCCGGTGCTATCCAACACTTTCCCTACTGTTGCACTTGCTGGAGTGGGAATATTAATTTTATCCCCTCCGCTATCCAACACTTTCCCTACTGTTGCATTCATTGGAGTGGAAATAGTAAATTATTACCCTCCGCTATCCAACACTTTCCCTACTGTTGCACTTATTGGAGTGGGAATAGTAATTTATTCCCCTCTGCTATCCAACACTTTCCCTACTGTTGTACTCTCTGGAGTGGGAATAGTAATTTTTAACCCGGTGCTATCCAACACTTTCCCTACTGTTGCACTTGCTGGAGTGGGAATATTAATTTTATCCCCTCCGCTATCCAACACTTTCCCTACTGTTGCATTCATTGGAGTGGAAATAGTAAATTATTATCCTCCGCTATCCAACACTTTCCCTACTGTTGCATTCGTTGTAGTGGGAACAGTAAATTAATTCCCTCCACTATCCAACACTTTCCCTACTGTTGCACTCACTGGAGTGGGAATAGTAAATTATTCCCCTCCGCTATCCAACATTTTCACTACTGTTGCATTTGATGGAGTGGGAATAGTAATTTATTCACCTCCGCTATCTAACACTATCCTTACTGTTGTAATTAATGTAGTGTAAAATGTAGTTTTAAGAATTAATAAATATTTTGATATTTTAATTTATAATATATATATATTTTTATTTTTATGTTACAGGTGTATGTATATATCCAAAGAAGTATGCCGATAATAGCCAGTCCCTTCCTTTCGACACCGGTGCCAGCAGCGGCAACGACAAGCCGCTAAATATATGCCAAATCGTTCATTTTCGGATAATCCCAAAAGAAGAACAGCGGCACACCAAAGGACAACACAATTAGTTTATTGTGTCCACAATGACAGCGTTTCGGCGTAGCCTTTTTCAAGTTGATGACCTGTGCTCCACCTCCCATAGAAATACAGGTCACAGTTTAATAAACAGTGAAAACATACTGCCAAGATCGCTTGTAACGCGAGCAAATTCACAATTCATTTTACCCACTTACAATGTCAAAACATGGCATACAATCGTTTGAATTTCACAACAATGAAACCTTCATTATTATAACCGATTATAAACCTATGATCATTATATAATCACGTGATGTATTAAATATTTCATCTGTAGACGCATACTTTCAAAATTTGTAATCACATTGTCAATCATCATGCTATGCAAAAATAACATATACATTACTTACTGTGTGGGATTGGTTCAGATATCATACCAACATTATATACACCCATATACATTTTTATATTGCACGTAATCCCAACTTGCCTTATTTCAATTGATTGGAAAATATGTGGCAGATAGCATTGCAATATGGCACAATCTATAATTCAGGGTTATGTACCCAAAATCAGTATCACATAATCCATATGTATATAGGTTTCTATGCTAAAATAGCCTGTGCTAGGTTCGGATAAAGTGCCAATGCACCAATATCATCCTATTATCCTTTGGTACACTTTCTGAGATCATAGGTTATGTACCCATAACCAAGCATCAATGTGTATTGCATATTCTATCAGCCATAGCTGGGTTCAAAAACAAAGTACTTTATCTAAAATCAATTTGGTATTCCCAAAAGTGCTTTCTACAGTCATAGGTTATGTACCTATAAACAAATATTATGAATTTAAAAAGAGTAACCATAGGTAATCTACACAGCGATCAATAGGCAGTAATGATGATACAGGAGTAATAGGACACGGTACAACGTGGTGCACTAAATAATAAAATAAGTGATGTGAGAGAAATTTATAATAACTAAATAAAGAAACAGGACACTGGCCTACAAACTAGGAAGTGAGCCATTGACCCTTATTCTTAATGGTAAGTTAGTTTTACATCACAGCTATCCACCTGTAGATCCCTACACCATGGATTCCAGAGGACGAACACATAAATTCAAACCTCAATGTTTGGCTGTTTATACTAAGCATGACTACCATAACAAAGGTCTATCTTGTTTCAAATTGTTTAAAATATGTGAAAGTGATTAAAAACATTATAGAACCTCTCATACCGGGATACTCAATGAAGGCATTTGTAAATTCAATACATTCTTTGTCCAATGTGTGTTGCTAGCTCCTCCCCACTATTGAGCCCATTAGGAATTTTCGTGTTGAGCTCAATTATGTATCTTGATTCTGTCACACGCAACATTTTCTCCCTATTCCCACCTCTGGGGTGTGCTAGAATCCTGTCAATTCCATAGAATGTGATCAAATTGGAATTACTGTCATGTTTCTCTAAGTAATGCCGCGCCACTGGGTAATTCAGATCCCCGTGTGTAACTGCCCTCATGTGCTGTAAGATTGTGGTCTTCAGTTGCAGTTTCGTGCTGCCGATATATCTGAGCCCACATGGACACTCCAATATATAGATTACAAACTCGCTGGTGCATGTTATAAATTTAGAAATTTGTTTAATCCTACCTTTATCAGTTTTGAAGTTGTCCCTACTCTTACTGTGTTTACACGCCTTACAGGAGTTACACTTGTGGAAGCCTTTCATGGTACCCAGCCAAGTTCCACTGCTTGGCTTACTCTGAAAACTGTGTACTAGATGATCTCTGAAAGATTTGGACTTCCTGTAAGTTATCAGTGGTGTTTTACCAATGCTCTTACCAATGATGGGATCCGTCTCTAGTAATCCCCAATGGCGTTTCATGGAATATCGTAACATCTTAGATTTAACATTGTATGTAGTAATCATTCTGGGAATATTCCCCTCCATCTTCTGAACTTTTTTACCAGAGAATAGGGCCTCATTATGTGTGATCTTATGTACTTTCTGTGCTGCAGAGGATATAGTTTTCACTTTATATCCCCTTTGTCTGAAACGTTGTTCCATTATTCCCTGTTCTTTGTGGAAAGCTCCTTCAGTGCTACACGTTCTGCGAGCCCTGAGAAGTTCCCCATAGGGAATGCTATTTCGTAAGGGAGCTGGATGATGGCTATTCGCATGCAGCAGCGTGTTTCCTGCTGTTTCTTTGCGAAACAAACTGGTAACTATCTGTCCTTCCTTTATACTGATGGCTACATCCAAGAACTCACAATAAGATGTACTCATATTGTGTGTGAAAGTTAGATTTAACTGATTCTTTCCCAAACTAGAAACAAATTCCTGTGCTAGCTCAACTGAGCCATCCCATATCAGGAACAGGTCATCTATATACCTGATCCAGATGGGGATGTGCTCAGTGTACTGTTCATTAATATCAGTGAAGACCACCTGTTCCTCCCACCAGCCCAGGAATAAATTCGCTAGGCTGGGGGCGAAACAAGTTCCCATCGCAACACCTGATTTCTGACGGAAAAGGTTTTTCATAGATAAAGATGTTTTGATTAAGGCATTGGAGCATCATATTCTCCAACATGGAGGTATGCTCCCACAGTGAAATGTGTCTATTTTTGAGGAAATATAGGCAGGCATCCACCCCTGTCTTTGATCTATCGATGTATACAGTGAACATACATCCAGTGATATCATAAGAAATGGCTCTTCCCACGTGACATCATAGATGCGGCGTAAAAAGTCACTGCTGTCTCTGCAGTATGATCTTAATCTTGTAACATAAGGTGAAAGAAATAAATCCCAAAACATAGAAGTATTTTCAAAAAGTCCTCCATTCGAGGAGACTATAGGTCTCCCTGGTGGTCTAGTGGGATGTTTATGGATTTTGGGCAAAAGATAAAAACATGGAATCCGTGGATTATCATTTTTCAGAAATAAATACTCTTCTCTGTCTAATAGACCTTCTGTCCACCATTGCATCAAAAAATTGTGGTAAGTAGTAATAGACAGCTTATACTCATCCCATCCAATTTCCTCATAACAGTTGAGATCCCTCAACTGTCTCATGGCTTCATCATTGTATTGTAAAAAATCCATAACAACCACATTCCCCCCTTTATCTGAGGGTTTCACAATAATATTGTAAATTATTCCCCTCCGCTATCCAACATTTTCACTACTGTTGCATTTGATGGAGTGGGAATAGTAATTTATTCACCTCCGCTATCTAACACTATCCTTACTGTTGTAATTAATGTAGTGTAAAATGTAGGGGCATATTAGCAAGGGCACTATCGCCGCTTTAGCGGCACTTTTGCCGCTAAAGCGGCGATATTTATATCGCCCTATCAGCAAACTGTCTCTAACAGCAGTTAGCGACAGTTTGCGGGCATTAGCGCCCGTTTTTTACCGCTTTGCATGTCAGCGATATTTATCGCTAATGACATGCAAAGTGGGCGTTCCGATGAACAAACCTGGGAAACACTCGCTAACAGGCCTATCGCCTATTAGCAAGGTGGGCCATGGCCCCAGTTAGCGACTGTAGAAAAGTCGCGCTAACCGAGGTCATCGCCATTTATTTAACACCTGCAATTAGCAGGTGTTAGCCATACCTAACATGGGGGTGGATTATGCTGATACGACCACAGGGTCGTATCAGCAAGGTGTTCTTCCTTCTCCATGCAACATTGCTGGTTTTTCAGCGATGTTTGCCCATTTCCCCCGCTATCGCTGGAATATTCATCGCCATAGCGCTAATCGTTGCTAATACAGCGTTAGCGTGGCGATATATTCCAGCGATAGCCAGCGATAAAAAAATCACGCTAAGCAGGGTTAGCGATGATTATCGCCTCTTCTTGCTAATATGCCCCGTAGTTTTAAGAATTAATAAATATTTTGATATTTTAATTTATAATATATATATATTTTTATTTTTATGTTACAGGTGTATGTATATATATATATGTATTTATAATTTTTAATACATTTCTAACATTTTATAATTTATTAAATTAACTATTTATTAATAATTATTAAGTAAATATATATATTATATTTTATATATGTATGTTTAATTTATTTTTACATTATATTTATTACTTATAATTTTTAACATTTTCTAATAATTATAAATATTTATTTTTAAGTTATATGTATTATTTAATTTATTTTACTTTTTTTTATACGAAAAAACCCTGATATTTTTAACATCAATATTTTTAACAACTATATTTTTGTTTCAATATTTTTGTACTTACCATGATATAGATAGGATGTCGATATTCTTGACATCGATATTTCGGTCCCGATATTTTGGGACCTCGATATTGTGGTGGTCGATATTCTGTCAGTGATCCCCTCTTGTGAGCTAATGTTGCTTTAGCCCCCCAATAATACCCCTGCTTGAGCTGTGCCATGCCGGCAGCCTACTCTGGAAAGATCGGAACCCCAAGGGGAGTCAAAGCCCCGACTTCCAAGACCCAGGTGGTGGTGCGCTCAAATACCTTAGGCCCGACTGTCCAAGAGTGAGGATCCTATTACAAAAGTAGCCTCATCACAAAAGTATCACCAAGCAAGACTGAATTGCTGTCTTAATTCTGAACTCTGCATAGCTGTTTTACCAGAGAAATGGGTACGCTGTGACAACTACTGATCCTAAATGAGACTCCTGTGAACTTTATCCTTGATAATCCAGGGCTGAGGCATACAGATGTTATAAACTCTTTGGTCTTGTTTGGGTGGGAAGTTTGTGTTGGACCTGTGCAACATTGTAAAGAGGAAAAACTGATGTTGGTGCTGTCCCAAAACCAGTGTAGTTGTTGTTCTCTCCATTGTTTCTCAGCAGCATGGTCCATGACAAAAAGGTAACCAAGACCTACTTGCATGCTTGTGAATAGAGCAGCAGGGCTGCTCAGAAGGGGGCACTTGGAGTGAGCAATGAGGTCAACAATGATGGGTAAGACTCAAAAGCCAAACCAAGAGCCATGACTGAATCTAAACATTGTTTTCAGTCACTAAAGGGGATTTTTTCCTTCTACTAGGGGTGGGAGGGGTTATCAAAGTTGGTAGGTCCTAACTAACAAGAATTAAGAACTGCCTAGAATAAAAGACTCAGAGTGCACCTGATTAGTTCCATTAAGATCCAGGAGAGAGATTTGGGGGAGCGGGCTCTGTTACACACAGAAGGTTTGCTTTAAAAGCATGGAAATACACCAGTAGCACAAGCCAGCGTCTTATGGTGACAGAGATATAGGGGCCGATTCCGATCTCGGCCGGTAGTGCTCCGAATCGGATTCGGATTTACCGGATCCGAATCGGAGCCCTGTTTCCCGACCGAATCGTACGCGGGTCCGGCCGAGCGAGTACGATGCAAGCGCCCGCGAAATCGCCGACCGACTCGAACGAGGCTTCAACACGCTCCGACCGACTCGCACGGACACGACTCGCACCGCGCTATGGAGACGTTTCCCGGCCGGGTAAGTACGATGCGCGCCGCAAGCAGTCCGACCGACTCGCGCCGTCCGGCTCAAAAGAGCTGTCAGAGCCGTACTTTGGGGGTCCGCGTCAGACCCCCTGTCACGCGTAGCCGCGCGAGTCGCACACAGGGGGACCCATGGGTCCCCCTACCTGTGCATGTATGCCGCGATGCGCATGGATGCGCACTCCGCTGTAGGGGCGCCCTTGTTCGCCTCGCACCCATTGAGTCAATGGGAGCCCGCGTACGCGTTGTACGACCGGCTCCCATTGACTTCAATGGAGTCCGACCGAATCGAGTCCGATAGCATGCGAATGCATCGTACTCGTCCGGTCGGACTGCTAGGGTCCGATTCGGTCGGAAATCTCTCCGGGTCCGGCTCGGTCGGAGAGATTTCCGGCCCGAATCGGAATCGGCCCCTAAATTGGGCAGATACCTTATCTGTGACAATGATTGTGTAGCATTATGCTTTTAGTAGAATAAGGTACTTTTGTCTTCTAAAAAATAACGCACTGGTTAGACGTTGATTTATTGTATGATATTATTCACTATGCTGGGTTCTGAGACTCTGACCTCACACCACATCCCTGAGTAAGCCTCAACTTTGCTACCCTGATGGTCAACTGTTAAAGGTGTGCGCATTTGATCCTCAGTTTTGGGTTCAACAGTAGATTAGACCCCCCCCCCATGACATCAAACTTAAAAGGCCTCAACTGGCTCAATTTGTGCTCCAGGGACTCTCAAAACCAGTTCTAACAGAAAACATAACATATAGTAAATTACACAGCTGGTGATGGTTGAAACAATTAAAGAAGTACGCCATTGTTTTTGTGTATAGGTCAAGTGCTTCAACAGCATGGGGGATGTTAATATTCAGAATGAAAAACATGACCTTTATTATTTGAACTTTGCTTGGCTAGAATTAATCAGGAAGACAGGAACCCTGTCATATCTAGATTACTGGCAACCTAGAGTGATGTTGTCTCATAAACATAGCCAGGATTAAGAAGAATATTACAGATAACTGTTGATTCCTAAGCTGGACAATAGATTGGCTGTGTTGTGTGACCATATTTTGTATCAGAAAAACAAGGCTGAAGCCCTGGAAAGCAGAGTAGTAGACTGTGAGGGCAAGCTGAAAGACCTCAAACTCAAACTTTCTGTCCCACATGACACAGTGAAAGTATACCTATGAAACACTAAGCACTCACATACAGTGTTGAGAAATGTAAAACAGGGACAAGTTGCAGAATGCTGAGAAAGTTCTGGAACGTTGGAGGCACAGACTCGTGTAACTTCATCTCAAGTTTGGCTGATGACCTCTCTAGACAATGGGAGCCCTAATTGAATTAGACACCTCTTACCATCTCAAAACAAGCAAGGGAAAGACTGACACAGGAAAAGTTTGAGGGCCGACCATTATCAGGGAATTCACTTTCCAAATAAGCAGTAAGAGACTGCTTGAGGCAGTGGAAAATAGGGAAGATGGTCTCTTCAATAGGGGTCTATATATTAATATTGCCTGAGATATTATGAACAAATTAATCCAGAACTCAACCAAAAAGAAGCTAATTGGGGAAAAGCAAGGCTAACACTGCCACCTTAGTTGAGGGTAACGTGGTGTGATATGAAATATTTCTTTTAGGATCCTGAGGAAGTGCAAACCTTGTTGAAGATGGTCTCAGTGCTAGTGGATGGAGAGGTGATATGAAATCTAAAAAGTTTAACAGGGTTACAACAATTCTTTTGTGTTGTTGGTGGTGTATTGGTAGGTTGTGGATCCTTCGGGGTAAACTGTTGATCCCTATGAATGGGAAATGTTATGTTACACACGCCGTGCCACATATAGTTGGAAGAGATACTATTTTTGAAAGATTGAACATTCGAGTTTCACAAAGCCAACCATTGCAGATTTCTAGACACGGAAATATGCAAAGGAGGTGTCCCAAGCTCAAATTCTGAAAAATAGTTTGTTATTGAAATATATGTACAACATACTTTCTGTTGTGATAGGGGCCAGCTTGCATTGTCTCTTTACATTTTTTACATTTCTACATGCACAAAAGAAAAAAAGTTAAAGAAGCATTTAAATCCGATCAAAATCAATATACCCACAAGTATGTTGTCGGGAATGAAAGCTATAAAAGTAATGACTTTTAATAATTTGTAAGGAACAGCACAATGATCTATTGACTCAATCTATAAATGAGATGTGTGTTTATAGGCTCATTATTTTAACATAATCACTCTGCTCCCAATGTTGTCAGCTAAGGAAAATGAGACACTAAAATGTCAGTGTTTTACTCCGGATCACAGTTTGATCGAGAAGCTACATGGCCATATGCAGTGCGGGGTGGAGGGAGCCTGGCAGGGACAGGTCAGCCCTCGTTAGGGGTTGACTAAAGACAGCTTTAACCCTATGTTGTTGAAGACTTAGGGGCCGATTCCGATCTCGGCCGGTAGGGCTCCGAATCGGATTCGGCATAACCGGATCCGATTCGGAGCCCTATTTCCCGACCGATTCGTACGCGCGTCCGGACGAGCGAGTACGATGCGAAATCGCCGACCGACTCGTTCGGGCGTCCCAACCTCTCCGACCGACTCGTTCCCGGGTCTAACCGCACCGACCGACTCGCTCGGACACGACTCGCACCGCGCAATGGAGACGTTCCCCGGCCGGGTAAGTACGATGCGCGCCGCGGAGCAGTCCGACCGACACGCGCCGTCCGGCTCGAAAGAGCAGTCGGAGCCGTACTTCGGGGTCCGTGTCGGACCCCCTGTACGCGTAGCCGCGCGAGTCGCACACAGGGGGACCCATGGGTCCCCCTACCTGTGCGTGTATGGCGCGAGTCGCTTCGCCACGTACCCGCTGTAGGGGCGCCCTTGTTTGCCTCGCACCCATTGAGGCAATGGGAGCCCGCGTACGTGTTGTACGACCAGCTCCCATTGACTTCAGTGGAGTCCGACTCGACTCGAGTACGATAGCATACGGACGCATCGTACTCGTTCGGTCGGAGCTGCACGAGTCCGATTCGGTCGGAAATCTCTCCGGGTCCGGCTCAGTCGGAGAGATTTCCGGCCCGAATCGGAATCAGCCCCTTATTGTCTACAATACATAAATTGGGTGTTGGGCTAGGCCCTTGATTGTGATTTTGTGGCTTTCTTGTCATTCCCTGAGAAGCAGCTCTGGAAGAGATAGTATGGAGGAGAGGCATGTGTATGAAGGACAACATTTCACACTGCAACAATGTAAATTTGAATGAAATAATATCATTGGCCTGAAATTGCGAAAGTAAATTTCACAATACAAATCTGACCGTATTTTAGGAACATTCTTGGCGTCCCAGCTGTGAACTAAAATTGTCAGCTTCACATACTTTTTATCTTATTCACTTTAAAAAATAGAAAAAAGTTCTCAATACTCCAAAAAGTTGAGGGGTGGAGTCAAAAAACTTGTGTCGATAGGCATAGCACAGAAAGAGAACTTGTCCGATAACTCAGAGATTTGGGGGAGCGAGAATGACATCGGAGGATGCAGACTCGTCAAGGAGGAGTGAGATCTGAAAGAATCAGTGCTCTTAAGTTACGCAGTTCCTTGTGTGCGTCATGCATTTAGTCCAGTGTTTTTCCATGGCATGCTGGGATTTGGTGTCCTCTTTAACCCATTACAAAATCAGGACAACATGTCCCACAATCAAAACAAAATTCTGGTCTGCATGACCCACCGTCGCATGGGACTAATAAACTTGAATGCTCTGAAGTATATATATTGTAAAAAAAAGACAATAAATACATAATGGCGAAACTTCTTAAACGAAAAATCAGTAATCCTCTCACAAGCCGCATGAACTTTGAAATGGAACGTCAGAGTTGTCCTCACAACTGTAAACCAGGATGCAATGCAGGACCTCCCTTTATCCCTATGCTCCTCTACCAGAAACCTGAAGAGGACTATTTCCAGCTGATTAATATCCATCTTGTAACTGACAAAGATGACGGAGGAGTCCGATTTGTGTAGCAAGAAGCTGACAGTGTGTCCCCGTCTGCAGGCTTGGAAGGACAGCTATGGAAAGTTAATCATCTCACAGTGAAAGAGACAACATGATGTGCAGAACCACTTACACAGGACACAAGTTAACAAAGAACTGCAAAGTATCATTGTAAGAGACACAAAGTTAATTAAAAGATAGTTAAACCTTAAACCTAGTTGTTTATTTGCTCAAAGGTAAAAGCACACTGCATTTGCTCAACAAGCATTGTGCTTCTACCTTTCAAGCAAATAAACAAAAGCGTTTTCCAAAATGCACACACGCATGAGTGTGTGCTGGCAAAGTTTAAACGAACATTGATTTTTATTATTGTCAAGAACATGTGTGTGCTTTAGAAACCTGTTAGAAATGGGGGTCTCAGGCGAGGGGGAGCAACCCGGCAGAACACTGGCTCGCCTACTCCGACCCCAATATCAGGCCTCATTTATCACACACTTGGACGTAGGTACGGATAGACCAGTGACGACCGGCCCAGGCATCACGCAAACTTTCCTTGACTACTACACCAATTTATATCGAACGAGGTGCCCGCCCACTGGACGGACCCTCGATTCATACCTTCAGGAAATAGTGATGATGTGGCTGGAACAGGGGCAGCGTGAAATTTTAGCCTCCCCGATTGATGTGGACGAAATCAAACAAGCTATAAAAGATCTAGCTAGCAGCCGAGCGCCGGGCTCCGATGGACGCACCGGAGATTTTTACAAAGCATTCCAAAATGAACTCGCCCCCCACCTATTGGAAGTTTATGACGAATCGTTCCAAGCTGGAACTCTCTCGCCGACCATGCGCGAAGCAATCATTACATTGTTACTTAAACCTGGTAAGTCCCCCCAAAAATGTCAATCATACAGACCACTGTCGTTGCTCAATCACGACTATAAAATACTGGCTAAAATACTAGCAACGAGATTAGCGTTACTGGTCGACACTACATTGTGCCCTTATCAAGCTGGCTTCGTGCCGGGTCGCTCTACCACACTCAACCTACACACACTCTTTTCAGTATTAAACCAGATGGAACCCACCTTACCCGCAGCTGCAGTAATGCTTGATGCCGAAAAGGCATTTGACTCTTTAGAGTGGCCCTTTTTAACTGCGACTATGCAGAATCTGGGGATTCCTTTAGGCTTTTTAAACCTAGTGAGCTTATTATATTCTTCCCCAGTGGCTCGACTTAAAGTAAACGGCCTGGTTTCTCAGCAGTTTAGCCTGACTCGAGGCACCTGACAGGGCTGCCCGCTATCACCACTTCTCTTCATCATCTCTATGGATCCACTAGCCCGCCATAGCCAAGAACGCCATCTACATCGCGGATTGCAGCTTCATACAGGCCCCCTCATTGCATCATTCTATGCAGATGATATTATGCTTTTTGTGCGTCAACCCGAGGAAAATCTGCTCCCTCTTCTTCGAGAAGTAGTCCGATTCAGGACACATTCCGGTCTGGTCATCAACTGGACCAAATCCGAAATTTTTGCTTTGACCCCCGGCACCCAACCATGTGAACTGGAATTCCCTCTGTGCTGGTGCACTGAACCACCAAAATATTTGGGGATATATTTACACTGTGAGGCCGCTGAACTTATTCGGCTGAATTACGGGCCGGCGATTGAGTGGCTGGATTCGTTAATTCATAAATGGACCAAACTTCCACTCTCAATCGCGGGCAGTATTGCTATTATTGAAATGGTAATACTCCCACGCTTTCTATACCAATTTTTAAATATTCCCTTAGCTCTAACAATGTCCTTTTTCAATACACTTCGCTCACTACTAATACGACTGGTATGGGCGAACAAACAGCCAAAAGTAAGCTGGACCACATTAACCATGCCTTTTGGGCGAGGTGGCTTCGGCGTACCCGATCTATATCTCTATTACTTGATCGCCCAAACCCACTTTACCTATTATTGGTACCATCCAGACGCCCGAGTACAATATCTTAAACCCGACAGATCACAAATATACCCGCACTCTCTATAGACGCTGTTACCGCAGGGTCTCCCCCGGTACCCAACAGAAATCCAAACTGTTCCAACCACATGCTGGGCATGGACCAAGCTACGTAAATATTTAAACCACACAACTCTCTACTCACCACATTTACCGATAGCTGACAATCCAGCGTTACCCCCTGCATTAGAAACACTCATGAAGAAAACTTTAACTAAGAACAGACTTTATAAGCTGGGAGATTTATTTCATGACTCTAGACCATGCTCTACCACGGAACTAACTGCATGCACCGCAATTACATACATGGACACATTTGTGCTGCATAGACTCCGCAGCTCTTTACTAAAGATACTGCCCAATCAATCGTCCGAGCCAGATGACTTCCCACCACTTACACTTGTAATTACCTCTCCGGACAACACACACCTGGTCTCTCGCATGTACCACTTGGCGCTCTCCCTTCGTACCGAGGTGGGCACCAAGACATGCATATCCTGGGAACAAAATTTAGGAGTAGCCATAACTGATGATATATAGCGTTACTGCTGCACACAGTTACGCTACGTCTCGTGTAACTACAAACACAAATTGCTACACTTTAAATATATACACAGAACTTATATCACTCCTATACTGATGGCCAAAATGCACTCTGAAATATCTAGTGCCTGCGTAAGATGTGGTACTCTTGAGGCAGATTTTTTTCATTTAGCCTGGACTTGCGCGCCAGTACACGCATACTGGATAGAGGTATTCAGGCGACTATCCACCATGGTAGAACACACTATCCCTCCTGCACCACTGACAGCCCTATTAGGATTTGTTAAACCCTTGAAGAAAAGTATCAGACGATATTGTGCTATTGCACTATTGGTAGCTAAACGGGAGGTTTCCCTACACTGGGGCAGAGCACAAACACCATCAGTGCAAGCATGGATCCGGAGCCTCACCTACTGTGATACTATGAGCGATGTGTACGGTACATTACTGCCCGCCACCTCGCGACCTCGAGATATCTGGCAGCCCCTCAAAAGTTAATTACAATTACACATTACAGACGACTAGCGCTGTCATATTTGCTCATTGCAATAAATTTGAGTATATACCGGTTTGGATGGCGTGAATAAGCTGAACAATGATTTAATACAGTACAGGCAAATTTTCAGGTATGGACTGTTCTAGTGGCAAGACTGTTTGGATACCCCCCGGGAAAATTATGTGATGCATGCTTCTTACACCGCATGATGTATATCCGCCCCATTGTGTTTACAGTGTAGGAATGTATATTCCTTATGTGCTCTTTTTTCTATTTTGTTGGTTGATTTTGGGTTTTGTATTATTCTCCATGACTGCAGATTGTATGGAACTGAGCAAATTTACCGTACGATAGCTTGGATCCCCACCTGTGTATGGGTCAACGATCTGCTTAGTTCCTGTACCGGCTGTTCGATAATTTGTTTTTCCTTCTAAAAACAAAAGAAAAGAAAAAAAAAGAAATGGGGGTCTCTAGTTGGCAGAGGTAGGTACCTTTGACCAAGTAGGGGCCCTTGCTTCTAGTCAGGGTAAGGTGGCTACACTCCTAAAATAACCCCTGCTCACCCCCTTGGTAGCTTGGCACGAGCAGGCAGGCTTATCTCAGAGGCAGTGTGTAAAGCATTTGTGAACACATACAGTAACACAGTGAAAACACTACAAATGGACACCACACCAGTTTAGAAAGATAAGTAATCTTTATCTAGATTTAACACAAGACCAAACGACAAAAATCCACAATACAGTATTCAAAAATATGACTTCCAAATGGTAGAAATAGCTTAGTTCAATGTAGATGGTAAATGCGACACTTTACTCTCAAAGTACCTTGGATGCGTAACGCAATACAAACAAAAGGGTCACAGGGAAGGCGATGCGTCAGTTCCTTGCTTCGGGGGAGGCGGCGCACCTGTTCCTTATTGCAGCGCAGGGGAGGCGATGGGTCTGATCCTTACCGGAGATGAGGCGAAGCGTCTGTTTCTTACTGTGATCCGGTACGATGCGACAAGATGACGCCTCGATGCGATGCGACGATCCAGTGCGATGCGACAAAATGGCGTCTTTGATGCGATGCGATAACTTGGATGCGATGCGTGCACGCCCGGCGGCCGTGCAGCAAACTCGATGGTTTCTTGAGCCGCGACAGGCCCTGCGACACGCTTCTCCGGTGATGCGACGGCGACCTCTGCGGCGGCAGCACGCTTCTCCGGTGATGCGACACGCTTCTTCCGTGATGCGACGGCAAACTGCTGCGGCGGCTACACGCTTCTTCGGCGATGCGACGGCAACAGCTGCGGCGACACGCTTCTTCCTCGTTGCGTCGTGCTTCCAGCTCCCAGCGACACGCAGTCTCGAGAGGGCCTAAACCAACAGCAGGCACCTCTCTGCAGGTAGAATTCCCAGCAAGGAAATTCAGGGGGAGCTGGGGGTCTTTGTGTCCCTGAGACTTCAGAACAGGAGGCAAGCTCAGCTTCAAGCCCTTGGAGATCTTCCTCAAGATGATTAAAGTACACACAAAGTTCCTTTTCTCCTTTCCTTGGCAATAAGTAACCACTGCAGGCCAACCCCAAACAGCAAACAGCACAGGGGCAGTCTCCTCCTTCAGCTTCCTTGGTTTCTCTCCTTGGCAAAGGTTCGTCTTGATTCCCAGAAGTGATCTAAAGTTCTGGGGTCAGGGCCCCAATATTTATACTACTAAATCCTTTGTTCTCTGAAGGCAGAGATTGTCTGTACCTAGTCAAAACCAGTTCTGTCCTCCCTGGTGCAGCTTCCTGGCAGGAGGTGGAGACAGCATTGTTGAAAGCAGACCTGGCCCAGGTAGGTGAAAGGAAAACTCCTCCCCCTACTCTCTATTCTGTAAAGGCTCAGGCAAGTGAAAGGAAATCTCCTCCCCCTACTCTCTATTCAATGTAGGCTCTATTCAGCCCAGCCCTGACTCATCAGACTGCTGGAGCCAAGGCCCTCTCCAGCCCCCTGTCACTCACAAACCAGACATGGAATACACAAACCTAGCAGAGGCATACTGGATGGTTAGGCAAGAAAATACCTACTTTCTAAAAGTGGTATTTTCAAATACAGAATGTAAAAATCACCCACACTAAAAGATGTATTTTAACATTCTGAGTTCAGGCATACTAAACTTTATTTTCCTATCATGTTCCCTGGGTCAGTTATAATTATAAGATGTTATAATCAAACTGCCCATTCTGTCCTATGGGAACAGATAGCCTTGCAATAGTGAAAAACGAAATTGGCTGTAATTCACTATCAGGACATGCCACACACATCAGGGCATGTCCTACCTTTCACATACAATGCACCCTGCCGACAGGAGTACCTTGGGCCTACCTTAGGGGTGACTAACATGTAGAAAAGGGAAGGTTTAGGGACTGGCAAGTGTGTGCACTTGCCAAGTCGACATGGCAGTCCCAGACTGCACACAGGCTCTGCAATGGCAGGCCTGAGCCACATTTTCTAAGCTGCTTCTGTGGGTGGCACAACCAGTGCTGCAAGCCCACCAGCAGCATTTGATTTACAGGCCCTGGGCACACATGGTGCACTGTACTAGGGTCTGACAAGTAAATCAAATGGCCAATCATGGAGTCACTAATCCATTACAACAATTTACAATAGGGAGCACTTGCACTTTGGCACTGAATAGCAGTGGCAAAGTGCCCAAAGCATCTAGACCAGCAAAAACGTAGCAAAAACACAGGAGGCAACAGCGAAAAAATGGAAGGGAGACCCACGCCAAGGGTGCCAGGTCTAACAAAACCTAATCGTTTATTTGCTCAATAGGTAGAAGTGTGCTGCATTTGCTTGAAATGCAGCATGCTTCCACCTTTCAAACAAATAAACAAAAGTACTTTCTAAAGCGAGCACATGGTTCTCTAAGAATGAAAATCAAAGTTGGTTTACCGCTGCCAACACGCGCTCACTTTCTAATATAAATAAAAGCAATTTGAAACAAGGAGATTCACAAAGCCTTTAATGTGCCATAAATCCTTGAGAAACATAAAACGAATAAAAGCTTCACCAACATGACAAAGGATGAAAAGAAGACCTACCTGAAACACAGACAGAAACACAAATAGTCTGCACAAACAAACAAAAATGCAGTCAAGTCAAAGGATACATGTAAGACGGGCATGCTCCCTGGGCGGCAACAACACGTGAAAAGGAAGGACATATAAGCATGATTAACCACATACAAGCCAGCCTTTGCAAAGGACACTTAAAGTTACCAGTTACAAGTGATGGAATGACTGTAAGCCCATAAAGTGAATACAACATGTCTCGAAGAGACAGAGCATTCGCTGCCTAGGCGAGACCTGAAAAAGTGTCAGTATAAACACCAATAATACAAGCTCAAAATTGTTGGGATAAAGTCTGATCGCCTCCCAAATGTGACCAATCAATTTATTTCACGTCATATTTTTCTCATATTCATATTAAATTTAAATGTTTATACTAAGTTCTGAAGAGCAAATTAGGAAATGATTCAATATTTTTGGTTTAGGGGCATTCGGTTGCCAAGAAAAATGTTTGTAAAATGTGACCAATCAATTTATTTCACGTCATATTTTTCTCATATTCATATTAAATTTAAATGTTTATACTAAGTTCTGAGGAGCAAATTAGGAAATTATTCAATATTTTTGGGTCTAGCCCAGGAACATTTTTTCTCCACTGCAATTTATCATGAAACATTCTGCGTGGCTCTAACTGTACTGCTTCTGGACATGAATCAGTTAGGCATCCTCAGCCCATCCAACCCTAAAAAGCAACCCCTGTGCCAGGCTAACCAGTGCCCAAAATAGGCAGCCCATTTCTGGGGAATGGGTTAAAAAGTTGTGAACTTCAGTTAGTCCTAAAGAAAAGTGTAACTCACAGCGTGTTAAACATGTGTAAATGGAGGTGATATACCACCGCATATCTTACTCTCTCAAGCACTGAGTACGCAGTTGTAGATTTCAACTAAAGTTTCTCCTCTGGGGTTCCCAGAAAAATGTCACAGACTTCATTTGCAAGTGCGGTGAGCTCCTAAACAGCCTTACTTTTGTAGTGAATCACAAGTATTTGGAAAGACATTCTCCACTTTTTTCAGCTGATACAAGTTACATCTGTGTACATTGTTAGAAATGGGGGTCTCTAGTTGGCAATGGATTGCACCTTTGTCCAAGTAGGGACCCTTGCTTCTAGTAAGGGTAAGGGAGTTACGCCCTTAGTCAACCCCTGCTCACCCCCTTGGTAGCTTGGCACAAGCAGACATGCTTATCTCAGAGGCAGTGTGTGTAAAGCATTTGTGCACACATACAGTAATACAATAAAAACACTACAAATAGACACCATACCAGTTTAGAAAAATAGTAAATCTTTATCTAAATAAAACAAGACCAAAATGACAAAAATCCAACATACAATAATCAGAATATGCACTTTGCAAGAATAACCTCAAAAATGCAGTTCCTTGAAATCGGTAGCTCCGTTGGGGCTACCGCGGTGCTGAAAATCCAACAGTTTCGATTGACCGCATCGGTGCGGACCAGCGTCGGTGTCAGAAGACTTGTAAACAGTACCTTTGGTTCTGGCCGACCGCGTCGGTGCTGGCCGGTTGTGGCAACCGTCGAGGTGTGAAGTGGAAAGGTGTGGCGTACGGTGCCCTCAGGTCGCGGTGCAGGCAGTGGCTCGGTGACAGTCATCCAGTGGCGCCGGTAAAGCCGGGCAGCGGTGCAAAGTGGGGCGGTGCTCGTTGTGGTGCTGACAGGTCACGGTGCAGGCGGCGCTGCCCGTCGATGGGAGCTGGCGTCGGTGGGCCCAGACTGCAATGTGGGGCAGGGCAGTGGTCGTGTGACTTATGGGCAGTGCCCCAAACCATGGTGCGGTCAGTGGCGGTGATGTCAGCTTGCAGCTGCGTCATCAGTGAGACCAAGGCGGCAGAGTGAACTGAGGCGGTGTGGAGTGCAGTGCCCACAGGTCACGGTGCAAGCAGCGGCTCAGTGGCGGCGATCACCGTTGTCTCTGAGCAACTGGAACACCCAGTTCCAGAGGCGGTACCAAGAGGAAGGTGACGTCTTTGTTGTTCCTGAGACTTCTTGAACAGGGGGCAAGCTCTACTTCAAGCCCTTGGAGATACTCAGCAGAAAAAGTTACAGAAAGTTCAGTCCAGTCAGTTCTTTGCCCAAGACAGAAGCAGCTACTGTAGGCCAACACAGCAAAGCACAAAGCAAAGTGGTAGTCTCTCCTCACAGCTTCCCCAGCTCTTCTTCCTGGCAGGTTCCTTGATCCAAGTGAGTTCTAAAGTTTTGGGGTCTGGGACCCAATATTTATACCACATTTCCCTTTGTTCTCTTGTGGCAAATAGTCTCTATTCTCAGTCCAAACCATTTCTTTCCTCTCTGGTCCAGCTTCCTGGCAGGAGGTGGACGCAGCATTGTGGAAGGCAGACCAGGCCCATTCAGGTGAAAGGAAATATCCTCCCCCTACTCTAAATGCAGCTCAGGTCTATTCAGCCCAGCCCTGACTCATCCATACTCTCTGGAGCCACTGTGCATCCCCAGCCCCTGTCACTCCAAAGCCAGACAGTCAATACACATCCTAGCAGAGGCACACTCGATGGCTAAGCAAGAAAATACCTACTTTCTAAAAGTGTATTTTCAAATACAGAATGTAAAAATCACCCTCACTAAAAGATGCATTTTAACATTCTGAGTTCAGGCATACTAAACATTATTTTCCTACATTGTTCCCAGGGGTAGTTATGTTTATAAGATGTTATAAGCAAACTCCCCATTATATCCTATGGGAACAGGTAGCCTTGCAATAGTGAAAATTGAAAATGGCAGTATTTCACTATCAGGACATGCCACACACATCAGGGCATGCCCTACCTTTCACATGCACTACACCCTGCCCAGAGGGGTACCTTGGGCCTACCTTAGGGGTGACTAACATGTAAGAAAAGGGAAGGTTAGGGCCTGGCAAGTAGGTGCACTTGCCAGGTCAACATGGCAGTACTAGACTGCACACAGGCTCTGCAATGGCAGGCCTGAGATCTTGTTGCAAGGCTGCTTGGGTGGGTGGCACAATCATTGCTGCAAGCCTACTAGCAGCATTTGATTTACAAGCCCTGGGCACACACAGTGCACTGTACTAGGGACTGACTAGTAAATTAAATATGCCAATCATAGAATCACCAATCCATAACAACAATTTACAAAGGGAGCACTTGCACTTTGGCACTGATCAGCAGTGGTGAAGTGCCCAGAGTCATAAAACCAACAAAAACAGGTCAGAAGCAGAAGGCCAAAAAGCGAAAGGTCTTGGGATACACCCGCTGGACAAGCCAGGTCTAACAGAGAGCATATGCAAGTTAGCACTGAATAGCAGTGGTAAAGCGCCTAGAGTCCTAAAACCAACAAAAACAGGGTCAAACATTAGAGGCCAGGAAAAAGTCTCAGGATATCCTGCTGAAAAAGCAGGTCTAACATACATTTTTCTGAATGGGTTGCAAGTTACATCAACCACTAGGGCGTGGGAAACTTTAAAAGAATTCCCTATAAAACCTTGGGGCATATTCTCAAGGAGCTATCGCCGAGTTAACAGCACTTTATCGCAGCCAAAGTTGTGATAAATTCATCGCCCCATTCACAAGCTGGTGTTAACAGCCCATAACACCAGTTTACCCGCGATAGCAGCCGCAAAAAACATTACCACAGATGACCCCGGCAACTATCGCTAATGAGATGCAGAGTAGGCGTTCCCGTGCAAAAAGCCGCGACAACACCACTCCTCAACATTCTCAGCGACCAGCCAGATCCGCGATAAGATCACAAAACATGCGATAAGGCGCGTTAGCAGCAGGAAACTAACACCTGCTCCGACCTGGTGCAAAGTCGGACGACAGCCTGCACCACAAAAGAGAGCCCAGCCCAGAGCCACACCTGAAGAACAACAGATGCCATGGAGCCACTGAACATGCGTGCCGGACACCCAAGAGGGCCACAACACCCACCGCCACCCCCCCGCCCCCCCGGGCTCCACCCCGGGCACCCCCACCTCCCCGGACCAAGACACAGCACATCAACTGCACGAAAACATGAACACGAGCACCCGCCTGATGTCGCACAATTGCAACAATCAACATACATGTGAGCACTGAAATCCTTATTCATACATACACCATTGAAAGACAAAACAAAATGTCACATTCTAATTTGTCACCAAACAAGAGTCATCATGGCGGGGCATCCCTGGACAATCTGTGACTCACAGCCTTCAAGACAATATCCAAGATAAGAAGGTGTGTCATGCACTCATCAAAGGACAGGGAGAGAGAGAAAGAGAGAGAGAGAGAAAGAGAGAGAAAGAGAGAGACTGAACAAGGAGCGCAAGGCCAATCAGGCCCTTGGCTCATGCAAACATGCCAACAGCTGCATGTGTCTCAAAAATCTGCGCACCACAAATCACAGGCCTGGCATCAAAGTCAGCGCGAAGTCCACATCACAATTAAGACATGCAAGCAGTAGTCAGACTAAAATCAGGAATGAAAGCTCCTTTGTCTCAACACACAAGGCCGAAGGCCAACCAAACCCCCGACCTTGGTCCTGAATGCGGCTGGCACACCCTGTGTGAGATACCATACCAGCCTCCGACGACTCCCACACCATGAACTGCTCTAATGAAACACCAACATGCCCACACCCCACACACAAACGCAATGGCAGGCATTCCCGGGCACATGCACAACCCCTGTCACGTGGAACTGTACCGTGCACGAATGCTGCATCTGTTGGGATCCCTGCCAATGGCAGTGTTGCGAATCAGTTTCCGTCTGAGTTTCCGTCTTGCCTACGTCACCTGCGTCCAGCCCTGGTTCCACTGTCGATCATGCACATTCGAGTGGCCCATGGAGGTCTGCCTATCCAACGCAACGGTAGCTGAATTGGATTATGACCAGACAGTGCGCCCCCTGTTGGCCCACGAACAGGAGTGTCACCTGGATAGCCGTGCATGGGATGCACTGATCCTTGGCGTATGTGCTGGCAGTTGCGCATGGGAGATTGCACAACTCCTCGTGTGCAGTGACCACATCGAGGCGCTCCCCTATTGGGCTGTGTTGCGGATTGAGGAAACGGCGTGGACTGAGCACATCTGCCAGACCAGTTAATGGATTGGCTCACCCTGGTGTTCCTTGAACCCGACAACGACGTACTATTGGAACACATTGCACATGAAGCTGCGCTGGCATTCATGGACGAGTAACTACGTTCCTGCAGCCACATCGGATTGTCACCCACAGCACAGGTCCCAACACCTTGTAGCATCATGGGGAATGCTCACATATCACACCACAACAGAGGACATGTCTGCCTTCGTCTGGACTCTGAATGCATGTGCGTGGAACTACGCGTGTGTACACACACCTGTGCAAGGTGATGCAGTCCCATGGTCAGAGCAGCACAGCGTCATTTGGCAACGTTACCATGTCGGACTCACTGCTGGGGGGAGAGTACACACATGGCAATGTAGCACGACATCTGAACTTGTCGGACCCTTTCACCTGATCACTGTCAGCAGAGCAGACAGTCGACGCAGTCGGGTGGCAGAGCACTATGCAGACCCCATGGGCTGTGAGTCGTGCCCCCTCACACGGGGCAATGGGCAGACGCCAAACAACACATGACTCGTCCAGCAAGGCAAGGTGGGCTGAGACCGTTGCCATCCGTGATGATTGGTGTTTATTTTTGCCTCCCCATTTCCTGCACCTCGACATGTTCCCATGCTGCGTGTAAGTGTCTTAAGCATGTCACTGCCTGTTGTGGTCGTTGCCTTGTCCGTACTGACACGCACATGCCAATAAAGTCTATGCAACACCACTGGTGTCTAACTGTGATGAGTGTTAATTCGATTGACCACACGTGTGCCACAATGAGCATCGTCCCTACACAGGGAGGAACTGACTGACGCATGTACAATAGGGGTGGGTCCCTTTTGACAGCTCCACCTCTGTGAGCCAGACATTGTTTTGGGATAGTTGCTGGCCGACCTGTGCACTTACGTGTCTTCAGCAATGTGAGTATGTGTCCAACCTCTGACCATGTTGAGCAATGTTATAAATCATAACAGAATGTGTCCACACAGATGTGTGTGAGTAGGTATGCGACGTGAAGTTCTGTTGTCACATGTGATGTAGGACATCACTTCTGGCCTGCTACCGATTTGGTCATTCCTACACACAGCCCTATTCAATACATGGACTTGTGCCTACGTTGGGGGGTTGTGAGATTGTTGTTAATGTGCAATGGGGACACAGCTAGTACTCAACTTCACAGTCATCCAATTGGCCATGTGTCTCGGGGATAAACATGCGCATTGATGTCATTTACCAGGGTGTACCTTCTTGTGCAATCATTGTCCCTACATCCAGCCATACTTCCATACGTGAGTGAACATAGTCATGACACATCTGTATGATTTCGAATGTTTTATTTACATTCTGGTGAATGACGGAGAGGGAGCTGTACATGGCCATCCAGGCCCACATAACATGGAAGCCCAGTAGTGGGCCAACCAGAGTCCTTTGGGGATTGAAAAGTGATTTGGAAGAGGGGGGAGTGCAGTCCGCTGCAGGATTGCTGTGTAATTGTCAAGCAGTGGAGATATGGCAGTCCGTGTCGGGGTCCGGGTGAATGTCGCAGAGTGTTCCGGGGGTCAGTGGAAGGTGTTGTCCCAGGGCATGATGCATAGGGTAGAGCCAGGCAGGGACAGGCCATATGGAGGTGATGGATGCTACAGCCTCCTTCCTCACACAGTAATTACCATCCACATCTTACTCCTCTGATACTTCTTCTGTGTCCGGTGTGTCCGGTGTGTGTGGCGGTGTAATGACTGCATCACTGTGTGCCACTGACACATCAGGGTGCGAAGGTGATGGGGCTGCATCACTGTGTGCCACTGACACATCAGGGTGCGAAGGTGATGGGGCTGCATCACTGTGTGCCACTGACACATCAGGGGTCGGAGATGTGTGTGTCGAGGTTCCTGCAGCAGTCATCTGGAACAGGCTCAGTGGCAGCAATGGCAAGATGAGGATCTGCAAGGCATGGAAGATCGCAGCTACATCTCGCTGGTGTTCAGCAGTGGCAGCCATACTTCCAGCCTGCATCGGCTCCATGGTCTCCATTGTCCTCCGCATCTGTGCCAACTCTGTGCTGTCATTGCTAGAGCCTGTCTGCCTAGACAGTTCTTGTATCCGAGTAATGGACCCAGCGATGTCAGCCAAGGATTGTTGGTGAGCATGGTGCGGACAGTGGGTATCTGTTAGGGACTGTAGGTGCTCCCTGATGGGACTCAGGCACCCACATATGGCATCGAGTTTGGCTGCCATGAGCTCGAAACCCAGCCGCAGCTGATCTGCCATCTTCTCCTGGCACCCTAACACACGGCGTTTGAAATCCATGTGTTGGTCGTGGGGGTCCTGGGAGGCAGCCGTGGTGGTGTGTGCTTCCTGCTGTGTGGTCTGTGCAGGGTGTGGGCTCACCGCGATGCAGCTGGGCTGCCCTGCCCCTGGAGGTGGGGTGCGGAGGCTGTCCACGAGCCGTTGGAGTGTGTCTGGGCAAATGGGCAGGGTGTCCTCTTCATCATCACTGAAGAGATGTGTGGTCTGCTCTGCAGGAGGTGTTGATTGTCCCTCTGCAATGTAAAGGGGAGATGCAGGTTAACAGTGTGTTCCATGTATGTTGACGCATTGTAGATGTTTACATTCAGACTGCATGACGATGTACATTGTGACTGTTTTGGTGAAGCTGACTATTTGATGGGAGTCAGTGGACATTTCAACTACATGACGGATGTGTGGTTGTACTCGTACATTATCATCTCACAGTGTCATGCATTGCCAGATGTGATTGGCCAGTTTCTACGCACGAGAGGCACCAGTTGTGTCCCACATTGTGGTCAATGTTGATGTACTGTGATTGCTATGTGTGTGTGCTGCATTGTTGGCGATTCGCCCCTGCAGCTCTGCATTGGCGGACCCTTATCCCTTTGAGTCGGTGTGCATTTGACTTGTGTGCTTTTCGGGTGCTGGGATGTTTGCGACTTGGGTCATTTGTGCTACTGGAGATATTTGGTACTCTTGTGCATTGTTTGTCTGCAGATGTGTTCTTGATGTCATGGGTCCTAGGTGCACATGGATGTGTCAGAGTGTGACCTGCTCCTTTACGGATGTGGTCCACACTCAGCCACCTCAGTGTCGTCTCGTGCACCATGTCATGTATTGTGACTTCAGCCATGCTATCTGTCATGGAGTGTCACTTGTATTGTCAGTGTGGCTCACAGAGCCGCTGCTTTTCTGGATTCAGCACATGTGCATGGGTAGGTTGTGGCATTGGTGATATGGAGGGGGGCCCATTTGCGCACATTGTGGACGGGGGCCTACTTGGTGTTTCTATGTGTGCTGCAGTGTGCCAAGGGTATCAGGGACATGTTCCACACTCATTGTGGGTGTGCAGTGTGCTGCACATGATTGTGCATGTGTGCCATTGTGCCCATCTGCCCCCGTCCCCCAGTCCCTGGTCGGTTACTCACCCTGTTGCTGTTGGGTCAGGTCATATCGGGCTGTGTCCAGACCCCCAACTCCTTGCACCGTCTCCACACTGATGACTGTGGCCACCATTTCCTCCAGCTCATCCAGCTCCTCCTGTGGCTCAGGACTCCCACCTCCAGTCGCCTTTGCTGCCTTCATGTTGGCAGCGAGTTTCTGTTTGGTTTGGCTGTGCACTTCATGCCAGCGCCTCTTGACCTCCTCGACACTCCGACTGCATTCACTTTGGTGAAGATGGACTGCCATATTTCCGTTTGTGTTGCCAATGATGCAGTGGAGGTGACGAACAGTTGTTGGTAGTGTTCTATCACCTCCGTGACGGTGATCCGGTCTTCCTGCGGACTGAACCCCGTCTTCCTCTTCCTCTTCTCCTTGCCCTCCTCCGAACACGGGGTTCCATGCTGGTCTTCCGTGGGGCTTGTGGAGTTCGGCTTGTCCTCTGCACTCGGTCCGGGTGCATCCATGGTGCTACGCAGTTTGGATTGGTTTTGGGGTTTGTTTTTTTTGGCTTTTATAGTGCATTTTCATGCATGACGCGTGGGTATTGCAGGCCTGTCGCTGGTTTTCGCTGATTTTGGTATCGCGCTTTGTGGCATCGCAACTTTTTGGGCGTTCGTGTTTCGCATTTTTTGTTTGTCACGTTGGTTTTTACTCGGTCATTTGGCGGGTTATCATGCTGATATCGCATGGTGCCGCGGGGTTGGGAATTGGACGTTAAGATGGTGTTATTTTCTCACGATGGACTGCGATATGCAAAGTTGCGTTCAGCTAAATTTGCGATGGTTATCACACATTCTTGAGAATATGCCCCCTTGTGAGATGTTTTTAATCATGGCATAATCTTCATGGAGCTTATGTATGATGCTTGCAAAATAAAAAAGCAAATAACAGGTGAACATATCTGCTAGAAGTAGAGTTTATTTATAAAACAATGTTGGTGGAAAATTAACATATTTAAACTTTTTCTGCGAGAAAATTCTGATTTGTTTGGCCTAAAACTACACATTCAGGTGAAGTTGAGCAGCTCGGCAAGGAGCAAACCACTATAATTTCAGATTTTTCAATTTGTCAAACTTCAAGAGTGCAGTTCAAAACTTTGCACATCCTTACCAAATTTCACATTTGCCACGAGGATTCCAGGAAGAAAGGGAACTTGTTACAGAAAAAATTACAATTGATAGAGGAAAAAAGGCATTAAAAAGATGTTAGGAAATGTTCTAATGGTGACGCATGCGTAGTTTCAACAATACAAAATATACACATGAAAAGGGATGGGAAAAAGGGTGTCAATGTCAAATAGCTTTTTTTCATGAGCTTCTCTGATTTGTGCTGGGTACCTACAAAACACGTAAGTTACGCATTCATAAGTGGCCTCCTTTTGTGCATTATTCAAACAGATTTAGAATCTTACTACATCTCCCAAAACTCAGCGATGTGGACTGAAAATGCACTACTGGCTAAAAATTGTCCTCGTGACCTGCTTCCCAGATGGATTCCCATTTGGCAACCCAGTGGCGTAGCTAGGCACTCTGCCGCCCGTGGCGGTCCCTGCCTTCCTGCCTTTTGCCGCCGCGCTGAGGGGGGGGGTGCTGGCGATGATTTTTGCCGCCGCCCCCGAAACTCGTGCCGCCTGTGGCGCACCGCCCCCTCCGCCCCCCCCTTGCTATGCCAGTGTTCAACCCCACCTCCCTCCTCACAGAGCATTAGACAGGGAATTATTTCTCGACGGAACTTAGAAATTGCTGTTGCCGAAAACATGCAGTGATTGTGCTGCAAAGACCTCTGGTATTATAATGCACCACAGCACTCTTGCCTGCCTATGTTCTTTCTCCTGTTGCTTCACATTTTAAGGAGAGTGAGAATGAATGCTTTATAACATATGTATGGCAGCCCTGCTGATAGAACGAGCGCACTGCCAAAATAAATAGAATTCTGTTTCCCTGCGGAGAGGTTTGGGTACTGATCATAAACAGTACAGAACCCTGCAAAGGAGCATTTGTATTGTTCAAGAAATGGATGGCAACCCTTCTTGAAAACTAAGCATGAAAAATACAGCAGACCTGAGTTCTGAGGTGTTGTTGAATATAAAAATGGGAACTGGTTGCTATATGTTGTTATTGATATTGAAAAACATAGTAGTCCCATGGAGAACTTTTGGTTTGGGCTCATAAATGTATGTAGCTCTGCAGAGAAGTTTATGTACTTCCATTAAATGTATAGAGGCGTGGGAGTTCTGCTGAAAAGCTTTAGACCAGTACCTGTACCGGTACATCATCTCTGCTGAGGAGTGCTAGTGTTGCCCAGTAAAACCATGGGGGCTTATTTACAAGCCCCTTGCGCCACTTTTGCGTCATTTTTAACATGGGAAAAGTGACGTACGGGTGGCGCAAGGGGCTTGTAAATATGCTCCATGGTATAACTCGCTTGCACTGCGCAGTCTAGCTGTGAAGTACTGGTTCTGTCACACTAGATAGCAGCGCTGCTGAGACAGCATCGTACCGTTCAAATAAAACTACAGCTGCCCTGCTGGGAAATGTGGTTTCTGTCGATAAAAGTATAGCAGGGCTTCTGAGAAGGACTGGTAGTATTAGGGGGTGACATGATGTTCTCCTCAAATAAATATCAATCAAGAACCCTTTGACCCATGAATAGACTCTGTTGGCACTGCTTCCTTCTTGCAGCGACAGGGTACTTCGGGGCATATAATCAAGGCCCCGCGATAAAATTATCGCCGCTTTAGCGTCCGTTTTCGGGCGAAAAGCGGTGATAATTTTATCGCACTATCAGCAAGGTCACGCTATCGTGTGAATCCATGCCTTAGCGCCCTTTCCCTTAACGCCCAGCTTTGCATCTCTAATGAGATGCAAAGTGGGCGTCCCTCCCCAAAATAACGTGAGAAATGTCGCTAACAGACATTTCTCCTATCAGCAAGCTGATCGCTAACCTGCGTAGCGATAAGAAAAGTAGCGCTAACCGCGCTACTTTCCTTACGCCTGCTTTCAGTCTGACTTAGCCATTATATCCAATGGAAGGTGGATATAATGGCTAAGTCTGCCCTGCCCTATCATCAAGCTATCGCCAAACGTGCGATTATCGCTGGATTTCCAGCAATAATCGCACATTTGGCAGCTTGCGCTGGAATTTTATCGCTTTGGAGATAAGCGTCGCTGATAGCGCGCTATCTCAGCGATAAAATCCAGCGATAGCCGGCGATAATTATCCTAGCGCTAAGCGCGCTTAGCGATAATTATCGCCGGCCCTTGCTGATATGCCCCTTCGTTTTTTACCAGCTCATCATGTATTAACTCACCCAAACTTCCCTTCATGATGAGCAATAATCTATTCCTATGTGGTCCCCATCCCCTGTGTGGTCCGTACATCTGACGATATTCTAGGTAGACCTATTCTTAGGTCCTGCAAAGTGACTTTGGTGAGATGTTCTGAAATTAAATTAACAAACAAACATCCCAAGAGCTGCATAATATGCAGGTTATACAGACTCAGCAAGATTCCTCAGTATGTTTTCCCCATTTCCTGCACTAACAGAAATTACCGATGCTTTATGTAGTCACAGTACAGAAAAGAGAGTTCCAGGCAGTACCGGCATTTGTGTCTGAGCAATGCAAGATACAGAGCTCCCTAGTGGCACCAAAGACACACACAAAAGAATGCGAGCATTTTAGCTTGAGGAATTACGGCATGGGTACTCACAAACATTTCCCCAGGGGCCGCAAAGTGCTGACTGTGGCATTCCAGGTGTGGACAACAAACCGAGCCTTCATGTGACTTCTGTCTGCCACCTATGCTCTAGTCTCATGCATCAAGAATTAAAGTCAAAGCATTAACTTAGAACGTAAAACATGAGAGGGAAAGAGATACTCATCTGGTGGCTGAATTGCAAAATGTGAAACCAGAAAACCTGGTATCAGTCCTGGCTTCCCCACTTGATGAAATTGTGTGATCCTAGACAATTTGTGTAATTTCACTTTGCCTCCTATTTCTTCATTAACACATATGGGAGCCCCTTAAAATACATGAGTTTAGGAATAGGATATGTACAGTACAAAACCTTCTCTAGTTTTATTTAATAAACTATAATGCTGTTCCAATTAAATAACAACCAAGGCTACACACAAGGTGCACCTGACAAATGCCTTCTCTCTTGGTTCACTAATAGCATTCTTTTCAGAATGGGGGAGGCATGAAAGTTACCAAGATCATGTTTGAAAACTATCACTGCTAATAAATGCATCTCAATGCAATGACAATCTGATCTACTAAGGTAACATTCTCTTGCATGTTTATAAAATACACTTGTTTGCAGAAAGTTAAAAACTAAAGGTGTCTTTAAAAATAAAGGTGTTCCTAACGATAAGTTGTCTAGGGCGCTTTCTTTTCTTCCTTATGGTTACCTTATGTGTAAAACGTGTAAATAAAATATGCCTGTTTATTTTGCAGCTTTCTGAATTTTCCAGCTCTGTTAAGTGAACAGCAGCTCAGTGCTGCTGTTCACCAGGGGGCCGCAATTAAAGGTCAGGAGGGCCGCATGCGGCCCCCGGGCCTTACTTTGAGTCTTCCTGGATTACGGCTTTCTACACCAGTCTAAACAGCGATTACATTGCAAGCAAGGAGAGAGAGAGCGAGAGAGAGAGAGAAAGAGAGGAGAGAGTGAGAACACAGAACATTAAAGGAGTTTGCGTCCGCTCTGGGGCGCTCCCATCACTCCAAAAGCATCAGATATGGAGGTTTGAATCAAGGGTGGAGCCGCTGCCTGGCCTGATTCTTTCTCTTGTGACAGAGACTGAGTCAACACTCTTTAACTAGGTCACCTGTTGCCCATATTCTTCAGAAATGGCATTTGCTTACCCTCTCTAGATGTCCTGCTGCTGAATGTCCCTCAGCATGTGTATAAGGGACACTTGCCTGTATACCCACGGCTATGTGGGCATTGTGTTTCTGTGATGAGCGTTCATGTCCTTGCATTAGTGCCCATTCTTTAGAACGGTAGTGACAATACGTCCAGTGTGCACTGATTCATTTTGTCCAATTCCCATAATTAGCCATCATTTTCACATATTTCCCCATTGTTTCCAAAAAGAGAGCACCTCTAAACCCCCAATACAATTGTTCTTAAATCTTATCCATTATTGATCAGTGATTTTATCCAGTGTGAAGTCAAAGGCACAGTTTGCCAATATAAATAATACAAGACATAATAATGACAAGCACAAGTCTGAACATTAGAATCAGGCTGTCAAGTCCTGAATAAGCTTCAAAGATTCCCTGTCAGGCCAAGGACAGCTAAATCATGTGTGTGTTGGGGAAGAGGGGGCGGTGGAAGAAAAGAACCGCCTCGTCCACATAAACCTTGAACATATCTCTTGTATCATTCAGGTACTGCCATATTTCTACATGGTGAAATGTACTTGGTCACAGTAGCAGCAAATGTTGGTCGCTGTGACCTTATTTGCAAAAGTAGGACTACAGTTACAATTGTGCAAATTCTATACATATGTTTAAGTAATGCCGGGGAAGTCATTATGTTTTTCGAGCATAAACCATTAGCAAGAAAAAAGGAAATGATATATCGCAAAAGTGACCTATTTTAACTATCCTATTTTCTGTGGGTGCTTGAAAACAGCACACGAGCGACCGCGTGGGCTTCTCAGAGTGCTTGCAGCGTTCTCCTTTTCAGTGACTTTGATCTTACAGTGATATCAAAAAAGAAGTGTGCAAGTGTACAGCGAACAGAGCAATATATATAACCTTACTGAGTTAAATGGAATTGCTGGTGCATATTCTTCTTTTCAAATATAGAGCAAATTACAAAATGGAACACACTTTATTCTCAGCACAGAAACTATTTTACCTTGTGCCTTGCTTCTCTGCTCAGTGGAGAGGCACATATTTTCCTCACTGCACCAACAGTGCAAATGGAGCAAGCACGGGACAAATTATATAACAAAATTTGCTCCTCTTTGGTGAAGCTCTCTCACCACTATTCACAATTGGCAATGCCTATTTCACTCGAGGCATCTTCCCAGAAGTTTTCCAGACAGGCCAGATCCTCTTACTCCCAATGAAACGTATACAATACCTTGATGGCCTCACCACATGCCAGCCCTACTCTTCATTCAGCTCCAAGATCACGAGTGCTAACAATCTCCTACATGGCAGTCAATCTGCATTCAGAAAGCATTGCAACATGGAGACTGCTACCTTATACATTGTAGAATGCGCTCCTGAGCACAGATGAAGCTGACTTCTGGCTCCTGATATTGCTAGACCTCTCAGTTGCCTTCGACAGAGTCGACCATGACAGCTTCACCCACAGTCAGGAGCCTCAATAGGAATCACTAGCAATTACCTGGTTCTGCTTCTACCTTTAAAACTGACACCTGTTCATTCACATAGGTACCTTCAGATCCCCAAAGATTCCTATCGCCTGCAGAGTCCTTCAGAAGTCCTTAATGTCACCTGTCATCTTCAGCTTCTCCATGGAGCCTTTTGGGGCTCTCTCTACTCATGGATAACAGCATCAAAATTCACCAATATGCCAACAAGACATAGCTCTACTTGAAAGTCTAACCTTCTTCAGAAATCCAAAATCTCAAACACTACCTGCTTCTCATCCAAACCTGGATGTCCAGAAATTACGACCACTATGACAGAATCCGTGCTACTTACCAAGAACAACCAAGAACCAGTACAGCCCTGGCTCATTGACAAGAATCTTGATAGCTTCCAATCCCAGCTTTGCTAAACGCCTAGTCACCTGGATTCTGCCTGGACCCCAACCTCACCCTTAAGGAATACATTGCCAAAACAACAAAGACAGCCTGGTACCAGGACTCTCTTCTGAAGAAAGTGAAACTGTTTCTTCCAGAAAGTGCTTTCAGACCTGCTGTTCAAGCCCTCATCCACTGGCATATGGATGATGATAACACCTTGTTGCATGGCCTCCCAGACTCCACATTAGCCAACCTTAAGAGCATCGTGCACACCGCAGCATATCTCATCCAGGCCTTAAAAAAATATGATCACATCACTCTGATTATGATGTAACTCTGCAGGCTTCCCTTCCCAGCCAACACCATTGTCAAAACCAGTTGAATCATTTACAAAGCCAACATGACCAGCACAACCGCTCATCTTGCAGACAAGCTGACCACCTGTGGTGGCTCTCAGCACACTACAGGCGGGACACAATCGGACTAAAGACTAAGAAGAGTAAAAAATAAAATAAAAAGGCAGCAGGCCTTTTGCAGCTGTGCACCAGGATCTGGGTATTCATCAGGATCTCACCAAAGCTGCTCCAATTTGGAAAACTGTTCAAAACACACTTCTGTATAGAAAATGTCATCTCGGTGCAGTGACAATGTACTTCTACTCCTAGAATCTAGCTACCTCTGTGATCATTGATACTCATCGACTGTATATGTGCCTTTGACCCTGTATAGAACACTGCTGCTTTTTGTCTCGGCTTATGCTATACAAATCACATACGTTAATATATACAAACATATAACACAATTAAGCTCCCAGAAGAAGAAATTGATGTGCTTCTGGTCAGTGGTGGTTAAAACATGTCCCCCTGCTGTAAAGGAAAGCAAAAGAGGGCAAAGCAAATTACAAAACAGGACACAATTTTGGCCCCCAGCAAAGGAAACTATTTTACTTAGTGCCCTTAGTTGTTCTCTGCTGAATGTATGCTAACACGTTTCTTCTGGTGCACAGTCAAGGGTGCACATAGAACAAAGCAGAACAAATCAAAGTCCAAAATAAAACACACCTTCGCCCCCAGCAGAGCACCCTGTATTACCTGGTGCCTTGTTTTTTTTTAACAACAATCTTATGGGAGGCTGGCCCATTAACCCAGGAAACCTGGGCAATGCACCAGTGGAAAGAACAGTGATTCCTTCTGAAAATACCCTTTAAAAAACCTAAAGGGTAAATGAGTTGTCATGAAATGATTTAATGTCATAAAGTAATTTGGTATTCGGGTAATGTCTGCAAGCAGCATAGAAGAGACATAAATTCAACCAAAACTAATTATACACAGCCTGCAAAGGAACATGAGGCTATTAGGTCAGAGCTCAAAGGATCTCAGAGTAGGGCTAAAGATGCGCTGGATTCATGCACGCTTTTGTCACTCTGCTGTCTGTCTTACTGGAAGCTCTGCTATGTTTTGGTGATATTTTCACTGCTCCAAAGGTAATTATTGGCCTATGTCTTTTGAGATGATTGTTCCCGGTAGGCTCCTTTGAACTCCGACCTCTAATTGTGTCATGTTTCCTTGTTTGCCGCATATAATTAGACTTATTCCTGACGAAAAAACGATGTATTTTTATGCAAGATAAGCGTTCTCCTTGCTCTGCGTCTAACTTAATAGATGCAGCTATTCCCTTTACTACTCACAGGTGCTTCTACATAAGCCTCATACGATTACATAAGATAAGACACTAACAGGTCTTACCTGATTATTTATCTTCTCTATGGAATATTCATGCTACTCTTCTCTTTCCCCCTTAGAATAAGTAAAGTTACTAACAACATGCATATTGCACATGGCTGTGGTTTTGCTTGTGTCTTTTATTATTATTATTATTAATTGTATTATTGTGTCTTGTAGAGCGCTCAGCTACCCCATAGGTAGAATGGATCGAGCCCACATGTTAGAACATCCAAGTTTTCAAGTTCTTACGGAGCACAGTAAGTGAGGTGCAGCTACGCAGAGATTCTGGGAGGGCATTCTACAGCTTTGGGCCTAAGTGCGTGAAGGACTGACATCCCATGCACGCTAGGTGGACTCTAGGCACTTTGCAGCGGGACTGGGTGGGGGATCGAAGCGTGTGAGCCGGCTGGTAAGGCAACACCAGATTTTGAATGTAACTTGATCCCGTGCCGGATCTGGCCTTGTGCTTGTAGCACAAGCCTTTAAACTGTATTCACTTATCCATGGCCAGCCAGTGGAGCTCATGGAGAAGATTTGACACAGAAGCAGACTTCGGAAGGCAATGGAGGAGCCTGGCCACGGCATTCTGGATTAAGGGTAGGTACCGAATGGCTACCTAATCTGCTCCCAGATATAGGATGTTCCCATAGTTAATTCTTCAATGAATCAAGGCTTAGATCACGATTTTTTAGGCTGACAATGGAATCACGCCAATTATTTCTTTTACCCACTTCAGCACTTCACAGCACATTGAAGCCACCTTGGCTACCTGTGGCTTCATTGATAGACTCTTTTCCAACCAGAAGCCAAGGTTCGTTACCTTACCTCATGGGTTAGTTGCAGAGGGGTCCCAAGAGCCTGATGGCCAGTGCTGAGGGCCCAATAACCGAGGGTTCTTGCCTAGGACCATAACCTCGGTCTTCTCGCCGTTAAGCTAGAGATCCTGCTCAAGCACAGGTTCAGGGCTACGGTGCTGTATCCCTGTGCTGATGGTAGGGCGAAGATAATTTGCATGCTATCTGCATATAAGAACAGGGTTAGTCTATAGCTTTCTACCACATCCGCGAGGGGGTGTATGTATATGTTGAAAAGCATTGGGCTTAGGGCTGAGCCCTGGGGAACACCAGACATGAGGGCATGCAACTCTGATCTGGCACTGGCTGAGAAAACCTGGAATGAGCGGTCTACCAGGAATGAGGTCAGACCAGGCTGAAGCTGTTTCCTGGAGACCCAATGTCATCAGCCTTTCCAAGAGGATGGAATGGGACAAAGTGTTGAAGGCCGTGCTGAGATCTAATTACATCAGTGCTCCTAGGAAGGCGGATTCGGTGCGGTGTTCTGTTCTAAAGCCCGAGTTTGAAGAGTAGAGAAAGTTTTGAGCACCCACAAAGGTGGTAAGCTGCGAGTTCAAATGCTTCTCTAATATTTTGGAGAGGATCGGCAACATTGAAATTGGTCTAAAATGAGCCCAGTTAGTAGCATCAAGGTTACGTTTTTTAGAAGCAATAGGACCATGGTGTGTTTCGTGCCAGTGGGATAAGTCACTCTTGTAGTGGGGAATTGAACATTCCAACCACTATTTGAAGTAGGTCGGGCCAGGAGACTAAGTTTAGTTGGAGGGAGAGGATCGAGCGGTGAGCCAGATTTAATTGACCAAAGTGGAGTCAAAAACTGAGGGATATCCAACAGAGACTACAGCTCCATTTTGGGAGCAGCTAAAGGCATTTGGGACGTGATCCTGAGTGCTGATGTTAGGTGTGATGTAAGCAGCCTGCCCATCAACCGTATGAACCTTTGCAAGGTGAAGCTGAATGTCAGTCAGCTTTTTAAAGAAGAAGTGTGCCAGCTCTTTGCATTGACCTTGAGAGAGAGAAGGCACTGGAGATGTTTTACTTGGGTCCGAGAGCATCATGACCATCTCCACTTCCTTTCCCATTCTTCCCTCTGGAAGCAGTTTGTAGACACATGGTGCAAGAATATAGAGGACAGAATATTGAGGGACGAAATATCGTTAAGTAAGAGCATATAAGGAAGCATAGATTTACTATTCTAATTCCACATCTATGTGCCTTGATGATATATATATCCCCAAGGTACAGATATGTGGAGTTAAGTATAGCAAATCTATACCTACTTACCAGTCAATATTTTATTATCAATATTGTGTCCTTAATATTCTGTACCATCGATTTTCTGGTGCCAATATTCAGTATGCACACCTTTTTAAACTCCTTACATTCCTGATCCATACAATGAGTTACAGCTTTCTTTTAAAACAACTTTGATCTTTTTGCTTCTCTATGTTGCTACCATATAAGTGCTCTGACATCGTGCTGAGGACAGCCTCGGCCTAGTTTGCCATGGGGGGGGGAAATAATGTTAATAATGGATCGGCTATACACGTGTATTAAAGCACAATAAGATCTGGGCTCATTACAGTGTGACAGACAACCATTTTTATGCTTGTATTGGCTGTTCTTTTCACTATTTATCACAGTAAGCTCTACGCCGTTGACTTTATCTTGCACTGTAGTATCTTGTTTTCTCAGAGATGCCTTGATAACAATACATTTAATGTATGGTTGAATCAATGAAAATAGATCTAAAGCCAGACACATTGCTGTTTATGTGTCTTCTAGACTAGACTGCCTGCAAACATTAGTTGGATAACAAATTTCTCGATGACATTAAATCATTTACTGATAACTCATTTACCCTATAAATTTGTTGACGTGTATTTCCTGAAAGAACCACTGTTCTTTTCACTGTTGCTGTTCTGGTCACTTAAAATTAGCATATTTCATCTTGCTGTGCTGTCAAGGGTGCAGATAGAGCAAAATGGGGCAACTCAAATTACAAAACAGATCGCACTTTAGGTCCCAGCAAAAGAAACATTTTACCTGGGGAAGTTTCTCTGCTTAGTGGAGATAAGCACATCTCCACTGGATGCCCAGTCAAGGGGGAAAATGGAGTAAAGCAAAACAGAGCAAAAGAAATTTCAAGACTGGACACACACACCTTTGCCCCAGCAGAGAAACCATTTTATCCAGTACCTTGCTTTACTGGAGTTCATAGTCAAGGTTGGCTGTTAGAAATAGAGTGTAGGTTTACTACTCAGCAGGGCTGATTGGTGCCCTATGCCTTTAAATCCTGATAAAAATAATAGGTTCTGTGTGATATCGCTGCAATGCTATAGGTCAGCAGGATGGGGTCAAGTACCGAAGCATCAGGGAGGCTAGCACAAAACATTGCGATAAGCCTTGCAGCAGGAGGGAGTAGTTTGATTTTTACTTAAAAAGTTATTATAATGCCCCAGGGCCAGAGTTCTGGGAGGAATAATGTGGGTCATAGCTCCCCTCTTCCAGGACAAATGTGGGCTGCAGTGCCCAGCATTACTCAATCATCACAGTTCTCGCTGCAGCCTGCATTCAGAGAAGCTGATTCAAGCCTTGCCTGGAACAGAAAATTACAATTGCCTTGGCTACTATTGGCTTTATTAAAGGCCTCTGGCTGGAGGTGAGATCAGAGTTAGTTGGAGGCTACAGTGACAAGCGGGAGACGGAATGGGCTAGATAGAGTAGATCAGGATGAAAGTTAACTGTTGGAAAAATATTAAAGCGGCAGGGCTCAGACTGGAAAAGTGAGCTCTACCACATCCCGCCATGCTGGCATCCTAGCTGAAGGTTTGGAATCAGGGTGTCTCCTTTTCACCACCCTGTTTCTTTGGTGTTTAGGCAAAATATGCAGTCCAAACATAGCCTATGCTAATCTCTCAGCTGCTGAGATAACAAATATTGCAATCCTAGGTTATAGTGCATACCTTGAGAATGGTATCATATGGCATATGTATTGTTACTTAAAAGATAGCTCTATTTGTAGGGACATACAGCTGAGTACATTTGTTCATGTGATACAAATGAAACACTGCTCTGTTTACTGCTGTTTATGGCTCTTCCTAACTTTGAGCTTTGACTCCCAGGTCATAAAACAGAACAGAAGTTAATCAATAACACTGCAACATAAAAGGCACTATGAAACAGTTATGGGGTGAAGGTTAACAGAGTGAAAAGAACCAAACATTGTTACAGAGAGAGAGAAATGATGAAAATAGCAAAGAAAAGTAAGTGAGAGGAAAGAGGAGTGGAAGCACAAAATATAGTAGGAAAGAACAGTGCAAAGAAGGAAAGAAAGACTGTAGGGAGAAAGAAAGAATATAAAGAAGGTTATAAGGAATGGAAGAAAGAGGAACAGAAGGAAAGAAAATGGAAAGGAGAAAAGAAAAGGAAAAACAAACAAGGAAGAAAGGAAAAGTTCCCCTTGAGAACAATACCTGTGGTCTTCCTTGGCCAACCCTACCCACTCTGGGAATTGTTCAACATGGCAGAAAACTTCACCCACACTAAACTTTGGGTCTGAAGGCTGGGGGTGTGGCATGGAGAGTGTACTATCCATGTACAATCCTCTTGTCCTCCCACATCTAACACTAAAATCCAGTTTTAGGCAATCACTGTCCCCTCAACAACCCAGAGGCACATGTCTGGTAGAACAAGGTAGAGTTTTCCAGTAACCAAATAATGAATACATAAGAATTGTTTTGGCATCCTCTTTCCTGTCCTTTCAGGTGGACCACTAGTGTTATATGTAAACCCAGAAGACCTGTTCAGCAGAATTTGACATTCAAGCAGGATTTGACACTGTAATGTAAAAAAGGATGCTCACACCCCCACCATGCATATTCTGTCAGGATAAGAGGGGTCATCTCTGCCCATTCTGCTCAGCCTATTGTTTGCTCCGGAAGGGAATTTCACACCCATTCACACCTACTAAAATGTTAATTACTTGCTGGCGGGGCAGAAATGGCAGAGGATATGCAAATAGGCCTCCAGAGGGTGTACACAGGTAACTTTCTAATCATCCCATTTTCTTAATATTTATCAAAAATCAGAGCTTGCCATTGAATTGGATTTTTATTAACTATTAAAAATAGATGTTTAATTATTTTTCTAGCTGTTTCTTAGCCAACATTAGCATTATTAAATGTGATAACGGAACCCAGTGTTTTCATATGTAATAGCCAGCCTTCCTACAGTGACAATAACTTTTAGTGCTTCCTCACCTTAAGGACATGTTTAAAATTATATTCCTACCTTTCCTATTTTTAAGTAAAATACACCCTGCCTTATGGACAAAAAAGTCCACATAGGAATAACTTATAAATATTTAAAAAGAGGGTTTTGACCTGTTAGAAGGGGTTACTTTGACAATTTGAATTCACAGTTTAAAATCGCAACAAACAGGCTACAAATGGTAGGCCTGCAGTCATGTTTGCACTATCACTGTAGTGGGTGGCACAATGAGTGCTGCAGGCCACTAGTAATATTTAACTTACACACTCAGGATACCCTTTGAGCCACATACTAAGGACTTAGAGGTTAATTACATATGTCATTATGGGGAATGCTATTTCACCTTGTTGAAAGAGAGCACAGGCTTTTTAGCACTGGTTAGCAGGGGTAAAGTACATAGAGTTCTACAGTCAGAAAAATATAGGGTCCAGCAAAAGGTGACCAATCATGGGTGACCCTGCACAAAGGGAAAATGTCCTACAGTAGCTATTCCAATACTCATGTTTGCCAAGATGCCTTACTGCTTGTAAGGCACTGCTTGTGTTGATCTCTACACATCCACGCTATTGGAACACTGCTCTTGATGCACTCCAGGTACTCATATCTGCCCACCTACAATGCTGGCACTGTTGGGTTTTATGTTTTCAGCCCAGCTCCAATACTGGCAAACTGCCCTGTACCCCTATGCCTAGCCATACCACTGACAGATGGCACATTACACCCTTTTGCACATCTACAGTTCTCGCATGGTGGTCAATATGTTTAAGTTCCATCCGTAATACTGAAAGACCACAATAGGCCATTGTTTAATCAGTAAATACTCCCAGTACATCACAAATACTATGTGCAATAATAACAATATGCCCAATACCACTGTCTGACAATCTCTGTTATTAGAGCATTATCCATTACCACTCTCTTGCTACCTTTAAGACAGGCACACTGCCCAGTACACTGTTCTGCCCATTTGAAGAACTGGTACACTACCCAGAGCCAATCTTGATTAAAATATAGGCAAAATACCTGTGCCTTTTACTGTCCTCTTGTATTGCCTATCACCCTACCTTTTCTTTGTTACCACTAGCACACAGCTCAAGATCCATCCAAGGTCTTCCACATGTACTGCTCAATAGCAGTGGCAGCTGGTGACATTTCAAAGTGGTGGAGGTAAAAGTTGGGGATGAGTTTTACTTAGCGAGTGAGCCCAACCGACATAGGGGAGTTCAGGGGAGAGGAATGGGGGTTTCCCCAAGAAAGTTTTTTTTTCTCCAAAAGTGGCAAATGTCATATTTTAAAGCTAATTTTAATAAAGAATTTGGTGACAAAGCAAGGTTTATAAAGCAATTCTGTAGCATTGAAATATTTAAAAACATTAAATGCTGCCCCATAACTTCCTTGCTTACTTACATTGAATATGTTCAACAGTTCCTGTCTCAACATGTCTGTCTGGGAGAATGGGAGTGATTGAGGCACTGTAGAGGCCATTAACCTTTACACAGACCTTAGTATTGTTTGAGTCATATTCAACTTAATAAAACAATAGCATCTTTTAATAATGTTGAAAGTAGACATTATTCTAAAATGTGAATAAATACAGGTTTGCAGCTGAGTTCAACATCATTTTATCCATCTTCCTAAGAGTCATTAAAGGCCCAGAAGAAAAATTAACTTGTCTTCAAAACATATAAGACAATCAGAGCTACTGCTGACCCATCCAAATCCGCTGCCTCTCCTGCACAGCTCATGTTTATGAAACAGTGACACAGCCTTTCCCCTTCCTGTGAATACCCCTCAGAGAGAGCCCCACTCCTACCAAAAGACTGATCCCTTCTTCTGTTGCCAGAATGTGCTGAACAGAGACCTCCACTAGTCTCTGAAATGGAAGGCCCTCAAGACATCCAAGTTACTAGTGAATGGTTCTTGGGGAGGCCACAGGAATGCCCTTGACCTTCAAAACATACACCTTCTCCAAGTGAGCGCGTCTGCAGGCCTCCCACGTCTGTGCTCTCACTATTCAACACATGCTGGTGCTGGAGCTTGTGTGTGGTGCAACTTTTTATTTATTTTTTTAAAACACTTTTTATTGGCATTTCACATATAATAATATAGTCCGTCACATTCTATAGGATAATCATTCATCATTATACTATTTTACAAGAGTTAGGTTGCTGCAATTATGTTCTAACAATATAAGTGTTCTTTTCTCATCAACAGTTCTCCCACCCTTCCCACCCATCCCCCGTGTCTCGGTGTCCAGTAATTACACATTTGTCTATGAATCCGTATACTATTCAACAGGAGTGTCACATTGCGAGTTATCTTTCTCATTTATCTATCACATTTCCTGTTCTGGGGTGCCTTGCAAAGCCCCCCCCTCCTCCTCATCCGTTCCCACTGTATCCTTTATGTCCACAATTATTGCGGACCATGCTCGTGCATCCTCTTCAAGTCTATCATCTTTCCTAATGTGCTTCATTCGGACCAGTTCCGCAGTTGTCAATTCTTTTAAGTCTTGCATCCACCTGCATACCAGAGGAGGAGTTGGGCTAAGCCACATGGCCGGACTGGCTACCGGGCGTTTTGGTCGGCTGCCAAGCTGGGGCCCGATTTTACTGCCGTGGGGGCTGATTTATGGTGATGGGGACCTGCATTTGCTTCTAAGTAAAGAAAGCAAAACAAATGGTTTTAAAGCATACCATTTGGTTTTCCATTCTTTACTTAGAAATGTCCATTCTTTACTTAGAAATGCCCGGTAGCCAGTCGGGCCCTGCTAAGCCATGAGATTGCTATTCTCCTCTTTGCGAGCACCAGACCCAGAAGCACAAACTTTCAACTCAACCTTTTCTTTTTTGGTGTAGGTAATAAATGCAAGAGTACAGATCTGATCGTCCTAGGGATAACCCATCCAGTTGCTACCTGTATGGTTTCCAACACTCCTTTCCAGAATAAGCTCAACCTCCGACAGTCCCATATCATATGCACAAACCGTGCTGCTGTCGCTCCACACCTAGGGCAGGTGTCCGGTCTATCTGAGTAAATTTTACTCAGCCTATGTGGGATCAGATATACTTGGTGAACTATATTGTATTGAATTAATTTTAACCGGGTGTTGGAGCTCACCTCACGAACTCCTCCGTGGACCTTCACCCATTCTCCCTCTAGTATGGGTTCCTCCGACTCCTCCTCCCATCTCGCCTGACCGGGAGAGCACTGATAGTGCTATCATCTCTGAAGGGCCCTGTAAATTTGGGAAATCAGACGCCGCCCTCCTGCCATTGATAATATGGTTATAAGGACTGATGAGCATGGGGTTTCCTCCGGGAATGAGGTCCATAGCTCTCTGGCCACTGCCGCTATCTTATTATATTGTAGGAATTGACCTGATCCCAACTCAAATGTAGTCACCGCTTCCTCTCGGGTTATAAAATTACTATTAATATATAGGTCTCCCACAGTTCTTCCATCTCTGTATTGACATAGACTCTGTTATTTTTTTAAAGGACCTTATGACCCATAGTGGCATGTCGGGGGAGTAAGGCGCTCTCCGGATCACCCATTTAACCGTATCTTCTCAGATCTTTGCTACACATCTAATCAGGTAAGGGGAGTCTTTTGGGATTGTGGACCCCATCATAAGCAGCTCAGGTAAGGTGCCACCCTCATACGTGCCCGCCAATAGGGACTTCTCCCAGTTATTGCCCTCTTCCAGCCAGTGGACCGCATGTTTTAGTTGTGTAGCTATGTAATATAGGCGTATACAGGGCAGCTCCACTCCTCCATCCACCCACTTCCTTTGGAGGGTTTCCAATTTAACTTGTTTCCATTTGTTTCCCCATAACAGATCTACCAGTAAGCTATCTAATGTTTTAAAATAGGATTTAGGAATTTCATGGAAAGAGTGTTGCAGAGTGTAGAGGCAGCGAGGCAGGACGATCATTTTTATAATTGCCACCTTAACCATTAAGGAAAGGGACGGGGACTTCCAGAAGCCCACCGAGGCCCGTATTCCAGATATTACTTTTCCTATTTTATGGTCTACAAATGATGACGGGGTGTGCCATAATTGAATACCCAGATATCTCATACATTCTAATTTCCACTGTATCCCCACTTCAGGGTGTATCGTAATGTCATCCTGTGACATTTTCCCTATGGGGACTAGTGATGATTTACCCTGGTTAACACGGCGTCCTAAGTATACCAACATATCATCAGCATACATGGATACTATGTGCACTGTATCTCCCAGAGGGATTCCGTAGTCCTCCATATTTTTCCTAAGTGTTGGAGCCAGTGGCTCCATAGCCACCGCAAATAGCAGTGGCGGCAGGGGGCATTCCCTGCCTTGTTTCCCTCAACAAGTTAAATTGGTCGGATACCACTCCTCTTAGTCACACCCAAGCTCACGGATTACTATATAGCAATTGAATCCAACGAAGGAACTCCTCCCGCATCCCCATCTTCTGAGTCGAAGGCCTGCTCAATATCTAACAAGGCTAAGGCACAGTCCTCGTCTTGTACTATCAGAGCATGCCATACATGAGCCAATCTTCGTAAGTTATGCACAATGTTTTTCCTGGGTATAAAACCTGCCTGATCAGGGTGGATTAGATGGGGCATGGAAGGGAGCAGCCTGGTTGCGAGAATCCGACTCAGTATCTTACCGTCTAGATTCAGGAGGGAAATTGGTCTGTAGGAACCCGGTTGTAAAGGGTCCTTATCTGGTTTTAAGATCATGGATACCAACGCCTCTTGCATTGATCATGACAGGGATCGCCTCTCATAGGCTTCCGTATAAACCTCCAACAATTTGTCAACCAGAAGTGGTGCAAACTGCTGGTAGAACTCGGCCAGGAGGCTGTCACCACCTGGGCACTTGGCTGTTTTAAGATGTTTGATAGCATTTAATAATTCCTCCCTGTTGATGGGGGCAGCAAGGGCTCCAGCCTCCTTTGGGTCTATCCGTGGTAGCTCTATATAGTTAAGGTAGTCCCGTGTGCTTTCTGGTGAAATATCGGATTTGGAATGGTGGGCATCAGCCAAATGCCATGCTAAAGTGTCGGCAATTGCTCGCTGAGTACCTACCAACTCCCCGTTGCGATCTTGTAATTGTATTATTGGGGATGGTGTGGATCTGGACCTTATTAGTCTGGCTAAGAGGGCCCCAGACTTATCGCCTTCTCTGTGAAGGCGTTGTCTATATGCTATATAGGTATGCTAAACCAGTCTACACCAGGAGGCCATAGGTTCTTCACGCATCTTTCCCCACTCCCCCATCACCTGCGGATCTTCATGTAGGACCTCTTCTAGTTCCCCCAGTCTCTGCTCCTGAACCTTAATATCCCGTTCTAGTTGTTGGCGGACTCCATATGTTGTTTTAATAGCTACACCTCGGATAAGAACTTTCATGGCCTCCCACTCTATTGCCCTGGTAGACGCAGTTCCCCAATTTTCAATGAAATAATGTGTAAGGGCATCTCGAGAGTAGCAACATAGGGGGCTCTGGTAATGCTTCAGCACGTAGGCGCCATAATGGTATTGCTGGTTGCCCTCTACCCGCTTTAAGATTCATCAGGAGCGGAGAGTGATCTGACAAATACCTGGGCAGATATGCAATCCCGTCTACCCCTGGTGTTAAGCTTGTGGAAACACAACAGTAGTCTAGTCGACTGTGAGTATTTGTAGCAGGGGTGTAACATGAGAACACTCTTTTAAAGGGGTTTCGTTCCCGCCATTCATCTCTAAAGCTGCAGGCCCGTTAAGACATCTTGAAGAACTCTAAGTGTTCTGGGTTTGGTGTTCTCCCTGGGAGGGTCCCTGTCTAGTCATGCGTCTAGGGGGCAATTAAAATCTCCTAGCAGTATTTCCTCCACTCCCAGGAAAGGGGCAGCTAACTCCAGTAGTTTCGTAAAAAAGTCTGAACAGTCCGAGTTGGGGGCATAAACATTAAGAAAGCATATCTCCTGTCATTCCCACTTCCCATATAGTATCACATACCGACCCTCCTGGTCCGTCACATGTTTAATGCATTGGAATGGCACTCCTGGGGCCACCCATATCAGTGTCCTTCTAGTGAACCCAGAATAGGAGGTAGCATACATCTGGCCTCCCCAGCGTCTACGAATGCATGGTATCTTCTCCCCCCAAATATGCGTTTCTTGTAAACCTGCAATCGCCACTCTATAGTGTTTCCAGTATTCTAACACTCTCATTCATTTCTGGAAGTGTGCTATACCCTGTACATTCCATGTGATAGTTTTCAGTTCTTGTACTCCCATGGATCCTGGCATTGCTTCCTAATTACTCCATGTCTTACTCTTCCTGCAATGGCCTCCACACTCTTCTTATTCTTGGATAACAGTTCGGATTTAGACACTAGACACTTCCCCAGTACTAGTTGCATTTTTCCCCAATGAAATTCAACATTCAAACTTCCAACTACCCCTCTCCCAAGGGGCATTCCTGAAAGTCTCACCTCCCCCTATATGGTACGGGATCATGGCCCACAAGTACACCCTACTCCACCCTTCTCCCCAACTATAAATCTAAACTACTCGTGCCTAAGTAAATCATTTGGGACATTATCGTTGTGGTAATTTCAAGAAATTAAATTGTTAAGTATTAGATTTAGAGTCACACATCAAGGTGTGACTCTAAATCTAATACTTAACAATTTGTACATGGGGATATAGTGTATACCCTAAAGGATCACACTAATTGCAACTCCCAAAATGTAATTTACGCACTATGGTGTCCCTGTAAACTTATTTATGTTGGCCAGACTACACAAAAAATAAAATCTCGTCTCTCACAACATGAAAGCTGTATTAGGTGCTGCAATGAACATGCACCCTTGGTATCTCATTTTCTTGAGTTAAATCACACACCATCTGATATCAGTTGGCAGGTCATTGAAATAATACAGAAACCACCACGGGGTGGGGATATACAGCTGATACTGAATAAAGCTGAGTGTCGCTGGATTTTGAGATGCAATAGCATCAACAATCAACTAAACACACTGAAGGAATGTAATTCAATTATTTTCCATTAACGCTGTCTTACATTTTCTTGATTCACAATTGCAGAATATAACCTGGATACTTTGCTAAGTGATGATACATTTTACCTGAGGCATACAACATACCTAGATGAATTTTTGGCCATGTTGGTTGTAGTTACTTATTCATAGCGAATATTTTCTCTGAATATATGTATGAATAGTCTTTGTAAATTCCCTTATTTATATTGTAAATCTTGCTCTGTATTACAATGTTTTTGCTAGTAGTTTTGTTTGGATTTTAAGTTGTGCTAAGTTATTGTTGTATAATTTTCTTGCACAACTATATTACACTTGTGTTATACCATGCATTTGTTTTGAATAACGTATAATATATGGGTCCTTCTTGTGCATTGATATGCAGAGCACAATACCAAATATTGGAGTATAGCCATCCACTTTAGGCATTTAAAATGCTGACCTTTGGGGATGTGCTGTGTCCTGATTGTCGGGCATATGCACAAAACACCCTTTTTCTTTCTTTTTCCCCCTCCCCATCCCAAACCCCCTCCCTTTTTTTTCACCCCTTCCTTTTTTCCCTTCCCCTCTTTTTTTACTTCTTCCGTTTTCCCCTCTCACGTATTTTCTGCCTTTCTTTTCCTGTTGTTTTTAATTTAATTTGGTATTGGGTACTAACCGATGAACTAATGTTTTTCAATTTTTGTTTTAAGCCGCGTTAAGTCTTTTTTTCTTTTCTATCGTGGATGCAACGTTCTTTTTTTGACACTGCCTCGCCTTCCGCTCTCACTATCCCTTGGTGATTCCAGAGGGCAGGTGTTAAATCAGACGGAGCGTAAGTTAGACTCTATTCCTTTTTGTTTAAGCTTTTGGCTAGTGTTTACTTGAATTGGGAGGTTAATTATACCGTTCCTCCTTTTGATTGATTCAGGCTAATTCCCTGTACCTACTTCAGACCGGCTATTTAAATTATGCCGATCCATATTTTGAATTAATTTCGGTATCCGACCACACCGTTGGACGGCGAGTCGTTTGTAGTGACTAACGCTCTGGGCTAAGAATTGCTGGATATGTAAGCAACATTTAATTCTTGCCCACCCCTTGTTTTCCTCCGCTCCCCACCCTCCTTCCCTTTGTGTGTTTCTTTAACCTCCCAGTTTCCCTTGACTTCGGAGGTTGAGTTTACTGCTTCTCCTTTCATTTTTACAGATGATGGATAAGGAATTTGTTTCGGACTGGTCATTTATTTGTACCGTTCAACTAATTAATTTTTTCTGGTTTCTCACCACATCAGTGGGCGGTGAGCCCTTTAATTATTTGTGTCTTCTCCTCTTTTCTTTCTTTTTTCTGATTTTTTGGATTAAGAAAGTTAACTTACTTTCTACCTGACCTTTTTGCTTAGCAGGAACAGGATTCGTTTGTGTGGGTTCGATTGAAAGTTCTTTACCACTTGGAAGGTCCCTAATAATTTTTTGACCTCCAGTGAGTGTATATTTATATATATTATATATATATATATATATATATATATATATATATATATATATATATATATATACACACACACACACACACACACACACACACACACACTTATTGTTTTCAGGCCAATTATTCTTGACTGGCCTCAATACCTTAAGGATGGGTGTCTGAATTATACTGGCATTACATTTATTCATTTTCTTGATTATTTTTTCCAAACTAATTTATTTGGTGATTACTGTCTACATGGTTTTGCTTCCACGTAGAGCTTTGCAAATGCACTGGACTTTATTTCTTCATTTTTCTTCCTTTGGCATTTTAATCACCTTTTCCCTTCAATTTATAATTTTTGCACTGATTTGGTCTCAAATTTGCATGACACGGAGCTCTCTCTCTTTTTTGGTTTTGTGCAATGCGTATACTTAATTTTTTGATCATGATACCCATATATTCCTTATTTCAGAAATTACATACTGGATGCTCTGAATTATATCTTCTTTTTTGTCCTGATGATGACCATACTAACTTGTTTTGGTTGAAACACCGTCGACGCCCACCTTTGGCACACACTATAGAGGAAACATCTATTGCCAATCCTGTTTTTGCAATTGTTTACAGTTGTTGTTTTTTGTATATTTTTCCTCGGCCATTGTTTTATTGTTTACACTGTCAATTGTTCTCTTTGTACTGTCGGTTGTGTAACTGTATGAGCACCTGTTTGTTCATTGTTTTATTGTAATTTTTCTCATTTTTAGCCTCAGTAAAAATAAGCTTTTTTGATAATTTTCCACCCTCGGGAGCCCGCCCACCCCCTCGGACCACGCCAAAAACCTCGGCATCGTACTCGACTCGTCACTCACCATGAACTGACAGGTCAATTCCGTCACTTCCAGCTGTTTCAACACCCTCCGCATCCTCCGCAAGACCTTCAAGTGGATCCCCCCGGAGTCAAGGAAGACAGTCACCCACGTACTCATCACCAGCAGACTGGACTATGGAAACGCACTCTACGCCGGCATCAACAAGTCCCTACTATGCAAACTCCAGACAATACAGAACACCGCCGCCAGACTCATCCTCGGCACCCCCCGGCACGAACACATCAGCCAACACCTACGAAGTCTCCACTGGCTCCCCGTGGAGAAAAGAGTCACCTTCAAAATCCTCACTCACGCCTAAAAATGCCTAAACAACAATGGACCCAAATACCTCAATGACAGAATCAACTTCCACGTACCCAGAAGAAACCTCCGATCGTCCAACCTCGCACTGGCCGAAACCGCGCGCATCCACAGAGCCAGAGCAGGCGGAAGATCCTTCTCTCACATCGCAGCCAAGACCTGGAACGAGCTACCGGCAGACATCAGACGCGCCCCCTCCCTGAACACCTTCAGAAAGACCCTCAAGACCTGACTCTTTGGCTAAGACAGACCGGCGGACACTCCCTCCCCCCTCCCAGAGCCTTGAGACCCTCACGGGTGAGTAGCGCGCTTACAATCCCCTGATTGATTGATTGATTGATTTATAGGTATAATTTTCTATAATTTTTCATTGCATTTTCTCCTTGTATTGCACTTTTTATATTTATCTTTATTTCTGTTTTCTTGTGTAATTTTGCCTTGAACCATTTTTGTTATTATATATTTTATTGCCCCAGGTTCGGGTAATAGGGCTGCCCTTGTTTGATGTAACCACTAAGTAAATCAAAGGCAGTTTCTGCTCTTTAAGTCTGTATACCCTGGTCTATTGGTTGCTTTGCTAGCAGTCTATTCACTGAGGAGGGTGCGAGGCTAACCTTACATCTCTCTCCGTGGGAATTAACCCCTGTGGGGGGGGGCAGCCACCCCGGGACATCTAAATGATACCAATCACATGTTGCTTTGTGTCTTATATGTGCGATGTCCAAGTGTCTCTGTATTTCTTATCTTATTGTCTCTCTCACCTTTACAGTTCTTCTCGAACCCCGTTGATTTTCCCTTTGGTGTAATCAGGAAGGCCCTCATGCTCACCCGGCTGATTCATCTTGTCTCTCTAGATCATGTCCTGAATTTTGAGTCGCTGTCTCAGATTCTTGTATGGTTTCGGTATCTGATGCTTGTAGTGTTCCATCTGAACAAACTCTTACTCTGCCGGGACTGCTTCTACGTGCTTGCGATTTCTGCCTTGGGCCCTTTCATCGTTCCTGAGTACTGTCTCCCATCATGGAGGTCTTAGAGGATCCCATAGATGGGACCAGACAGGAACCTGGTATTCCGCTAGAGTCCAACCAGTCACTGGCTTCAGCTGCCAAATGCAAGAACAAGGTGTGGCCCGCCTTCTCCACTCTCAGCTTTGCAGGGAACAGTAAGCTGTATTTCGTATTGAGTTCCCGGAGGCATCTCTCTACGTTAAGAAAGGTTTTCCTTTGGTCCTGCACACGCTGAGTGTAGTCAGGGTATATTGATATAGGATGACCTTCGAACAACAGTGGACCTTTAGTACGTATAGACTGAAGGATCACATCCCTGTCTCTGTAATTAAAGAAGCGGGCGATGATTGCTCTCGGTGGGGCTCCTGGGTTCGGAGGGGCCGCTAATGACGTATGTGCTCTTTCAATGTAGAAACACTTTTATAGGCGCTTGAGGGCTATTTCTTGCAGAATCCAGTCCTCTAGAAAAAGCTCCACCGAGGGGCCTTCCGCCCGTTCATGGAAGCCAACAAAGCGTAAATTGTTCCTTCTGGATCTCCCTTCGGAATCTTCCGCTCTTTCGTCAATGGGATTACTCTCTTCTGAAGCGCAATAACCGCGTCTCTGAGGCTTCGCATTTCTGTTTGTAGTGTCTCTACATTTTCTTCTGTGATAGTGACTCTATCAGCCACTTCCTTAGGTCACACCGGAGGAGGTTGATGTCAATAGCTACCGCGTCTATTCTACGGATCATATCCGCTCGGGTAGACTGAATCGCCTGCAGTACATCCGCCAGCGAAGGTGATTCCTTTTCTATTTGTAGCTCTCCATGATCTCCTCCACCCATGCTTTCCTCTTGGGATTCGGAGCCCTGCAGGAGGGGCATTGTGTAGTTACTTATTTTGTTTCTCTGCACTTTTACTCCTTTGTCTTTTTCCGTGATGGGAATCTCAAAGTAAGCTGTCCACTATGCAGTAGACTGCCGCTGGTTTAGGGACCCTTCCTGCGGCTCGTGTATCACGTGGTATTAGGATCTGCCAGGGCAGGGCAATGGGCCTTTACTAGGAGTCTGGGGGGACAGTTTTGAGCAGGTGCCCGGGCCAAGCCCCTGACTGCTGGCACTTGTGTATAATGCAGAGTTCTGCTATCATGGAGCGTCACCTCTAGTGCATGGGCTCCGTTGTAGCGTTTGGAGGTTGTGGGCAATTCTGGCACTGGGATCGGATCCGGGGGGCAGCTCTTCCTACCCTCTTATGCTGACAGCATATACTGGAGGGTGATGACCCCACGGGAGCTCGTACCTTCCCCTCTTCTGCACAGTTTATAAGTAACAGTGCTGTATTATTTCCTACTGTTACCCAAGCTCTGCGTCCTGTCTCGGGGCTCAACACTCTTCCCCTTCTGTTAGTCCTCTGGTTTCTCAGTAGCAGCTCAGCTTGGGGGCTTCCGTTGATTCCCTGTTTCTCCCTCAGATTTATTGTCCCTTGAGCCTTGGTTTCCCGTGTGACAATGAAGGCCGCCCTCAATATTAGGGCCCGGTCTTATTTCCTTGTTGCGTCTCTTACAAGGATCACTTAACTCTACCACTTGTATAGGGGGTTCCCGTCCTTCACACTTTGCCGGGGTCTCCCCATGCAGTGTGTATCTCTGTGTCAGGCCTTCAAGGCCTCTCCAAGCTGCTCTTGTATGTACTGCTTCCCCCCCTTCCGATACTCCAACTCACCGCGGGGGGGGGGTTTACTGCATGTTACTAGGCTATTTACACGCCTACCACCTCTGCAGTTTCAGCGCCGGGTAGGCGACTCCGGCTCACGGCCTCAGGCCCCCGGTCCTCACCTTTAATCAATACGGCGCTCTCAGCAGTGAGCGGCCGTCTGGGCTGAGCAGGCCTCGTGGTCGTGCTGCAGTCTTCACCACCCCTTGTAGTGCACTCACTAGGTGGGCTACCTGGTTACCGCTTGCCGCCTCTCGGACGCCTCAGCTCCTCTCAATCCCCGCTCCGTGCGAGTGTCTCCTCCTGGCGTCGCAGAATCGCAGACTCCGCTCCACCTCCAGGCAGCGCGGATTGGCAGCACTCAGATACAGCGTCAGGATCTCAGTGATGCAGGGGGTCTTAGCCCTACTTGTCGTTGTCTTCGGGTGAGCACCAATTGCTCACCTCTCCCTCTTGTCTGCAATCGGCTGGGTCCTTGCCACCGCCCGGCCTTCCACAGCTACTAGGCCAGAGGCACGTCTCTCCTTCCAATTCTCACATGGAGAGTCGAAAATACTCCTGATCAGGCTCACAAGTGAGGTGGTGCTTTTATCATGCCTTTCAGCATACCGTAGTGCAGGATTACTGTTGGATTAACTACATTTTATGTGGCGGTCCCGGGGAGCTTCCTCAGACACGTCTACGCGGCCATCTTGGCAAGCTACGCCCCCGTGTGTGGTGCAACTTTGTATGAAATTCACAATGTTTCTTTGTTTCCTCAATTAAAAAGAGGTCCAATTGTCACTATGTGAGGCATTCTGTAATATGCCTGGAAACTCGGAGACGTTTTTGGAAGGGTCTATCTCTGCCAGTCTCCAGTTTAAGGCGCGAGACAGAAGCGAATACTGAACAAAAGACTATGAGAAAGTACAATGAAAATAAAAGCAGAGGGGGGCTGGATCATACCGAAACAGAAAAAGCGAAAATCAAGAACACCTCACTCGAGATTAAAGACACATGTGATGTACTGAAACAGAAAGGAACAGCAAATATGACATCAATGTAATGGAGGACTGTGTAAATAATAGAAAGATTGAGGGAGGCCAGCACACACTAAACATAGAGCCACGAGCATAGACAGACACAAACACACGCATGCCTGTGCACACACAACCGCATATCAGAACACATGCAAACGTACAAAAACATATACATGCACAATCACACACACATGCACAAACATGCTCATGCATGCACACACTGACACAAAAACACATACAATCACACACACAAAGAACTTTACTTCTCTGGGACAGGACGAGCCGAGCACCTAAACTGAACTTGGCCCCGGGAAAGTGAGCATTCTAACGAACTGATTACTCTGCAGGTATCACACGTTTCAATACCTGCTGATGATTTCTCGAAAGGACAACTGAGGTACATCTCCGGAAGACCCCTTTTTGTGTTGAAAGTATCGGTGTGTGGGTTTAAGCTGCCAACCCACCACGGTTATTTAAAAGCAAACGAGGCCAGTATCAGATGAAATCACTGAGGTTTGTGGTCTGAACACGAGTTTCACGATCCTGTACAGCACGTATCACTTCACAGTCAGGAGGCGCTGCATGTGAAGTGCAGTAAGGGGTGCCATGGGCACAACTGAAGACCACTTTTTAGGTCCTGCCTACGCAGCGCGCAAGCGCTGCATAGAAGGGGACCTTTAGCCATCGCTCAGGACTTTTGCCTAAACGCGTGCATGTTTTCCATTGGTTTGCATTGCCACTCGTGCACGTTTGGCGTTTCCCTTGTGGGAGCTGTAGGAGAGTAGGAGCTGCCTCTTATGTTGCCCCCACTTATTTTCTGATGTTTACACTGGTTTCTGGCTATAGTCTGGCTGGGTCCCTGCTAATCGGGGCCCCAGCCTCTCTGTTCTCTCTAAACGACTTGGAGTGCACTCTAGATGCACTAGTGATTGGATGATGTGGTTCCTTATGAGTCCCTAGTATATGGTACCTTAGGTGCTAAGAGCATAGGTACTTCACAGGCCTGCCAGGGGCTGCAGCATGTATTATGCCACCCCTGGGAAGCAGACTAAATCTGACACCACAGGCCTGCTACTGCAGCCTGGGTGAGGAAGTGCTAGAACCCCTCACTGAGATATAGGTCCCCTATATCTCTCCTACACACACATATAAACCTATCAGTCACCCCTAAGGCAGGCCCTATCAATCCTGAGGGCAGGGTGCTTGGCTTCTATGTGAGGGGGTGTCTCTGCCTGAGAAGGGCCCCTCTGCAGCTCTCAGAGTCCATTCTCTGGTGCTGTTTGTGGATGCGGTTAAACCATATACTTTTAAGTGCATTATATCCTCGCGGTAAAATGCTAACTTTGGCATGGCTGCATCGAAACATGTCGTGTTTGGTGTCAAACATCTTGGAACACTACCCCCCGCCAGTCCTGGCGGCGGGGTAGCATTCCACCCTTCTAGAGGGATAGACATGTACCTACTGTGGAAACGCTGTAGAATCCTGCAGAGCCCTGGCATCACAAAATGGATGCCACCAGTCACAGACACTGGGCTGCCCTCCTGCTGATGACCAACACTCGCAGTGGAGGAAGCCCAACAATAGATATCCTGTCCCAAGGGGTGTGACCACCTTCCAGACAGGGTTTAGTGTATTGGGGCTGGGTGGGTGCACTCTTAGAGTGCTTTGAAGTCCTGCACTGGGGGAGCAGAAGGCTCCTCTGTGCATATGCCAGTTCAAACCGGCTCAGGGGCTACCTGCCCCTGCTCTGGCGCAAAACTGGACAAAGGAAAGTGGGTGTAGCCACCCACTCCCCTGACCCTCCCATAGGTAGGGTCATAGAGCTAGTCCCTCCCTCTCTTTTAGTATAAGAGGGGGAACCTGTGCATTGCACCCTAGATTTCCCTGGACGATGCTCTGAAGATGAATCCCGGACCTTCGACGTTCCACTACCTTTGGAAGACTGAAGAATCTCCCTTGGAGTCAAGGAGTGATTCCCCTGCTTGGCAGGCACCAAAAACTACAAACGACGGTTGCAAACTATGCCGCTCCCGCTGGAGTCCGAAGTCCCTGCAGCCCAAGAAGTAGATTTCCTGACTTCTCAAAGGCCATCGTGAGTCCCTAGCGAAGCTGAGGCCAGTGGACCCCAAGAGTAACGAGAAACCACGACCCCTGGGTACCGTGCACTATTGTCGAGTGCAACCCCTTCACAACATTCCATGAACTTGTGCTTTGGACCACGTGTGGTCCTAGCCTCCAGCAGGAATCCCTCTGAAGATCAGAGGCTTACCGCGTCCCGAGTGACCGTGGGCCCCTGTGAGCGAATCCTCCCGAGGCGTCTTTGCGATCCCTTGCCAGCCGGCTTGTGGGTCCCCAGAAGACTTTCTAAAGAAACCAAAGAGCTCCCCTGGTTGCTCCAGGCCTGCCCTGACTTACCCTTGCTGGGTGAGTCCCACAGACCTTGCTGGTCTGCGCCATTGCCTCTTCACACTTTCCCCAAGACTTGCTGTTACCAAGGCTTGTTGGCTCCGATCGAGTCGCCGACACCGCAGTAAGCTGCAAACATCGTGGGACACGCCGAATCCAGCTCCTGGTCATCGTCGACACCTCCTGGACCTCGTGGCTGAAGAGTCAAGGCAACTGCGAACGACCTGAATCTTGCGACGACGGTGGGCATCCATCTTCCTTGCCCCGGGTCACTGCCAAGTGACTTTGAACACTGTCCCCTCTGCTTTCAGGTCTTCCATCTTCTGAATCCAGGCTTGGATTCCTCCGGACACTTCTCCTGTCGCCGCAAGCAGCAAGTCTTCACTGGCTCCCATTGAAAACGACGCCGCGACCCGACACCAAAGAACACCTATGCACCCGGCTCCCCTGGGTGAGGTAACTTCAGCACTAGGGTGCTCCTGTGGGTGTGGGCCCTAGAACTACTTACCCTGTAAGTGACTTGCTTGTAGCTTCCCTAGAAGTGTCCTAAAACTCTCCTTTTCTAAGTGCGACAATTGCGCTGACTCGTACAGGGCTCGCGTCTGTGTTAGACACACCGCGTCCATCTCCTTTGTAACACTATCTAAAACTGTATCCTTCGACTCGTACTGAGTCCGATCGGTGTTCGCCTCGAACACACAAAGGGCCTGTAACACTGAGATCTCCATTGCACTGACTCGCACAAGGTTCGCGTCTGTGTTAGACACAGCGCATCCATCTCCCTTGCAACTCTATCTGTGACCGCGTCCTTCGACTCGTACAGGGACCGATCGGTGTGTTCGCCTCGAACACGCAAGGGACCTTTAACATTGAAATCTCAATCGCGTCTGAGCGCATAGACTCGCACAGGACTCGCACCGGTGCCAGGTCACCGCGTCCGTCCCCTGTGGGTCTCCTACAACTACCTGGGGTGGTTCTTGGGGGTCCCTCGATTCTAGATGCCCTAGACCTAGGTCTAGCAAACTAAGATTGTGATATTCGATTGTGCTAAACTTATTTTGATAATATTTGACTTGTACATATGTTCCTGACTTCTAATCTCATAAAGAGATTAGTAGAGAGTGTTTATTAATAAATACATATATATTTGATATATATACCTGTGTGGTGTCTTTTCATTTGGTGATTCAAGAGATTGTGTGGTAAAACAAGCTGCTTTACATTCCTTCAAGACTTAGCCTGAAGGCTGCTCTCCACAGCTACCACTAGGATAGCTTTCTATAAAGGTTGTCTTAAACCTATCTACCATAAGAGTCGAATTGTTCTGGTGCAAGGTGTCCACTTTAATTAGTGAACAGCATATGCCAGGCCAACTTCTCACATTGGTGGGCAGCGTGTGGGATTCCAGCTTGCTATTGTTTTACCAGAAAATCTCTATTTGAATTGCTAACTGAAAACCACTATAGGTACTTAAGGTACATATAAAGTCAAGCTTAGTATCAATAAGTTCTACTGAACTTAGAGCTGTGTGCCAAGGGATAGCACACCCTTTCTACAGCTCAAGCTAGTATCAGTAGGCCACAAACTAGTGTAGGTAGTACAACACTGCACAACACTAGAATGTCCTTAAAGGGTGGAACCAGTGGATCCACTCAGCCTCAGTATAAGGACATGGCTTTCTCTGACTTGAGAGCCATGTGTGTTGAAAGACACCTGAGGCTAGGACAGAGTCCCTCAACCCTACACCTGATAGGTCTGCTGACAGCAGATGATCTTAGATTGGCTCTAGGAGCTAATGGGTCTGAATCAGTGGGTGGGTCAATTACAGTATCTGGGTCAGATGATGAAAATCAGAATGACCAGGACTCTGTGATTGAAGGGCCAGGCCTCAAGGGGCCTGAAAAGGACAGAGGAATTCTCCCTAAGAGAGCTGACAGAGTGGAGGAGAGGCATAGGTCCCCTTCCAGGGAATCTGAGCACTCTTATCACTCTGGCAGAGAATTTGTCCACCAGAGGAACTCATACTTTCCCATAAGAGAGACCTCCTCTGAAAGAATGTGCAAACTGCTGCAGTATGAGGAAGCAAGAGTTGCCCTCAGAACCAAGCAGTTGGCACTGGATAGAGAAGCCCTGGAGATCCAGAGAGCTTCTAGAAGAGAGGGGTTAGAACCCCTTGGTGGCAGCAACAGTGTCCCTAGTAGGCAGAGAATCTATTCCAGACCATAGGAACCTGAGCAAGGTTGTTCCTCCCTACCAGAGTGGGGATGATATCCACAAGTGGATAACTGCTATGGAGAGGGCCTGTAGAGTACAGCAGGTCCCCCAAAAGCAGTGGGCAGCAATCTTGTGGCTCTCCTTTTCAGACAAAGGTAGAGACAAGCTCCTCACTGTTAGAGAAGAGGATGCTGATGATTATGAAGTCCTGAAGAGTGCACTGATAGATGGGTTTGGCTTAACCACTGAGCAGTACAGGTTGAAGTTCAGAGACACCCAGAAGGCACAGACTCAGGACTGGACTGACTTTGTTGATTGTGCAACCAAGGCTCTGGAGGGTTGGCTGGTTGGCAGTAGGGTTACTGATTTCAAGGGATTGTATAATCTGATGATGAGAGAACAGATCCTTAATAATTGCCAGAACCAGTTGTTGCATCAGTACCTGGTGGACTCAGATCTGACCTCTCCCCAAGAATTGGGAAAGAAGGCAGACAAGTGGGTCAGAACCAGGGTGAGGCAGAAACCCCAGAACCAAGGGGGTGACACCAAGAAGCAAGATCCTAAGGGCTCTGAGAAAGGTGGGGATAAGTCAAAAGACCAGAAGTCTTCACAAGGGCCCCAAAAATCTGCATCTGGTGGGGAGTCACAATCCAACAAGGGGAAAGGCCAAAAGAAGCCCTGGTGCAAATTCTGTAAACAGAAAGGGCACTGGACTTCTGATTGTAACAAGTCCAAAGACCAAACCACCACCACTCCTGCCCCTAAGGCAACTGTTCCCCCTAGTTCAGCTACTGGTGGAGGTGGTACTCAGAATAAGGGTGTAGTAGGGTTGACCCTGGGTTCTGAAGTGGACTCTGACCTAGTCAGAGTGCCCACTCAGGCAATGCTGATTTGTGAGGGAGACCTTAATATGTCCTTCCTAGTAAGCCCCAGTAATCTGGGCAAATACAAACAGCAGCCTGTAATAAATGGCAAACAGGCTTTGGCATTTAGGGACACAGGTGCTAGTGTCACCATGGTGGCAGAGGATCTTGTGGACCCTGGACAGATCATCCTGGGCGAAATGTACCAGGTGACCAATGCAAGCAATGTCAAGACCAACCATAGTCTGGCAGTTGTGAATTTCTCCTGGGGAGGGGTAACTGGCCTCAAGAAGGTTGTAGTCAGTGCAGACCTCCCTGTCGAATGTCTATTGGGCAATGATCTAGAGACTTCAGCCTGGTCTGAAGTAGAGTTATGGACTCATGCTGAGATGTTGGGCATCCCTGCAGAAGTATTTGCTGTGACCAGGTCACAAGCAAGAATGCATGACACTGAACCAGCTCTGGATCCTGGAACAATGGACCAGATGCTTCCCAAGAGGAGGAGCAGTAGGGTAAAGGCAGTGCCTTCCCCTCTGTCTCAGATCACAGATTCACCCCCAGAGGGAGGTGAAGCAGATCCTGAAGAAGGAACTGCCCCAGAGGGACTTGAGCCTGATCAGGTTGAGTTCTTGGGGGCAGGGGGCCCTTCTAGGGAAGATCTGAGTAAGGAGCAACAGTGCTGCCCCTCTCTTGAACCCCTCAGACAGCAGGCTGCTGCTGAGGCTGCTGGGAGTGCTAGTGGGTCCCATAAAGTTTATTGGGATGAGGGACTCCTATATTCTGAGGGTAGAGATCCAGCCCCTGGAGCCACCAGGAGGATGGTAATACCTCAGAAGTTTAGGGGTTCCTCTTGACCCTAGCACATGACATCCCTTTAGCAGGACACTTGGGCCAAAACAAGACCTGGGACAGGCTTGTCCCACATTTTCATTGGCCACATATGTCAGAGGACACCAAGGAGTTTTGTCGCTCCTGTGTCACATGCCAAGCCAGTGGTAAGGCAGGTGGCACAACAAAGGCCCCCCTGATACCACTACCTGTGGTGGGGGTACCCTTTGAAAGGGTAGGGATTGACATTGTTGGTCCCCTTGACCCTCAAACTGCATCTGGGCACAGGTTTATCCTGGTGGTAGTGGATCATGCCACCAGGTACCCAGAAGCAATTCCCTGAGGACCACCACAGCCCCTGTGGTGGCAAGAGCCCTCATTGGAGTCTTCTCCAGAGTGGGTTTCCCAAAGGAGGTCATTTCTGACAGAGGTGCCAACTTCATGTCAGGATATCTGAAAGCAATGTGGAAGGAGTGTGGTGTAACTTATAAGTTCACCATACCCTATCACCCACAATGCAATGGTTTAGTTGAACGCTTCAACAAAACCTTGAAAGGAATGATTAAAGGACTCCCAGAGAAGCTTAGGCGGAAATGGGACCTTCTTCTTCCTTGCCTGTTGTTTGCATACAGAGAGGTTCCACAGAAGGGGGTTGGTTACAGCCCATTTGAGCTTCTGTTTGGGCATCCTGTGAGAGGTCCACTGTGTTTGGTAAAAGAGGGCTGGGAGTTGCCTCTCAAGCCCCCCAAACAAGATGTGATGGACTATGTACTTGGTCTCCGCTCCTGGATGGCTGAGTACATGAAAAAGGCAACCAAAAACCTGGAGGCCAGCCAAGAATTACAAAAAGCTTGGCATGACCAAAAGGCTGTACTGACTGTATACCAGCCAGGACAGAAAGTGTGGGTGTTGGAGCCTGTGGCCCCAGCAGCCCTCCAGGACAAGTGGAGTGGCCCCCATACAATAGTTGAACAGAAGGGAGAAGTCACCTACCTGGTGAATCTTGGAACTCCCAGGAGCCCCCTGAGGGTGCTCCATGTCAACAGATTAAAGCCATATGTTGACAGGGCTGACATGGGCTTGCTCATGGCGACTGATGAGGAACAGGAGGAGGAGAGTGACCCTCTCCCTGACCTGCTCTCTCAGAACCCTGATGATGGGTCAGTAGATGGTGTTGCTTTGGCAAGCAGCCTCACTGACCATCAGCAAACTGAGTGCAGACAAGTTCTGCAACAGTATAGACATATGTTTAGCCTGACCCCTAGTCAGACTTCCTGGTGCACCCATGAGGTGGACACTGGAGACTGTCTGCCTGTCAAGAATAAAATCTACAGGCAACCTGACCATGTCAGGGACTGTATCAGGACTGAAGTCCAGAAAATGTTGGAGCTAGGTGTAATTGAGCCTTCAGATAGCCCTTGGGCTAGCCCAGTAGTCCTGGTACCCAAGCCTCATACCCAGGGTGGTAAGAAAGAAATGAGGTTTTGTGTAGACTACAGAGGCCTCAATGCAGTCACTAGGACTGATGCCTATCCCATACCAAGGGCAGATGAGCTGATTGATACTTTGGCCTCAGCCAAGTATCTAAGCACGTTTGACCTGACAGCTGGCTACTGGCAGATCAGGTTAGCTGATGATGCAAAAGCCAAAACAGCATTTTCGACCCCTGGTGGGCACTACCACTTCGTGGTGATGCCCTTTGGATTGAAAAATGCACCTGCCACTTTTCAGAGGTTGGTGAATAAAGTTCTGACAGGGATGGAAACTTATTGCTCAGCTTATCTAGATGATATTGCTGTCTTTAGTTCCTCCTGGCAGGATCACCTGGTCCACCTCAGGAATGTTTTGGAGGCCCTGCAGAAAGCAGGCCTCACTATCAAGGCCACTAAGTGCCAGATAGGGCAGAGTCAGGTTGTATACCTGGGCCACCTTGTAGGTGGAGGCCAGGTTCAGCCTTTACAGAGCAAAATCCAAACCATAATGGAATGGGTTGCTCCAACCACCCAGACACAGGTGAGAGCCTTCTTAGGCCTGACTGGGTACTATAGGAGGTTTGTCAAGGGATATGGATCTATAGTGACCCCCTTGAATGATCTGACCTCAAAGAAAATGCCAAAAAGGTTCAGTGGACAGCCAGCTGTCAAAAGGCATTTGAAGACCTAAAGCAGGCCATGTGCACTGCCCCCATCTTACAGAGTCCAGACTACACCAAAAAGTTCATTGTCCAAACAGATGCTTCTGAGCTGGGTGTGGGAGCTGTACTGTCTCAACTGAATGATGAAGGTCAAGACCAGCCAGTAGCTTTTATTAGCAGAAGGCTGACCCCTAGAGAGAAACGTTGGTCAGCTATAGAGAGGGAGGCCTTTGCTGTGGTGTGGGCCCTGAAGAAGCTGAGGCCATACTTGTTTGGCACTCACTTCATAGTTCAGACTGACCACAAGCCCCTCCTATGGCTTAAACAGATGAAAGGTGAGAACCCAAAACTTTTGAGGTGGTCCATTTCCCTACAGGGGATGGACTATACAGTGGAACATAGACCTGGGACCCAACATGCCAATGCAGATGGACTCTCAAGGTATTTCCACTTTGAACACGAAGACTCAACTGGTCAAGGTTAGTTTAGTGTCCCTGCGTTTGGGGGGGTTGTGTAGGAGAGTAGGATCTGCCTCTTATGTTGCCCCCACTTTTTTTCTGATGTTTACACTGGTTTCTGGCTATAGTCTGGCTGGGTCCCTGCTAATCGGGGCCCCAGCCTCTGTGTTCTCTCTAAACCACTTGGAGTGCACTCTAGGTGCACTCTAAGTGCACTAGTGATTGGATGCTGTGGTTCCTTATGAGTCCCTAGTATATGGTACCTTAGGTGCTAAGGGCATAGGTACTTCACAGGCCTGCCAGGGGCTGCAGCATGTTTTATGCCACCCCTGGGAAGCAGACTAAATCTGACACCACAGGCCTGCTACTGCAGCCTGGGTGAGGAAGTGCTAGCACCCCTCACTGAGATATAGGTCCCCTATATCTCTCCTACACACACATATAAACCTATCAGTCACCCCTAAGGCAGGCCCTATCAATCCTGAGGGCAGGGTGCTTGGCTTCTATGTGAGGGGGTGCCCCTGCTTGAGCAGGGCCCCTCTTCAGCTCTCAGAGTCCACTCTCTGGTGCTGTTTGTGGATGCGGTTAAACCATATACTTTTAAGTGCATTATATCCTCGCGGTAAAATGCTAACTTTGGAATGGCTGCATCGAAACATGTCGTGTTTGGTGTCAAACATCTTGGAACACTACCCCCCCACCAGTCCTGGCGGCGGGGTAGCATTCCACCCTTCTAGAGGGATAGACATGTACCTACTGTGGAAACGCTGTAGAATCCTGCAGAGCCCTGGCATCACAAAATGGATGCCACCAGTCACAGACACTGGGCTGCCCTCCTGCTGATGACCAACACTCGCAGTGGAGGAAGCCCAACAATAGATATCCTGTCCCAAGGGGGTGTGACCACCTTCCAGACAGGATTTGGTGTATTGGGGCTGGGTGGGTGCACTCTTAGAGTGCTTTGAAGTCCTGCACTGGGGGAGCAGAAGGCTCCTCTGTGCATATGCCAGTTCAAACCGGCTCAGGGGCTACCTGCCCCTGCTCTGGCATGAAACTGGACAAAGGGAAGTGGGTGTAGCCACCCACTCCCCTGACCCTCCCATAGGTAGGGTCATAGAGCTAGTCCCTCCCTTTCTTTTAGTATAAGAGGGGGAACCTGTGCATTGCACCCTAGATTTCCCTGGACGACGCTCTGAAGACGAATCCCGGACCTTCGACGTTCCACTACCTTTGGAAGACTGAAGAATCTCCCTTGGAGTCAAGGAGTGACTCCCCTGAATGGCAGGCACCAAAAACTACAAACGACGGTCGCAAACTACGCCACTCCCGCCGGAGTCCGAAGTCCCTGCAGCCCAAAAAGTGGATTTCCTAACTTCTCAAAGGCCATCGTGAGTCCCCAGTGAAGCTGAGGCCAGTGGACCCCAAGAGTAACGAGAAACCGCGACCCCTGGGTACCGTGCACTATTGTCAAGTGCAACCCCTTCACAACGTTCCACGAACTTGTGCTTTGGACCACGTGTGGTTCTAGCCTCCAGCAGGAACCCTTTCGAAGATCAGAGGCCTACCACATCCCGAGTGACCGTGGGCCCCTGTGAGCGAATCCTCCCGAGGCGTTTTCACAATGCCTTGCCAGCCAGCTTGTGGGTCCCCAGAAGACTTTCTAAAGAAACCAAAGGGCTCCTCTGGTTGCTCCAGGCCTGCCCTAACTTACCTTTGCTGGGTGAATCCCACAGACCTTGCTGGTCTGCGCCATTGCCTCTCCACACTTTCCCCGAGACTTGCTGTTACCAAGGTTTGTTGGCTCCGATCGAGTCGCCGACACCGCAGTAAGCTGCAGACATCGTGGCACACGCCGAATCCAGCTCCTGGTTGTCGTCGACGCCTCCTGGACCTCGTGGCTGAAGAGTCAAGGCAACCACGAACGACCTGAATCTTGCGACGACGGTGGGCATCCATCTTCCTTGCCCCGGGTCACTGCCAAGTGACTTTGAACACTGTCCCCTCTGCTTTCAGGTCTTCCATCTTCTGAATCCAGGCTTGGATTCCTCCGGACACTTCTCCTGTCGCCGCAAGCAGCAAGTCTTCACTGGCTCCCATTGAAAACGACGCCGCGACCCGACAACAAAGAACACCTATGCACCCGGCTCCCCTGGGTGAGGTAACTTCAGCACTACGGTGCTCCTGTGGGTGTGGGCCCTAAAACTACTTACCCTGTAAGTGACTTGCTTGTAGCTTCCCTAGAAGTGTCCTAAAACTCTCCTTTTCTAAGTGCGACAATTGCGCTGACTCGTACAGGGCTCGCGTCTGTGTTAGACACACCGCATGCATCTCCTTTGTAACACTATCTAAAACTGTATCCTTCGACTCGTACTGAGTCCGATCGGTGTTCGCCTCGAACACACAAAGGGCCTGTAACACTGAGATCTCCATTGCACTGACTCGCACAAGGTTCGCGTCTGTGTTAGACACAGCGCGTCCATCTCCCTTGCAACTCTATCTGTGACCGCGTCCTTCGACTCGTACAAGGACCGATCGGTGTGTTTGCCTCGAACACGCAAGGGACCTTTAACATTGAAATCTCAATCGCGTCTGAGCGCATAGACTCGCACAGGACTCGCACCGGTGCCAGGTCACCGCGTCCGTCCCCTGTGGGTCTCCTACAACTACCTGGGGTGGTTCTTGGGGGTCCCTCGATTCTAGATGCCCTAGACCTAGGTCTAGCAAACTAAGATTGTGATATTCGATTGTGCTAAACTTATTTTGATAATATTTGACTTGTACATATGTTCCTGACTTCTAATCTCATAAAGAGATTAGTAGAGAGTGTTTATTAATAAATACATATATATTTGATATATATACCTGTGTGGTGTCTTGTCATTTGGTGATTCAAGAGATTGTGTGGTAAAACAAGCTGCTTTACATTCCTTCAAGACTTAGCCTGAAGGCTGCTCTCCACAGCTACCACTAGGATAGCTTTCTATAAAGGTTGTCTTAAACCTATCTACCATAAGAGTCGAATTGTTCTGGTGCAAGGTGTCCACTTTAATTAGTGAACAGCATATGCCAGGCCAACTTCTCACAGGAGCGAGCAGCGGCGCCATCTGTTTTTAATTATCTTGATCGTGCTTTCAAAACAGATGGCGCCGCTGCTCGCTCCCGCAAGGGAAACGCCAAACGTGCACGAGTGGCAAGGTAAACGCTGCGCGTCTTGCACTGTCTGGCGGCCATGCTTCTCTGCAGTATCCACTCGCCCTTCACGGGCGTTGTGTATGTTCAAAGACATGGCCAAGGCGCTTTTTCTGCTCCATAAAATGATTACAGCAGTGGATCTGCTCTTTCAAATGCATGTCTTCTCCCTGCACCCTTGACTCGCGTTTCTTTTTATTACTATCATTCACAAGCACCCCCCATCCCCCAGCAGGAACAGTATCTGACACACCAGTTTTGGTGCAGAAAACAAAGCTCCCAGCGTCCTCTACCCACCCCTGGTGCCAGAGGCGCTTTCGAAACCCTCGGCTGCACGTACCAGCGCAGCACTTTATCTAATGAGGGATGTGGGATTCTGAATAAAAAAATCAGGAAAAACTCTGTTAAGATGAGTTTGTCTAAAGTTTCCAGACTGAGCACGTCTCCGAGCTGAGATACTGTAGAGGGGGTGGCACGCGCTTCAGACATAAGCCCACCTTGATGTGTCGGCTGATCCCTAACCTGGCATTATTTTTATGGAGGGGGTGGCGATGCTGCGCTCTGCACCGCCAAGATGTACTATCGGCCGCCCACTAGCGCTTAGTATGTAACAAAAAAGATTCCATGTACCTGAAGTAGCGCCTCTGCAGGGTTGGTGCACTCATATAAGACGCGCAGAATGGCGAAGCTGCCCCTGTGGCCCGTCCCAGAAAGGTGCTGCCTGTGCCCCTTTTAGGCGCCGAGACGACTGTGCCAGGGCCAACTCAAGGACCCCGGGGCGGCTGCAGCGCGAGGCCGTGTCCAAACGCTCATACCGTGAGAACTTCAAACACAAAACAGAACTTCAAAGAGAATTTAACAGTATAACAGTAAGGGGATGATTCAGTTTCGTTGCAATTGCAAAATATGTCTGCATGAGTGCTTTACTAATGAAAATAACAAAAACATCAGTATAAAAACACGACTGCCACTGTGAGGCAGGTTTTAAAGAAGAATTGCTTGTGTCTGACTTTTTATTGCATTTATTTCGCTATAACAGTGCCCCCACCCCCACAGTTACCCATCATATCCCCATCATAGTTTAAATAATGTTATTTTAGATAAAGGCAGCGGTAAACAAAAACAAACAAAATGGAAAAATACTACAATAACCAGTTTATTGGCGAAGGAACGCTCGAATACAGAATTAAACAAGCATTGGCATAGCCAATAGGTCTCGCCGTTGGGACCTTATAAGTGTTTAACCATGCAACAGTTAATTTTGTTGCACCAAGGATATTGTGCTGCATAACTAAATACTTATAAGGTCCCAAAAGCGAGACCTATTGGCTATGCCAATGCTTGTTATCAAAGTGCCGCTGTGCCATCAGCCCTTGGCCAACCAGCTCTATCTCTGCCCTTCATCTCAATCCAGCCGCGAGTCAGAGTTGGAAGGTGGAAGGCTCTATAGTAGCAGTGATTTTTATAGAAAATGTGAAAAACATTTTCCACTAGCAAGGACATATATCGAGAAGTCGAAAATTGCTGTGTGAGGCAACCTGACATAAGAAAGACGTGTCCCAATCCAGGCAGTCGTTGAGGCAGGCATCTGTGACCCGGCCGAACAGTAACCACGTAGGCATAGCAGACTGGGCGTCCAAAGAAAACTAGACCGGCTACTCAAGTTATTGAGCTGCCATCAACATGGTCCAGTTCCGGCATTTGCATGTGAAACCCTGCTGAGGCTGGACATCCAGACTGTTTCCCGATATGTGCCCTAAGTGCTGCGACAGGCCACCATGTGTATGAGAAGGGGACACTGTCCCAGGGTGCGTCTTTGTGCAAACTTTGAACTACAATGTGATGCATGGCGGAAAGGGGCCCTTTGGATGACTTTTTGTAGAGGACTCTGCCAGCCAGATCTAATCACACCAAGGCATTTCTTCTGTAAGGAGATATGCATATGTTGAGACACAATGCAATGAAAGCAATTTGCTGAAGATCACACCGAGTGCCAGATTTTTCATGAAACAACTTGAGACCTGTGTTGCAACACATTAAAAGGGATCTTTCCAAGATCCCACCACAGACCACCTTTTCATTTAGAAACGCTGGGCAACAAGATTGGGAATGCAAAGAAATGACCAGGACTAACAGGCACATGCATCAAAGCTTTTGCGATCGCAAATGGTGCGATTCGCAAAATCGGCCGTTGCGATCGCAAAAATAGCTTTTGCGATGCATGACACAACTTGCCACTCTCAATTTAAGAAATCGCAATTTTTTGCGATTTCTTAAATTCGATTGCATTTAAGGAATCGGTAATTGCGATTCCTTAAATGCAATGCAAGATGCCTTTAAAAAAAGCGATTTCGCTATTTGGGCCCGCTATTTACCGTGGAATCATACCACATGGTAAATAGCGAACACTTGAAAAATGCACTAAAGTGCATTTTTCAAAGTTATAGAGTTACACACACACATGTCCTTGGGACATGTGTGTGCGCAACAAATGTGCACGGATCAATTTCAGGGGTGCAACAGGGTGTCCTTTTGACACCCTTGAACCCTTGAAATGGCATGCGCAATTTGCGAGTACCTATTAGTACTCGCAAATTGCGCGGGCAATTTCCCATTGATTCCTATGGGCCCGTAGGCCCATAGGAATGAATGGGAAGCCATTCCTTTTTTGCGACTCGCAATTTGCGACTCGCAAATAAGGAATGTGTAGGAATCGCTATTATTATAGCGATTCCTACATGCTTAGGATTTTGCGAGTCCTTAATTGCGAATCCTTAATATTCGCAATTAAGGACTCGCAAAATCCTAGATTGATGCATGTGCCTGTAAATGAACTAACGTGAGATATCAGGAGGTCTCTGCACACACTTCCAAACATAGAAGTCATGCAGGCATGTTTTCCCATAGGCAGGAAGTGTGCGGGAATCTATTTTTCTCTCGGACGCTCCACGATTCACAAGTGTAGATGGAACTGTGCCTGGCCCTTGTTTACCTACATGTTCTTCTGACCAACCTTTCACGCTCTGACGAATAAATCCAATTTAGAAACTGAAAAGCCAACCTTAGCACAAAAAGGCATCTCCTAAAGAAGGCAAAAACTTGGTGATGGACAAACTTACTGTTATCTTCATTACCACATCCATCAGTGTCACCAAATTTATTACACTTAGTGGACTGAGAAGCAGGACACAACCCTACTGCCCTCTCACTTGCACACAATGCCATACCTGGGCTGGGAGTGAAGGGAAGAGAGCATTGTGTACTATGCAAGGTACAGAACGTGGCCAATCACTGCCTGGCTTCAAAGTAAAGCCATGCATTAATTTGCCATTATTCTGTGAACCTGCGACCCCCACGCTGCCTTGTGATGGTGTGGGCCCAGGAGCCAATCCAGATTCTGTTCCCTTGCTGTTTGGTAGTAAACAGCATGAGACCAGAATCAGGATTGGATCGGACAGACAAACCCAGTGATCCTTAGGAGATTGAGGAGCTTTGGCTATGCTACCTCCAGCTTCCGACAACTGCATGGGTAGGAGAAGCCTCAAGTGCACATGTCGGGCTGGCCACAGCAAGGCACCAGTCCAACCTGACATGCACACTTCACGTCAAGGCTGCTTCCCTGGAGACGCTGTTTCTATTAATCGAGCCCCACCCTCGCCCTCACTCTCAGGCAGAAATACACCTGGCTCGTGATTTAAATAAAAGAGCACTGCAGCCAGGAAAATGCATTTAGTTAAAAGGACACAGAGGAGAACTTCAAATTTAAAGTACGTGTCAACTCACAACGGATTTGGGGTGGTGCAGCGCAAAGATTGCCCACATTTTATATGCCACAGACACTTAAGAAACACAGAATGAAAGTCCACTTAGCACATGATTTATGTATGGGTTAATGAACTAATATAAGTGCTGCACTTGACATTATTAAAGAGTGTCTTCACTGTAGGATTAGAGAACTTACTCACAAAAATGTCTTACTGTTAGAACTGGGGGTCTCTAGTTGGCAGAGGTAGGTACCTTTGTCCAAATAGGGACCGTTGCTTCTAGTCAGGGTAAGGGGGATACACTACTAAAATAACCCCTGCTCACCCCCTTGGTAGCTTGGCATGAGCAGGCAGGCTTATCTCAGAGGCAGTGTGTAAAGCATTTGTGAACATATACAGTAACACAGTGACAACACTACAGATGGACACCACACAGGTTGTATTATAAAAATAAGTATTTTTATATAGACTTAACACAAGACCCAAAACGACAAAAATCCACAATACACTATGAAAAATATGACTGTCAATGGTAGAAAATAGTTCAGTTCAAATGCAGGTGATAAATGCGACACTCTACGTTCAATGTACCTTTGGATGCGTAACGCGATACAAACAAAAGAGTTGCAGGGGAGGTGATGTGTCGGTTCCTTACACGCAAGAATGGTGATGCGTCGGTTCCTTGCTCCGGGGGAGGTGATGCGTCGGTTCCCTACTGCTACGTAGGGGACGGTGATGCGTCGGTTCCTTACCGGAGAGGAGGTGATGCGTCGGTTCTTTACTCCGTGGGGAGGTGATGCGTTGGTTTCTTAGTGCGCTTTTGTGGCGATGCGACCAGCAGCACCTCGATGCGATGACGACCCGGTGCAATGAAACAAAATGGCGTCTTCTTCTCGATACGACAACGAAGGGGGTGATGCGTGCACGCCCGACGGCTGTGCGGCGACTCAGTGAATCTTCTGAGCCGCGACAGGCCCTGCGACACGCTTCTCAGATGATGCGACGGCATCTGCAGCGACGGCGACACTCTTCTCCGGTGATGCGAGGCGCTTCGGTGATGCGATGGCGACAGCGGCAGCACACTTTCTCGGCAATGCGACGACAACTGCTGTGGCAGCGACACGCTTCTTCTTCGTGAGTCGCGCTTCCAGCTCCCAGAGACACGCAGTCTCTCAGAAGGCCCAACACAACAGTAGGCACTTCAAATTCCCAGCAAGGGAACTCAGGGGAGCTGGTTGGTGAAGTCTTGTATCCCTGAGACTTCAGCAGGAGGCAAGCTCAATCTTCAAGCCCTTGTAGATTTTCTGCAAGATGTTGAAAGTAGGCACAAAGGGGCACATGCATCAAAGGTTTTTGCGATCGCAAACGGTGCGATTCGCAAAAATCGGCCGTTTGCGATCGCAAATTGGCCTTTGGAGATGCATGAAAGTGTTTCCTATGCGCAATTTAAGAATTCGCAATTAATTGCGAATTCCTAAATTGCGATTGCATTTAAGGAATCGCAATTTGCGATTCCTTAAATGCAATGCTAGAAGCACTTTCAAATAGCGATTTCAGCTATTTGGGACCGCAAATTACAGACAAATAAAACTTGTCTGTAATTTGCAAAAACTTCGAAAAATGCTCTAAAATGCATTTTTTAAAGTTTTAGGTTACACACACACACATGCCGTTGGGGCATGTGTGTGCGCAACATGGGTGCACATCACAATTTCAGGGGTGCAACAAGGTGTCATTTTGACACCCTTGCACCCTTGAAATTGCATGAGCAATTTGCGAGTACCTACTGGTACTGCAAATTGCTGCATGCAATCTCCCATTCATTTCTATGGGCCTGTAGGCCCATAGGAATGAATAGGAAGGCATTCCTTAATTGCGACTCGCAATTTACGAGTCACAATTAAGGAATGTTTAGGAATCGCTATTTTTATAGCGATTCCTACATGCATAGGCTTTTGCGATTCCTTAATTGCGATTCCTTATTAATCGCAATTAAGGAATCGCAAAAGCCTTCCTTGATGCATGTGCCTGAAAGTTCCTTTCTCCTTTCTTTGGCAATCAGGCAACCACTGCAGGCCAATCCCTCAAACAGCACACAGCATAGGGATAGTCTCCTCCTTCAGTTTCTATGGTTCTTCTCCTCAGCAAAGGTTCTTCTTGTTTCCCAGAAGTGATCTAAAATCTCGGGGTCTGGGTCCCAATATTTATACTAGCAAATCCTTTGTCCTCTGAAGGCAGAGGGTCCTGTACCTAGTCCAAACCAGTTCTGGGTGCATTCTGCCAGTGCACACCTTCTTCCTTTGTCAATGTGGGCCAGGGACATCAGACGCACCACAGGAGGTGGAGCCAGCATTGTGGAAGGCAGGCACAGGCCTATTCAGGCCCAGGTGCTACTCCTCCCACCACTCTACATGCAGTAGGTCTATTCAGCCCTGTGCTGACTCACCCTGTCTCCTGGAGTCCCCCAGTCCCTGTCACTCACAAAACCAGGCATACAATACTCAAGCTAGAAGAGGCAGGCTGGATGGTTAGGCAAGAAAATACCTACTTTCTAAAAGTGGTATTTTCAAACACAGAATGTTAAAACCAACTTCACTAAAAGATGTATTTTATCATTCTGAGTTCAGGCATACTAAATTCGTTTTTCTACCATGTTCCCTGGGTCAGTTAGGATTATAAGATGTTATAATCAAACAGCCCATTCTGGCCTATGGGGACAGGTACCCTTGCAATAGTGAAAAACGAAATTGGCTGTAATTCACTATCAGGACATGCCACACACACCAGGGCATGTCCTACCTCTTACATACAATGCACCCTGCCCGCAGGCCTACCTTCGGGGTGACTAACATGCAGAAAAGGGAAGGTTTGGGGACTGGTAAGTGGGTGCACTTACCAAGTCGACATGGCAGTACCAGACTGCACACAGGCTCTGCAATGGCAGGCCTCAGACACACTTTACAAGCTGCTCCTCTGGGTGGCACAACCAGTGCTGCAAGCCCACCAGCAGCATTTGATTCACATGCCCTGGGCACAACCAGTGCACTGTACTAGGGTCTGACAGTGAATCAAATAGGCCAAACATGGAGTCACTAATCCACACATTAATTTACCATAGGGAGCACTTGCACTTTGGCACTGAATAGCAGTGGCAAAGTGCCCAAAGCATCTAAACCAGCAAAAACATGTCAACAACAGAGGAGGCATAGCGAAAAAATGGAAGGGAGACCCACGCCAAGGATGCCAGGTCTAACATGTGTCCCCTCCATCTGAATTGTGGGGAGAACTATCCTACCCCTAGGGAGTTCTCATCACTAAGGCGGAAGAATCTGGACAGACCATCAGCATTGGCGTGTTCTGTGCCAGGGCGGTGTTCCACCGTAAAGTCCATCCCCTGTAGGGAAATGGACCACCTCAACAGCTTTGGATTCTCACCCCTCATCTGCATCAACCATCTGAGGGGCCTGTGGTCTGTCTGAACCCGGAAGTGAGTCCCAAATAGGTATGGTCTCAACTTCTTCAGCGCCCAGACCACAGCAAATGCCTCACGCTCAATAGCACTCCACCTCTGTTCCCGTGGAAGTAACCTCCTACTGATGAAGGCTACAGGTTGGTCTAGGCCCTACTCATTTAACTGTGCCAGAACAGCCCCTACACCATGCTCTGAAGCGTCTGTTTGAACAACAAATTCTTTTGAGAAGTTGGGCGCCTGAAGCACGGGGGCCGTGCACATGGCAGTCTTCAAGGCTTCAAAAGCCCTCTGACAGGTGTCAGTCCAAATCACTCTCTTGGGCTGCTTCCTGGAAGTCAGCTCTGTCAAGGGTGCAACGATGCTGCCATGCCCCTTGACAAATCTCCTGTGATACCCGGTGAGTCCTAAAAAGGCTCTCACCTCTGTCTGGGTCTTGGGGGGCTCCCAAGCCAGAATGGTATCAATCTTGGGCTGTAGGGGCGCCACCTGGCCGCTCCCAACCTGGTGTCCCAAGTACACCACAGAACCCTGCCCGATCTGGCACTTACTCGCCTTGATCGTGAGGCCTGCCTTCCGCAGCGCCATCAACACTTCCCAGAGGTAGCGCAGATGTTCTTCCCAACTGGCGCTGAACACTGCGATGTCATCCAGGTAGGCGGCACTGAAATCTTCCAGTCCAACCAACACCTGTTTGACCAACCTCTGAAAGGTGGCAGGGGCATTCTTCATCCCAAAGGGCATAACCCGGAATTGGTAGTGCCCATCTGGTGTGGAGAATGCTGACCTCTCTTGGCCCCATCAGTCAAGGCGATCTGCCAGTACCCAGACGTTAAGTCAAACGTGCTGAGGTACCGGGCAGCCCCTAACCGATCAATGAGCTCATCAGCCCTGGGGATGGGGTGCGCGTCAGTCCTGGTGACTGAATTGAGTCCTCGGTAGTCCACACAGAACCGGAGTTCGGGCGTGGCACCAGGCGCGGCAGCCTTTGGGACCAAGACCACTGGGCTGGCCCAAGGGCTGTGAGAGGACTCAATCACCCCCAATGCAAACATCTTGGAGACCTCCTCCTTGATGCAAGCTCTTACCCTGTCAGTCACTCTATAAGCCTTTTGATTGACAGGAGGACTGTCCCCAGTGTCCACATCATGGACGCACCAATCAGTGACACTAGGAGTCAGGGAAAACAGGTCATGAAACTGTCCCAACAGTTGGCGACAGTCTTCCTGCTGCTCAGGTGTCAGGGAGTTAGAGAGGTTCACACCCTCCACTGACCCATCTTGCCCTGCTGCAGACAGGAGGTCAGGAAGAGGTTCTGTCTCCTCTTCTATTCCATCATCTGTTGCTAGGAGCATGCCCACTTCGGACCTCTCAAAATGGGGCTTCAGGCGGTTGACATGTAGGACCCGCATAGGGTTCCTGGGAGATCGCAAGTCCACCAGGTAGGTGACGTTACTCTTGCGCTCCACCACCTCCAATGGTCCGGTCCACTTATCCTGGAGCGTGCAAGGCTCCACGGGGGCCATGACCCACACTTTCTGTCCAGGCTGAAACTCGATCAGAGTGGCATTCTGATCATACCATCGTTTGATCTCCTCCTGGTTGGCTTCCAGATTCGCCTCAGCGAGTTGTCTGAATCACCTAGTTTGGTTTCTAAAGGCCAGCATGTAGCTAAATACATCCTGGGGGGTTTTACTGGGAGCTTCCTCCCAGCCTTCTTTCACCAAACTCAGAGGTCCTCTTACCGGGTGACCATAGAGCAGTTCAAAAGGACTGAACCCTAAGGACTTTTGTGGCACCTCACGGTAAGCAAAGAGAAGGCATGGCAAGAGGACGTCCCACTTACGCCCCATGGGTTCTTCCAGACCCATAATCATGCCCTTCAGGGTCTGGTTGAATCTCTCAACCAGCCCATTTCCTTGGGGGTGGTAAGGAGTGGTGAACTTGTAGGTAACACTGCACTCCTGCCACAGGGACTTCATATACTTGGATATGAGGTTTGTACCACGGTCTGACACCACCTCTCTGGGGAACCCCACACGGGAGAAAATCCCCATCATTGCGCGTCCCACCACGGGGGCCGTCACTGTCCGAAGAGAAATGGCTTCCGGGTACCGGGTGGCATGGTCCACCAAGACCAGGATGAACCTGTTGCCCATGGCTGTCTTGGGGTCCAGTGGCCCCACAATGTCAATACCTACCCGTTCAAAGGGGGTGCTGACCACAGGGAATGGCTGGAGGGGAGCCTTGTGCTTCCTCCCACTTTTTCCACTTGCCTGGCAAGTCTGACATGTCCTGCAATGAGTGTCTGAACTCTTGCGCATCTGGGGCCAATAAAAGTGGGTGACAAGCCTTTCAAAGGTCTTGCCCTGCCCCAGAAGTCCTGCTAAAGGCACATCATGAGCCAAACCCAGTAGGAAGGCTCTGAAGCGCTGGGGTACCACCAGCACACGGGCTGACCCAGGCTCAGCAACCTTAGGCTCGCTATACAGGAGACCATTCTCCTAGTAGATCCAATGTGATCCAGACTGATCACCTGCTGCCTGCTTTGCGGCCTGTTGCCGCAAACCCACAAGAGAAGGGCACTCGTTCTGTTCCTCACAGAACTCCTCCCTGGAGGGTCCTCCTTCTTGCTGCCAATGGGTCAGCTCAGGCAGGTCCCGCAATTTGGCCACTTGCTCCCCTGTAGGTTCCAGAGCATCCCCCTCAGGTTCTGCTTCCTCCTAGACCGTGGGAACTAAGGGGGCCAGTTTCCCGCGCCCCCTGCCTCTTCTCTTCAAGGCAGGCACCTGGGCCACCCTCTCAGGCTCCAGGTCCTCTTGAGCACCTCTACTGGCTGCCATAGACAGAGTGGTCGCGCACGCCCACCCAGGCAGACCCAACATCTCTAAATGAAATCATTGCCCAACAGACAGTCTACAGGCATGGCTGGCCTCACAGCTACTTGAAAGGTACCTGAGACCCCCCCACTCAAAGGGAACCTGAGCCACTCTGCAGTGGCTCTCTGAGTTGTCCATGGCAACTACTGGGCAGAATGCATTGGGGATCACCTGCTCTTCAGACACCAGCCGACAACTGACAGCTGTCACACTGGCTCCGGTGTCTCTCAGAGCCTCCACCCTTTGGCCATTGATGGTCCCCCACTGCCTGTATTTCTTAGTGTTATCAGGCAGTTGGGCCCTGGGGACCATCTCACTGTCTCCTAAAGAGACCAAGGACATTGCTACGGGACCCCACCCACCTTGGGCACCCATCTCCTCCCCAGGGCTACACTAGCTACCTGCCGGGGTGGTGCACCAGTGGGTGCTGATTTTCTATACAAGGGACATCTAGTCTCCCAGGAGCAGTGGCCCACTTGACCACACTTAAAGCAAGTCTTGGGCCCCCTGTGAACAGGTTTATCTGTCGGGCCCCTGGCTTCTTTTCAGGGGAGGCTGGGAACCCTTCCCTTGGTTCCCTTGGGGATTACTTTGGGGCTCTTTCTGGAACTCCCTCTGTTTACCCTTGTCCCCCCACTCCTCTGCTGGGGACCCTGCCCACCTTTGGCGGAGTCTCCCACGTGACCCTTGTGGACCCGGGTGCTCACCCAGCGGTCCGCCTCCTCAGCAAGCTTCCTAGGGTTAGTCAGCCTACTATCAATAAGGTGCTGGCATAGCTCTGGAAAACAATTTCCTGACAAGTGCTCCCATGCAATCAAATCAAAGAGCGCTTCAAAATCATTCACTTTGCTACCCTTCACCCAACCATCCAATGCTCTGCAAAAAAAAGTCACATATTCTACCCAGGTACTGCCCTCCAACTTTTTGCAATTCCTGAACCTCTGCCTATACAGTTCAGGAGTCAACCCATACCTGGACATCAATGCTTCTTTCATATGACCATAAGTATTGTGGACTTCAGAGGGCAAGTCTAATAAGGTATCCTGCCCTCACTAAGGAACCGCCCCCACAACCCCGCTCCCCAATCCTTCTCAGGGACCCGGTGTGAGGTCATAGCTACCTCATAGGCTTTAAACCATTGCCCAATGTCATCATTTTTATAAAACTCTTTCACCACATATTTAGGTATATACACCCTTGCTTCAACAGGCATGGATGGTGTGCTGCCACCAGAGGGAGTAATCTCTAAGCTCCTAGCTTTCAACTCCAACTCCCTCAAACTTCTCTCATGCTCCATTTGCATCCTCTTTTCCTCTAGGGCCAATTTCTTAATTTCCAATTCTAACTGCCCACCCATCTTAAGCTTGGTCAGCTCCATTTCATGCACCCTACTTCTCTCCCTGTCCTCCAGCTCTCCTGGGGACAGGCCCTTGGAAGAAACACTGCTACCTGCTGGGGAAGGTGCTTTCCTCCCCCCTGGACCCAATAGCCCATCTAGCTGCCCCCCTGCATCCTCAGCCCCCTCCTCATGCTCTTCCACATGCTCAGGGGTACTCCGTGCTTCAACCCAGGCCCTCAGTACCTTTTGGAACTCATCCTTCTTGGAGAGACCGGTCATAGCAACTTTCAATTTCCTGCAGAAGTATTTCAGCTGTTTTACAGTGTAACTTTCCAGCTTTTCTTCTTCAAAATCTAAATCCACAGATGCGATGGATGCTGTTTTGCTCATGGTGACTAAACTTGGCAGTTCTTGGCAAAAATAGAAATCCCAGGAAAAAACTATCTACCAAAATGTAAGTGGTTGCGTTTGGTCTGCACTCACTAGTAGTGTACACCAATCACTGTATATGAGTCACAAATGCAAGTCCAGAATCCTCACCGCTGACCACCAATGTTAGAACTGGGGTCTCTAGTTGACAGAGGTAGGTACCTTTGTCCAAATAGGGACCCTTGCTTCTAGTCAGGGTAAGGGGGATACACTACTAAAATAACCCCTGCTCACCCCTTGGTAGCTTGGCACGAGCAGGCAGGCTTATCTCAGAGGCAGTGTGTAAAGCATTTGTGAACACATACAGTAACACAGTGACAACACTACAGATGGACACCACACAGGTTGTATTATAAAAATAAGTATTTTTATATAGACTTAACACAAGACCCAAAACGACAAAAATCCACAATACACTATGAAAAATATGACTGTCAATGGTAGAAAATAGTTCAGTTCAAATGCAGGTGATAAATGCGACACTCTACGTTCAATGTACCTTTGGATGCGTAACGCGATACAAACAAAAGAGTTGCAGGGAAGGTGATGCGTCGGTTCCTTACACGCAAGAACGGTGATGCGTCGGTTCCTTGCTCCGGGGGAGGTAATGAGTCGGTTCCCTACGGCTGCGTAGGGGACGGTGATGCGTCGGTTCCTTACCGGAGAGGAGGTGATACGTCGGTTCTTCACTGCGTGGGGAGGTGATGCGTCGGTTTCTTACTGCGCTTTTGTGGCGATGCGACCAGCAGCGCCTCGATGCGATGACGACCCGGAGCAATGAAACAAAATGGCGTCTTCTTCTCGATGAGACAACGAAGGGGGCGATGCGTGAACGCCCGACGGCCGTGCGGCGACTCGGTGAATCTTCTGAGCCGTGACAGGCCCTGCGACACACTTCTCCGATGATGCGACGGAGTCTGCTGCGACAGCGACACTCTTCTCCGGTGATGCGAGGCGCTTCGGTGATGCGATGGCGACAGCGGCAGGGCGGCACACTTTCTCGGCGATGCGACGACAACTGCTGCGGCGGCGACATGCTTCTTCTTCGTGAGTCGCGCTTCCAGCTCCCAGCGACACGCAGTCTCTCAGAAGGCCCAACACAACAGTAGGCACTTCAAATTCCCAGCAAGGGAATTCAGGGGAACTGGTTGGTGAAGTTTTGTATCCCTGAGACTTCAGCAGGAGGCAAGCTCAATCGTCAAAACCCTTGGAGATTATCTGCAAGATGATGAAAGTGGGCACAAAGTTTCTTTCTCCTTTCTTTGGCAATCAGGCAACCACTGCAGGCCAATCCCTCAACAGCACACACCATAGGGATAGTCTCCTCCTTCAGTTTCTCTGGTTCCTCTCCTCAGCAAAGGTTCTTCTTGTTTCCCAGAAGTGATCTAAAATCTTGGGGTCTGGGTCCCAATATTTATACTAGCAAATCCTTTGTCCTCTGAAGGCAGAGGGTCCTGTACCTAGTCCAAACCAGTTCTGGGTGCATTCTGCCAGTGCACACCTTCTTCCTTTGTCAATGTGGGCCAGGGACATCAGACACACCACAGGAGGTGGAGCCAGCATTGTGGAAGGCAGGCACAGCCCTATTCAGGCCCAGGTGCTACTCCTCCCACCACTCTACATGCAGCTAGGTCTATTCAGCCCTGTGCTGACTCACCCTGTCTCCTGGAGTCCCCCAGTCCCTGTCACTCACAAAATCAGGCATACAATACACAAGCTAGCAGAGGCAGGCTGGATGGTTAGGCAAGAAAATACCTACTTTCTAAAAGTGGTATTTTCAAACACAGAATGTTAAAACCAACTTCACTAAAAGATGTATGTTATCATTCTGAGTTCAGGCATACTAAATTCGTTTTTCTACCATGTTCCCTGGGTCAGTTAGGATTATAAAATGTTATAATCAAACTGCCCATTCTGGCCTATGGGGAAAGGTAGCCTTGCAATTGTGAAAAACGAAATTGGCTGTAATTCACTATCAGGACATGCCACACACACCAGGGCATGTCCTACCTCTTACATGCAATGCACCCTGCCCGCAGGCCTACCTTCGGGGTGACTAACATGCAGAAAAGGGAAGGTTTGGGGACTGGTAAGTGGGTGCACTTACCAAGTCGACATGGCAGTACCAGACTGCACACAGGCTCTGCAATGGCAGGCCTGAGACACACTTTACAAGCTGCTCCTGTGGGTGGCACAACCAGTGCTGCAAGCCCACCAGCAGCATTTGATTCACAGGCCCTGGGCACAACCAGTGCACTGTACTAGGGTCTGACAGTGAATCAAATAGGCCAAACATGGAGTCACTAATCCACACATTAATTTACCATAGGAAGCACTTGCACTTTGGCACTGAATAGCAGTGGCAAAGTGCCCAAAGCATCTAAACCAGCAAAAACATGTCAACAACAGTGGAGGCATAGCGAAAAAATGGAAGGGAAACCCACGCCAAGGATGCCAGGTCTAACACTTACCATAACTAAGTGTGACAAATAATGAATCATTCTTACTTAGTAGATAATGTGGTCAACATAGAGATGAAATGTGACTCTTCAAATGTGTGTGCTTTTTCACGTGTATAACACTTAAAGAATTGTAATTGAGAACAAAACAATCCTCATATATTTAGAATGTATTTCTACTAGAAATGATATATTTATGTAATGTGTATTAACAATTTATACATTTGATTTAAATGTAGTTCTCAGTCATGCTTACAACTGAATATTTTAATGACGTATTGAATATTACATGTAGTATGAAACCGAATGCATTAGAAATATATATTGATTTGTGTTTAAATGTGCACACATATATTAAATGTGCACCATTGAAATTAATGTTTAAACCTATCATGAGTAGGCCTGTATTTCACTATGCTGTATAAAGCTGATTTCTTTATTCTTCTAACTTGACATTTCTTGCAGGTATTCACATGCATTGTTAGTTTAGAACAGATACATTACTTTACTGCAGATAGGGGGAAAAGAGCCTGAGAAAGGGACTTTGATGAAGGTACATGCATAAACATAGCTGTACCTGAATTAAATGTTTGACAACAAAATTCCATCTTCGTGTGTCTGAAGGAGAGCTGTTGTTCCCATGTCCAGTGTGGAGCAAGCCAGCAATGTTGCGGTCTGCATCTTGAGAATTGGATGACTACAATGGACTCCTGATGGTGTGATCAAAGGGGTGTTGCCCAATGGACTATGCAGCTCTCTCACCAACCCCTTGCAGTTCCTTGCAGACACCTTCCCTGATTCCCTGCATCCTTGAGTCCCTGTTCCCTGAATGGTCTGTGAGAGGTTTAATACCTTGATGATTCTTTTGATACTTGCTTAAGTCCGGCTTAAGCAAACACTTATTCCTGACCCATAGAAGACTCTTGACTGAGCTTCTGAGATGCTAAGGCTTCCCTACTTGATTTCTTTTTGTCTTGACCTGACTTCCTTCATGGAACCTCCCTGATTTGTAGGATTTCATTTCCCAAACCACCCTCTGGACTTTGAAATTCTACATTACTGATGTGTAGGAGAAAGAGCCTTAGATTATTCTCTGAGCACCAGATTTTGATGCTGTTGTTTTGCATTGCCGTTACCGAATTGTTTGTCTGTTTGATACTAATTTGCCTTAATTTCTTTAGGCGTCTAGGAATCCCAGTTGTTATTTTGTATCTTTACAGCATGGTTTTATGAGTTGTCTATTTGAATTTGATAAATAACTTGTAATAAAACTTGTTTGAACTTGACTACTGATTGCTGGTCCTCATTGTGCAGGCAAATGGGTTGCACTGTCAATTTGATTGATGTTAATGTTAACTCTCATCACCTCTCAGTCGGAGAGAAAGGTCTATCAGAGGACCAATGGTAAGCAAGTGGGCCTAGAAAACGCTGGATCAGGGGGCAACACCCTAACTCCCCAAGAGAGAAACATCTCCTGCTCAATAGACTGCTTTGCCCAAACATATTACTAGAACATTTCCCACTGCCCTTTTCTTCCCACCTGCCAAAGTGACATAATACTGGTAAGGACCAAATTCTCCCCACCTGAAAACAGTTATACTGATAAATATAATTTTCTTCCAAAGCTATTATTCTGACACAATATCCAGTTTCCCCTTGATCCGGTGCACCAAATTCTACCTGTAGGTTCTAGTATAGTTGTCGGAGAGAACGCATCACTGACCATATGGACCTTTTATTATCGACTGAAAGTGTATAAAAGGAGCTATCATCAGCAACAAATTTCAATTATAGTGAAACAAATTTCGCTCCACAGAAATGATAGATAGGATGGTGTCCAAGCCATGAAGGGTTTATTAAGTAATATAGTCAGGTTGCAAGTCAATCAATCAGTAGATCAATTTATCAATTATCAAAGAATCATATATATCCATGTAGCCATGCAATCTAAATTTTTATATTATGAAGAAGAAGATGCAAAATATAATGATATACAAAATGCAAACAGGAAATACATTGGTTCCATAAAAGTACTTCCTGGGCTAAATAAGGCATGGAAAGTGATGGGGAAGCTTTAAGGTGTCAGCATCATTCAAACCAAATTAGGGTTAAGGGGAAAGGCGCAGGTGTTCAAGAATGAAATTCAAGACCACAAGCATGAGCTCAATACCACGGACAGGGGAAATCAGCAAAGTTCAGGAAAGGTCTTCCCTCAGCAAAGTCAGGACAGGATCTGCTAAACTATGAAATACACAATTAATATGGAAAAAAGGTTCTGGAAGCTTTATCCCACCGACTAGCCATGGATGAACCAATCAGGATACACAGGGGCCGATTCCGATCTCGGCCGGTAGGGCTCCGAATCGGATTCGGCTTAACCGGATCCGATTCGGAGCCCTATTTCCCGACCGATTCGTACGCGCGTCCGGGCGAGCGAGTACGATGCGACTCGCCCGACCGACTCGTCCGGGCGTCCCGACCGCTCCGACCGACTCGTTCCCGGGTCGAACCGCACCGACCGACTCGCTCGGACTCGACTCGCTCCGCGCAATGGAGACATTCCCCGGCCGGGTGAGTACGGTGCGCGCCGCGAGCAGTCCGACCGAGCCGCGCACTCCGGCTCCAAAGAGCAGTCGGAGACGTACTTTGGGGGTCCGTGTCGGACCCCCCTGTATGCGTAGCCGCGCGAGTCGCACACAGGGGGGACCCATGGGTCCCCGCTACCTGTGCGTGTACCGCGCGAGTCGCTTCACCGCGTACCCGCTGTAGGGGGCGCCCTTGACCGCCTCGCACCCATTGAGTCAATGGGAGCCCGCGTACGCGTTGTACGACCGGCTCCCATTGACTTCAATGGGAGTCCGACCGACTCGAGTCCGATGGCATACATGCGCATCGTACTCGTTCGGTCGGGCTGCCAGAGTCCGATTCGGTCGGAAATCTCTCCGAGTCCGGCTCGGTCGGAGAGATTTCCGGCCCGAATCGGAATCGGCCCCATAGTCTTCTGGGATCAGGTAAACTCCCCAAGTTTTCACTATCGAACAAAGAAGCACACAGCTGCATGACCTTGGAAAGTAATGATGGCCCGGTCTTCCTGGTACAGAAGGCTCTCTCCCATCCCCACAGCCAGGTTTAAATTAGTGCTCCTTAATCAGACAGTTCTCAGCTAAACAAAAGGCTGGTCTAACTAAAGAAGTAGGGAGGATACTGGTAACTAATAGGAAAACATGAGAACAGCCCAAGAAGAACATTGCATTCGAAATATGAGAATGACTTTTAAAAGGAGTCCGGTCAAATTAAGGCCCTACTTGCAGTGAGGCCTGTGGTCTCAATGTTGTTGATCAATCAGAATATTTTATAAGCTAAGTATTTGGGTAAGACTATGTGAATGTGGCTACTTCATACATGTATATATTGCTACATATTAACATAGGAATTAATATGTTGGTGTATTGATTAACGTATGATTAATAATATTATGGATCATTAAATTATGGTCCTCTACCCTTTTTGCACCCTAGCATACCGACAGAGTGCTCAGGACAATGTGCAATACCCTTGTCTGCCTTCTGTTCAAGCAAACTGCCATAGAAATGTCTGCCAAGACCTCTCCCCAGTAATCCAAGCACCATTGTTAAGCCCCTGTCTTGGTAGTTGTTAGAAATGGGATTTCTGGTTGGCTAGGGCTTGCGCCTAAGCCAGGCAGAAACCACCACTCTAGTCAGGGCAAGGGAGTTACACGCTGAAGGTAACCCCTGCTCACCCCCTTGGTAGCTTGGCACGAGCAGTCAGGCTTATCCCAGAGGCAATGTGTAAAGCGTTTGCGCAACACACACACACAACAGCGACACGCTAGGCACACCACAAAAGAAGCTCCACACAAGGTTATATAAAAAAATAGACTTTGTATTACTCATAAACACATTAGAATCATAATTACAAATGTACACGGTGCCACCTGGCACTAGGCAATACTTCACAGGGGATTATATACATGACAGGGCCAATCGGGCCACTGTCAGAACCATCAGAATGCAAGTAGTGAATATAAAACAACCAGTAACTACTGGCATAAGCACTTAGGCAAAACCATCATATCACAACACTTAGCATATGCAGAACATATTAGGCATAAACCATATTATGCATCACATTAGGCATAAACAAATTATGCATCACATTAGGGCCTTGCGCCCTACCAGCACCTCAGGTGCTCACAGACCAACTGGCCTTCCTCTGGGGCCAATCTGGGACTTCCCCGCAATGCCCTTTGTCCATCAACAGTCGGGGCTCTAAGCTGTCACTGCAGCAGGGTGCAGGCCCAACAGGCCGGTGCCAGAAATGGGGGCGCGAGGGTGTAACTCACCCTGGTCTCTCCTGAGACCAAAAAAGAAATGCCCCCCTCAACGTTGCAGCTGCCCGCCATCTGGCGGTGCAGCTGGACTCTTCAAAAACCGGCACTGACAGTGCCTCCTTAGCCCCCCTCACCGGAGCTTCTATGGTGGGCCCAAAAAGGAATGTCCCCATCGTTGCAGCTGCCCGCGATCTCGCGGTGCAGCTGTGAAAACCAGCACTGGCACCAACCGTGCCTCAGGAGTCCCCTTCACCGGGGCTCTTCGAGTGCCCTCAAAGGCACCAACAATGCCCAAATTTCAGCCCCACTCACTGCGGCTGTTCTGTGCAGGATTCAGGCACTGACAGAGTGCCTGGCATGCCCCCGCTCACGGGGCCTCTTCTCACTTTGCCCGGTCCCCTGCGCTATAGGCAGGACTTCAGCCGGGAGTCCACAAGGCTCCAGGTCTTCTTTTCCCGGGGTCCAGTGAGCACGCGGGGCTCAACCTCTACATGAAGGCACCCAAGGGATCCCTCAGCACGGAGCGGAGTCTTCGTTGATCCCCTTCTTCTTCTCGGACAGCATGCGGGGCTCCCACCAGCACACGGGGGCCCCTCCCACCTCCAGGCTCACTCGGGCCTGACTTCCGGCGGCTACGTCCGCCCCAATTGGTTCACATGATGCGGCCCCGCCCACAACTAGGCAGCTTGCCTGGCTTCCTGGACGCCGCTCTTGGTGCGGCGGCTTCTTGGTGCCACAGAAATGCCGGGTAGGCTCTCGCTCCACCTCTAGGGATCACGGGGGAATCCCCACGCCGGGAATCCCTTGGAACGCTTTGCAGCACAGCGCTGCCGGGCCTCAAGACCCCTGGGGCACTCCTTTCGTCCTCTGAAGCAGCAATAAAGATGTAGCGCTCACGAGGCGCTAGGACCCAAGCTTTAGAGGGGCAGAGCTGGGCACATGCAGGCCAGCACGTAGGGACCCCCAGGAAACAGCAGCTGGGTCCCACGACGGTTCCTCCTGACACCCAGCAGTCCTTCAGCCCCTAAGCAGGTACAAGTAAGCACAATTCATGGGGTCACAGCCCCAGTACTTATACCCCATATGTCTTTGTTCTCTCCCCATGGCACAGACCTAGACCCGGTCCAAACCAGTTCTGGGGGCACTCCAACCTTTCTATGTAGTGCTAAAACACCTTCATTGTTAGAGTAGGTCCTGGCCACAGACACACCACAGGGGACGGAGCCAGCATCGTACAAGGCAGGCACAGACCTATTCAGGGTCAGGGACTACTTCTCCCACTACTCCAAATACTGATCTGCCCATTCAGCCTAGCGCTGACTCACCCAGCCCCTCTGGAGCCACACACCTCACCAGCCCCTGTCACTCTAGAGCCAGACATGCAATACACATAAGGCAGGCACAAAGACACATAGCACACAGAAATGCCAACTTCTAAAAGGGGCATTTCTAAAATAGTGATAATAAATCTGCCCACACCATTACGCAGCATTTATTATTACTATTCCAAACATACCAAACTTGACCACGCTGCTCCTCTCATATCAGGAATTACCACTGAAACACTTATCAGGGAATCCCCAATGCATTCCTATGAGAGGGCAGCCTCACAGCAGTGAGAAACCAAAATGGCTGTTTGTCACTACCAGGACATGTCACAGAATTAAGGTACATGTCCTACCTTTTACCTACAATGCACCCTGCCCATAGGGCTAGCTAGGGCCTACCTTAGGGGTGACTGACATGCAGTAAAAGGGGGGTCACAGACGTGGCACCCACTTTATGTGCCACGTCACAGCGGCAGTAAACTGCGCGCACAGGCCCTGCAATGGCAGAGGCCTAAGACAGGTTTGAAAGGCTACTTTGGTGGGTGGCCCAACCAGCGCTGCAAGCCCACCAGTAGCATTTAATTTACTGGCCCTGGGTATCTGAGATACCACTTTACAATGGACTGACAGGTAAATTAAATACGCCAAACAGGTGTAGACCAATCTTACCATGTTTACCACAGAGAGCGCACACACTTTACACTGGACAGCAGTGCTAAAGTGCCCAGAGTCCTAAAACCACCAACACCAGGTCAGAAAAAAGACTAGGAGGAAGGTAAAAAGTTCAGGGATGACCCTGCAAAAAGGGCCAAGTCCAACACAACCCCCTTCCAGCCAAAAGCCAGGTAAACCAATCATTACCTTGATGTGCTTCCCTGCTTGGGGCGATAGAACACGGACGTGGGCCCGCAACTGCAGGGGCACACTCCAGTTCTACGCCAATCTGAACCCATGTGGTTCCCTCTGTCAAAGCTCTCAGGACCTACTAAGCTACCCCACTGGTACTCCCTAGTTGTCCGCGGCCAGGACCATGCCCTAGGCCATCCAGATGTCTCTGGTCCTTGCCATCTCACAGAGTGGGGGGCAGTAACCCCTGGTACATAGTAACCATTCTCCACTCTTCCTCTCATCAGTGCAGTTATAAACTGCCACTGATCCTCGAACCTAGGGTCCGCACCCTCAGGCTGACCACAGATCACCGGCGAGGCTCACCTCTCCCTACCTCTCCTTCTGGGGTCCCGCACTCTCCTCCTAGGAGAGGCACCCTGAGAACACAACTCTCCCACCAGTTCAGGACCTCTCTCCTGCAACTGGTCTCCCAACCTAGGGTCTAAACCCTTAGGTTGAACCGGGGTCAGAGGTGAGGACTCCCTCCCTCTGCACCCCCTTCCAGAGTTCTGCACCCTCCCACCTGGAGTGGTACCCCCAGAAGACAAAACGGTAGGGACACTGGTTACAGATGTCCTTCCCTCCAGGTCAGGCAGAACCTGAACCTGGCCTCCCAACCCAGGGACTAAACCCTGCGGTTGAACCGGGGTCAGAGGCGAGGACTCCCTCCCTCTGCACCCCGTTCTAGAGTCCTGCACCCTCCCATCTGGAGTGGTAGCCCTAGAAGACAAACCGGTCAGGACACTGCTTACAGATGTCCTTCCCTCCAGGTCAGGCAGAACCTGAACCTGGGCTCCCAACCCAGGGACTAAACCCTGCGGCTGAGCACCTGCCTGGCACACCAGAACTTCCTGGGGAGCACGCATGCCCCCCCGAGGGTAACACATAACTCATGTGTTGTGTGACAGTCCGCCTGGCGCTGATCTCCCGACCCCTGTCCATCTGACAGTGCACGAAGGTCCCCAAAACAGAAGTGGTGTCACCATGGTCACTCCTAGGAGGCTCAGCCCTTATGGCTGGCCCCTGACCCACTGGTTTTTCCACTGGGGACTCTCTCCCCCTCTCGCCCCTCCATCTGGACTTCTGCACCCTCCACTTAGGAGTGGCACTGCCAGACACCAGAACTGATGGAGGTCTGCTTACAGACACTCCAAGTTCTCCTGACACTAGGAGATCCCCCTCAACGGATGGCCTACAAGTACAGCCTAGGCTCCCCACCTGGTGTTCCCTTAAGGAACCCTCCAGGCCCTGAGACTGAATTTCGGGCACCTTGGGACGCATCCCATTCTCACTCCTTCTCCGCAGAGACAGGACGGGAGTCCCTACACCCATCCCACTACACCGGGACCTAGCTGGGCTACTATGAACCTTTGCCACCACTCTGGGCTGGGAAATACCTGAGCCACTCCTCTTAGGGTCGCTACCCGTGCCTCCTCAGACCCTCAGGCACTCACCCAGAGGTCTGCCTCCCGTGCAAGTTCCCTGGGATCAGAGAACCCACACTCCAACAGGTGTTGGCGTAACCCTGGAAAACAACAATGGAACATGTGCTCTCTGACCATCAGATTGAACAGCCCTTCAAAATTGTTTGCCGTGCTACCCATCACCCAACCTTCCATTGCATCACAACATTCATCCACAAACTCCCCCCAAGACTGGTGAGACAGTTTCCTACTGCCCCTGAACCTCAACCTATACCCTTCAGGTGTGACACCCTCTTCCTGGGAACTAGGTACCATTCTCTGGGCTCTGGGAGTGGACGCTTCCACACTGGACTCAATATTGCTGCCACCGCTGGACCCCACCCTCACTGGTGAATCCAGACCACTGAAACTACACTCAGGGGACAACCTTTCCTCAAGAGCTAGTTTCTCCCTGGCGAAGGCCCTCTCTGCCTCCGCCATCCTCTCCTGCGCTAAGACCCTCTCAGTCTCTAGCTTTTTCTCCTCCACACCCAGCTGCGCTAGCTCCAACCTGAGCCTTTCCATTGCCAGCTGATGCTCCCTTTCTTCCCTCTTATCCACCCACTCCTCTGGGGACAGGGAAAGGGATGGGGCACTGCCCCAGGCACCGGACCCAGCAAGGGACTCCCTATCTATGGGGTCCTCACTACCTACTGGCATCCCTGCCCTGTCATTTTCTCCCTCCTGCTCAAACTCTCCAGGGCCACTGCCATTTAGGGGTGCTGGTCGGGAACCCTCCCTCTCAGAGCCCTCACTGATCTCGGGGTCCTCCATCCCAGACTGCTCCCTCATCCGGTTTTGGGATGTCCAACAGGCCAACAAGGCCTCCTGCAGTTCCTCCTTCCTGGCGGACCTATGCACTTGACACCCAAGATCCTGAAAGAATCTTTTTAAGTCCTTCACAGTATATTTTCGCAACTTCTTTACATTAAATGCACTTTCTGTCACAATAACTGCTGGATCACCGAGGTGAGACATGACTGACACTTTAGGGGTGTCACCAAAATTTAGAAGAGCAGAAAAGCACAATTCGCAAAATGACACTTTCAGGAGAAAAAAATATTCAGGAGAAAAAATCCCCAAGCATGTGATTATCTTAATGCAGAGCTTGTAGTGCAACCAGTTGTCGCTGTGGTACTGTGCAAACGCAAGTCCTATCCTCACCGCTGACAACCAATGTTAGAAATGGGATTTCTGGTTGGCTAGGGCTTGCGCCTAAGCCAGGCAGAAACCACCATTCTAGTCAGGGCAAGGGAGTTACACGCTGAAGATAACCCCTGCTCACCCCCTTGGTAGCTTGGCACGAGCAGTCAGACTTATCCTAGAGGCAATGTGTAAAGCGTTTGCGCAACACACACACACAGCAGTGACACACTAGGCACACCACAAAAGAAGCTCCACACAAGGTTATATAAAAAGATAGCCTTTGTATTACTCATAAACACATTAGAATCATATTCACAAAAGTACACGGTGCCACCTGGCACTAGGCAATACTTCACAGGGGATTATATACATGACAGGGCCAATCGGGCCACTGTCAGAACCATCAGAATGCAAGTAGTGAATATAAAACAACCATTAACTACTGGCATTAGCATTTAGGCATAACCATCATATCTAGGGGTGGGCGGACAACTCCGTTCCGCCCACGGAATGTGCGGAATTTTGCCTGTTCCGCGTTACGCAAAGTAGGCGGAACAGGCAAATCTCTGCACACTCGGGGCGGAGCGGAGTTGGCCTCCCGCCCGCCTCCCGCCGCACTATTAAAACATTATAAATAAGAATTTAAAACACCTTACCTTATCGGCGGCGTCCCCGGGCATCCCTCCTTCTCCATTGCGACTTCTTCTTCAATACTGCGAACATTTCTCGCGAGGAATGCACATGCGCGGGCGCCCGCGCAAGCGCAGTTTTCCAGAAGAAGACGCAATGGAGAAGGAGGGAAGCCCGGGGACGCCGCCGATAAGGTAAGGTGTTTTAAATTCTTATTTATAATGTTCTATTAGTGCGGGCGGGAGGCGGGCGGGAGGTGGGTGGCGCATAGCGGAGCTACGTGGAGTGTGCGGAGATTGGGTCCGTCTCCGTGGCACTCCGCGTAGCCCCGCTACGCCCACTACGCCCAGCATATGCAAAACATATTAGGCATAAACCATATTATGCATCACATTAGGCATAAACACAGTATGCATCACATTAGGGCCTTGCGCCCTACCAGCACCTCAGGTGCTCACAGGCCAACTGGCCTTCCTCTGGGGCCAATCTGGGACTTCCCCGCAACGCCCTTCGTCCATCAACAGTCAGGGCTCTAAGCTGTCACTTCAGCAGGGTGCAGGCCCAACAGGCCGGCGCCAGAAATGGGGGTGCGAGGGTGTAACTCACCCTGGTCTCTCCTGAGACCAAAAAGAAATGCCCCCCTCAACGTTGCAGCTGCCCACAATTTGGCGGTGCAGCTGGACTCTTCAAAAACTGGCACCAACAGTGCCTCCTCAGCCCCCCTCACCAGGGCTTCTATGGTGGGCCCAAAAAGGAATGGCCCCGTCGTTGCAGCTGCCCGCGATCTCGTGGTGCAGCTGTGAAAATCAGCACTGGCACCAACCGTGCCTCGGGAGTCCTGTTCACCGGGGCTCTTCCGGTGCCACTCACAGGCACCAACAATGCCCAAATTTCAGCCCCACTCACCGGGGCTGTTCTGTGCATGATTCAGGCACCGACAGGGTGACTGGCAGGCCCCCACTCACGGGGCCTCTTCTCACTTCGCCCGGTCCCCTCCGCTATACGCAGGACTTCAGCAGGGAGCCCGCGAGGCACCAGGTCTTCTTTTCCCAGGGTCCAGTGAGCCCGCGGGGCTCCACCTCTACATGAAGGCACACGGGGGATCCCTCAGCACGGAGCGGAGTCTCTGTCGATCCCCTTCTTCTTCCCGGATAGCATGCGGGGCTCCCACCAGCACACAGGGGCCCCTCCCACCTCCAGGCTCACTCGGGCCTGACTTCCAGCAGCTACGTCTGCCGCAATTGGTTCACTGTGACGTGGCCCCGCCCACAACCAGGCAGCTTGCCTGGCTTCCTGGATGCCGCTCGTGGTGCGGTGGCTTCTCGTTGCCACAGAAATGCGGGGTAGGCTCCCGCTCCACCTCTTGCGATCGCGGGGGAATTCCCACGCCGGGAATCCCTTGGAACGCTTTGCAGCACAGCGCTGCCGGGCCTCAAGACCCCTGGGGCACTCCTTGCGTCCTCTGAAGCAGCAATAAAGATGTAGCGCTCACGAGGCGCTAGGACCCAAGTTTTAGAGGGGCAGAGCTGGGCACAGGCAGGCCAGCACGTAGGGACCCCCAGGAAACAGCAGCTGGGTCTCAAGGCGGTTCCTCCTGACACCCAGCAGTCCTTCAGCCCCTAAGCAGGTACAAGTAAGCACAATTCATGGGGTCACAGCCCCAGTACTTAAACCCCATAGGTCTTTGTTCTCTCCCCCTGGCACAGACCTAGACCCGGTCCAAACCAGTTCTGGGGGGCACTCCAACCTTTCTATGTAGTGCTAAAACACCTTCATTGTTAGAGTAGGTCCTGACCCCAGACACACCACAGGGGAGCGGAGCCAGCATCGTACAAGGCAGGCACAGACCTATTCAGGGTCAGGGACTACTCCTCCCACTACTCCAAATGCAGATCTGCCCATTCAGCCTAGCACTGACTCACCAAGCCCCTCTGGAGCCACACACCTCATCAGCCCCTGTCACTCCAGAGCCAGACATGCAATACACATCAGGCAGGCACAAAGACACATAATACACAGAAATGTCAACTTCTAAAAGGGGCATTTCTAAAATAGTGATAATAAATCTGCGCACACCATTACGCAGCATTTATTATTACTATTCCAAACATACTAAACTTGACCACGCTGCTCCTCTCATATCAGGAATTACCACTGAAACACTTATCAGGGAATCCCCAATGCATTCCTATGAGAGGGCAGCCTCACAGCAGTGAGAAACCAAAATGGCTGTTTGTCACTACCAGGACATGTCACACAATTAAGGTACATGTCCTACCTTTTACCTACAATGCACCCTGCCCATAGGGCTAGCTAGGGCCTACCTTAGGGGTGACTGACATGCAGTAAAAGGGGGGTCACAGACGTGGAACCCACTTTATGTGCCACGTCACAGCAGCAGTAAACTGCGCGCACAGGCCCTGCAATGGCAGAGGCCTGAGACAGGTTTGAAAGGCTACTTTGGTGGGTGGCGCAACCAGCGCTGCAAGCCCACCAGTAGCATTTAATTTACTGGCCCTAGGTATCTGAGATACCACTTTACAAGGGACTGACAGGTAAATTAAATACGCCAAACAGGTGTAGACCAATCTTACCATGTTTACCACAGAGAGCACACGCACTTTACACTGGACAGCAGTGCTAAAGTGCCCAGAGTCCTAAAACCACCAACACCGGGTCAGAAAAAAAAGACTAGGAGGAAGGCAAAAAGTTCAGGGATGACTCTGCAAAAAGGGCCAAGTGCAACAGTAGTATGTCAGAGTAAGCCCACACTTCTCTGACACCACGTCAGCCTGTCCCTTTGCATCTGCAATGTAAGCTGTTGCTGAGCATCTGCATATCTGGTCTACCCTGTGAAACTGTCAGTGTACTTTTTTGCAACCGCTACACCCTGACAGCCTGTCACAGCCCATCTGCAGTTTTCCTGCCAATGTAGCCTGTTAATGCACCTTTTCAATCCAGTGCACCACCAGTCACATGTTAATGCACATACCTCCTCCCAAGAAGTACCCACTTGAAGGCTGCCTCTGTCAGTGCACACCACTCGTTCGAAGACAGCCTGGCAGTGCACATGTCCAAACCCAAGGTGGGGTGTACACTTCGACAGCTGTCTCACCCATGCCAGCTGTCAGTACACACTTCTCCTTCCCAGACAGCCTGTCAGTGCACATCCTGAAATCCTAGGATACAAAGAGCTCATGTCCAGGCCTCTTGTCAGTATGCAACTCTCGTACCATTGAAAGGGGTATAGAAAGTTCTATATGCATGGCAATTCAAATCAAGTCAGCCTGTCAGTTCCCAGGTCCAATACCCGAAAGTGCTCAAATGTCCTTCTCTTGTGTCCAAGAATCAACATTTCAGTGCCAGTACATATCTTCGCAGCTGCTTTACCCGCCACCTAGGGTGACCAACCATCCGTAAATTTCACGGACCGTCCGTTATTTTAGTATGATGTCCACAAGACGTCCGTAATTTGGGGTCCCCAAATTACGGATGCCTTACAGACATCATACTAAAATCGAATTGGGAAATTTCAGTAAGGTATGCTGTTTCCCCGCGAGAGGCCCCATGAGTTTAAAAGATATCACTCGGGGCCTCTCACACTTATCTTTTAAACTGAAGAGGCTGCCTGCAGCGGCCCCTCCCGGACCTCACCCAGACTGTGGAGTGGCCCATTGTCATTCTGAGACTGCAGCTGATTAGCACTTATAGAATGACAACGGGCCCAATTGTAGTGACCACATGTGGTCTCCTGCATCAGACTAGGGCAAGGCATTCTGCTTTTGTCTTGGCGCCATGCTGGAGAAAATAAAAATAAAATAACTAATAGCATTTTCACTGTACATTTAAAAGTCAGATTTCAACATACAAATAAAAAAATACTATTTAATGTCTATTGTTACATTAGCACAAATCTTGATTGCAGAAAGGGTCTGATGTTGATTTGCAAAGCTGCGCACATACTGAAAAACTGTGAAGTGCAAGATTGTCTCAACCTTATATAAACTTATTTTGACTTGGATTTATTTTGGTTGTCTATTTACTTACTTATATATTATTGTGCGACCTCCTCTATGTCTGTAAAACGTATGTTTTGCCCCAAATTTTTGTCCTGAATTTTGACCTTCGGTCCTGAATTGTTGTCCTGAATTTTGACCCTTTGTCCTGAATTTTTACACTAACCGTCCTGAATTTGCACCCATGCCAGTTGGTCACCCTACCGCCACCATGCCACCACCACACTCTGGTCCCTGACCCAGGATTACGCTGGCATTGAAAGAACAGAAGTGGTGAGCTTGAGTGGGCAGGGCACAGAATACCTTCTCAAAAACATGCCTCCGTCTCTGACCCCTGCCACTTACTGCTGCCCTGCAGCTTCACATCATTGTTCAGAAATGGCCGAATTGAACAAAAATATATCCCAAATTAAGATGTACTAATGTGTCAGTGATGGCTGCGTCTCGCTCATTTGCATGAGCTGCGATCCAAGCCAGCCCCTGAAAGGACTTTAATTACTCAAGAGGCGAACGGATACTCTGAAAAGAGTTACTTGTGATTTACAGAGGGAGCAAAATACATTTCAATTGAAGTAGATAATGTATGTCCGATTGTATAACACATGTATTTTTTTCCGGGGACAAGTTAATTGGAATTGCTGCCGTGATGGGAACTCGGGCGTCACACTCCCTGCCTCCTCTTTCACGTTCATAATTTATCATGATTGTTGGTTAGTTTGTTTATTTATCCTAATCACCTCTGGAAAAGAGACTTTTTGCTGATCCGTATCAGGACATCTTACCCCACTGAAACTGGCATTGCACCCGCTGCAAATTAATTCTTGCTGCAGACCTGTTTTATGGGCATTAGTTATGTTGTGCAATGTGATGCTGGCTGTAAAACTACTTATACCGCACAAAGGTCACCTCAAAGTAGTAGGAAGGCAGCAGCCTGCAGAAAAAAACGCAAGCCTGCCAACTTCGCTTGGGTATCATGGACTAGCTGAAACCATCAGACACCGTTGAGCATTTATTCATTTAGTTATGTGTTTTATCGTCTTAAAATGACTTCGAAGCACTGTGTAAGGGGGAAAGTCGAGTGAAAAGGAAACCAAGCAAGAGGCAGAACTGTGCACTATTAAAGTCCAGCAAGATGGAGTGACCTCCACTACCTGACACTCTCGGATGGTGCGCCTTGGACGGAAGGTTTAACTGAATAATCCCTTGAAAAAGTTCCTTGTGTCTTCTGAATCTGAGCTAGTTTGGCTCCGTTATGAATTAAGCATTCAGAGCGTTCCACGGTTTAGGGGCTAGTACTCCAAAAGCGCTGCTCCCAGCAAAGTTTCTGCCAATTCAAGGGGCGTGGATACCACTGGCCAGATCAGATGCAGGGGTGCTCATCGAACATCCCTGGTGCCAGGCTTTGCTCCAGTAGGACTTCAGGTACTACAGAGTGACTTGAAGTTGATCCTTGACTCCATTACAGCCCAGGGCAGCACCCTGGTTTACAGAACAACTAAAAATAGAAAAACTCTCCTGTAGGACAGCCGAACGAAAATGGAGGAGAAGTAAAAGTACTGTAGACAGGGAAACGTATAAACTCACTCATCGTAGCTACTTGGCTAACATTAAACAGGCAAAAAAATCCTTTCTTATAAATAGGATTGAAAAGGCTACTAACTCTAATAAGGAACTCTATAAAATATTAAAGGAATTTACCGCCCCCTCTACGCAGCCATGCGTTGTAGTGACACAAGACTGGGTAGATTCTCTTTCCACATTTTTTGAGGAAAAAGTTATTGCAATTCATAATTCCTTCCCGCATCATGACACTAACAAGGCAAAAAATCCTCAAAACGATACTGAGGACACTTTCCCTTTGTTAGAAGAGTTCTCCATGTTTACCTCAGAGGAAGTGACAACCGCCCTGGCTAAAATCAAATCAGGTTCTACAGTAGACCCGGTCCCACCACGTTTCTTTCCAACCATTGCCCCATTACTAGTTAGAAATCTTACTGATCTATTTAACATGTCACTTGCACAATCAGCAGTCCCAGTCGCATGGAAAGCAGCTAGGGTCAGGCCTATTTTAAAAAAAACGACTGCTGATCCCAAGACGCCAAGTAATTACCGGCCTATATCGTTGCTCCCTTATTTTGGAAAAGTGCTTGAGTCACTGATTAATCAGCAACTTACTGTACATCTAGAGAATCATGGACTACTGGATCCCTCACAGTCCGGCTTTAGGGCTGCACATAGCACCAAAACAGCATTGGTGGAAGTCATGGATAACATCAGACTAGCCCTGGACAACGGACAGTCAGCCATGCTCATCTTGCTGGATTTGTCAGCCGTCTTTGACACCATCTCCCACAGCATTTTAAAACAACGGCTCTGGGAGGTGGGTGCCAGAGGTAGGGCTCTAAATTGGCTTTATAATTACCTGACGGACCGGACCACTACTGTTCAGATCGGAAATATGGTCTCTCACAACCGACCAGTAAAGATGGGAGTCCCGCAGGGCTCTATTTTGAGCCCTCTGCTCTTTAATCTTTATGTGGCACCGTTGGCTAAGGTGGTCAGATCCTATGGTTTTGATGTGGTGTCTTACGCTGATGACACTCAGCTTCTGATCACCCTAGGTCCTGATCCCATCGATACAAAATTCCGCTTCAAAAACTGTATGATCCATATAGATGACTGGATGAGCGCCAATCATCTACAACTGAACGGGAGCAAGACCGAGGTCATCCTTTTTGGCAGGGCACAGGAAGTTTGGTCAGAGGACTGGTGGCCTCTCAATCTAGGTCCCTGTCCATCGCCAAAAACAGTGGTACGAAATCTGGGTGTGTTGATTGATAATCAACTATCAATGAAAAATCACGTAGACCACATAATCGGTACTTGCTATGGAATTATGCGTAGGCTAAGAAAAATCTTCCAGTGGATCCCAATTGAATCAAGGAAGCCACTGATTCAAGGCTTGATCATAGGTCGTATTGACTATGGTAATGCCTTGCTGGCCTCTATCAATGAAGAACTCTTGTCCAGGCTACAGGTCCTGCAGAACACAGCGGCCAAACTGGTACTGAACCTCCCTTCCAGGTCTCCATCAGCCCCTAGCCTGAAACACCTCCATTGGCTTCCCATAAGGAAACGTACTCGTTTCAAAATCCTCTGTCTAGTACATAAAACTATGCACGGAAGAGGACCCAGCTATTTGGCAAAAAAACTTAGCTGGTACAGGCCAACAAGGATGCTGAGATCTAGCACTAAATCCTTTCTTACTTCATTTAGAGTGCGTACCGCAAAAAATGGCGGGAGATCTTTTTCCTTTCTTGCCCCCACTTTTGGAACAAACTTCCATCTCATCTGCTCTCTATCACAGAGCATAATCGATTTAGCAGAGAATTAAAAACATGGTTGTTTGATCACTAGCAACATCTCATTTCTTTCAGCAGGTTTCGGAGTCGTACGCTAGCGCCATGAGACCCTTGGGTGATATGTGCGCTCAATAAATATACTTGACTTGACTTGATTACAGAGTCTTTCGTCTCTAGTTTGGTGCCGTCAAACTACTCCAGGCCCATCGTGGTTGCCTGATCAGGAATATTTAAAGTCTGCCCGTGACATTCTGTGTGTGTTACAGCAACATAGCAACATATCTTCTTAGCATAATGCAATGGGAAGCTTTTGTGACGGTGCAGAGTTGCATATTGATACACTAAACTACAGCTTTGATGTAAGGGGGAAAGTAGAAGATGATGTAGATGGAGTAGAAGATGGCTCACTGGTGTTTGAGTGGGTTCTTGCTTGAGGGCCGGTTGCATGCATGAGAAGTGGTTTTGGGTGCTCCCAAGACGTGATTTTCAGCTTTTTTCCATTTAGGCACTAAATAGATTCTTTTGGCTTATATCCCAAGCGTAATTATGAAACTGGATTGGCTCAGCCTCTCTTGCCTCAATTTGTCACTGTCAGGGTTTTGCCTTCCCTTTTGATAGCTCTCTCCACTCACTTACTTTTATATATAAAATAAATATATAAGCAGGGGAAATAAATGAACTTAAGAGACACTAATTCCAGGATTGAAGGCCTAATTGATATTTATACGCGACAGAACATTGTTTGGTGGAGCGTAAATTATTCAAAAATGAATCAGGAACATTCTGAGCAAAGGTGCGTTGTGTTTGAGATATGTGTGCGAGTGTGTGTGTGTGTGTGTGTGTGTGTGTGCGAGAGCGCCAGAGAAAGAGAGAGAGAGAGAGACAGAGAGAGAGAGAGAGAGAGAATGAGTGAGGAAAGGGAGAATGTCTCCATAGGTTGATTCTGTTGACAGTGATATGAGAGGAAATATTGGAAACATCTTTTTTAGTAATGGATTGTTTAGCAGTGTGGTTTTCTGTAAAGGAATCAAAGATAACATTTCAGTTGTGGACAAATCAGGACAATATTTCTCTTGCTTATTAACAGATGAAGGTGCGCTTGTCACTGAATGACAGATGTCGCAAAAAAAGAGGCATGTCTGTGATTACACACGGGCCACGGGAAGCGTGAGACTTCAGGTGTCCTGGTACCCCAATTAGAAATTAGTAATACTACGGGTGGATGAGAAAGCAAGAAAATTGGAAAAATAGAATTTTGTGAATTAACCGTTGAAGAAACTCGCTAAGTAACTGACATTGGAGCGCTGTAAGGCATCTCTATGCCAATTCTACGTGGATGCCAGCAAGCAACTCCCTGACCCAGTCAGAAGGAACTGAGCAACATGAAATACCAAACTATTCCACAAGTTATGAGATTGCTCCAAAACCTTTGGCGCGCAAACTGCAAATGGTACAGATCTTGACATGACTTCACATACTAAGTCAACATTTGTGCAGAAAAAAAGACAGGAGGACCTATAGAATTCTACATCACAGATGCACTTTAAAAAATTTCTATGGTTGTCTATGGGTCTTCAGAATGACATTCAATCAGTTTCTCCTACTCGTCACTCATTTGACAAAAATATAAGGATGAGACAGATCATTAAATATAAAAGGTTCAGTCTTTAAAATGATGTATATCACACCGAAAACATAAAACGTTGAGCGATGGCCAGTTCAAAACAAGGCTGTTTGTGAATATGCGCCAGAAGCTTTGTGTTTCTTAGTGCAGTCTTTCATACATACCTTTTTGTGTTCTGGACTGTCAGGAAAAGCTTGGGTCATTTCAATTTTGTTTTTCAGAAACAAACACTCACTCTAGGGTTTGGTCTTGCAACCTCCACATCAGCAGATGCACAGAAGGTAATGAGATCCCCTGGAGGCAGGCAGGGACCTCATGATAGGGTAGATCCCCACAGATGGGTGGTATTTAAAAAAATATATTATTATAAACAGGTATCTTCGGGGAGGCTTAATGAATGCTAAGAGGCAGTCATATGGACCACGTTTGGCCTTATCTCCAGGTCCAGGGGCAACCAGGACCGGCAGGGCAGTATCTTTCTGGGTACTGACATTTATCACTGCTATCCCAGTGCCGAATGTAATCATTCATAGCAAAAGGTTCGCAAAGTGGATTGACTAGGATTTAGAATGCAAAATAAAATTCCTGGAGGGCTTCCCATACAATGAAAACGGCAGATCGCATCCCTTTTGCAGCAATTCGCAGTCACCACTGCACAGTGCTCCAAGGCTGCTGCCTTACCTAGCCTTAAGGAAGTTCTGACCCATCCATTGTATTATTGATGTCCAAATATAGGGGCAGATTTACAAGCCCCTTGCGCTGCCAGTACATCACTTTTTGTGACACACTGGCAGCGCATTTTACTGCCCCATATTTACAAGGACAGGAAAAGCCACCCTGCGTGGCTTTTCCTGTCCTTGTAAATACGGCCCCTTTACTTGCAGCACTTTGCGTGAAAGGGGCATTTCATGGGTGTTGCTGTGGGTGTTCCCACGCAACACCCATGAAATAAGACACATTTCCAGATTTACGAGGATTCGTAAACCTGGAAATGCGTCAGTATGCTACGCCACCCTAGGGGTGGCGTAGCAAGGCGCAACAAGGAGAAATGTTTTAATTTTTCCTCGTTTTTTCCTCTTTCAATGCGTGCTGAATTCTACAGCACGCATTGAAAGAGGAAAATGCCTGAAGCGATTGTTTTTGTGCAGGAAGGTGCCCCTTCCTGCACAAAAACAATCTCCCCATGACGCAGGCATCCTTGCACCATTGTGCAAGGGTGCCTGCGCCGGCGCATGGCAGCTGTTTGTGCGCCAGCGCAGGGGAGAGCACAGGAATGCGACATATCATTGTAAATATGTCGCATTCCTGTGCTCTGAAGGTGCCGCAGCGTGGCGCAGCCAAAGGGCTTGCGGTGCCACGCTGCGGCACCTTCTTGTAAATCTGCTCCTCAGACTTTTCTGGAGAGCTAAAACTTAGCTCTTTTGTTGGGCATTTTAGTCTGGTTTACTGGGGTTTGCTATCACTTATGTTTTGGCATTCTGTGGTTGTCTCCAGAGTTCCTTTCAAGTGCCAAGAAACCTTTGATAAATGAGTGCTTTATAACTGTTATTGGCATAAAGTAGCTTAACAATGGGGAATCCCTGGGAATCATCCAATGACTGCTTCTAGGTGTGTGCAATGTTTGTAGTGCTCAAGCATTCTTGCTGAGCTTACTGGGTTTCCCACTTTTTCCTCACTGTACACTCGCATAGGGATCTCATGTGAGGGTTACACAGTACCAATAAGTCATGAGCATTTTGTGCACGAGTGCATACTTTAATTAGCTTTTTCTCACGAGCGACTCACCACAAATCACACTCACCTCCAAAATACTTGCGAAAACGCCAATTTTCAAATGAAAGCAAAGCTTGTCTGGAACTTCACAAGAATAACATATTTTTTATTAGTTTCTCAAAAAAATGCTTGAAATGTAAAATAACAAAACTTTGGAACTTTAAACAGCCCTGGCTCCTACCTGAAGAGGGTCACGTCGGCAAGAACTCCCTCTCCCTGTGGGAACCCAGTGTTGGTTACCAGATGTGTTCAAACATAAGCATATATAAGGAAGCAAAGGCCCCCAAGCCTTGGGTACTGCATGGAGGGCAGTATGCCCATCTTCTAGGGGTGTAGCAGTGTTCCACTGACTAGAAAGTCACTACCAGCAGCTGTCACTTTCTCCACAGAGAGCAAGGTGTACCCTCCTAATCTAAGGGTCTAGAGCAGTCCTGTAGCTACTCTACCCGGGGAGTGATTAGAAGCGACAAGTGAGGCTTCCCGTGGTACTGATAATGCATGGCCACTGAAGATACGAGTAGACAGGGATTGCAAAGTGCTCACAAATGAGCCTCATACATTATAACCACAGATCAAGCTTCAGAATGTAGACGCAAGTAAAACTACTGAAAAGAAACAGAATGAGTTGCTAAAGTAGGCAGACGCATCCATTAAGAAAAGCATGACAGTCGGAGGAGGACTGAAATTAATTTTCAAAGTTAAAGTAGCTAACAATGAAAAAGACAAACATTACTTATTAAAAATGCAGATTTGACAAACACATTAGAATGCAAAAGGAAAGCAGCATAAAACACTTTCATTGAAACATCAAAGCTTATAGTTCAGCATAGAAACAAAAGAACGATCTTAGAGGAAATACTAAATTATCAGTGTTTACCAGTTTCTGATGCAGCTTCCAATAAGAGCACATCTGGTAAGGCAATCCTGATACAGTGATTTGGGACTGACTAATGTAAATAAATCCCAATTGTAGGGTGTTGCAAAATGGGTTCCGCCCATTTAGCGTTCCCAGATTTTTTGCTTTTTGATCATCCATTTTTAGACTTTTTATTGTGGGTGAGTCTCACTACGTGTCTCACCCTCGGAAATTAGACAATAAAGGGATAGCATGTGTTAACCATCAGTGTCTGCCTTTGAGATAAGGAAGCTGCGACGCAGCTAGTGTAATGGGCACTAGATTGGTTGCACGTGAACATGTGTGCACACATGTGCAGGCTATGCATGTGGGACTACTGTCATGCGCAGCCTGGTAACTATGCAAAGGTAGCTTGGCGCAGAGGGGACTCTGCAAGATTAGATATTGACCTGGGGTAGGCATTACAATATTAGTGGGCACTCATAGGTAAAATCAGTATGGTTTACTGTTTTAACTGCAGTAAAGTATTATATACATAGGGAGACATCTGCTTTGGAGTACAGTTTTGCTTCCCGTAGGCCTACAAAGTCCCCTGAGATATGAAACTGCAGTGGACAATGTGCACCCAGTTCATATGCGCAGGTCCCAAGAACATACATGTACACTTTATGGGTCATCGAGAATTTCATATTTCTCTAGCTCAGCTAAGGATCAGAGCTCAGGCCTTTTGTAACTTGCTGGGCCAAACTAATTACATTTCTCCCTAGCTGAGGGACCAAAGGCCTTCCCACACAAAAGGAGTAATTAACAGTTTTTCTTAATTAACAGTGCTTACCTCTGCTCCGGAGGAGGATAGGATGGAGGAGAACATTTGCATCTTTTAATTAGCTGTCATGCTGTACCAGGGCTGGGGAGAGCCCATGCCCACTGAACAAATGAGGAATCCCGGACAACTTGAGCAAACACAGGAGGGGGCCCCTTTGTGAAATTTTGGTGGGAAAGGCCCTGGCAGTGATGTCAGCGAGTGGCAGAGCTTATGCTCCCAGAGGACATGTGACCAGTGACTTCTGGACAGCGCCATTGTGGACTATCCCAGCATGCTATGCAGGAGGGTTGGGAGTGGGACAGGGGTGGAGAGGTGATGTGGCATCCTAGGACTGGCCAGAGGTGCCTCGCTTCTAGAACTTTCTGCCCCTTTTAAAACCCCTTGCCCAAGGGAGAGAGAGTACTTTGGTGCTTTTTGCTGTTGGACTCTGAAGATTAGGACTGTGATGGTGGCAGCAGCCATGGACAACTGGAAGAAGAAATCCCCTGATGCCCTAAAGGACTAAGAACTCTGCCCAAGTTGACCCCATAAACATTGTGTCTCTCCAAGGGCCAATGAGGATGGCCGCCTTGGAACCCCTGAGATCCAGTTGGGGGAAAGATCTGGACTTCTGCAACCAAAAGGCGAAGAGGAGCACCAAAGACAAAAACCATGTCGAAAGATGGCACAGGGACCCAGTTGAAATAGTTCCCTGCACATACTCCACCTTGGGGGTGAGGAGGTCTGCTAAAACTGCTCTAGGTGTCCAGAATTCACCACTAGGAGTAAAATGAGCACAGAATATTCTCAACCTGCCAAATGGGGCTTGAGTTATGACTTTTGTAAGGTTGTTAACCTTTGAAATGTTTAAATAAAGAGAGTGTGGGGCTCTGCCGCAATTCTCCTGACTTCACCTGGGGAGGACCAAGCCCATGAAGTACAACACAGCCTTTGTGGAAAATACTGCTGGGGGAGAGGGCATGCGTGGGCCCATTCCCCGTACTAGGATTGCCCCTGGTGACCCCCATCTCACTTGTGGCCGATGCAAGATGGAGGGGAGTGGCATCACTTCCTCCCCCTAGATAGAAACAAGGAGCCCAGGACCCCATCTCCAGGCCCCCAACCAGCAGAGGAGTAAGGAGAAGCACTGTAGTGCCCCCCCAACAGTGGAGGCCTCACCGCTCACCACTGCTACCTGTGCCTGTGTATGGGGAGGCTGTCACAGCATACCAAAACACCATTCCTACATAGAGCAGGCAGGAGAAGCACACTGTCAACTCCCACACTGGCATCAAAGAGTGCTGGCCGAGAGGGGAGCCTGCTGGGGCAGCTGGAGGTGGGTTCTCGAGCTGCCCCCAACATGTTGGCAAGCCTGGGTGCCCAGGTGGGACTGGGCACCCCCAAGGGAAAAAAAACAAAAGGAGGAGCGTGGTGCAAGGCTGTGCATCAAAAAAAGGAAAAGCTGCTCTCCCCGGCACAGAGGGGAAACCGCTCACTAATATTCACTGCTCTCCACGGAGGGAGTGCCCCATTATGCCCTGAGGGGCTAATTTACTTATTTTTCTGCTTCTTGTGGTGGCCCCAAAAGAGTAGGGGCTCCACCAACTCCTGTAAAATGTTGTGGGGGCTGAAAGAGCTGCAGCAGTCCCCCTCGCCACCCAAGAAATAAAGACATCAGACTATGTTTCTGGGGTCACCAAAATTATGAATCCCTACTCCCCCCCCCCCCCCTGGGATTTTCAACAATATTTAAGCACTCCTCAGGCTGGCGCATTTGCTCCACAGCTGAGATTGCAGCACCCTCTAGGGGCTGGCTCAATGGCTGCATTTTAAGTGGCCCAAAAAATATAAAAGAGACACAGACATATGTTAGGTGTATTTTCAATATTTTATTATTCCTTTATGCTTACGGTGGTTTTGATCAATGTTCAAATCCTTTATTGGCAATGTTTTATTGACAATAGCAATTGCATTTAGACATGATTAATGACAATAGTGAAAACTTGATGATGTTTAACATGTGGTTTGTTTGCCTTTTTACATGGTGCACCTTTAATGAAGACAATAGGCTTTTCTTATATGCTGTGATGACGCTTGGTAAAGCCAATTGGCCTGTTTTATCTAAAGTGATACCCTCTGATGTTGTGATGTGCTATCTGTTATAGACACTGAGATTGTAGGTATCAAATGTGATTTCATAATGTTACGTAAGGTATTATTAATCTGTCTTATGTGTATGTTTGTAAATGAATGTATAGTATTTAGTAGTGCTTGTGTTTAAAAATTACTTTCTAAAGAAAAAGCACAACTATTAACCCAATTACCTACATAGGGGAACTGTATTTGATATCCTTTCTCTGCACACTACTCATGGTTAGGGTCTTCCAAAGGAACCTATCCCTTTACTACCTAAGGAGGTCCTTTGCTTTTGGAGCATTGTGGTAGCACTTTCTGTGTTTGGAAACCTTTAGTTCAGGTAAGATTCCTTTGTAAAGCCCCTCAAGTACATGCGATAGTTTCCTGATAACGCATCAAATGTCTGTGATAAAATTACCGGGACGGCGATAAAAATCTAAACCCTAACGTGAAAAAAGTTGCGATGGGCCCAACTGCGATAAAAAATTCAGCGATAAGCAGCGCCAGGCCTGCAAGTCCCACAAGTCAGGCGGGAAAAACCACTATAAAAGCGGCAGCAAAAAACACAAACAAAACACAAACAACTGCGAAGCACCATGGAGGTAGCCGGAGCAAGTACAGAGGACAACCAGAACCCCACAAGCCCCACGGAGGACCAGCCTGGGACCTCGGGGTCAGGGAAGGGCAAGGAGAAGAAGAAGAGGAACCCGCGTTTCAGTACGCAGGAAAACCAGATCCTCATTACGGAGGTGACAGAACACCACCACCAACTGTTCATCACCTCCACTGTGTCATTGGCAACTAAAAATACAATATGGGAGTACATCTTGGCCAAGGTGCATGCAGTCGGAGTGAAGAGAAGGGAAGTGGACGACTGCAAGAAGCGCTGGACTGATGTGAAGCGCAAAACCAAGCTGAAACTCGCAGCCAACCTGAAAGCAGCAATGCAGACTGGAGGTGGGAGTCCAGCGACACACCAGGGGCTGGATGAGATGGAGGAAATGGTGACCCGAGTCATCATTGGGGAGACGGTGGCAGGAGTTGGGGGACCGGACACTGCACAACATGACCTGAGCCAACAGCAACAGGGTGAGTAACGACCAGGGACTGGGGGGACGGGGGAGATGGGCACAATGGCACACGTGCACAATTAAGTATAGCACATCTGCGGACAAACCATGCCCAAGAGTCACAACTCCGACCAAGAGCCCAATTTACCCAAGTCTGCAACATCTCAGCACTGTATAAGCACAGAAGTGAAAGGCACACCACCTGAAAGGGAGAAGGGCCAGCCAAATCAGAGCTGAAGGGGCAACACACCCACAATGCAGCACACACACATAAGAATCAGAGCACCTCAACATTGACAACAATGTGGTACAAACTGCAACACTTCCACAACAGAACAGAGGACACAACTGCTGCCACTTGTGTGTAGAAAATGGCTATTCGCATTTGGCATAGCAGGAAACTGTGAGATGACAATGTACAAGTACAACCTCACATCCCTGATGGTGTAGAAATGTCAACTGTCCCGCATCAAATAGGTACCTCCTCACCAACAGTCACAATGTACATTGTCATGCAGTCTGTTAGTAAACTTGTACAATGCGTGAACATACATGTGAACACAATGTCAATCTGCATCTCCCCTTCACATTGCAGAGGGAGAATCAACACCTCCTGCAGAGCAGCCCCAACAACTCTTCACTGATGACGATGAGGACATCCCCAACATCAACACCGACGCCCTCCAACAGCTCATGGACAGCTTCGGCACCCCACCTCCAGGAGCAGGGCAGCCCAGCTGCATCGAGGAGACCCCACCCCCTGCACAGACCACACAGCAGGAAGCACCCACCACCACGGCTGTCTCCCAGGACCCCCACGAACAACACATGGCATTCCAATGCCGTGTGTTAGGGTGCCAGGAGAAGATGGCTGATAAGCTGCGGGTGGGGTTCAACCTCATGGCAGCCAAACTAGATGCCATACATGGGTGTCTAAGTCCCATCAGGGACCACTTACAGTCTCTAACGGACACCCACTGTCCGCTCCATGCTCTCCAACAATCCATGGCTGACATCGCTGGAGTCATGACTCTGAGCCAAGAACAACTGTCTAGTCAGAGTGGCTCCAGCGATGTCAGCCGGGAGTTGGGACACATAAGGAGAATGATGGAGAGCTTGGAGCGGATGCAGGCGGAAAGAATTTTAGCCACAGCTGCATACCAGCGAGATGTAGCTGTGATCTTCCATGCCCTGCAGATCCTCGTCATGGCATTGCCACCACAAGGCCTAACGCGGATAAGTGCTGCTGCTACTACTCCATCCACATCTCCGCCCCCTGAAGTGTCAGTGCCACACAGTGATGCAGACTAAACACCACCACACACATGTGAGGCACCTGACACATCAGAGGACGAAGATGATGATAAATCTTGCTTTGTGGTAAAAATGAAGTGGTAGCATTCATCTCCGCCATATGGCCTGTTTCAGCTTGGTTCTGCCCTCTGCATCATGCCCTGGAATAACACCTTCCACTGTCCCCCGATACACTCTGCGACACTCACCTTGGACCTCGACATGGACTGCCATGTGTTGTTTGGTTACCAATGACACAGCAATCACACTGCGGACTGAAGTCTTCCCCTTCCGATGAACTTGTCAATCCCCAAAGGACTCTGGCTGGCCCTCCACGGGTCAACAATGTAAAGTGGGGTTTGCATGGCCATGTACTGGTCTAACTTCAACCCTCCACTGAATGCGAATAAAACATTCTAATTCACACAGATGTGTCATGGCTATGATCAATCAAGTATGAAAGTATGGATGAATGTAGGGACAGTGATTCCACAAAAAGGTACTCTCTGGGTAATGCTATCAATATGCATGTATGGCCGTGACCCAGATAGGCAGTGAGACACACATTGTCATTCAAATTAACACTCATCACAGTTGAATACAAGTGAAGGTGCGTAGACTTTATTAGCATATGCGTGTCAGTGCGGGCAAGAAGAGTGCCACAACATGCAGACCAATGCAGCAGTATGTCAGAATGAGGAACGTTGCCAAGCGCCGCTGTCCACTCCGGGGGAGTGCTTCACCTTTCACAGGTGTGTGTTAACCTGCGTTGTTGTCCGTTCATGTATTCGTAGTCCAGGCGAATGCAGCCATGTCCACTGTTGTTGTGGGATATGTGACCAGATCTCCAAGATGTAACAAGGTGTCGGGACATGTGCAATGGGTTCCAATCTGTTGTGGCTGCAGGTACGTAGTTACTCGTCCATGAAAGCGATTGCAGCTTCGTAGGCTATCATTTCGAACATGAGGTCGTCGTCGACTTCATCAAACAGGATGGCGAGGCAATCCATTAGCAGGTCCGGACAGATGTGCTGCGTCCACCCCCTTTCACCAATTTGCACTACAGCCCAATAGGGGAGCAGTTCAATGTGGTCACTGCACACGAGGAGTTGTGCAATCTCCCAGGTCCAGCTGCCAGCATGTATGCCAAGTATCAAGGCAACCCATAAACGGGTATCACAGTGACACTCCTGGTCGTGGGCCAACAGGGGGCGCACACACATGTCAAAATCCAGTTCAGCTACCGTCCTGTTGGATAGGCAGACATCCATGGACCACTCGAATATGCACGATGGACAATGCAACACAGGCTGAACGCAGGTGACGTTGGCAAGGCGGAAGCTTAGCCGGTAACTGATCCGCAGCACTGCCAATGGCAGTGCCCCCAGTAAATGCAGCATACGTGCACGGTACAGTTCCACGTGACAGGGGTTGTGCATGTGTCCGGGATGTTCTGCCATTGCGTTAGTGGCTCTGGTTGAAGCGGCACTGTTCTGACCTGCACCAGTTCTGTGGATGAAATGCCACAGCTCGGATCAATGAGTTGTTTTAGTGTGCAACGGTTATACGCCTGGGATGGTGTGGGAGTAAGTGTGAAGGCCATTCCATGCAAGATAACTTCGAGCAAGGACTTCTGTGTGTGGGGTGTGTATACGTTGGTCTTTCGTCGGGCTGTGCGTAGTTTGGGAGTCGTCATCAGCTGCTATAGTATCTGTCAGGGGGTGCCGGGCACATGCAGTTCCGAGGTCAGAGGTGCAGATGTGCTTCCGCCTGATAGTTCAGACAAAGGAGCTTTCATCCCTAATGCTAGTTTGTCATCTGCTTGCATTCAGGAAATGTGATGTGGCTTGTTGGGGGTGGGGTGGGATGTGTGCGACTTTGGGATTCATGTTTGACAACTCTTGCATGTTGCAAATGAGCGGCATCACTGAGTGTTACGTTGCCTTACAGCTGCTCCTCCCTCCCCCTGAGCCTATTTACTAGTGTGCGCTGCACGGTTGCATCACTTGCACTCCTACGGCACACCATTGTCATGCCTGTCTGCGCATGTCCACAAGCCTGACAACGACACTGTGATGTTGGCCGTTGAAGGTGGGCGGCCACGTGAGTGTAGGCCTATGGTAAGGATAGGGCGGACACAGATGTAGAGTTCATGCCTGGCTGAACTCGCGTTGCGATTAAGGCTAGGCATTTGGCTCATGCTGCGGCAATACAGATACACACAACACTTGGCATGTATGAGCCAAGACCCCGAGCGGTCTTGTGCTCCTTTATTTCTCCGTTCGTGCGAGCCCGCCATCTGGGTGCATGCTACATTGCAACATTGTTGATTGCGGGCCGGGTGGCGCCGACACTACAACAGAGACACACGCATTAGTTACTTCCTTAATCCAGGCCAGAACTGAACCACGCCCAGAGCCCCAGGCAAATTCTTCACACCCCTACGCTGGACTGGCGTACACCGGCCCAGCCCACTCCGCTTACGCTTACAGGGGGGGCGACAAAGCTATGTGTCCAAGGTCTTACCCACTGCCTGAAGTGACATGGTTGCGTCCGCTGTCCACAGCACAATGTAATGTGGTAGGGCCCGGGGCCATCATGCATACATAATGACACACGGACACACTTAGATAGATTGTGGAACTGGCTTCGGGCACGTGCGCCCTGCCCCTTTTTATTACCAGGGTCACATGTCCAGTGACGCCTGTGCTGGATGGGTGTGGGGTGAGTGTAAGCCAGCCCTCAGGGAGTGGTTGGTGCTGGCAACAACTAGAACAGTGATCATCGGATCACACAAACAGATTCAATCATGAAGGGTCCATGACTTGCAGTGCACTGAGGTAGGGGCACCAGATCTGACATCACGCATACAAGATTCAATCATAAAGGGTCCATGACTTGCAGTGCACTGAGGTAGGGGCACCAGATCTGACATCACACACACAAGATTCAAACATAAAGGGTCCATGACTTGCAGTGCACTGAGGTAGGGGCACCAGATCTGACATCACACACACAAGATTCAAACATAAAGGGCCCGATTCACAGAACTAACTTACGACAAAATCCTAAACTTACTACCATTTTGGTATTCACAGAATAAACTTACTCATTTTGGTATTCACAGAATGAACTTACTCATTTTGGTAAGTGCCTTCTGTGAATACCAAAATGAGTAAGTTCATTCTGTGACTACCAAAATGAGTAAGTTCATTCTGTGAATACCAAAATGGTAGTAAGTTTAGGATTTTGTCGTAAGTTAGTTCTGTGAATCAGGCCCACTAGGTCCATGACTTGTGGTGCACAGAGTTAGTGGCACCTGAAGCTCTCAGCGGGTGCGCAGCCAGCGATGAGGGCATGTCCTTGCAGGTCAGGATTGAATTTGATATGTGTGAGCCTGCTGACCGCAGTGTAGGCCGGAGGCAGCGGTCAGCAAGGGCCCACAGCCACGTGGCGTTGACTTGAGCTGCACAGAGTTAGTGGCACCTGAAGCGCTCAGCGGGTGCGCAGCCTGCGATGATGCGTCGTCCGGGCGGGCCGCACTGGAAGCAATGTCTGTTGCCTACTGGACTGCGCCATAAATAAATCAAGACTCAATTTGAATTGGGGGCCTGCGGACTGCAGTGTAGGCCAAAGGCAGTAGTCAGCACACACATAACTCCGCGGTGCTGTGCTGCTGGGTGCGCTGGGGGCCTGTGTCGCGGAAGACATCCGATCGGCTGAGGAGGATGGCGTTCACGGCGGCGGACTCGTGGCAGGGTGAGGGGCGCCGCCCTGGCAGACGCATTGGCCATCCCGGAAGTGGACCACGCCCAGAGCCCCGGCCTATTTATTCACACTCCTACGCTGGACAGGCGTACGCCGGCCCAGCCCATGCCGTTTACGCTTACAGGGGGGACGACACAGCTACATGACCGAGGTCTTCCCCACTTCCTGAGGTAACATGGTTGCGTCCACTGTCCACAACACTACAAACACCAGCAGTATATGTCCACATGGACATGTCTGTGCTCTGCATACTGAAGTCTGTCAGGCACATCATCGCCACACTTGGCATTGTGTACATTCTTATTCATGGGTGACTTGCCTCCTTCACACATACTTGGTTCCCACCTCTTCCCACATTCTGCAATTGTGTGGCTGAGGGGACATGCTGTTTTCGGAGGGTCAGCTGTCTTGTTCTGCGCTGCCTCGGTGGTAGTCCGGGGGGGGGACCTGGGGGTGGTGGCCCTCTTGGGTCTCCAAGCTGCATGATCATTGGCTCCATGGCATCTGTTGGTCTTCAGATGTGGCTCTGGGTTGGGCTCCCTTTGTACTGCAGGTTGTCGTCCTGCTTAACACCAGTAAAAGGCAGGTGTTAAATCCCTGCTGCTAACGTGCCTTATCGCCTGTTTTTAGATCACATCGCAGATCTGGCTGGTTGTTGAGAATATCGCGAAGTGGTGTTTTCGTGTGTTTTTGCATGGGAACGCCTACTCTGCATATTATTAGCGTTAGTTGTCGCTCTCATCCGTGGCGATGTTTTTTGCGGAAGCTATCGCAGGAAAACTGGCAATATCGGCTGTTTGCACCAGCTTGAGAATAGGGCGATATATCTATCGCCACTTTTGCGGCGCTAAAGTGCAGATAAATCGGCGATAAATCCTTGGGAATATGCCCCACGGTGTCATGCCAATATTATTCTTCCATTATGGACGTCTGGTGGAGAAGCTAGCAGCTATCTATTCCAGACTCTTCCAGTATACGTCCCAGGGAGTTCCTGTTCTATTATATACAGCTTAGCACTCAAGGTGAGTCTGTTTGTGAGAGCCTATTTTGGATAATATGGAAGATGAGCTAAAGAAAGAAGCAGTTATTTTCTCTGGATGATATGATTAGTCAGCAGCCACGGGAAGCTTTAGATTTCAGGTCTCCTGATGCTGCTGTTAGAAATACCGCCACTGGTGAAAGCAGATAGACCTCTACTTTAGGCACCATGACGATATAATCCGAGACAAGTGGTACTCGGTCCCATTACAACTGCATCAGATTTATCCTGATCTAAAGGGAACAATGACTCACATAAAATAAGGCTTTCAGGGGGTGGGGGATAATAATACAATCCATTAAGCATGAGTACCAGAATTTTGTTTCCTGAGGACTGTGCGTACTATTATTAGGCGTTGTAGATGAAGACGACGTGTACTCTTTGAAAACACATGTGGGGAGGTTAATAATGGTATATTAGCTCTATCAGGCGGTTTGGATTAATTCAAATAGTTATTAAAGATATTCAAAGTTTTGCCTGTACTGGCAAGGTCTTATTAAGTTTGTCACCTTCCCTCAGCCATGCATCACTGGATGCCACTCCACGCACTTCACGACAACGCCAGCAAGACTGAAATACATCCTTTTTCTCTGCATCTTCTCCATATGGGTATCCCACCTTCGACTAGTCTTTGTATAATTGTTCTTCCGTTTTTTATGACTACACTATTGGAGTAGTAATCATTGCCTCACTCCTCTCCTCTCCTCACTTCTAATCTGTTTCTAAAATTACAGGCATGAACTATACATTTTTCATAAATTGCTACCATTTTTTGTCCCTGACAACTAAATTGTTCTAGTTTTCTTCCTGGTTTTGCAGTTTACACCCTATTACTTTCTTGATCCCCTCTTTGAGTTCTCACTCAGTGCTCATCTTCAGTCTTGTTTCCGCTATACTGTTTCAGGTGGCCTTGCTCCACCCAAAAAATGTTTCTCTTGTGTTGTCAATAATAACCTTCATTCTGTCATGGATGTTCATTTACGTTTGCCGATGTACCTACTCTAATTTTTGCTCTCTTTTGTTGATCACTGCCAAAAGGATGAGCACTCAGGGCCGTGGCCACAGTTCTCACTGTGGCTTTTCTATTTTTGCTGACATGTTTCCCTGTTTTTCACCTGATGGTCAGTCAGCTCTGAAAACATTAATCTACTCTGGGCAGGGATATATTCTAATATCAAGGGAGTACCTCCCTTGCTTTGGGGGACACCTTAGGTTGTGGCAGCCTGTTGTGGGGTTCAACAGGGCCCGTGTGCAAAAACTTCCATTTTAGACTCACAGGTTTAAGCCTGACATCTTTTTTAAACACTAAGGGGCATATTATCAAGCCCATTTTCGCCGCTTTAGCGGCCAATTTCGGCCGAAAAGCGGCGATTTAAATATTGCACTATTATCAAGGACACGCTAATGCGTGTTTCCTTGATTTAGTAGCCGTTTTTTCTCCATTTTGCATGTCAGTGATTATTATCGCTAATGACATGCAAAGTGGGCGTTCCTCACAATGTCTGCATGATTAACGTGGCAAACACAACTTCGCACTATTAACAATGCGGCCCCAGCGATAAAACAAACCGCGCTAATCGCGGTTATCGCATGAAGTTAACGTCTGCTTTTTCTTCTACTTAGCTATGCTGATAATGGGAGGTGGATCACCATGTTACGACCACACTCCCCTATCAGCAAGCATCTCCATAATCATCGCTGGATTTCAGGCGATTTTTATGTTTCTCGCCATCTATCGCTGGAATTACATCGCCTGTTCGCAAAGCGTTGATAATACGCCGCTAACACGGCGATGTAATTCAGCGATAGACGGCGATAAACAGAAATGCGCTAAGTACGCTTAGCGATGTTTATCGCTCTTCTTTGATAATATGCCCCCGACTTTTTACATGCTTTGCATATACATGATAACATACTCCAAATGGGTTCTGCTTGCTAGCACATTTATTGATAGGTATTTTAGCATGACACTTGTACACTCTGTCCAAGGTTAAAGAGCACTGAGCACGTTTCTCTTGCTTATTGTTGTCAAGTTAGAGACATCTCTGAATCAGAAAGACAAACAAGCGCCTCAGCATTGCACCTCAGACCTTAGCCGGCTCTACGGCGGTGCGACCGGTGCCACGACACCGGGTGCTGACTTCACGGGGCGCAGTGTTTTCAAATATCTTCTGGATGTAAAAGTACCTGCTGCAGCTTCTTTGCCTCCAGCCAGTTCAATGCAACAATAAAAATGTCAAGATAACTCTGGTGAATAATGGGTCTGCTGGAGAGAGATCAGAGTTTTGTCTAGTGGATGTTTTGACTCATCATAAGGTAGCGCAGAGGGTTAGTATGCCTGCTGCAAAGGACGTGTACCATACAGATCACAGAACTGTATATAATGTAAATAGTTCAGTGGGTTACTGCTTTTGTCACAGACATCCTTTTGTTACTTGCACTTTATAGGTTAAAATCCTAATGTAGAACAGTGACTTATTAACTGTCATCAAAGAGCTGCAAGGTATTGGTTAGAATGTTATGTTTTCTTTTCAAGTATTTCATTATCCTAATGTCACAAAAAGGGGTACATTTGAGTAGAAATCAGTTCTTATTAGTAAAGACAACACTCAATCATGGCGTTATATTTAAAATTCAGAGTTTATGCTTCTCCGGGCCAAGCAGTCTTAAACTATATTGTCAACCAGTATGGATGACATGTGGCTCCTACACCTTGTAGTCCTCTGTCTTATGTAACATTTCCTATACATTGATTCACACTCGTATGATGCATTGTCTCTGTGTAATGTGTGTGTGATGTGAAGTGCTCTGACACCCTACACTGGCATGAGTGGCACTATGAAACAAAATACATGCTTGTGAGAGTGGTTATGGAATCTTGAGGGGCACTGTTAGGTAACAAGGGAATTAGTAGGGAAGGAGGTCACTCGGGGGCTCCCCCAGCACCAAAGCCCTGCCTCCAACACAGAGCGAATGGAACCAGGCTTTGATTATATAAACTGCCTCTGAGCTAAGTTCCTCAGAGGAGCTCTTCTATGGATTATCATGGATGCTGTGACTGAGGTTCAGCCCTGCTGAATCCAATCTTTATCAGACAAGGGACATTTGCCTATTTCACACCAGACTTGCTTCCTGACACATCGTACACAGGTATGGGGAGTTGGCTTGTCACAAGCGATCCGGCAGACAGTACTCTCACAATGGTGTTGATATTATATGTGGTATTGGGTACGAGTATGACATGGATTCATATATTCATATAAAAACTGTAATGTTATAATGGTTGAACTGTTTATATTTGTCACCAATCTTGTAATGCTGGTAACATTGCTTTGTTTCCTCCTGCCAATAATTGCAGTTCATGTTTTTTGCTTCAATAAATGTTGAAATGCAAATTCGTGTATTTCTTGTTTCTCCCTTTTGGCATGCCTAAGTAATAACTAAAGGGTAGATCTGTTTCCACTATTTCCTTGGGGTAATTAGAGTGGTCAGGTTCTGAAGTTGCAAACACCATCAGGTGCCCCGTAAGGTTAGGGGTCCAGATGGCGCACAGCGAGCTAGCCAAGAATAGGGCCAACGTACTCTGATTATATGTTTGGACTCAGTCCTCATATTCTGACATTTCTGTTGTCCAGATGCACAGTCCTACTCAATTAGTAGGAAAGGTACGACTAGCCTGACAGACTGTTTGAACAACTTTTTGCTGTGTATTCCTAGGGAGAAGACACTGAACTCGAACACACCGTTGGTGGTGGTGAGGCCTTGCTGACAAATGAAGCAGGGTTGATCATTTAGGATGGATTTGACTGTTTAACAGGTTGTTCAGGGAAACTGCTGTGACCGTGCCCTGTGAATTGCCATTTGCGGTGCAACAGGCATTTGAAAGAGCATGTTACACCTTGACGGGGTCGAGCGGATCCAGTGTGGCTGGGGCATTACTTCCGGGTTGGGATCAACGGCTCGTTCTGCTGGGTGTAGCAGTGCTGGAAGGAGACAGAGGATCAAAGGTGTCAAAATCCTTCTGTAAGAGGGATTTTATAGTATTTTGTGGTCTTCACTTCTTACGTGGAGATTGGTAGAAGAATTCCCTTTGTTGATTGGTGTTCAGTGGGGTTTGGTCATGATAAAGCATATAAGCTGCTGAGCATTTTCACTGACACATAAAACCGATCTGACACATTTGCAAGAAAAATGACAAATGTGCACCAATTGTGCTAATTCTACTATTGAAGAAATATGAGAACAATCATGAGAAGACTCAGGGCCTGATTTTGAGTCTGGTGGTCTTGCGACCGCCAGACTCACGGGGGCGGTGGTTCATCTGCCGCATTACGACTTGAAAAGTGGTTGCGGCAGAGGACCAACTGCTGCACCAGGTAACAGTCATTCCCTGGTGGTGGCGGACGTGCACCACAATGTAACATACTCAGCGGGACTGGTGCATTCCCTCTGATCATATTACGAGTTCCTGCACCGCCATCAATTTCATGGCAAGAGACCCGCTACAGGGCCCCCATATCCCCCACCACAGAGATGCATTCAGGGGGACAAAACATGTGCCTCCCTGTCTGCATTCCCCCAAAGTTCCAGCACAGCACTTTTAAAACATCCATGAACCGAGTGGCAGACACCAGGCCCGCGGAGAAGGGGGCCGCCAAAGTCACTTTCTGACAGCCTTTCTATGTCAGAAAGCCGACCTGGAAAGGCTGTCCGAAATGGACATCATATTCCCGACGTGGTGCCTGAGCAGGCACCTCAGCCATTTTGGGATTATCTGTAAAACCCATCCCGTGAAGAGATCTCCGATCCTGTTGGAGGCATCGGTCTTTTCCTCAGACCTCAGCGGTCTGACCGACTGCACCCTAATGCGGAGGTCGGGCCGTTAAGTCTGATTGTTTGATGAACCGCCACTGACAGCATGTTGGTGGCGACCCGCCTGACATCGTAATAGACCCCTAAGTCTCATAGGGAAAAATCCCATTCACATACTAGGACTGTTGGCAACAATTTCGCTACTTTGGGAACATAGTCAATGGGAAACTGTATTCTTGAACTCACACACGTGCTTTTTGCAAAAGGGACTATTGTTGAAAGTTATACACACCAAATGGCTCGACAACTCACATGATGATCACCACCTTTTTGCTATAATATGTGTCTTCCTTATGCTGCATGACCTTCGCCCTAAACGAACTGACCAATGGACAGAGTGGTCTGACCAGATGAGATGACCCAGGAGAAGTCACACCGGAACTTGAGGAATATATTATACATTTGAACATTCTTTGGCACATCGCTTCTCTTTTCTTTGGAACTTCCTTGCGGACTCTGCTGGCTGACACATACTCTCTGTATGTTATTCCCAGACTTCTTTCCCTCTCCTGGGAGAGTGCCTTTGAACTTTCATGGTTCATGTCCCATCCTGAACTTTCCTGAGCTTCGGTAATTAATGACCAACCAAAACTGATTTGTCTTTTTGCACTTTTAGATCTGAAATGATTGATATTGATGTAATTATTTCTTTAATGATTATGATAAAATTTACTATCCTCAAATCCTGTTTCTGTCTCTCCATGATTTGTCTCCAATAATTGATTCCAACTGGGTTATTAATGGTCAGAGGGAATTCTAATAGGGAGATCTCTGGACATCAAATTCTAATGTTATTATTCAGCATAGCTTTAACTGAATTATTGGTTTGTATGATCCTAGTCAGACTGAATTTCTTCAGGAGATGTGGTCTAGCAGTAATAATACTTTACTTTTATAGCCTAGTTCTGGGGTTATATATATATGAATCTAATTACTAGTTAGTAGGTCAGTTGCCCAATTCATGGTCCTCATTCGATAACTGGAGTTGGATCTCTTATGTCCGACCCCTCTCTGCACGATTCAAGAGCCATCGGAGACAGCCACGGCCCATGCAGTTAAGAGCGGTGGGGCTGGGTTGGGGGGGATTTGACAGATGACTGCTCGGAGGACCAAACAAATGAGAGTCAGGGAAATTTCTAGATGATAAAGGTAGTTTATTAAAAAGGGCCCAGTGATCAAAACATACCCTACAATATAAAGGTAAGTCAGATTCAAGAACATTCTGGAATAAGAGAGTAAAGTTGTCTCCCCGCAGAGATTATAAATCTTATGCAGTGCGTAAGTAGAAATTAAATCCAGGGAGTTATTCTCTCAAAAAACATTTGGGGAAAAAAGGGCCAACAAAGAAAAGGTCTGGAAAATTACAGGTTTCTCAAAACTACACCAGTAGTTCCATCTGGTTCTGAAAGTCTGGCAAAGAAATGTCATGGACGCTTGGGTGTTGAGCATAATCAACAAGGGTTATTGAATAAACGTTCTACAAAAGCCTCAAAATACAGGAGTCAAGGTGACTCATCTTCTTATGTCAGCCCCCAAATGATTGGCTTTGCTAGGAGGGGTGAGTGCATTACTCAAGACAAAGGCAATTGTGAAGGTACCCAAAGAGGAAAGGGGAGAAGGAGCCTTCTCAGTCCTTTTCTTGGTCCAGAAACCTTCAGGAGATTACAGGCCAGTCCTGGACTTGAAGTGGGTCAACTCCTGGATAAGAACAATACACTTTCAAACAGTGACTTTGCAAGCAATTCTCCCATTGATAAGGCCAGGGGATAAGTTGATATCAATAGATCTGGAAGATGCTTAACTTCATGTGACTGTAAGGATGTCATCGCAACGGTATTTGTGGTTTGCACTGGGGAAGGATTATTATCAGTTTCTAGTTCTTCCCTTTGGTCTCATATCTTATCTCAGGGTCTTCACCAAAGTGTTAGCTCCACTTGTGACTCTTCTTCATTCCAAGGGAATATTTGTCCCTCCATGCCTTGACAACTGGTTGATCCAGGGTTCGTCGGAAAGCATGCTATTTTCTCACACAAGCAGAATGTTGGAAATTTTGCAATCTCATGGGTTTCTCATAAACTGGGAAAAATTCAATCTAAAACCCATACAAGATCCAATGTTTATAGGGCAGGATTCCTTACTCTACATGCAACAGCTTTCTTGACTCTTCAAAGGATTGCCAAGATTCAAAAGTATATTGTGGAACTGTTAACACACAAAGTTCCAGAGGTGTCAAGCTGATCTAGCCTCCACAATCTTTTTAGTTCCTTGGGCTCGATTCCATCTCCAAAATAGTTGCCTGGATTTTGGAACACTGAGATCGGAGTTTTCAGACTTTGAAATACAGAATTCTGATGTGCCAACAAGTAAACGACGATCTGGCATGGTGGCTGGACATGAGCAATTTACTGAAGTGAGTTCAACTGAGTCCACCAGAAACCCTAATAGTCACAAAAGATGCCAGTTTGTCAGGTTGGGAAGCATGGGGGTGTTGATACAGGTGCAGGGCTTCTGTTTGCGCAGGGAGTCACTGAGATCCTGAAATTGGAGGGAGTTTGAGGCAGTGAGATGGCCTCTGCTAGCACTTAAAAGTCAACTGAGAGGGAAAGCAGTCCCGGTTCAGATGGACAATATAACGACCAAGGCCTATGTGAACAAGCAGGTGGGGACAAGTTTAAAGGCTCTGATTAAGATTGCACACAATCTCTTTCTTTGGCTGAGAGGGTCTGATTTCTCTGACAGCAATTCATCTTCAGGGAGTGTCCAATGTAATGGCAGATATGCTCAACAGGGACATTCAGTCATCTCTGGATTGTTCCTTGGATCCATCAGTATTCACTCTGGTGACTTGTTGATGGGGTATGCCTGTGATGGATCTCTCATGAGTCAATGCCAAGGTCCACAAGTTTTGTATAAAGATAAAGGGAGAGCAGGCCTGAGTGTTCTCTGGTGCCAATGGCTGGAGGGACTACTATATGCACCCCTCCATTTCCCCTAATCAGGCTGTTTCTAATAAGAGTGAGAAGAGAACAAGTGGATGTGATTTTAATTGCTCCTCGCTGCCCTCGGCCTATTGGTTCCCTCTTATGATGGTCATGAAGGTGACTCCAAAATTGACCAATTGGTTCCCTCTTTTGATGGTCATGAAGGTGTCTCCAAAATGGCCACTTCCACTGCATCCATCTCCCCTCAGCTTTCCGAATATGTGAATAGAGTCATTGCAGAAGCTCCGCTTGATAGCTAGGAAGTTGAGAGGAGGGTCTTTAGGAGACAAGGACTGCTGGAAAACTTGGTCCTCAATTTAAAGGCATCTAGAAAGTAATCGAATCAAAGATCAAATAACAGGCACTGGAGATCTTTCTCACAATGGTATGACAGGAAAGGTTTGGATCCTTAGTCGTCTGTGAGATTAATCATGATCATGGCATTTTTACAGGAGGGATCAAGGTTGGGATTATCAGTGGCTACCTTGAGAGTGAAATGGCCAGCAATTCTGGCATTTAGAGGTCCTTGGAAGAATTTGGTTGAAAACGAAGGATTGATGTTCAGGCTATTGAACGGTCTGTCCAGTACCTGTGAGAAACCATTGCATACTTGTCCTGCTTGGGAGTTGACTTTGGTTTTGGAGGTGTTGACTAAACTCCAATTTGAACCTTTGGATGTTATTGATTTGCAATTTCTGACTCTCAAATCTTTCTTTCTGGTAGCTGCCACTACGTATAGACAGTTGGAAGAAGTGGAGGAGTTGTCCTGTAGGTTTCTTTTTTGCAAACTTTTCAGGACAGGGTTGTGCTAATGACTGTACCTTTCTTTGTTCAGAAAGTTGATTCCAAGTTTCACAAACAACATAACATAATTTCAGCACCCTTTAATGCATCTCCATTGTTGGAGGAGGAAGCGTGTCTGCATTTGTTAGATGTGAGAAGGACTCTTCTGTTTCTGGGCAGAGTGCATTCATTTAGAAAAATGAGGTACTTGTTTGTATATTTTGGCCTGGGGAAAAAAGGGGAAAAACCTGCAACAACTACTTTGAGCTAGTGGATTAAAACTTTGATTGGTTAAGCCTATGAGGTGGAGGTACAGCCTCCTCCTTTGAAAATACAGGGCCGGTCAACTCGTAGCATGTCTTCTATGGTGTCTGAATTACAGGGTTCCTCTCTTACTGAACTTTTGTGGGCAGCAACATGGTCTGACTCTTCTGCTTTTGCAAGACATTATAGGTCATCATACATTCACAGAATTACTGATGTGTTTGGTTATAGAGTCCTTTCCTGTATGATGGAGTAGGGGGAAAGTGGATTTCTGTGTCAAATAAAGCATGTTTTTGTTCAGCATTTTTCTGACCAGTTGTCCGTCATTTGTGAGCTTGGTACATCGCATAGAAAATGAATTAAAGCGAGGAGGAGACGAAAGGGTAATGCTTAAATTACTTACCGGTAATTACATTACTCCCTTGCTTTAATTCATAATCCCTCCCACCCTCCCACTATGTCCAACTGACACATTGGTCAATTGAGAGCTTATTTACTGACAGGAGGTGTGCGGGGGGTAGTTGTATTACAAACATTGGTCTGTGATTGGGTCTAGGGGAGGCATAGAGGCCTCATACATAATGAATTAAAGGGAGGTAGTAGGACTCAGCATATTGCCATTACCAGTAAGTAATTTAAGGAGTGCTATCAATTCTTCTGAATTCAAAGTTGGCTCCTTCCCCTCGAAGTCTGACTGTGAAGTGCAAGAAACGACATGTTCCCCAAAGGCATCAGAAGAACTCAACTGCAACCACTGAATTTCCGGACACTAGTTATTTTTTACTACAGCTAGCTATAACTCAACAATTCAAACTGTATTAAAAATCAAGAGCTCAGTTGACATTAGAATAATTTAACTGTCACACAATTAAAGACAGAACCATAGAAAAAAATGTAAGTAATTAAGCTGAACAGGTGACTGTTCAATTGTGTTTGGATTTTGAAGGTTAAAAGGGAAAATTAATGGAGAACCCAGAAAGGTAATGATCAATATAAAACTGTAAATGAAATTCCAGAATTGTGATTATAGTAATGAACTAGTCATGGCAAGGCTAATGCAGCCATCCTTGTCGCAGGTGCGGGGTTATAGAAAAGTAGGAAAGCGTTATGGGAGAGTAGGGAGTTTAGGAATTCAGAGGTAGCTTATCTGTGACACTGTTCAACTGAGAGTATGAAGACACCTACTAAAATACACTTTGGATGTTTCAGGGAGATTTGGCAAAGGATAGGTTGGCATGTGAGTGAACAGAAGCAGACAGCATGAGTTCTGTAGATGTCAATTTTGAAGAGAGAATGTTTCTGCTTTGTAGATTAGAGAGAATATGTGTAATGACTGCCATGTTAAACAGTGCTTTTTCTGCATTCCTGCCTTCCCCGATATGGGTCTAGTTGCCCACTTTGATGGCACAATTGACTTGTAAATCCTGGAATTGTTGCCTGGGTGTGCCATGTTTTGACTAGCAAGAGGCAATCAAGACTGAAATCAGGTATGGGGTCGTACGTAACACATGCTTGGACAATTATTTATTGTGCATTGCGGTGAGAAATGTGCAACAGATACTTGGAAAACCACTGTGCACTGAGGAAAGAATATCTGAGAACCTGTTTGAGGTAAATTTGGGGTTGGTGAAGACTGTTTTGTACAGCGCAATTTCTAGATGCAGATGGATTCGATGTTTGGAAGTTTTGCATTGGCAGTGCTGGGCTCTGATTTACAGATATGTGTGGTGGTTGTTGATTTGTGTATTATGATGAGTGGCTGAAGGTGACATGGGTTAGATGGTAGGATAGCTGACTGAGCAATGGCCCTCACAGTGATCAATTAAGGTACCCTCACCTCAAGCAAATTGTGAGTTTAGTCTAAATAGCACTGAATTCGGGAGGATCCAGCAGACTTTACTTTATACGCATTACGCTGAGGTATCAAGAAAGTTTTGCTTTAGAAGCCAATGGAAACGTCTAAAGATACAGAAATGTGAAGGGTTAACACCAAGGATTCTCTGTCTGCCAAATAATGATGAAAAATACTTTACTCCTACCTTTAGCTTCACTACCACACTGCATTCTTGAGCCAAATCAAATTCCTTTGGAAATTTTTGTCGGTTTCCTTCGGGTAACGGAGGATATACTTGCTGCTTGGATTACGCATCCACCTAAGAGCATATTAAAATGCCCAGAACAGACACATCGCCCAATGGGACCTGCAACACTGTGGATTGCGCCTTTGATCTGCCTACTCCAGAGCAGTGCTTTAAATGGGAAAAAATAAGTGCAGGTACTCATTAAAATGCGCTAGAGGTGTAGTGAGGGGCGGGGCTAGGGGCGGGGCTAAGGGCAAGACATGATGATACTTAACAACTTCTATATTAGTTGCAGCACATACCAAAACACATGAGAAATGTGTTTATATAAACAAAGCAGGTTAACTCATTACACAAAATGAAAGAGAAATGGAATAATATGTTAACATTTCCTTTTTTGCAATAGTTGCACCTTCTTAATGTCATACTGTTAATTGCTGTTAAGCACAATACTATATATTTTTGAGCACGCGAGTAGGAAGAAACTGCAAATACCCCCACGTCGAACCAAAGCTCTTATGGCACCAAGCAAATGAAGCAACTCATCATGACCCTCCCCAGAAGATATCTCTTGTCTCTTCCATCGATCTATCCATTCATCCTTTCATCCTACCATTTACCTGCTGATGTCCACCATTTAACATTTACATTCTATCGTCTATTCAGTCTTTCATCAATCATTCAGTTTTTCACCATTCCGTCTATCCACCCTTCATATCCAAACCTATCCATCCATCCATCTCCAAACCTATCCATTCATCCTTTCACTCATCCATCTCTTTATCCACCCTTTCCCTCATCCATCAATCCTTTCGCTCATCCATCCATCAACCCTTTCACTCCTTTATGAAGATCAGCCGACTAAAACTGAACACGGAGAAGACAGAGGTCCTCATCCTCGGCTCCAACCCCTCAGCCTGGGACGACTCCTGGTGGCCAACGACGCTGGGAGCAGCCCCGACACCCACCGACCACGCACGCAACCTGGGAGTCATCCTCGACTCAACGCTCTCCATGGCCAAGCAAGTCAACGCAGTCTCATCCTCCTGCTTCAACACCCTCCGCATGCTTCGCAAGATCTACAGGTGGATCCCGACAGACACGAGAAGAACAGTCACCCAGGCCCTCGTCAGCAGCAGACTTGACTATGGGAACGCCCTCTACGCGGGAGCCCCGGCCAAGCTCATCAAGCGACTGCAACGCATACAAAACGCCTCCGCACGCCTGATCCTTGTTGTACCACGCCACAGCCACATCACCCCCACCTGAGGAACCTGCACTGGCTCCCCGTCGACAGGAGAATCTCCTTCAAACTCCTCATCCACGCACACAAGGCACTCCACAAGACTGGCCCAGCCTACCTCAACAGACGACTCCTCTTCTACGTCCCCAACCGCCAACTCCGCTCCGCCGACCTCTCCCTCGCCACCGTCCCTCGCATTCGAAGAACCACCACCGGCGGCAGATCCTTCTCCCACCTCGCCGCCAAGACCTGGAACACCCTTCCACTAAGCCTACGACAGACCCAAGACCTGCTGACCTTCAGGAGGCTACTCAAGACCTGGTTGTGCGACCAGTAGCAGCACCCTCCCCCTTTTTTTCCCCCAGCGCCTTGAGACCCTTGCGGGTAAGTAGTGCGCTTTACAAATTCTGTGATTGATTGATTGATTTATTCCATCCACCCTTTCACTCAATCCCTCCTTTCACTCATCCATCATCCACCCTTTCATCCATCCTCCCTACCTTTCATTCATCCATCCAATCTTTCACTTATCCAACCATCATCCGCCCTTTTATCCAATCATCCACCCTCTTTCACCCATGCATGCTTTTACTCATCCATCCATCCATTCATCCATCCATCCATCTATACATCCACCCTTGCTCACTCATCTATCCACTCACTCACCCACCCTCCCTTTTACGTTATTTATGAATCTTTGTCGCAGAGCAGACATGTACAAACAAAGTGCCACCCATTTTCTTTAAAATACCTACTGAGAGTGTCTGGATTCTCTCTCTCTTTCTCTCACTTTTTTTCTTACAAAAACAGGCATACACACAAACATAGCAGACACACAAAAGACTAAGGTAGATGAAAGCCATCTTTTCTCTTCACCTACCATGGCTTTTTTAATTGCCACCAGGGCCGGACTGGCCGTGGCCTGATTGCCACTGCCAGGGCACTGACATGATTCCTGTGCTTGCAGGAATGCACAGGATAGTGTGAATGTGATTGACAGCACAGGGCCTGAACGGACCCTGCTCTGTCAAGCACAGCGTGATTGTGAGCACCCGACATTATTCAAATGAGCCCTGCTGAATAGTTCAGCTGGGGCTCAGATCAGGGGCTGCAGAAGCGGCGCCTTGGCTGCCAGAGACACGTCCCACTCCTGCTCACCAGCACAGGCAATGAGCCTACCTCTCATGAGTACCGGTACTCTCCACGGCAGTAGAGTTATAAATCTAAGAAGTGCCGGTACTCAGTACCGGTGAGTACCGGCCCATTTAAAGCACTGCTCCAGAGGGATCATGCTGTCACCTTCCAATCTGGTAAAAAGGGTCACCTATTTTTCATGTGTACTATTGGTTGTTTAAACCTGATCAAGACAAACCCCGAAAAGGTGAGCCAGTAAGCAAATTACTATAATGGATTCCAATTTGTGTAAATCACGGCTTGCACATTTGGAGCCTCAGAAAATTTGGCAAATGCACAGACTTCGACTTTAATTTCCTTCCCGGTCTTCCTTTGTCCCCTATTTTTCCCAGTTACTAAAGTGAAAGTCTTACAAATTACACCGCCTAGACACCTCCGGGCATTTGTTGGCGCTTTATAAAAATTATTTAACATTAACATAACATTAACATTACCTGCTGATATTTCTATTTTTCTCTCAAAATTAAAAATGTAAATCATTAATATTTTGACTGGTACGTCACCTCAATAATAACTTCAGTTTTTTCATTAGGAAAGACATGTACAGTACTTCTAAACTTTTAGGTATGAAAGTATTTTTTTTTTCTAAAAAGTCGAACGGATTCCAAAATGTTAAGTATGGAATTTTAAACTTCATCTTCAAAAAATTAATTTGTATCATGCTACAAAACAAGGCTGTAAGGCAGCTGTTACCCATTTAGATGAAGAGGTATGAATGCTTTCCACACTTGGAGGTTGCAGATGGCGATGATATGGTCATGTGGAAGGATATTGGGCCATATGTATCATTCCAAATTGCGATCGCAAACGCCGAAATTCGCAGAATTTTGGCGTTTCCGATCGCAATTGAGCTTAGTGGTATGTATTAAAGAAAAACTGCCTCGCAAAATAAGGAATCGCAAAATTTGCGATTCCCTATTTTGCGATTGCATTTAAGGATTCGTAAATTGTGATTACTTAAATGCAATGTAAGAAGCACAAAAAGTGCAATTTGGCCTTAAGGAATCGCAAATTACCACCAACTTCAAGTTGGTGGTAATTTCTATTTCTTTGAAAAATGCACTTTGCATTTTTCAAAGTGCAATGTGGCGCACATACATGCCCTTAGGGCATGTATGTGCGCCACATGTGCACCCATGCTTATTTCAGGGTGCAACAGGGTGTCCTTTTGACACCCTTGCAACCTTGAAATTGCATTCTCAATTTGCGATTCTCTAATTGCTAATCGCAAATTGAGAATGTCTTCCCATTCATTCCTATGGGCCTCTAGGTCCATAGGAATGAATGGGGAGGGTTTCCTTAATTGTGAATCGCACTTTGCGATTCGCAATTAAGGAATATGTAGGATTTCAATTTCTTTGCAAATCCTACATACATCTCGTTTTGCGATTCTCAAATAGCGATTCTCTAAAATTCACTATTTGAGAATCGCAAAACCAAACTTTCATACATATGCCCCATTGTCCTTAATTATTTCTGACTTTTGATCCCTTTCAATGTTCTCATCGATCAAATAAATCTGAAGAATAAGTATCTCGTGTTCCTCTTCATTTGGGATGGCATGTTCTCTTCCATTTTTAGACCCAACACATTTTTTGGTCAAAGCCTCACAGCAAATTCTGACTCTTAGCCAGTCTGCAAAACAGCCCTTGTACAATCCTTGGCTACCATATTTTGTCCCTTCCCTTGCCACAACAAGCCTTCCAAAAAAAGACTATCCTATCTCTCCCTATTTCTATCCCTCCCATACACTTCCTGGCTGTCATATGCTAAAGGCTCCCTAGCTCCAAAACACTGTGGATCAATCCTAGGCTGTCACATCCCATCCCATCTAACTCTAATACACCCCAATAAAAAGCCCTGCTGCCCCATCCTACCCCTTCCTAACCAAGGCACGCACCACATCAATCTCTGGTTGCAAATGTCTATTCCCCTCCTTATCACACTCATGTGTACAATCCCTAGCTTCTTCATCCAACTACAGCCTAAAACACCACACAGCCTTGCCAGTCCCCGACTGACTCACCCTATTCCTACTGTAAACCAAAGTACACCCCTGAATAATCCCTCACTACTACATTCTAACCATTTCTTAACCTAAGCACTCCTCTTTACAATCCCCAGCTGCCACATACTAACCCATCCCTTACCCCAGAAACAGTCTGTACAATGCTTGCCTCCAAAATCCCACTTTGCCTCGTCCCCTGACACTGTTTTTACTGGAAAATCTCTATGTTCTTGTACAGAAGGCACTCCTTTCTGCATGGACACGGTGTTAACACAGGTACATATATCCATCTTTAGGGGAGAGCAGGTCCTGGCCGTATAAAACTGATCCTTCTGGGCCTGGTTTACAGGAACTGGAAAATCTTTCATTGACAGTCTCTCACATTTGGGCAATATAGATGGTGACAGCTGACAGCTTGTTTGAGTGAGACATTTCCCATTTCACCCTGTGTCATGTAATTTATTGTGAGGTATGCCACAGGTTTGGGGACCTAGACTTCTATCTTTGTTTTGGCTTTACTGATAGTTCCACATATCCCTCAAGCTGAAGTCAAAGAGGGAAAAGGCAGAGGCCACATTAGTAGTCCCATAATGGCCGAGGGGCAGTTGGTTTCCTTGGTAAGTGCAGACAGCAGTCAAAGGGCAGAGACGTCCAAGCACCCTCTTGCATGTCTATTTAGGTGTTCATGATGGGATTCCCTCCAATGAATAAACTGGAAGGTCTGGTGACTGATTATGAAAGTCTTCAGTGATGCGTTGTCAGCAAGATTCGCTATTGCAGTACAGTAACCCTGCAGGTTATCCTCTCTGCTCACTTATTGTAAGCACCGAAATTCCTATAAAATGATGTATATCTAATGAGTAGTCCCTGTTATGTAGTAGTCATGACGTCCTGCAGTTCTTGCAGGATGGGTTCTCTTTGTGGTAGATTCTCTTGGTTCTGCTTCTACAGTGGGTGTCTGTGAAGGATCGGTGACCCGACTGCAGAGAAGATTTGATGTCTCTCATCCTCCAGCTAATCCGTTAATTATAGGCTGTGATTCTCCCCTGGTTTTGAGAGCCCTGCAAGGTCCTCCCACGGAGCCACTGACACCAGTAGTTATTAAAGGAATGATTTGCAGTTTAGTGAATGGGCTACTAAGCTGGTAAGGTGGCTGAGGCCTTGTCTCTGCCAGCCTCTCAGCACCCTGCACACCAATCTGGGAGCTGCATACTGCACTAGCCGACAATTTTACAACAAATGCTCCGTCTGACATGGTTGGAACACTTTTGGCAAGACTGTTGAAAAGTTGGCTGCGCTTCATATGTTCGTATGACACAATAGCCTAATCTTGCAGGAGATGCTGCCTCCATGTTTGATGTTGGTGTTCTGCAGGCAGTGCTTCAGCAAACTCTGTTTCTTAATAAAGTTTACTATGAGCTGAGCTATTTTGGACTTAGGGGCTTTCTGGTAAACTTTTTGCCTCATTCAGTAAGGCTGACGAGTAAGAGGGGTGTCAAGGATTGCTTATGCCTAGCCTAATTCTTTATTCTTCTTTTTCACAGGACTTAGGGCCTCAAGCACTTTGCTTTTTGCAATCAAAAGGAGGATTGTGATGGATTTGGATATCTTGAGTCTGCCGACCAAAGTCAATGACGTCAATTGAAATTAAGGGGATGCTCTGGTTTTGCAGCAAAGGTTCCTATTTGGAATTGGAGTCCATATTTTGTTAGAACTATGACACTGAGCAAGAATAGAGTAAAGATGTTAGCCAGTAATATTGTTTGCATTAGCTTTAGTTGATATTTAACCAGAAATACTTTTCAAATGTGTCTTTCCAGAAATTACAGTATACAGTGAACTCGTGTGGGTGACGTCATTCTCTCCTGCCTCCCGTTTATTTCCACCTTACTTAGTGCTTTTATTAGTTTTCCCTTCACGTAAAAGCAAAACCTTTGCTGCTCGCCAAAATGCCGTCTTTCACATGCTTCCCCTCAGACTTTTATGTTGCCTCCTACATACTCTGGCAAATTAGCCCATCAATTAATTGTCTCTATCATCCCTTCTGCATCATTTTAGTAGATATTTCCCTTCAATTAGCCCATTTTTGTTTACGTAGACCTCTGGCTTTACCCTTGGTTGACCTCCTCCCTAATCAGCAGTTCTCTCTTGCTTCCTTGCTTTATATCAATTAACTACCCGGCGTTGGTTTGAGCGTGACCTTGAGGGTATCGTCTGGAATAGCCGGGTCACCACTTAGCCACGTCTTTTTTGAATAATTTGGCTATCAGTATGCATCATTATTTAATCACTTGGCAACCACTCAGGATAATTCTTAGCGTAGCAAGTTAGGAATAGATTCTTCAGAATTGGCAAATAATCGTTTATTGACTGAAAGCCCTTGGGATCGAAGAAAGAACGTGTGTGATTTCTTTTCATAATTAGGACTGAAACGTAGAATGGTTTTAGAAATTGCCCACTTACATTGTCTTAATAAAACATATTTTCTACTTCCCCACCACATGCATAGGTTGAGGTAATTATTATTTAGCCCTTTTCCTTTCTCTCATGTACACCTCCCACCCCACCTGACAGTAAATGTAAACGTTGTTCTGTTTTTTAGACGATTGATCACAATTCCGTATCAAAACGAAATTCTGTGAAGCACCTCTTCTTTTCCTTCTATTTTGCTGGGATTTTCTCAGCAGCCTTCACAGGACACTAATGGCGTTGCCATACTTGACTCAGTCGACTTAGCATAGTTCATGTCAACCGTATAAGCACGTTTACCCCCGTAGTGTTTTTACTCCTATTTTTCCTACTTTAGCCCTCCTACAAACTAAGGGCCATATGTACAAGGACTGGCGATACCTACCGCTAACGCTAGTTAGCGGCAGTTTTCTTCCCGCCACGTACCGCTGAAAACTATCACCTTGTTAGCAACGTATTTACAAGACGTCGCTACATGGCGATAGTTACAGGGATCAGCGGTGAAAACTGACGGTAACATTAGCGTGAAGGTGATAGGATTTCCGGCGTTAGCGGGCGAAAACTAATGAAAGGCCCATTAGCAGCAAAAAAAACGCACGTTAGTCAGCCCAACGTGAGGTTTTTTTTGCCTCTATAGGCAAAAATAGCCTATCAGTCGACCTCTAATGAAAAATAGGCAAAAAAACAATGGAATGCAGAATGGAGCAGCCAGGGCCAAGTGCAGCACAGATCAACAACCCTCTCAAGCCCCCCAACATCCAGGATGACCAGCCAGAGACCCAGGGGAAGAGAAAATGCAGGGCTACATCCATGAAAAGAGGCGCATTGCGGTGCAACACCAGTGATGTATCACTTCTCATTGCGCACTGTTCGCAACACCATGGCATCCAAAACCTTGAAAGCACGGACAGTCCCCGGGGCCCGGAGGCCTTGCTGGGCCTGCGTCTGGGGCCTGGATGCCTCGCTGGTCCTGCGTCTGGAGACTGGATGCCTCGCTGGGCCTGTGTCTGGGGCCTGGATGCCTCACTGGGCCTGCGTGTGTGGCCTGGAGTGAGATGCTGAGCTGCTGTTGCGTCGATGAGCTCTGGCGGTAGGCATTGATGCGTGGTGATCGCCCTTACCTGGTGGTGAAGTCTGACAGGTCGCATGGAGACACGTTGCTGACCTGTGTGAGAAGACCACCTTGAGCCCCTTGGAGCTGTGAATGGTAAAGGCGCTCCTGCGCACCAACGTAGGGAGGTCTGCATCGCTTACTACGATCCACCACTAAACCGGGGTGCACGGAGGGGATTATCAATGGTGGGCGGCGTGTCTCTGCATCACAGGCCGGATAAAGTTGTGCTGGCCGGATGCTGTGGAGGGTGAGGCCTCTGAGCTGCGCCGAACTTGTGTGGAGGGAGCGCTGCAACTTCACACCTAAGGGCCCTTCTGCATCACCTGCATCGGGAGGTTCCACAGTGGACTTGGCGGCGACTGCTGTACCCAGGCTTGTGAAAGCCCACCTGGCTGAGGCTCCTGCTGGCTGAGTCACAGATTTGGAGAGAGTGCAGCTGATTGCGCCACGGTGTCAATGTCCAGGAAAGGAGAAGGTGGAACACGTAGCAGAGGAGGCCCGGGGGTCGAGTCGCCCAGGCCTAGCACCTGGTGTGACGCACCCCCAGTGGTAGCTCATCCGCAATGACGGAAGAGCATCACCCCACTGCTTTCAAGAAGTGCAAGAAGAGGAAAAATTATAACATGATGATAACTTTCTAATGTACTCGTGCTATGTTTCCTTTGTGGGCCGGAGGTTGGGTAGGGCTGCTCCACTCACGGAGCACGGCAGGGGTGGAGTGGTATGCCCACTCAAGTGCGCAGTGACTGTTTGGTTGGCCTGCTCAGGTCGCCCAAAGCAGTCATGCGCACTTCCCTGTTCGCAATGCAGGCTAAGTTACAGCCTGCATGGAGAACATGCACACCCCTCCAGCCCCTGGCTAACGCCTTGTCCCGGCGCTACTGAACAATACCAACGCTGCATTGCAGCTTTGTGATTGGCTATGGGGAGGGAGCCTGGCTGCCTACTTCCTGCTCTAGGAAGCAGACTCAGGAGAGCAGGAGCACAGAAGATATGGGACCCGGCCTTGAGGTAAGATTTCTTTCATTAAAATATTTACAACCCCTGCTCACACACACCTCTGCGTCCCCGCCCCATCCAGCGTCCTTTCCGGCGTTTCCCACCTCCCAGCTGTCCAGCCTCCCCCGCAGCACTTCTCAATGGCGGCTGCTGTGCGCCCATGCGCAGCAGGCTTACCACTGGTGTGCCAAAGGTATTTATGATGTTACAACGCATACCATTACATCGCGTTCCATTACAGTGCATACTAATACTACGCATATTGCAACAGTAGGGAAAGTGTTGGATAGCGGAGATGAAAAAATTACTATTCCCACTTCAGTGAGTGCAACCCTAAAACTAACCCTTGCACCCCAAAACACACCCTGAACCCTAAAATTCATCTTTGACCCCCAAAACACACCCTAAACTCATCTCTGACCCCCAAAAAACACCCCAAATTTCATATCTGACCACGAAACCCATACCCACCCTAAAAATTAAAAATCTCCATTACTAACCTCACAATGCGTTGGAATGGCATGCGATGTGAAGGCACCTGCGTTGCTGAAGTTGCGTTGTAAAGGCATTACGATGTAATGCCTACGTTGTAATGGACGTCTCCCGTGCCAAAGGCAAGCCATAGGCAAGCCCGTCTGCTTCGGTCTGCCCCTGGACCGCGCTCAGCACCAAGGACACTTCCTCTCGGACACTCCACCGCTACGACGCCAGCACCCTCCTCGCCATCAACCCTGGACGCCACTGTCAGGGCCACTATTAGTTCCAGATTGCAAAGGAGTAGAATGCTGTAATTTCCCCCCACTCCCTTCAGAACAGCTCCGCAAATATATTCTATTAGCTACTTGTGAATGTGCTCCCAAGGGGGAAAGGGGTTGGGGACAGAGAAGAGACTGCCAGAAAATCTTAGTCTTCAGTCCAAGTATTTGTGTAGCTTCGTTTTCTTCTGCATTCCTTGTTTAGCCTGAAAACTATAATAACATTTCATAACTATTCATTCTACAATATCTTTCATATAATGTTAACAATTCTTTAATTATTACAATTCCTACCTAGTGTTTTCTTAGCAATTGCTCCTCTTCTTAATATGTCGTTTGTAACTTCTTGTATATTAATATTCTTAAAACTTCATATCATAAATTCAATTGTTTCTTTTTTCTTCCTAAGGAAGTACTTGCGTGCATCAGGAGGCGTAGAAGACTCGAACTGTTGCTCGTCAGGAATTCGCCCTCAGGTAAGATTCTCTTTGTTTTCATTCAGTGATAAATGCACTTCTGTACACTATTTCTGAAATGCGATAAGTCAAAATTAAACTAGCTCTAAGTTTATATGAACCCGCTTCAAGCGCACGCAACTGCGTACCTAAGAAACAAGGTTCCTGACTCTCTTTTGACCTCTAGGTAATTCTGCTGAACGAGAAACAATCGTCAGCGCGTTTTATATTTCTCTCAAAAATTGCCAAGTGACAGCTGACGTTTCACGGCACCAAGACGACCTATTTTGTGACTAGCGCGAAACCTCAGAGTGAGGTTGCCCAACAGGGAGACACTACCAAGGTTTTGGGCATGCGCGGAAATACATTTTTACAATGTTAATTACCGGAGCAACTCTAAAACGACGTGGTTATCGTCGACTCTACCTTAACTATCTAACCAACGGAGAACCTACAAGAAGCTTCTACTCACGGATTTTCTTCAGGTGAAGTGCGCCGTTTAGAACTCGGACGCGCTTCACATTCCAGCACTACCTTCAAGAAAAAACAACTAGAACGCAACGGGAGGAGTCAAGTCGGCAGACATCTTGGTTTTCCAATGTCGCCAGCTTGATCTTCACTTCCTGGTAGAGCAAAGGTATTTGTGTCTTTTGGAGACCTTTCCTCCACGTGTGCCTGCTACTGTTAGATGATTGATGGAAACCATCCTGGGAGCTCTGACAGTACCCCCTCTCAAGGAGGTTTCCACCAATCGTGGTTTTGTAGGAAATTTTCAGTGAAAGGCTTTAATTAGGCGTGGAGCATGAACATCCGTGTGCCTCTCCCAAGATCTTTCATCTGGGCCATAACCTTTCCAATCGATCAGGTAAAACAGGTCACCTCGAACTCTTTTCGAATCTAGGATTCTTTTAACTTCATACTCAACTCCACCTTCAACATCCAAAGACTCAGGAGGAGTAGATAATCTCAATTCTGAGGAAACCTTTTTTAACAAAGAGATATGAAAAACTGGGTGAATCTTCAAATGATTTGGAAGTGTTAAACGGAACGTTACAGGATTAATCCTTCTCTCAATGGAATAAGGACTCACGAAACGTGGCTGAAATTTGCGGTCACCTTTTAGCTTTAAGTTTTTTGTACTTAACCAAACTTTATCACCCACTTGAAGTACTGGTTCTTTTCGTCTCTTTTTGTCAGCATAATGTTTATAACGCTCTTTAGCAATTTTCAAATTTTGTTTGGCTGTGTGCTGGATCTCAGCTATGTGTTTAGTTACATCTTTAACTGCTGGTACTTCTACCTCTTTACACTCGATTAGAGAATTTGGGTGTCGACCATAATTTAAATAAAATGGTGTAAAACCAGTAGACACACTCTTAGCATTATTATGAGCAAACTCAGCTGTCCATAAGTAATCTGGCCAATCTCCTTCATCTTTTAACAAAAAGAGTCTGAGGTATTTTTTTTTTTTTGTGTGTCCTCATTTGCCTCGGTTAACAATAGAAGATATTCCGTACTCCGGGGTCTCCCTTAGAATAGCACCAGCCAGAGATCTTCGTTCCAATCCAAGGATGGGTCACTCTATACCTTGCTTACTAATCTCCAACCATAGGTAACTTGATTTCACACAGCCACCTGTGTAGTCACCAAAGGAGTAATCAAGCAGTATAGTATAGAGGCCTAATCATCGGACTGAATTTAAGTAAGTTGCTTCACCCAGTTCTCATAGGGAAGCCAAAACTCGTTATGCTTATTCTTAGATATCCTATCCAGCTGATTAGTATACTTTACTGACATCAACCATTCTATATTATTTGGGGGAGTGGATTTCACCCAATTTTTACAAATTTCTCTTCGGGCCAAAAGTATCAGGTAGAAAATCAGTTTTTTAATGTTATTTGACATGACTTCACAATGCTCCGTGATCCCAAAGAAGACAAGAGTTTTGCTTACCTGGAGTGTCTCTCCAAGTATTAAGAATATAGTGTTACTCACGTCCTCCCAAAACCCCTGGACTTCGCGGCATTCCAGAAACATGTGAGTGTCGTCTCCTTTTTCCTTGCCACACTTCGGACATCTCAGCGTGGGACCTTTCCCCAATTTGGCCAGTTTATACGGAGTCCAATAAACTCTGTGAAGACAGAAAAGGTGGTTCTGCCTTAAATTTGCAGCACGAACTGTGGAGTATAGAAAGTTACAAGATACTTGCCATAATTCTTCCATCTGCTCTCCGGGCAAGATCTTCTCCCAAAGTAACGATGGTAGATTGAAGTCTCCGTCTGCTAACTCCATTAAAAGCCAATACCAGCTCGCCACCTCTTTTTTCCTAGTCCCATTCGTCATCATCCTAGATTCCAAATCATTTGATATTCCAACACCAGAACCAACAGAAAGACACCAGCTTTTTATTTTAAGATATTTAAATCTTGAAAGCTGATTATTGGCTATTCCTTGACACTCATCCCAGGTAATCAGAGCCCCATCTGATATCAGTTGTCCCCAATGTACTATTCCTGCTTTTTTTAAAGGGAGAGCCAGGCTATCTTTGGACCACTCCGGAGAACCAGGCGTGTTCCAGATAGGAGCCATTCCGCTGTAATAATTACATTTTAATTCTTTCCTGATTTTATACCATGTCTCCGCAAAAGACTGTAGAATCTTCAGTCTGACTTTTTTAAAGAAACGTGGGTCTCCATACTTATGTATAAACCCATATTCACCCCCTTCTACCTCCTGGAGCATTGCCTTGAGCATATTCCCGAGATCGGAAATATCAGGTGTACTAAATAGCATTTTCCCCTGTTTTTAAAAGAAATACCCAAGCGTAATACGATAGATCCAGCTAAAAAAAGAGTCTGAGGTATTGCTGCAGTTCTTGGTTCGTTCTCTCAGTTTGCCCATCAGTTTCTGGGTGGAAACTGGTCAAGTAATGGGTTTCAATGTGTAAACTGCTAGTATAGGCTCTCCAAAATTTGGATACAAACTGAGAGTCTCTGTCTGAAATTAGAATCTTTGGAATACCATGAAGTCGAATGACATGTTTGTTTAAGAGTTGAGCTAATTGTCTTGCTGTGGGAATTCCTTTAAGGGGTACAAAATGTTTCATTTTAGTAAATGTATCTACAAAGACTAATATTGTGTCATAGCCTTGACTCGAAGGAAGATCCACTATTAGATCTAGGGAAACTGAGTGCATGGGTATGGAGGTGTTGGTTGGGGTTGTAACAACCCCTTGGGAGACTGCCGTTCTGATTTTCCTTGAGCACAAGTCTCGCAGCCAATCACATACTGTCTAATATCTTGGTTAATGCATGGCCACCAGAAATTTCTTTTAATTAGATCTTCTGTTTTCTGAACTCCTTTGTGCCCAGCTACGGGGCTGTCGTGGCATTCATACAATACTTGGGTCTGTAATTCTCTTGTTGGTACATACAATGTCTCCTCTTGATAAGGTAAACCATTTCGAATTTCTCTTATGGGATTTTCTTTGGCCCATTGAGTCATTTCTTCCTTTTTCAGGGAACGACAAACTTGTTCTTCAAAGCTTTCTTTTGAAACTGCTCCTACAAAATTTTCTTCAGGAATTATTTTCTGATCTTCAATTTTCAATTTCTGATTCTTGGTGTCTAACCTGGAAAGGGCATCAGCCTTACCATTTTTATTTCCAGGTCTAAAGGTGATACCAAAATCATAGTCAGCAAAGTACAAAGACCACCTGAGTTGTCTGGGAGTGAGTGTTCGTGCCGACCTTAAGAACTTTAAATTCCGATGGTCTGTGAAGACTGTCACTGTATGTTTCGCTCCCATCAGATAGTGCCTCCACTCCTTGAACGTATCTTTAATGGCTAGTAGTTCCTTGTCAGTGATGGTGTAGTTGACCTCTGCGGGACTCAATTTTCGAGATCAATAGGCCACCGGATGTAACTGTCCCATTTCCTTGTGTCTTTGCGAGAGGACCCCTCCAATAGCCAACTCTGAAGCATCCGTCTCAAGATAAAAAGGCTCCGTTGGATCTGCGTGCAGAAGAATTGGGGCCGTTGTGAAACTTTCTTTTAAGGAGCAAAAGGCTTCTTCGGCTTCTTCTGACCATTCGAAAGCTATTCCTTTCTTTAATAGCCTAGTAAGAGGAATTATCTTTTGAGAAAATTCATGAATAAACCTCCTGTAAAAATTCACGAAGCCAATGAAGCTCTGGACTTCCTTCACTATTGTTGGTGATTTCCATTCAATGACTGCCTGAATCTTTTGCTCATCCATTGTAATTCCAGAAGGCGAGAGCACGAATCCCAGAAATTCTACTATTGTTACATTGAATAAAAAATGTTCCAATTTGGCATACAAGGCATTTTCTCTCAAACGTTGGAGGACTGATCTCACTTGTTCACGATGTTCTTCTTCTGTATCTGAATAGATGAATACATCGTCGATGTATACAATTGCGCATTTATCAATGAAGTCATTCAATACATCATTAATAAAATGCTGGAATGCTGCTGGCGTGTTACAAAGACCATAGGGCATTACTTGATACTCAAATAGCCCGTATTTTGTCCTGAAGGCCGTTTTCAACTCATCTCCTTTTCGAAGTCTAATCAGATGGTAGGCTCCTCTTAAGTCCAGCTTCATGTAGATTTTTGCTCCCTTGACTTGATCGATGAGTACGGAGATGAGCGGTAATAGGTATCAATTTTTGATGGTAACTCTATTGATCGCCCTGTAGTCGATGCACGTTCTCAGTTCGCCCCCTTTCTTTGGTACGAAAAAGAGTGGCGAGGATACCGGAGATTGCGAAGGTCTGATAAATCCGTTTTCCTGATACTTCTTTGGATATTCCTTCAAATGCAAATTCTCTTTTTTCGTTAGTGCATAAATACGGCTGCAAGGTAGGTTGGCCCCTGGTTCTAATTCTATTTTGCAGTCATAAGGTCTATGAGATGGGAGCTTTTCTGCTTCCACCTCATTGAATACATCAGCAAAGTCTTCATATTCTTTTGGAACTTCATTAGTCTGTATCACACAAACAGAGACTCCACTTTCGCAAAGTCGGGTTGCTGCATTTGAATTCCGTTGGCATTCTTCTTGGAAGTAACAATGTTCTTTGCAGTATTCGGAATTCAACCTTATTGTTCTTGTGCTCCAATTAATTTCTGGATTATGCTCCGTCAACCATGGGAGTCCTAGAATAAGTTGGAATTGCAGAGCGTCTATTAGGTTAAACTGTAAAACTTCTTGATGACCTTCAGAGGTTTTTAGCTGCACAGGCTCCATGTGACTTGTAATGGGTCCAGAAGATAAGTTGGTTCCATCGACTGCCCGGACTGCCTCACTTTTCTCTTTTCTTATTGCGATCAATCCAATGAATTTAGCAAACTTAAGATTGCAGAAATTGCTGATCGCTCCAGAGTCGATCATCACCGAAATTTCTTTTAAAGTGGTATCTCGGAATGTCAGAGTCATGGATAAGATTAAATGAGGAGATGAAACTTGTAACGTGTTGGCTAACAAATGGTCTTTTGGAGTTGTTTCCTCTTGTGCACACACCAATTCAACTCCACTTACTGGGTGTGCTGCAAGTTTTCCTTAAACGGTGTTTTTGGTTTCTTGGGACAGATTTTCGCAAAATGCCCATTTCCTCCGCAGTAGAGGCACAATCTGTTTTGTCGTCTTTTCTCCTTTTCTTCTTTTGTCAAAAGGCCACGAATTGTTCCAATTTGCATGGGTTCAGGGGTTGATGAGCCTTCCATTGGTCTAGTTGTATCCGATCTTGCCCTATCAAAACGGGGTACACTTGCTCGGAACTCTTTCCTTTTCTCACCTTTTCTTTCACTTTGGCGATAGTCAATTTCTAGGACCAAATCAACCAAAGCCGAGATCTCTGTTGGTCGATTAGGGATCTGTGCCAGAGCATCTTTCAATTCATCCCTTAATCCTCAATAGAATACTGCAGCTCTTTTGTTCTCTGGCCATTCCGTTTCCACAGCTAACTTATTAAACTGTGCCAGGTAAGTAACTAGTTCTCGGTTCCCTTGTCTCAGCTCTAATAACTCGTTATCTGTAGCTTGCGACGCCTTCCTTCTGTTGAAAATCCGTAAAAACTCTTTTTTGAATTCCTCAAGATTGTATAAAATCGGATCATCTTTCGTCACCAACGGCATGGACCATGAGGCGGCATCTCCACTGAGGTAAGACAAAATGAATGCAACACGAGACTGTGCATCAGGATAAATAGTTGGACGGCATATGAAATGGAGCGAGCATTGTGTCAGGAAAATTTGGGTTTTTTGAGGGTCTCCACTGAAATGCTCGGGAGGGACTAGCGGAATTACCGGAGAGAGTGAATGAATTACTTCAGTGGCCGGAAAGGTCATTGGACTACTAGGGGATCCCATATCTTGTGATGTTTGAGTCTTAAAAACTCTTTCTGAAGTCATTCCACTCATTCGATTAGCTAATTCAGACGTTTCTCTCCTAGATGTGATTATCTCTAATCTCAAGGTTTTGTTTCCCTCCCTCACTGCTTCTAAATCTTTTTGAATATTTCCCAGGATTTCTCCCAAATTTTTTAAATCAAAACCTTCCGCCATTCTACTCAGGTGCAATTACAACTTGGTCACTTCACTCTGTCAGGGCCACTATTAGTTCCAGATTGCACAGGAGTAGAACGCTGTAATTTCCCCCCACTCCCTTCAGAACAGCTCCGCAAATATATTCTATTAGCTACTTGCGAATGTGCTCCCAAGGGGGAAAGGGGTTGGGGACAGAGAAGAGACTGCCAGAAAATATTAGTCTTCAGTCCAAGGATTTGTGTAGCTTCGTTTTCTTCTGCATTCCTTGTTTAGCCTGAAAACTATAATAACATTTCATAACTATTCATTCTACAATATCTTTCATATAATGTTAACAATTCTTTAATTATTACAATTCCTACCTAGTGTTTTCTTAGCAATTGCTCCTCTTCTTAATATGTCGTTTTTAACTTGTATATTAATTTTCTTAAAACTTCATATCATAAATTCAATTGTTTCTTTTTTCTTCCTAAGGAAGTACTTGCTTGCATCAGGAGGCGTAGAAGACTCGAACTGTTGCTCGTCAGGAATTCGCCCTCAGGTAAGATTCTCTTTGTTTTCATTCAGTGATAAATGCACTTCTGTACACTATTTCTGAAATGCGATATGTGAAAACTAATCTAGCTCTAAGTTTATATGAACCCGCTTCAAGCGCACGCAACTGCGTACCTAAGAAACAAGGTTCCTGACTCTCTTTTGACCTCTAGGTAATTCTGCTGAACGAGAAACAATCGTCAGCGCGTTTTATATTTCTCTCGAAAATTGCCAAGTGACAGCTGACGGTTCGCGTTACCAAGACGACCTATTTTGTGACTAGCGCAAAACCTCAGAGTGAGGTTGCCCAACAGGGAGACACTACTAAGGTTTTGGGCTTGCGTGGAAATGAATTTTTACAATTTTAATTACCGGAGCAACTCTAAAACAACGTGGTTATCGTCGACTCTACCTTAACTATCTAACCGATGGAGAACCTACAAGAAGCTTCTACTCACGGATAATCTTCAGGTGAAGTGCGCCGTTTAGAACTCGGACGCGCTTCACATTCCAAGACTGCCTTCAAGAAAAAACAACTAGAACGCAACGGGAGGAGTCAAGTCGGCGGACATCTTGGTTTTCCAATGTCGCCAGCTTGATCTCCACTTCCCGGTAGAGCAAAGGTATTTGTGTCTTTTGGAGACCTTTCCTCCAAGTGTGCCTGCTACTGTTAGATGATTGATGGAAACCATCCTGGGAGCTCTGACAGCCACATCACCTGGTATCTAGCAACGCTGTGGAATTCTCTTGAACCCTGCACCTGTCTAAACTACAAACGCACCTTCTGCCACATCAGCACACCAGTGCCTCGTGCCGCCCAGCCGACCAACAGTGCACCCGACCGGCTCTACTGCATCCTCCTCAACGTGCGGTCCCTCCACTAACACGCAACAGAAATCTGGAACCTCCTCTACGCCACCTCTTCAGACATCGCCTTCTTCACGGAAACCAGGGCCAACCTCTGCTCTGGACCAGACATCGCCATTGCCATCACTGACGGCTACTAAATCACCCGCAAGGACCACCCCGACCATCCAGGAGGAGGCATTGCCATCTCCTACAGAAGCACACTCCGACTGACCACGCACTGTAATGACCCAACGGTGACCATGGAACACCTCAACTTCCAGATCGGGACCAACCCCAACACCATCCTCTGCGGCACCCTCATCTGCAGGCCCCCGGGCCATGGATCCCCATTCTCCGATACCATTGTAGACCTCATTGCACCCCAGGCTCTCCCATCCACCGACGACATCCTACTCGGTGAACTCTGGTTCCACCTGGACAAGACCAGTGACCAGTACACCACCCCTTCCCGGGGAAGCTCACCAACATCAGACTCCAGCAGCTAGTCACCGCACCAAGCCACTTAGCAGGACACATGCTCGAGCACGTCTCCTCCACTGCGAGAACTTCAACTACAGCCACACCACCGGACTCTCCTGGATTGACCATCATTGTATACATCACATCTTCACCATGCCCACCGTACACCACCGCCATCATCTCCCCCCCTCGCAGCTGGATCAAGGCCACCGAAGAACTTCTCTTCAACTCCCTCAGCAACACCACTCTGTCAATGCTTACAGACGATAACACCGCAGCGCGCAACCACCCCGATGGATCTCCAACTGCACCGACACCTTGGCACCCCTCAAGAATAGACCAGGCAAAATCTAGCACCACGTTGCACCGTATTTGCAAAGTGACGCATGTAGGCATATGCTTGACCTTGTGAAGCCCTGTTCCACATCATACCTGCATCAGGTATGATGTATGCAGGGTGTGCGTTCCCACGCGACAAGGCCTCATAGGAGTGGCACAGTGAAATCCATCAGATTTCACTGCGACAATTGTAGGACGGCACTGCGTCAGTACCTTATGCCTGCCTGATGGCAGGCGTAAGGGTGACGCAGTGCCACCTGGATAGGCTGGCCCCATGCATTGCTGGAGTTGCGTTATCCTTGTGACACAACTTCAGCAATGCGTGACTTTAGCGCTAACAGATACGTCAGGATTCCAGACGTATCTGTCATTACTCGCGACATGGAGCGCTGTCCAGTGAACATAGCGCATCCATGGTGTCGCAAGAAGGGCGTAGTGACAAGTGTTGCAACGCTGTCTTGTCGCAGCGCTGCAACACTTTTCATGACTGAGGCCCAGGAATTCGCACTATTTTATTGATGGTGCGCATTCCTGCCCTGTAGTTTTGTCGCAAGGCAGCGCAGCAACGTGGCTTGCAGTGCTGTCCAGCACCAAAGCCTGCTGAAATGAGGCCCCAAGTGTTAGCTCCATTTTTAAGACCAGCTATTTTCTGGTCTTAAAAAACTGCCTCTAACTGCAGTTAGAGGCAGTTTTTTTGGTCTTGCTCCATACAAGGACTTTCTTGTAAAAATCGCAAAGTGGGGTTAGTGGCCGTTTTTGCACGGGAATGCCTCCCTTGCATGTCATTATCGCTAATAGAAGTGGTGATCTTTTCAATGGGCATCTTTGCCGGAAATATGCCGCTAACAGAGGTTAGTGACAGCTTGTATATATGGCGATAAAAAAATCGCCGCCGTAGTGTCAGAAAAGTGCCGCTAAGACGGCGTTAACTCCTTGTACATATGCCCCTAAGTTCGATTTTAGTTTCACATGTCCTTTTTGAGGAATGCATAATATTCTGTGGGAACCCCAAAGTGCCTTTCCTCCAGCCAGGGTGGCTTTTTGTCACAATAATGCAGTATAGCCTATGGACCCTATGTGCATGTGTGTGAAAATAAGTATGTCAGACTATTGTCAGAGTAAAATGTTAACTGAATGCTTACCTACATCCAAGCATCTTTCTCCATCATAGTATCCCATCGTACTAGTCCATAACAACAGGGTGGACCTGCCACCATCTGTTGTCACAATGAAGGTATTTCTGCTAATGTTCATTTGTTCTTCCTTCTGTGAGCAGCCAGCCTTCCTGGTCATGTGACTGGGCTTGCACAGGAGAGTAGGTTGGACAAACTATGTAGCTGTAAGAATGACAGAGATGGCCACTTACTGGCCCTCACCATTAATAGGATTTCTAAGCTCGTGGTCACTGGTAATTCAAAGGTGGTCCCACAATTGCTTTGCTCCTTGTGCCAACTCGGCGATGTAGTGAGCACAAGGTAAATAGTTTCATTTATTTACTTACTTTACTATTGCCCGTCGTATGTCTGACTCCACTACCCACCACCCAACCCCTCCCCCGCCCGCCCTACCGCCCTGCAGCACTCCCTCTGCGAGCCGCCACTGAGCGCTACTCAGACCAGTGTAGTGTCAGAGCACTTTAAATCACACATGCATTAAAAAGCGAGAAAGAATCACCCCCTTGTTAAATCAGTGTGTAGAAAATGTTACTTAAGACAATGAGGAAAAGACCATGTAGGAGACACATGTCATCCATATGGCCAGGCATTATATTTTAAGAGTGCTTGGTCTGTAGCAGCACAAGCTCAGAATTTGAAAGTAACACACTGGTTGGAATTGGCTCTCCAAATAAGAATGTATTTATACTCAACAAACCCTTTTTACAACATTAGAATAATTAGAGACTGGGGAAATCATAATGTTTTAAGCTATAATTTTCAGTTTGCATGCAGCTCTTTAATGCCAGTTGATAGCTCACTGTGTTATATTAGGATTGTGACTTGTGAACTGCAAGTAACAAAAGGATCTCTGTGACATAAGTAGAAATGCACTGAGCTACCGATTTTTGTGATCTGCATAGTGCACTTTCTTTACAGGAGGCACGTTAACCCTCTGCTTTACTACATTTAGATTCAAAACTGCCACTAGACAAATTTCCAATCTCTTGATTTCTCTCCAGCAGAAACATTATTCACCAGCGTTATCTTGACATTTTTATTGCTGCCTGAAAACTGCTGGTCAGACAAGGAGCTCTGCAGCGGGGTCTTTTAAACATATAAGTTATTTCTAAATGCAGAGCCCCCTAAGGTCAGCACCAGGTGTGGCTGCACCGTTCACATTACTCTAAAGTCGGCCCTGCTCGAGGTCATTTGTATGTTCCATTTACCCATGCAAATTGACTGTTTTAATCATGCAGATCGAGGTTTGAAATTCACAAAATCTGAACTTCTTTGTAAAAGTACTTCTACACGTGAGATTTTAACCTATGATGGTATAATATGAGTCGCGGCTGCTGCCAATATACAGTGGTGACACGGCGGGGGAGGGTATAGGTTATTAATTTTAAAAAAAGACTTACCTGATGATGCCAGGCGCCACGCGCCTCAGTGCTCCTCTGCTCTCGCGCTCCCGCAGTCCCTGACACACCATCACAGATTCCCCATCCAATCCAGACGCTGCTCTCATGCCATTATCAAGCATGAGTGCAGCGTTGGGATTGACCTGAGAAGGCTGGTTTGACGCTCGCTCAGGCACAGGGAGTCTGTGCCGTTTCTCCACCCGGCTGTGGAACACAGCTGGTTTGAAGAAACCTAAGTGCATATGTCGGTTTGGCCATCTAAGACGGCTGGACAAACTGACATGTACACTTGCAGTGCCCACCACTTCTCCCTGCCATGGCCCAGATCTACCCCTCCCTACACAGGCATGGCTCACAGGCTCAGCCAGTCACTCAAAAAATAAAATGATAATAAAACTGTTTTGTTATCATTTTATTTTTTAACTGTTGGCTTTGATTAGTGGGGCAACGCTCCTCCACCATTATGGAGGAGCCGCCACTGTATAATATTAATATCTGCGTAATCCTACACTGAGGGTGAGAAGTGGACATTTCAGGGCAGGGTGGTGTGGAAATTTGGAAACATCCACAGACACATGAGCTTGTTGGTATTCATAAACATGCTTCAGACCCATTCTTACCCAGGAAATTGTTGGATATTGTGATAAATTGGGTTGTTGTTTGAGGGGGGTGTGAGCCCTTCTCAAGTGACAGTAACAATCCTTGTCAAGGTGAACCAAAAAAAGTTGCTAAATTAACCCGTGCTTATCCCTCTGGTAACCTGGCACAAAAGCAGCAAGGCTTAACTTAGAGGCAATATGTAAAGTATTTATGTGGTACACAAACAGTAATAAAGTAAAAACAGAATGGCAGAAAAATCCCACACCAATTTAGGAAAATTGAGTAAAATGTAACAAATTATTTGACACTAAAACAACAAAATCAAATCAGTAGAACTGGAGATATGCAATTTAAAGGGGTTTTGAAGAAAAGTAGTGCTTAGAAGCAACAAGCGCCAATGGCAGTTATCTGGTCTCAGTTGACCGGGTCCAAGTCACAAGTTCAGGCTGACCCTGTTGGAGTGTGGGCCAGATACAGGACTGAGTTCAGTCTGCTGTAAAAAGTACCTTATATCCTTGTGTTTGCTAAGTCCTTGTGTTGACCTGCGAGGTGTGGGCGTCTAGGAGCCTTTGACGGAAGTTGCGATGCAAGGCACTACAACAAAAAGCATTGCGCTGAGTTGAGGATGCTGGAGCCGTCGACGTAAGCTTGCGATGTGAAGATGTGAGGCGCTGGGTTGAGGTCGTTGAAACCGCTGGTGCTGTGTGTCAAGATGCGCCGGTGGTGAACCAAGATGCACTGAACTGGGATGGTTGTCGGCATTGAGATGCGTTTTGCTGGTTCATTGCTTATGAAGCCACTGATCAGAAGGTGTGATGCCATGACGTCGAACTGCGTCAAGATGCATCAAGCTGGGGATGGTTGTCTGTGTCAATATGCGTTGCGCTGGGTCGGTTCTGAGAGTCCGCTGAACTGAAGCTGCAATGCAAGGTTGGCGATGAGATGCTTTGAGTTGCATCGGCACAGAGGAGCTTGTTATGTCTCTGTAGCTCAGAACAGGGGGGCCAGCTAGCTAGCCCTTGGAGAATCTCTGCTGGTCCTGGGTTCAAATTGTAAATTCAGGTCTTGCTCAGGCAGTAGGGCAGCAGAGTAGTTCCTCTAGTAGCAGGGCAGCAGAGCAGTCCATCTGCTGAGTCCACAGGTCCAAAAGTGATCTAAAGAGTTGGGTCTGAGGGTCCAATATTTATACCTGGGGCCAGCTTTTAAGTGACAGATGCTTCTGGAGTTTCCCCCTACAGAGGTGTCTGGAATTTCCTGCCTGGTTCCAGTCTGTCTGGTGCACAATAGGCTAGTGTGAATTCCTTTGTGTGTGAGCTGAGCCAGTGACTTTGAAGTGCAAGTGTGTCAGATGACATTTTCGCTCACCCCTATCATATCAGAGATGGCCCATGCTGCCCACACCCGGACCCTCCTTTGTGATACTGTCTAGGAGGGTACACAAAGTAAAACCTGCCAACTACACCTAGTCATGTGACCCATAAACAGGCTACAAGCACCAAATGGTTAGGACAATAAAATGTAAACTTTCTAAAAGTATTCAAACTTTAGAGGTTGGGCCTGTAACTAAGCCTAAGGCTAGACCACGTCAATATTATAAACAGCTTGTTTTGCCTTGGCTGGAATTATTTGCAACAACTTAAATTTTTAGGGTTCAGGATTTTATTTGCTGTAAACCTTGGTTTTTATTTCCCAATTTTTTGATTCTTTTGTGAACATTCCTTTTGTCAAACACATTAGATCGCATAAAACGAAGGTATCAGTGGCCCTTGGGCCCTAGATCAAATCAACGTTACATATAACACATAAAAAAAAGTGTTTCTTACATTTAGATTACACATAACACAACTATTTCCCACAATGACACCTGTTGCCAAACACTTCATTAACACAAAACCTAAATAAACCTGAAAAACAGTTATACCTTCAAGGACAAGAAAAAGAGTCAATATTCATTTTCACTTTTTTGAGAGATGACTCTTAAATTCCTGCATTACCCAGGGGTTGTATCAACTAACAACTGTCCAGGGCACCTATCACAGCCCTTTGGTTGCCTATAAGAGATTAAATCTGATTTATTCAACTTGCGTGTTTCGACCTCCTGTATTTGGAAAATAAAACCAAGGCTCATGTCAAATAAAATCCTGAGCCCTAATAATTAAAGTTGTTGCAAATAATTCCAGCCATGGCAAAACAAAACTATTTAAACTTTCTAAAAGTGGCATTTTTGGTATTATGACTTCAAATTCGACTTTATAATGAAAGAGGATTTTAAAATGCAATGTTTTTGAATCCAAGCATGACATTCCTATCTGTTCCTAATTAAAAGTTTGCACTTATTTAATGCAAAAAGGTAACCCAATCTTATCCTATAGGAGAGATAGGCCTTGCAGTAGTGAAAAACAAACGTAGGAGTTTTTCACTACCAGGACATGTAAAACCTGAAACCACATGTCCTACTCTTTAAATACAATGCACCCTGCTACAAGCGCTGTTTCGGGCCTACATTAAGGGTGACTTATATGTTTTAAAACAGAAGGCTTGTGCCTGGCAAAAGGTGTATTGTGCCAGGTAACTGCACTACAGGCTGCAGTGGCAGGCCTGAGACATAAAGGGCTGCATAAGTTGATGGCACAACGAGTGATACAGGCCTACTAGAAGCATTTAACTTACAGACCCTGCAAAGATGTTGTTCCATTTTAGTAAGGACTTGCAAATAAATTAATTCTGCCAATCAGGTGTAGGCCATTTTTACTTTGTTTAAGGGGAAGAGCACAAGCATTTTAGCACTTGTTAGCATTTGTAAAGTGCACAGAGTTCTAGAGCCAAAAAGTTCCAGAAAACAGGAAGGGTGAAGGGAAAAAGTTTGGGGAAGACCAAACCACACCAAAGATGACAGGTCTAACACACAGTAATTACTGTGGATTTGAAAATATTGTCAAAAATCTGGAGACTTTTTGAGCAAATAGTTAAGTGGAAAATGGTACTGAAAATGAAACGCGGGTGTCATTAAAATTGACATGGTCTCATTAATATGTCTCTGCTGAAAAATAAGATAAGATCCAGTTTGCTGAAAGAAGAAAGAAACCGATGATCATATTCACCTTAAATGTCCTGAAAGCTTTGTGTATTACTGAATGGAAATTCATTTTTGCTACGAAAAGTGTTCGTGCAGCCACAATGCCAAAGGTTCTGAAGAATGGAATGTTGACACGGATCAAAGTAGAATGGTAAACATATAGGGTTTCCAGTTTTAGGCAATTGTTTGCAGGGAGATTTGGCAGTAGCCCTGACATCGAGTCCTCATTGCAAGGACACAAGTTGAAAACTGTGTGTTTAAACAAGTGTTTGATAATGATCTCATGATCATAGTTAATAAACGTTTTAGCACAGTTTCTATTATCCTGAGACTGAGACGAAATTACTATAGACAGATATTACAACTGACGACGTAAGAGAATGTAAAATCAACATTTCTAGGAGTAAATTGGTGTCACGAATAAAGGGCTATTTGGATAGTGATTTCAGATGTTGACAGTTTGAGTGGGCACAGGGTTGCATATGATATTTAGGAATTACATTCTTTGGACAATTGGTGGGGATTGTGAGTATAAATTTAAATCAATTGAAATCTAGCATAAAAGATATTATAGAAAGATAGAGAAATGTAAAAATATATCTCCAAGGGAATCTAAATTTTATAATAATGCAGATTGTCTCCAAACTGTGATTAATATTTTAACTGGCATTAGTAACACCCAATATAAACAAATTTAAAGTGGTGTAAGACTCTACTACTCGGTGGCAGAACACTTGTATATTCATTCCCAAACCATTCCTTACTAATATATATATAGTCCAAATATCAGACTATCGACAATAAACATATTGTCTTAAAAGAATATTGTATCGAAAATAGCGACTGCCACAATATCATGATTTAAGTATACACAGCTAAGTTTAATTTAACAATTCTTAACTCCACATCTACATACCTTGAAAATATATGTATTGTTAAGGTATGTGGATCTGGAGTTCAGAACAGTAGGTTAATACTTACTTACACATATGTTGATAATATTGTGGGACTCGATAAACTAGATAAAATATTTTGTAGGATATTTAAAACTTGATATTCTGGTAGTTCACCCTCAGGCTCAGAGTGCATGCCAATTACATTGATGTACCTCAAAGTTCTATCCATTCTCCAGTCATCTTCACCCTCTTCAAGGACTCATGGACCATCTTGGACTCTCTTAGCATACTTCCTGCTGTCAAGAAAATCAATATCCATCAGTATACTGATGACACATCACACAGTGCCATCAGTATGCAGAGGCTGAATTAATGTGCCTTGACATCTGGTCATTGAGAGCCAACCTGAATAGAGTGAAAACAGAGTTTGACCTGGTTGCCAGCGAGAACGGAAACAGAGAAGTACAAGACTGGCTATTATTAAAGAACCTTGAAGGTTTCACTCCTGAACTTTGAGATTGCTCCACATTCTTCAGTTTTCACACCAACAGCAGACTCAGCTTCAATATCCACATCACTAAGAAGACCCAGATATCCTGGCACCAGCTTTACTTCAGCTATAAAATTGAGTTATGCCACCAGGAGCCTCACTACTGAACTCCTGCTTGAGGCTCTGATTTTGTCATTGGATGGTAGCAATGCTCTGCTATCATGAATCAAATGCACCTATTGCAGGAAAGTGCCCCTTTTTGACATGGACCCCGCCACTTTCTGCCCACTGGTACTGATGACTGGATGCGCACTGGTTTCCTGCTAAACAGGCCCCAGTGCTAGTGCTCTTTCCCTAAAAACTGCAACATGCTCAATTGTACCCCAATTGGGAAGGACTTTAGTGCCCCTGTAAGTCCTTGGTAAATGGTACCTATGGTACCCAGGGCATGGGTGCTAAATAGGGTCCCTATGGGCTGCAGCATGTATTATGCCACCCAAAGGGACCCACACAAAAACTACATGCAAATTGCCATTGCAGGGTGGAGCCCTTCTGAAAACACGACATTGCTCACTCCCTGAGTGCAATGCCCAGGTACCCTGCATGTCTTATGTGTAAGTCACCCCAATAGCAGGCCTTAGAGCACTAAGGCAGGGTGCCTTATATTACAGATGTGCCCTGTGGTGTGTAGTTCCATTGCTAAGACATTGAAAGTGATCAGGAAGCCATCAAAAAGTATATGTACTGGGCACTGATAATTACGAGTTACCCAGCTACATAACGGCTTCACTGAAAATAATGGTGTTTGGTATTAAACACCTTGTCTCAATACACCTATACTGATGTCAGTATGAGATTTATTATGACATGCAGCCATAGGGCACCTTAGAGGTGCCCCTGAAGACCTTCTAGTCCTTTGGTGTGCTGGCTGACTGGTATCGTCCAACCTGCCAACACAGACAAGTTTCTGATACCGTGTAGGTGTGAGCCAACTCTCTCACAGGCCAGAACAATGCCTGCTCCGCAGAAAGGTGTTCACACATCCTCCAGCAGGATGGCTAGTGATTTAGTATATCAAGGCCAGAGGCTTCAAAGCCTCTGCCACCTTTGATATGAAACCCTGGCTTCTCCCAAGATGTGGGGAATGCCACCCCAAGCTCCAAGGCCCCTTTGGCATGAGGGCAGGTGGGAAAATTTGATAGCCAGTAGGCGTGTTGCACTTTCAGGCTAGTCACACCCTATGGTGGGCCACCTGAAGTGGACAGCTGAGAAAGGGTTTCACCATATTGAATTTGGTGAAACTAGGAACTCTGGCTCAGGAATATGCCCCCTCTCCACATGAAGTGGTTATATAGGGGTGCAGTCACCCCAGGGGTAAGTAGCCCATTGGCTACTACCCACACTCCCCTAAACGCCCCTAAAGTCAGTATTTAGTGTACCCCCTGATACCAGGAAGGCAGATTCATCTACCTGGTGACCAAAGAAGGACTAAGAAACACCAACATCTCAAGAACTGTAGACCAGCTCTACTCTGAAATTGGCGCCAACCCCTGCCTGGCTGCTGCTGTCCTGACAGTTACAAAGACCTGGCTCGTCCAGAAGCTGTGCATCCCCCTAAAGTCTGGGAGGACTGTCCAGCACTTCAACAACTTCTGAGCCTCTCCCTTGGCGTGGAGGAGTCACTCCTCTGCAGCTGCAAGCACCTACCGCACTTGTTTGGTACTCCATTTGCTGACTACCGGGTCCACGGAGGGAGCGTCTTGCCAGTAAAAGGTTTTCAAGGTTCTAGGAGGTCAGCCCCATCTCTCCAGCGAGTTTCTAGATGCCAGACCTTCCAGGAGCCTCCCAGCACCAATACCCCGGATACCAGAGCATTTGCCGAAACCAAGGCTTATTGCGTCTCCAGTCCAGAAACCACCAATGCCAAAGCCTACCTACTGATGAGAGACTTTAGGATTAATGAGGCCTGCACCAGCAGTGGACCTGCTGTCCTATTTTCTTCCCCTCTACAGGTCACCCAAGTAAAGTGCGGCCCTCGCACGCAAGAGACCCGCTGGACAAAACACCTCTGCACCCAAGCCCACAGCCCAAGTTCACAGAAACCAGCAGTGTCCCCTAGCCCCAGAGACCTTCAAAAGCTGAGTCCCCCTTTGGGTTCTGCCGGACTTGTACCCAAGTCCCCACTTTCAGCCTTTCTTTTACAGTTACCCTTCCATTGACTTTAACGCGCAGCCCTCAGGTTACCAATGCAACCAACACCTCTGTACCTGGACTCACCAGGGCAGGTAAAACTGAACTGCTGGTTGTTTCTTGGACCTTGGCCCCTAAGAACCTTAATCCCAAAAGGCACTCTCCAGAAACGCTTGCAAGTATATGTCTGCAGTGTATGTTTCTCCCATATGATAACATTACAGTGTTCGAGGCTCATACCTCTAAAACCGTTATTTGAGCATTTTACTGGTTTACTGCAAAAATCCTACCTCCGAAATTGCTTACCCGATTCCGATAATCTTGGTATATAAGGCTATATAAAAAAAAAAATTATTTTTCTAAATTGGTCCCTGATTTACTTCTTGATTGTGTGTCTCATTTATAGACTATGGGGCCGATTCCGATCTCGGCCGGTAGGGCTCCGAATCGGATTCGGCTTTACCGGATCCGATTCGGAGCCCTGTTTCCCGACCGAACCGTACGCGGGTCCGGCCGAGCGAGTACGATGCAAAATCGCCGACAGACTCGTCCGGGCGTCCCGACCGCTCCGACCGACTCGCTCCCGGCTCGAACCGCTCCGACCGACTCGCTCGGACTCGACTCGCACCGCGCAATGGAGACGTTTCCCGGCCGGGTAAGGACGATGCGCGCCGCGAGCAGTCCGACCGAGCCGCGCACTCCGGCTCGTAAGAGCTGTCGGAGCCGTACTTTGGGGGTCCGTGTCGGACCCCCCTGTACGCGTAGCCGCGCGAGTCGCACACAGGGGGGACCCATGGGTCCCCCCTACCTGTGCGTGTACGGCGCGAATCGCTTCGCCGCGTACCCGCTGTAGGGGGCGCCCTTGTCCGACTTCGCACCCATTGAGTCAATGGGAGCCCGCGTACGCGTTGTACGACCGGCTCCCATTGACATCAATGGGAGTCCGACCGACTCGAGTCCGATAACATACGGACGCATCGTACTCGTTCGGTCGGACTGCACGGGTCCGATTCGGTCGGAAATCTCTCCGGGTCCGGCTCGGTCGGAGAAATTTCCGGCCCGAATCGGAATCGACCCCTAAGTGTGTACAACAAATGATTAACACTGCCCTCTTTATCAAGCCTAAGCTGCTTGACCACACCACCACAAATAGAGCGCTTGGGATAACTAATTTATGCCCTGTAAACTAATGAGTCGTCTGTACTTTTTGCATGGTGTGCCCTTACATTGGCACTACCGCTTAAAAAGTCAATTTCCCACACCCGTACCAGTGATGAGCATTCTCCATTCAGTTACTACACTCATCAAGAGACTGAGAAAGTACAAGAGCATCACAGCAGTGCTTCAGAAACGTCATTGTTCCCCAAGCATCACGCATCAACTTCAAGATCACTTGTGCCATTTACAAGGCAATTAACTCCGACACGCCAGCCAACCTGCCAGCAAAGTTGGGAGCTCTGGTGGCTAATGCAGCACTCATGGAACGTTCACATTCTCAGGAATATGGCCAATCAGAGCAGGGGGGTTGGTTTGAAGGCTGAAAAAGTATTTCCTAACCACTTAAAACTAGCAAAATAAAAGCTTCAGAACGCGCCTCTGTTGTCCTCTGGCGGATGTAAAGCCGTTAACAAACTGTACCCCAAAATACCAACCAACAACAAATTTGACCCAAGCAAAAGAGAACAAAAGCAATGATGTCTTTAAGCATAAGCGTCTACCTGTACATCACTACGTCAAATTCAGCGAATTTACGGGAGAAAGCATTTTCTTTTAAAGCTATTTCTCTGTCAAAGATCAAAGCGCACCTGCACCACAAGCACAATCAAAAAATAGCTTGATGAAGATGTAAATAATAGAGTCAGGTGTTCACTTTAGGCGCAACAGGTCAGGTGACACCAGCAAAACCCCGAAAAGAAATACAATCTCTAGCATTAGTAAAGGTACTGCTGATCAGGAACCCAATCTCTCGCTCAGAAGTGACAGAGATGCAACAATTCAGTAGGGTAAACAGTACATTTTATACAGGGAAGAAAGTGGAGGACTGGGAATAATTTACACACAAAAATAAAAAAAAGCCCAAAAATATCGAAATATTGGGTAAACAAGCAAAACGAAGACTAATCATGCCCATCATTTAGGGGTTGCCATAGGTCGCAGCTGCGACCCCTGGCTTGCCTCTTGTGACTCCTGGCACTGCTGTTTGGAACCCTGGCCTCAGAGTTGGCAAAATCAGTGCCTTGAACAAAGGGGCAGCTTTGCATTCCTTATTTTCTGTCCATTTTTCATTATACTAATAGTGAACAATATTTTATTTTTCACTATTAGCGAAATAAAAATGGAACACACGCTGCTGGAACTGGGCCTTTGGTGGCAACTGAAGTATGTAAAAATGCAAAAATGGTTTTGAATGTATGTTGTGTGCATGCTTGCGGGTTGAGAGTGTGTTTATCTGAGAGAAAGTGCGTGTGTATGTGCGAGTAGGAGTGCAAGCATGTTTTTATGAGTGAAAGTGAGTAAGAGTCAGTGACAGGTAGTTGAAATATTGAAATGTGGAAATTGCATTTATATAGCACTTACTAGCCTCGGCGAGGCATTGAAGTGCTTTATGGTGAATTCCACGCTACCCCAGAGCCCTAAATTAGTTATCAGTCCATTAGTTATTGGAATTAGTCATGCATGCTAAGGAAACCATCCCATGCATTGCAGGTTTTTTGTGGTACATTAGTGTTAGGTGTGATCATTAGAGGGGGCCATATGAAAAGCAAACACATGCGGGAATTAATATTGTTATGAATTCAAAAAAGCTTAAAATTAATAGGCATAAGATTTAATGTAGAGAAGCTTATATAGACAGAAGGAAGGTAGAGGTGAAGCATTCAAAATAAATAAAGGAGGAAAAAAGTAAATTTAATTCAAGGTCAGTTTTTCAGGCAGGGTTTTAAGGTATATGGCAGGTGGAAATATTTTGCGATAGTCTGCAAGCTGTGGATGTAACCTGTAGAAAGAAACCGTTTTATAGCTTTAAAGGAATAGAGGGGCATATCAACAAGGGCCGGCGATAAATATCGCAAAGCGCGCTTAGCGCTTGCATATTTATCGCCGGCTATCTCTGTAATTTATCGCCCGGTTAGCGCGTTATCAACAACGCGCATCGCCGAGGCGATAAAATTGCAGAGATAGCGTGGATATCGCCGTTTTCCATTGTGGAAAACGGCGATATCCTAGATGATAGGGCCTGTGGTCTTAGCCACAGAATCCACCCCCATGTAAAGTATGCCTTAGTCAGGAATTTAACAGACGTTAAATTCCTGCGTTAAGGCATACTTACCGCGCGATTTGAAACATCGCTACCCACCCTTGTTAATATCGCGGAGCTGCCTTCGCGATATTTTCCCTGGTTGGTTTCACAGCCACGCCTACTTTGCATCTCATTAGCGATGCAAAGTTAGGCGTGCTGGAAACGGGGCTAAGCCAGCAAAACACGCGATAGCGTGTCTTTGCTGATAAGGCGATGGAATTTTCGCCGCTTTTCGCCCGAAAACGGACGCAAAAGCGGCGATAATTCCATAGCGCCGCATTGATAATATGCCCCGTGGCTTTTAACACTCCTTCTAAAGACACTTTTAAAAATTGTGATAGATGCTTTCCTCACTGCAGAAAGCAAGGCCAAGGCTTGTTGAGACTCCTTTGTGACCGACCTTAAGCAGTGCAGCGTTTAACCACATCCCGGTAACTGTTATCACAATTTGACCCCACCTTCACCCCACTGCATGCAATGCAAGCAAACCCAGTGTACCTACTACAGCAGTATAGTCAATACTAGGGAGGGGCGGAACCCGCTGAGTTTTACACCATAGAATTCCGCAGTTACATAAAAACTCTGCGAGATAGGAGTTCGGCCCACACCTAACATTTACCCAACACACCCACAACATTAACAGTTACTATCGTAAAGTACCATCTCTTAGCCCGGAGAGCCTTTCAGTGACATTGAGAAAAACACACAAAGCTGGTGATGTGGCCCAAATGATGTAAAAATACAAATTTTTAGGAATGATAACATAACACTGTGGCTCAGTTCAACATATTATTCAGGTCACAGCAAGTACAGAATGTCCTGGCAGCCCCATGCCAGATGAAGACGGCATGCACTAAGCCAACTTCATAGTAAGTGACTCAGCGACTGCTCCAAATATTCACCTCTGTCATTCAAACAATTTCCGAAAGTGTCAGTCACTGCCTGCAGCAGAGAATGTGCACACGTCATCGTAAGTTTGTAACACCTAAAAATATTAACACCATAGCAACTAAAAGAAAGCATTGCTTAAGTGTATAGTTCACAAATGCAGAACACCAGCAGCACCCAACATTGAAGTCAGGGACACCTTTATATCACTTGATCTAGATGTCCAATTCCTGGCAGAAACATGGCTCAACTTCAGAGACAGGTGACCTCCCGCGTCCCCGATCTTCTTGAGGGTGCAAGTAAAGGGAGACCCCGTGATAAGACTGGAGGTTTGTAATTTCAAAACGTGATGATTTTACATCTATTTTGTCCATGCTTCGGGTGCAGCCCACCACCGTCATGCTGTGCTGGGCAGGGAGCCGGACCACCACTGCTCCAATGCCGACAGAGGCGCCAATGACCAGTGCCACCTTGCCCTTCCAACACTCCATGGCGGGTTCTAGATGTGAGGATGGGGGGGGGGGGGGGATAGGTGGACAAGACCCGGAAGCGGAGGAGAATAAATATAATACCTCACAAGCACCGGAGTGAATAGATTCCTCTCACCACACTTGGAGCCAGCAGCAGCTGCACCACCCCAACACCCCTCGCAGGCTACCCTTGTTAAACGTGTGTGCTAAAATAAAAAATAACCCCTCGAATGAGGTGGTGGAAGAAGCCTACAACTCTTTATGCGTCGTGAGCCATGCTTCTTGTGCTCGGGTGACTGGCACATATGGTTCCCCAATGACACACAGAAAGGGGTATAATAGCGTCTGAGATAAGACATTAAACTGTAAGTAAGAACATATATCTACTGTGTATAATCCAGAATCAAGACAATATTCAAACGTATTTGTTGTTTTGAAAGAAATAGCCTGTGGTGGCAATGCATGTTCAAATTGATGCGATGATACACTCTTTTCTTGGGTTTCAAGTACAAAAGAAGGCTTGCCATACTGACTTCACCTAGAATTTAAAACATGTTCTGAAAACACTCACCAACTTAAAATATAACAATTCAGCAGATAAGCACGCTGCATCAACCATCATTAGCATATTCAGTGCATGTTTATGTGACCCATTCACTACCTGGTACAGAATGTGCTGTCCCCGTGTGCCCACCTGAAGAGGGACCCCACTGAACAGACACCATGTCCTGCAAGGGATGTGTCCGAGGTCACCTTTATCCTCCTGCATTCACCTTGCCACCTAGTAGAGCACACCTGGTCCTAGATAGTGAGTGAGATTTTGTGAGATTGAGTGTCAGTAAGTATGAGTGAGTGAGATTAAGAGTGACAGCAACTGAGTGAGTGAGTACTAATAAGAATGAGTGTAAGAGAGCATGAGTGAGAATAAATGAGTGAGAGAATGAGTCTGAGCAAGTGAATGTCGATGGGGTCGAGAATGTGATGTGATGCTTGCAAGTTTGTCGTTGGCCATGGCAAACGGAAGGTATTTTAGTTTTATAGACACCCAGGGCAAAATGCTGGTGCCGGCATACTTGAGGTAATTCTTAGTATGACAGACACCTCTGAGAACATATTGGCACTGGCACATCAGGGGTAATTCATGGCATGAAGGACGCCAGAGGTAAAATACTGGCATGCAGGTGGTAAATCATGGCACTTCACTTGCCAGTATTTTTCCTTGGGTGCCCAATAAGCCATGACATGTGGACACCAGTGGCAAAATACTGGTACTAACACACTGGAAATAATTCTTATGGTGATGGTGGACTACCTCGCATAAGGGAGGGTGTCAGCCATGACACAATGCTGGCCTTAACATTCTGAGGTCATTTTTGATATAAGGGTCGCCTAAGGTATATGGATGGCATAAATTGCAAAATTCTGACACTGAAATATTTTAGATAGTTTTTTTATATAAAGGGGCAACCGTGGAATATCAGGTCACCTATGACAAAATGCTGGCCCTGGAACAATGGAGGTAATTTATAACATTGGGAGCACCCAAAGCACATTTTTGATATAAGAATCAAATCCTGGGGGATGTCTGATTTCATTGGCTTAGAACACCGTGAAAGGATCAGAATTTTTAATGAGTGCCTTTTCAGCGCATTTTAGCAAATTAATGTCAAAATTGTGCTTTTAAAAAAAGCTATATTTTATCCAATTGATTTTTTTCATTTTTATCACTTTGCTCGTGCACTACAATTCAGGTCAGGCATCGTGCCCCAGAACATTCAGAGATCAAGCCAGCACCATAATATAGGTGGTATAGAAAACAGACATTTGTTTGTTATATTTTTATTTAATCATGCAGTTATTAAGGAACTCCAGTGATGTCAATTTCTGTGATCTTAGGGTTATGTGACCTACTGTCCTGAAAAACATCAGGGTCATATGATGTCACATCTAGTGATGTTATTAGGGTCAAAGGGTATCAATTCCGCTACCACCGATATTTGGGTGAATCGACCCCCATTAGAATAATCAAAATCATTATTAAAAAAAAGAAAATCATGTAGATGAGAACTGTTTCAACTTGATATTTAAAAATATGTCCAGCCTGGGGGGCGTGGCTTGAGCGCCGCACGGGATGGCCGCAAGTCCCTGAAGCTCCGCGTCTCGGTTGGGACCCGTTGCGATACGGAGCGGCAGCAGCTTTCTTTTCCCCGTATGGACTGAAGCCCTTTGTTGTACCGACGCGGGAGAGCAAGTAGCTGTCTTTTTTTTCTATTTTTCTGGCTGTTTTCGCCCTGCTTCTCCCGCGTTCGGTTTTGCCTCATAAATTACCGTTGCGGCCGCCATTTTGTTTGCCGCGATTCGCGGCTCTCACTGGTGGCCGTTTTTGAAGATGTCTCAGGGGGTTTTGTGATACCTGGGCATTTTTGTTCATCTCTGGCTATTTTTTCTTCCTAATTACACCGTAGTTGTTGATTTACACTCCATGGAAATGGCATTTTGGGCACATCATTCCGTTTAATGCTATCCTTCTGTTCTGGAAACGTCATGAGGTATATTGTGGAGATACATGTGGACTTTGTATACTCTTAAATCCTATATCCTCATTATCAGTATAGGAGAGGGATATAAAGGATAATTAAAGTCTTTTATGTGTGCCTTCCTCTGGGATATCTTTTGCTGCTTTTCACGTTACCTGCTAACCGGACAACATTGGAGTCTTTTTTCTTTTTTATTTATGTTCATGGAGCCTTCTTTCTCCTCCAATCAAAGAGTTGCCTCCGCTAATATGTCTTTAACTCGTAAGGACTCCACTACTGCTGCTTCTAAGCGCCAAAAGAAAGAGCCTGGTTCTCCCTCAAAATCTCTGCTACCTATAACAATGGAAGATCTTATGGAAGAGCTGAAAAATTTAAAGCCTTTTGTAGTGGAGAGCAACGCCACCCTCCAGAGACTAGAGGAAAAATGGTCTAACTTAGAGTCAAGAGTAACAGTGGTGGAGCAGAGGGTTAGGGATACTCAGGATGTGATCCCTAGGGTAGAAGCTATGTCCAAAGAAATAGCTCTTCTTCAACAGCAAACCGAGGACCTGAAAAACCGCAATAGGCGCAACAACCTTAGGCTTTATGGCATTCCTGAGGGAGAGGAGGGATCGGACATGATTGCTTTTCTTAAACTTCATATTCCTAAGTTAGTTGGCCTAAAGGAAGGTGTTACTCTCAACGTACAACGTGGGCCTCGCGTTGGTCATAGAATTGGGGGCTCCTCCTCTTCCTCTTCAGTCAGCCGTCCCAGAGGGACTATTGTTCTTTTCCTCGAATATACAGAATCGTTGATGGTCTTGTCTGCATCAAAACAGAGAAAGCAGATTTTATGGGCTGGTCATAGAGTTTTTCTCTCACAGGATGTGGCTCGCGCCACCGCCGCTCGTCGTGAGAAATTTCTTTCCTTCCGCCCTGTTCTCCGTTCTATGAATGCCAGATATGGCCTTGTTCACCCCTGTTTTTTTAAGGTTACTTATAAGGAACGGACCCATTCTTTTGATCGCCCTGAGGATTTAAGACAGTTCATTTCTCGCCACAAGGGAGAAGAAATGGATCTTGGGAAAACCTGAATACTGACTCTCATAATTTGTTTTTGTTACTAATCCCGTTTAACTATTTTCAATTTACAGGTTCAGCTGTTTTCTTGTGTATTTCCTCGCTTGTTTACTCTTTGAGTGTTATACGGTAGTTCTCATGTGATATCATCCTCTAACTTTTTTGTGTTTTTTTTTTTTTTTAAACTTTTTTCTATTTCGCAGATACGTCTTGTCTAGTACGGATCCCCTCCTTGCTGTTTCCTCCTCAATGTGCTACCCCTCCTACTCCTATTGTGTATAGTACTTCTTGTATTGGTAAGTGTTCCTCCTTCCTCAATACTTATACATTTATTATATTTGTTCTCAATGCGTTTCTTTCTCTGATTAACTCTACTTACCTTGTATTCCTGGCTGCTGCTCTATATTTAATTCTATTCTTTTCCTCTGCCTATTCATTGGTTTTTGTCGTTTATTTCTGATTTCGTGGGTCTTTGTCTGTCTTGTCCTTGCGGTTTCCCGCCTTCTCATGTCAATTCTTTCAATCTTCTCACTTTGGCAACATTTTCTGGTCACTTTGACTGGAGTCTTCCGACTTCTTGTCAATCTTTTTTTCTCTATCACTTCTCTTTTTGGTTTGTTTTTCTTCTTCACTCATTCATCACCCCTCTCTTTTTTCTGTCTTTCTTTGTATGTTTTATTTTCTGAATCCATCTACTCATTTGTTTTTGATTTTTTCATATCCTTTTTCCTTTTCTCCTGTTCTTGACTCTTTTACTGTTCCTTTTTTTTATTTTTTGATCTATTGTAGAATATCCTACTTGTTGATTTCAAAAATTTCCACTTGTTCTCTTTACAATTTTATCAAGTTTACATTGCTCATGGTGTTAATGTTTTTCCTTCATCAATATGACTGATAATGTACGTATAATATCCTGGAATGTCAAGGGCCTGCGTAACCCTGTCAAGAAACAGAGGGTTCTTACCCACTTATCCAGATTACACTGCAAAATTGCGATGCTTCAAGAGTCTCATCTTACAGAAAAGAATATTAGCTCTCTTAAAAAACAATGGGTTGGGCATGTTTATTGCTCTCCTGCTAAAGACCGAAAGAATGGTGTGGTGACACTTTTTCATAAGTCTCTCTCTCTGGTTATAGAAAGGGAGGAGAAGGACTCTGACGGCAGATGGCTTCTTTTACATCTCACTATTAATGGTTCCCCCATTTCTCTTCTTAACGTATATGGTCCCACTGGTGTTGATTCACAGTTTTGGTTGTTCATGTGCCACACTCTGCAATCCTGTCATGGTTCTAACCTCCTGGTGGGCGGGGATTGTAATCAGGTCATGAATTCCTTCATTGACAGGAAATCCACTGCAAAGTAAATTCCCAATAAAATGCAAAAAACTTTAACTAATACTATTCAGTCCAGAGCTATGGTAGATGCCTGGCGAATATATAATCCGGATGTCACGATTCACTCCCTGTGCTCTCGTTCCCACCACCAGGGGGCCGAAATGTGGGGCTTTCCAGTATTCTAATATGCTGCCAGACACTCCCCTGTATGCATATCCTGACTTCCAGGCATTTGAACATCATTTAGGAATTGACATCCGTTCCCAATCCATGCCGGGTTTTGTGGAAGCCAGTCTGCTCATGCTGGAAACTCCATTACCTATAATCCCCTGCTCACTGCTTTGTCTCCGCCCCTGCAGGCCAAGGATGGGTGGAGGAATTCAGCTCACCTGTGACTGGCTGCTGCTAGCCTGCTCACACCTGATGCATATGATTTCTGTGAGCTCTTTTAAGCCCCAGCTCCCTTCAGTCCAGGGTTGGTCATTGTAGCTGTATACCGGTGAGACCGATCCTTGTTTCCAGTGTTTCCTGAGCCTTTGATATCCTTGTTCCATGATTCCTGAGCTATAGCTATTCCTTGTGCCTGAATTAGCACTGCTTGCAGTGCTACCTTGTTTCCTGAGTTCCTGAGCTATAGCTATTCCTTGTACCACCTTGTTTCCTGAGTTCCTGAGCTATAGTTACTCTTTGTTCCCGTTCCTGGGCTTCAGCTATTTCTTGTTCCTGATTTGCACTGCTTGCAGTGCTCTCTTGACTCCTTGTTTCCTGAGCTGTAGCTATTTCCTGTTTCCTTGAACCAGCACTGTCTGCAGTGCTATCTTGACTCCTGAAGCTTTAGTATTTTCCCTGTTCCTGAACCAGCACTACCTGCAGTGCTACCTTGACTCCTGAAGCTTTAGCAGTTTCCCTTCTCCTGAACTAGCACTGCCTGCAATGCTACCTTGACTTCTGAGCCTTAGCATACCCTGTTCCTGACCTGCAGTAGTTTCCCTGTTCCTGAACTAGCACTGCCTGCAGTGCTACCTTGACTCCTGAAGGTTTAGTAATTCCCTGTTCCTGAACTAGCACTGCCTGCAGTGCTACCTTGACTCCTGAAGCTTTAGTAATTCCCTGTCCCTGAACTAGCACTGCCTGCAGTGTTACCTTGACTCCTGAAGCATTAGTAATTCCCTGTTCCTGAACTAGCACTGCCTGCAGTGCTACCTTGACTCCTGAGCCTTAGCTCAATTCTTGTTCCTGCCCCAGCACTGCCTTCTATGCTACTTTGTCTTCTTGATTCCTGAACCTGCACTATTCTAGTATACCCTTGTAGCCTCCCCTTCTGTATATTCTTTTCCAGTCCCTGCCTTTCTTCCCATTTCCTTGGTTCCAGTTCTAGTTTGCTGTCTTTCTATTTCTGCTGTCTTGCTTCTGTTACCTTGTATGTTTGTTACCTGCTTTCTGCCAAGTGTGCCCGGTGATTTCCTTCCTTTCCTGTTAAGCACTCCTCCTTGCTAGCTCCTTGTCTATTGTGCTTGTGTTTAGTTCTACCCCTTTGCTGTTACTGCCTTGCGTGTTCCTGTTTGATCGCCAGGATCCGTGGGCACAGCTGACTACCTAGGTGGTGTTTCTTGTTCACTGTGAGTATTGTCTTTGAGTTACAGTTATAACATCACCATAGGTATAAGCTCCACAGACCCTGCCTTTGCATACATATCCTATATGTGGGTATTTTCAGTCAGTATCTGTAACAGCAATTGTGGGTGAGGAACTTACTGAGCTTCAGTCTTACCATGTGGAGCTCCTGAGTGCTTTCCCTTTATTGTTAATGTTGTATTATATATATGTCTTGCACGTCTGTCCTGGGTGTAGTTAGTCTGAATGCTAAATTGCCTTGTGAGTGCCTATCCTTTCTCATTCTTAGCCATCTTGTTCCTTTGTACAGGCTTCCCATTTGGATCCCTTTTCTCCTCTGACTTCCTGTGTGATCCTGGGCAGCGCTGTATTCCTCTCTCTGTGTACGTTTTCTACCCCGTTCCCAGTCCTTGCCCAAGTCCCTGACTGTGTTCCCGACATAGTCCCGGACAGTCCCTGACACCGGATAGTTTAGAATTTACTTTTTACTCTCCCACTCACAACTCTACTTCCAGAATCGATTATATTTTCTTAAGTACTCATCTTATTCCGAATTTAATTCATGCTGAAATTGGATCCATACTCATTTCTGATCATGCCCCTGTTTTCATCAATTTGGATCTCCCTTCGGTGCCCTCCAAATCCCGCAGATGGCGCTTTAATAATTATTTACTCAAGGACCCCACCTTTATTGGACGCTTTAAGAAGGACTTCTTGACCAAATTTTTCTTTTTCAATGCCAATCCCGATATTCCTTTCCACACCATTTGGGACGCTTTCAAGGCGACAGCCAGAGGCTTCATCATTGATTATGTTGCTATAAAAAGAAAACAACTCCTTAAGGAATCAGCTTCATTATTATCCTCTATTAAGCAGCTTGAGCACTGCTACTTTTCCTCTAAAAATGAGGATACTCTCAAGAAATTAGTCCAAGCTAAATTGAATTTCAACAGAAGATCGTCGGAGGAGGCCTCTGGGGTGTTACTTAAAATTAATTCTAAATTCTATGGTGCCCGGAATAGAGCTGGCAAACTGCTTGCTAACTATTTGAAGGTTAAGGCTCAAAGATCTAAAATAATTAATATTATTGATAATAAGGGAGTTAATCATTTTAAAGACGAGGAGATATTAAATTGTTTCACAGATTTTTATAAGACCCTATACACCCCCGAAACTTCTCCAACTGACACTGAACTAGAGGCATTTTTTGAGTCCCTACCACCTCGCCCCTCTTCTTCTCCCGATTGCTCTCTACTAGAGAAAGATCTGTCCCTTTCCGAACTGAAGTCTGCTCTAGCTCTTCTACCTAAGGATAAGACCCCTGGCCCAGATGGGTTTACTGCTGAATTTTATTCCTGCTTCTCACAGACCCTTCTTCCTTAACTTCTGTCTCTTTTTCAGCATTTTATCTCACATAAAGAGGCTCGTGATTCATTTCTTGAAGCCATGATTTGTTTAATTCCAAAGAAGGATAAAGATCCCTCTTCCTGTGCTAATTATCGTCCCATTTCTTTAATTAATTTGGATTGCAAGATTTTCGCTAAAATTCTGGCCCTTCGCATTAATCAAGTTATCCCTGATTTGATTGGATATGAACAAACCGGTTTTGTCAAAGGTAGAATGTTAGCAGACAACTCAAGAACCTTTTTAAATATCATACATCTTGCTTCTAAGAGCTCTTCTCCTGTTGCTGCCATCGCCTTGGATGCTGAGAAAGCTTTGGATCGCATTCACTGGCTTTTTATGATGCGTGCATTGAAATGGCATGGTTTTGGCCCCGTCATTTTACCTTTTATCAATTTGCTTTACTCTTCTCGTACCACCTCTGTTTTTGTTAATGGGTCCCAATGTTCTTACTTTACCTTTCGGCGTGGCACTCGTCAAGGCTGCCCTCTTTCACCTTTGCTTTTTATTTTATCTCTCGAACCTTTTCTTCATTCTCTAAGGCATTCTTCTGTATTTCGCTGTTTTACACATAAGTCCTTTGAAATTAAATTCACTGCATATGCGGATGATATTTTATTATACCTTTCTGACCCTTCTGCTTCTTTGCCTGCTTTCACAGATCTTTTATCTTCCTATGCTGCTTTGTCCGGTTATAAATGAAACATTTCTAAATCAGAAGTGCTCCCTTTAAATAAATATTGTTTAAAAAGTATGTTTGAAGGGACTGATTTTAAATGGAATTCTAATTACATTACTTGTTTAGGAATAAAATACGCCTCTTCCGTCTCTCGAACGATCCAGCTTAATTTGGAGGATGTTATACTAAGGGTATCTGGTATGGCAGAGAAATGGTCCCCCTTATATTTGTCCTGGTGGGGCAGGTTGGACACTTCCAAAATGATGATGCTCCCTGTGATCAATTTCTAATTGTCCATGTTACCAGTAAAGCTCCCCTTAAAATTCTTTAAAACTCTTAATGGCGTTTTAAGCAGATTTCTCCGGAATGGCCGGAAAGCTCGTATATCCACGTCTTCCTTATCTGCTCCTAAGGACAGGGGAGGTGTTAATTTTCCTAACTTTCGTCAGTATCACTCTTCCTTCTTAATCCGACAGGTTTTACCCTATCTATCTTAGTCTGATGAACCCTCTGTACCAGTTTGGTTTAGATTGGAAGAATCCCTGGTTTACCCGTTTCCCTTTTCCTCGTTAGTCAATTTTACTCATTCTCCCCATCCTTTTAAGTCCCCTACTATTTCACAATTCATATCAACCTTCAACCCAGTCCTTAAACAATCTCTTTCTCCTTTGCAAGTATTCTTAGATTCTTCCTTATGGCATAACAAGTCCATTAAACTTTCCAATCGTACCTTGTTTTGGAGGCTTTGGGTTAATAAAGTGATTATTCAAGTTAAACACTTACTACAGGATAAGATCTTTCTATCCTCTCAGGATGTTCAAACTAAATTCTGTTTACCTGCTACTTCCCTTCGCCATTATGATTCTTTAAGATTGCTATTAAGTCAACAGCTCTCTCTTCTCTCGGGGACACTCTCCCCCCCCTCTGATCCTATATTTGAACCCTTACCTACCTCTCCCTCTATTCGGGCCTCTCACATATATAAATATCTCCATTTCTTTCTACCCTCCCGCCCCAAGAGTAAAATTGAAATTTTATGGGAATCTGATTTGCAACACATTATCCCTATACCCACTTGGAATTTGATTTGGACACAAATACATCAAACTTCCTGTAATGCCAGTACCTCTCAAACACTTTATTATTTTTTATCAAAGGTTGTTTTTAACCCCATTGTCTATCTCCAAGTTCAGTTCTGATCTCTCCCCTAACTGTTGGACTTGCAAAAATACCCCTGCTCATATTGACACTCTTTTTTCCTTTGCCCTAACATTTCTCTTTTCTGGACAAAGATATGTGGTTTAATTACCTCTATTTGCTCTATTAACTTTCCGTTTGATATATACTCCATATTTTTGGGTAGTAATTCCGCACACTGGTTTGGTGCTCTTAGGATGGGCTCTTTTGTAGATCTGTTATTGGCCATCACATTTCAGGTTATCACCTCCAATTGGAAAGATGCCTCTAAAGTTACTTTTTCTGCCTGGTGGAATCTTCTTTGTTCACATCATATGCTTGATAGAGCTTCTGATACCACCTCACAGCAACTTCTCCGAAAAGAAGCCTTCTGGTCTCCACTTACCAACTATTTATCTTCTTCTGCATTACGCAATAAGGACAATACCTTTGTTTTTCAGCCACCATGAGTATAATGTCAGTCATCTGTTTACAATGTTCTTATTTGATTGCTATTACATTGTTATTTGACACTGTATAATGTTCAATATTGGATATTTATATGTACTATATTTGGTTAGGATGTTCTTTTCTCTGGTTTCTTATCACCTTTTTTTTTTTTTTCCCTCTCTTTCTTTAAAAAAAAAAAGAAAAAAAAAAGTAAAATGCTTATTTGTTATGGTACATAATTCTTTAATTGCTCTTAACGTTGGTTTATATTTTACTAGAAGTTTGCTGTATTTAGTTCTTACCTCTCTATCTTATATATTTATTGTATCTTTTGCATTTCTTTTAATGACCATTGTTATATTATTGTACCTTGTCTTTATTTGCATTAATAAAACTTTTTAAACTCCCAAAAAATATGTCCAGCCTGAAACCTAACACTTTAGTAAGTGAAAAATAAATGCAATCAGCAGTAGAGTAAATCCGGAGGTGCACTGAACTCAGATAGGAGACTCCTGTACAGTTAGAACCTAATCAGGTGTTGGAATTCCCAAAGCATTCCTCACCTCCCAGAGGCTCCAGCACTCAGGCTCCAGTCAGTAAGGTCAAAGAGATCCGGGGTGGGATGGCCTTGTCCCAGGGTCCCTTGTGCCCAGATGCCCTTTCACACACCAAGCATCTTTCCTTCACAGGCACCACACCTGCCACCAGTGTCGGGCTGGGACAAAAAATTAGGACTGGGCACCAAAATAAAAGTGGCCCACATTAGCGAAGCATAGAGACAAAAATATCTAATATGAGGGAAATCAGCAGCACAAAAAAGTCCCACCTAGCCGTAAAACCGGCCCAAAACTGCAAAAAAGAAAATGGCCCACACACTGATCTGTCAGACCAGCCCATCAGGCACTGCCTGATGGGCCTATAGGCCAGTCCGACCCTGTCTGTCACTCATGACACAAGAATCAAAACGGAGATAAACCATCAAACAAAATCTGCGCTCAATCACTTTCTTATGTTCGCTTAAAGTAAGAGGCAGGGAGCATCATTCATGGACCCGCCTCCAACAGATGGGACACTGTGGCCGGAGAGTGTATCCGGGGTGAGATGAGGGCAGAGCCAGCAGGGCATAGATTCGATTTGAAGCTGATGTTAGTCCGGCAACCCTAAAACACGGAAGAGCTTTTCCAGGAGCTTCCAATAGCGCCATTAACATTCTGCACACGGCGCATTTTGAGATTTTGCGCCTGTGTTCGACTGAGCAACGAGGAGTCTAATGCAGGTAATTATTTGTGAGGTATTGCCCAGTCCAACAGGGATAATGTGTGCATTCAATAAGTCTTGTATAATATCCCAGGTCTGCTGCAAAGCATTCTCTGCTGTGGGAGCTCTGGTCTATTACAGAAAGGGTTCATTGTTTAGAAAGAGTTCATTATTTGACACGTGGCCTAGGGCTAATGTGTCGGGCAGGCTCTCGAGAGCCTGCGACCTAAACTCCCCAGAGCTTTTGCCAAGTTCACACAGGATGTCAGTGACTGAGTCTACTAGGACTGAGCCCGCGAAGTCTCTCTGCAAACCCAAAGCTGAACCATTCAGTTTCTGGGCGAGGCAGAAGATTGCGCCGTCATTTAGAAATATCTCACAGCACGGTCAGTTTGAGGATTGTATACCAAGCTGCATTTGCAATGCCTGCGTGCTTTTTACTGTACCTTTTACAATGGTGTTACTACCATCCCTTAAATGTTTAATCGCTATAGAAGCAATTTTTGAAAATGTTTAACATAAGCTATGTGGAGAAGATGTGGCCTAACGTCTAGAGCAGTCGACCTCGGAGCAGGGAACCAGGTTCGAGTCTCGGGTTCGAGTCTCGGCAGGGATGCTCAACATCCTGTGAATATGTTCAATTCACTTAATCTCCCCATGCCTAGCAAAAAAAAAATGAATGTGTCCGTCTGTAAAGCAGCTGGTGCTCATGTAAAGCACTCTGATACCTTCAGGTCTAGTTCACGCTATATAAAACTCCAAAAAACAAAATAAAGCTATATACATATATTACCTACTGGCGATAGGCATTAGGTAGTTATAGTTAGGATCCGGGCGAAAAGCAAGGCACTGATTAGCTGGCTGGAGCCTGACAGGAAAGTTGTGGCCACCATTTTCTTTGTCGCTTGACCCAGAGAAGGGAAACAGAAAGTGTGAAAACTTATATGGGGTTAGGATACAGATATCCTGACCCCATAGGACACATAGAGGGGTCCTTTAGGGACCCCTCCCCTCATGGGCAAGAAATCACCCCCAAACAATTTTTGGGGCCATTTAGCGGATCCATGGATCCACTGCTGTGCTCATCGCAGCCCCCAGTGTAACTTTGCGATAGATTCGTAGATCCGAAGCACAATGAAAAAAAAATACACCCCCTCACACAACAAACCCCTGCCACGCATGCGGGGGGTTGGCTGCAGGGCCTGGCCTACCGCATTTCTATAGTTTTGTGTGGGTAAAACATGCACCTAACTATAACATCCCTGTAACCTTTACTTTTTTCAATTTTTTAAATATTATATATAACTTGGCTCATTTACTGTAATTTTTGTTATGGAATGTCATACAATAACTGTGATTTATGCCTTCATGGAATGTGTACGCAAATATGTCTTGATTTTAGTTGTATATTTGTAGAGCCTTTCAAAGATGGCGCTGATGTGAATTGTTACAACATCGGTGGTCCTTCATTTATGTTTATGACACTGTTGATTGTTTGTTAGTCCGTCTTCACATATGCGGGATACTCGTTACTAAGAGAACGTTTGTTCTCAAAATGCGTTGAGTGTTTTGTTGTTAGCGCAATAAATTCACTGGAAACTACTCACCTGGAGTGTGCATGCTTATCTTTGGTATCGGCAAAGGTTTGGAGCTTGCAATATATATATATATATACACAAACTGTTCTCCATCGTCGGGGGCCCCCAACCCTGCAGGGCGGCCTCTGTTAACGGTGATGGAGCATCCCGGTAAGTATACACCAGAAGAAATTACAGAGGCCAATTTACAGTTGCACCACCATGTTTATTTTCATCTTGAAGTGGCTGCATGTTAAAATCCCTTCTTTCCTGACGCGTTTCGGCGATGGTGCCTTAATCATAGGTATAGAGATGAACATTGATCACACCCAGGTGTTTTAAATACTTTCTGCCACGTGACCACAGGACACAGAAATACAAGTCCCAGGATGCCTCAGTATTTTCTTTCGTATATCGTTCTACTTTGGGGCAATTTCAATACTGCTTAATAGCGTTACTTCAGCACATGTAAAACAAATTTCTTATTTAGTGCATCCAAGTTCTTAAAGTACATTGGCCAAGTGCAATTTATAAGATGCAGTCTGGGCAGACCTCTGTCGACATACATGCTGCCTCAATTAAAATGTCTGTAACGTGGGGAGACTGGAATTGCCAGGGAAAGGAAACCTCTCCCTTCTCCCTTTCTCACCTCCAGAGTGAAAAGTGTCCGGTTAATCCTTTGTTTTTTCATGGAAGCAAGCGGGTCATGCCCCCCAATTAAACACTGCAAACTGTTCTCCATCGTCGGGTGGCCCACAACCCTGCAGGGCGGCCTCTGTTAACGGTGATGGAGCATCCCGGTAAGTATACACCAGAAGAAATTACAGAGGCCAATTTACAGTTGCACCACCACGTTTATTTTCATCTTGTAGTGGCTGCATGTTAAAATCCCTTCTTTCCTGACGCGTTTCGGCGATGGTGCCTTAATCATAGGTATAGAGATGAACAGTGATCACACCCAGGTGTTTTAAATACTTTCTGCCACGTGACCACAGGTCACAGAAATACAAGTCCCAGGATGCCTCAGTATTTTCTTTCGTATATCGTTCTACTTTGGTGCAATTTAAATACTGCTTAATAGCGTTACTTCAGCACATGTAAAACAAATTTCTTATTTAGTGCATCCAAGTTCTTAAAGTACATTGGCCAAGTGCAATTTATAAGATGCAGTCCGGGCAGACCTCTGTCGACATACATGCTGCCTCAATTAAAATGTCTGTAACGTGGGGAGACTGGAATTGCCAGGGAAAGGAAACCTCTCCCTTCTCCCTTTCTCACCTCCAGAGTGAAAAGTGTCCGGTTAATCCTTTGTTTTTTCATGGAAGCAAGCGGGTCATGCCCCCCAATTAAACACTGCAAACTGTTCTCCATCGTCGGGGGCCCCCCAACCCTGCAGGGCGGCCTCTGTTAACGGTGATGGAGCATCCCGGTAAGTATACACCAGAAGAAATTACAGAGGCCAATTTACAGTTGCACCACCACGTTTATTTTCATCTTGTAGTGGCTGCATGTTAAAATCCCTTCTTTCCTGACGCGTTTCGGCGATGGTGCCTTAATCATAGGTATAGAGATGAACAGTGATCACACCCAGGTGTTTTAAATACTTTCTGCCACGTGACCACAGGACACAGAAATACAAGTCCCAGGATGCCTCAGTATTTTCTTTCGTATATCGTTCTACTTTGGGGCAATTTCAATACTGCTTAATAGCGTTACTTCAGCACATGTAAAACAAATTTCTTATTTAGTGCATCCAAGTTCTTAAAGTACATTGGCCAAGAGCAATTTATAAGATGCAGTCTGGGCAGACCTCTGTCGACATACATGCTGCCTCAATTAAAATGTCTGTAACGTGGGGAGACTGGAATTGCCAGGTAAAGGAAACCTCTCCCTTCTCCCTTTCTCACCTCCAGAGTGAAAAGTGTCCGGTTAATCCTTTGTTTTTTCATGGAAGCAAGCGGGTCATGCCCCCCAATTAAACACTGCAAACTGTTCTCCATCGTCGGGGGCCCCCAACCCTGCAGGGCGGCCTCTGTTAACGGTGATGGAGCATCCCGGTAAGTATACACCAGAAGAAATTACAGAGGCCAATTTACAGTTGCACCACATTTTAATTGAGGCAGCATGTATGTCGACAGAGGTCTGCCCAGACTGCATCTTATAAATTGCACTTGGCCAATGTACTTTAAGAACTTGGATGCACTAAATAAGAAATTTGTTTTACATGTGCTGAAGTAACGCTATTAAGCAGTATTGAGATTGCACCAAAGTGCGTTGCAATAAACACGTTCATGAATAGAGGCCACGGCTCCGGTGTTTTCTTGCATTAAGGATTGTGTTCACTGGATCTTGGTGGATATATATATATATATATATATATATATATATATATATATATATATTATCTACTGTTGGTCGCCAGTAGGTAGTTATAGATAGAACCTATATATATATATATATATTTATACATATATATATATATATATTTATACATATATATGTATAAGTTCTAATTATTATAATATTATATATATATATATATATATATATATATATATATATATATATATATCTACTGGCGGTCGCCAGTAGGTAGTCAAAGTTGGAACCTATATATATATATGTATAAATAAATATATATATATATACACATATTTATAAGTTCTAACTATTACTGCCTACTGGCAAGCACCAGTTAATATATATATATTACCTACTGGTATTATAAATACCATTTTATGTTTCTGCTTCTCGCACTGCGAGAAAGCAGAAGAAGGGTTTGGTTGGGGGTGGGCCGGTGGGCGATCCTCATCGAGGGCAGGGGAGGAGTGGCTAGCCCAATGTTGCGGGCCCTGACTGTTTGGTCGGCCCTCTGGGGCCGACCAAACCACTCATGCACACTCTCCATTTTCTCCATGTAGGCTGCATGCAGCCTACATGGAGAAAATGGCCTCCCCATAGACGCCTGTACGGTTGGTGTCCCAGCCAATCACAATGCTGCGTTGTGATTGGCTTAGGGAAGGGGAGGGAGGCTGCATGCTTCCTGTTCCTGCGGAGGCAGGAAAGCAGGAGCCGGAGCTTGGAAAACGCGGGACCCGGGAAAGGTACATTTTTTAATTATTATTTTACCCCCCCCTCCCTGTGCGACCCCCCCCTCCCCACCGACCACTCACCCGTACCCTCCCAGCGCCCGCCCCCCCACCCATGAGCCATGCCGGCCGCGAACTGCTTAGCTGCAATTAGCCTTTATGTGCTTTGCTATATCACTGCCAACACAGCCTTTCCCTCGGAGGTACTCTTGTTCCTGTCTTTCTCTAAATCCTTCTTGAGAGGAGGGTTACCCAGGGCTCTGCCACCGGAAATGCATTACTTTCACTGCTTAATATGCCTTCTTCATTCTAACCTGGTGCCTCTGTCTAACTGGTTCAGGTGAATTGAACAGGACTGTAGCAATCGTAGTGGATTAGATGTGGGTGGTGAGTTCTACTGCATGCACTCTGTAAGTAGCGTGCATTGGAGAGGTACTTCAAAACAGACACTAACACAGCGTGACCTGCTGCACTGGATGCCACTGAACGAACCATGACATACTAAGGTAAAATACCGAATGACACCTCACAAAGGGGTAAGACATTTATCGCGTGGGTGGTGGGCTCAGTCTACAAGCTGCTTGGCAAAAGTAAAGGTGAGACACCCTGGCAAGTGTCATGGTTATAGTTTAATGTGTTTATGATTCAGCTTCCTGGTTGATATGCTTTGATGGTTGCAGTTAGACTGGGGTATGTCTGTGTGAATGCGTTCACTTGTTGGAACATTCTAGTGTCTGCTAGAGCTGCAGAGATTCTCCGGTGACAGTGGGTTTGAACTGAAAACTGAGAACTCTACATCTGGTCTTCTGAAGAGTCTTTATAAAAGTATCTAGGACCCTCACATATTTATTGTGAGAGGTATGCCAGGCTCCTGGATTTCTCATCCTAATCTGATAAAGCCAAATCAATAGACTATTGTAGCATCGTGAGGCAAAAGGTGAATCTTGTGATCGTAGCAACACTGGTGACCCATCAGGGTCCTATTGAAGTTGCATTAATGAAAGGTGTAATCTGCTGTTATACTGACTGAAGGTACGGCAGGTAGGACTGTACGTATGAGAGATGTTTGTATGAAAGTTCCTCATAAAGCCAAAAGACACATTAGGTCCATAGAATTGGATCAGTAAAAAACAACAAATGTCTGAAGCAATACTGTTACTAGGGAAAGAAATGGTCCAAGGAAACATGGACATTTATGTTGTATCATGATTCCTTCAGAAGAAACTCATGTAGATGTAAAAGGATGTTGGCTGAGAAATATGTGCCTGACTTGATTTAAGCTGATAACATGGATAGTGTAGAACAGTAAACAGTACTGAAATCTTAGAAATGAAATTGATAACGTTGAGCATGTTTAATACTATTCTTTATTCAAGTAGTGACCAGAAGCCACAATAACCACCATGAGGAGGTTGGTGCAGAAGTGAGATCTGATATGACTTTAATATGTGACCTAATTCTGCATAGAATAATTTTCATCTCACTTAGGAACATGGTTATTTTCTATCCCTGAATTCTGTCCTCACGCGAAACAGAACTTGACTCTGATATATACATCTGTATCTGAAAAATTTAATAAATACTGAGGTGAAATCCTAAGTGGATGTGACAAGATTTCTCATTGAACTGTTACAGGGGTCGCGCACCAGTGGAAGCAGAAAAAACTTCTCAGCTCAAGCGCTGAGGTCTTTGACTACCAGCTCCCCTTGCCGGGTTTGGGAACTTGAATTTAGGAGTTCTGCATCTGCTGGAAGGAATTGCCTTAAACCACCTTGAATGAAGGAGCACATTGACTGCTGAGGAGGGGCACTGAATGCATCTCTGCGCATAATAAACTATGCAGAACAGGAGGGGCATAAGAAGCTGCAGAAGAATTGTACTTTGACCCGCTATAGCTCGCAGGAAAAGCTGCACTGCCATGCCATGTGATAAGGCCTTTTGATCCCCTTGCAGCAAGCCTCAGAAGATCATTTGCACCCAGAAACTGCTTGTTTGTGGGCACCTTGATCTATCCCTGACAGGTGCACAGAGAGCTGAGGAAGGCATCTGGAGAAGACAAAGGTGATGTTGAAAGACAGGCAAGAGGATGAAGTGCCAGCTTGTGCCCTTGTAGCACCCCCCTTTCTGGGATAAGAGGGATGTGCCTGCACACAACCACACTGTTGAAGTACACCAATGGGTTTCGCAGTAACATGGCAAAGTCATGGCTTCCACTATCTGAGGACTGTGTGCAAACACACTGAGGAAGAGACACATGTTTCACTATTTAAAACGTAAAGGTGCAGAGCCCCACTAAGATTGCGGGGACACCAGGACCACTGCGAAGGTAACTTAGAGACCGCCTTATCTTGCAAGCATAATTGTCTCATCTATTGCCTTAAGAGAGTGAAAAAAAAAATATTCTGCAAGCCCCCCCCATTGCCTACTTAATGTATTTCTCACTAATCTTTCAATATTATTTGTAGTAATAATACAGGATCTGCATACTTTAGGACTGTCTGACTCCCCACACCTACGATTTTTCGTATATAATTGTCTATGGATTGCCTAGTGCATGTAGTTGGTAGGATTAGTGATGTACCATGATTAAAGTACTTTTTCTTTCAAGTAAACATACTTCCTGGACATTAAATTATTAGTTGCTGTTATATATTTAACTGAATTCTGAGTACCTCCCCTACCCCACCACCCACAATAATCCATGGACCCTCAACCTAGCTACCCTGAGGGTCATCTGCTATGAGGGTGAACTTGGTGTTCAGTTTGGAGTCCAATAGCAGGGTAAGCCCAGCCACTAGAGGTAAAAGACTGCAATGGTTAACATTGGAGCCCAGTAACTCATTATTGCCCTGGGACTCCCATAAACATTCATACTAGGGTAGGGGTGTGAATAAAAAGCCTGTTGCTTCGGGTGTGGTTCTCTCCGGAATGGCCAACGTGTCTACCAGGGCGGCGCCTCTCAGCCCGCCACAAGGCCGACACCGTGAGCGGCGGTGCCTGCAATCCTGTGCGCCTGCTGCACCCCAGGCCGCTGGTCCCCAGACCCGTCTTGGCCGCCCCTGCGCAACCAGGCCTCACTGCTCACCTGCCGACACCGGCGTGTGTCAAAGAGGGCCAACCACGTGCCGGTGCAAGCTCCAAGCCCGAGGCCCTCGACCTTGGCAGCCTCCTCAGACCATCACGGCCTCCGCGACACAGGCCCCCAGCACTCCTTTCTCGTTGACGTACTCCACCGCTGCCTCCGGCCTACACTGCGGTCCAGTAGGTCACACATTTGGAACTGAGTCTTGATTTTTTTATGGCAGAGTTCATATCATTGTACGCAAGGAGAGGAGTAAGAGGAAGACGCGGTTCAGTCCAGAGGAAAAAAGGATCATCGTTATGGAGGTGATCGAACACTACCAACAACTGCTCTGGTGCCACTAACTCTGTGCATCGCAACCCAACGACACGTGGCTGTGGGCCCCTGCTGACCGCTGCCTCCGGCCTACACTGCGGTCCACCAGGGCTCACACATCAAATCGAGTCCTGACCTGCCCGGACGACGCATCATTGCTGGCTGCACACGCCACCACCGCCAGGACCACCTCCAACGAACAACTGCCAGAGTCGAAAGAGTCTTACAGCCAGACTATCAGAGTTGCTCACACCTGTCTTGGATGTCATCATCAGCTTGATACCCTGCTCAGCTCTTCAAGTGCCACTAACTCAGTGCACCACAACACATGGACCCTTTCTGATTGAGTCTTGTGCTGTGTACAGCGGACGCGACAATGTCACCTCAGGCAGTGGGTAAGACCTTGGACATGTAGCTTTGTTGCCCCCCCTTTATACGTAAGAGGAGTGGACTGGGCCGGCGTACGCAAGTACAGCGTAGGGGTGTGAATGATTATCCCGGGGCTTTGGTCGTGGTTCAGTACTGGAAATGTGCAAATGCGTGTGTCTCTGTCGCAGTGTGCGTGTCCGTTGGGGAGTGTAAGTGGTCCCTGATGGGAATTAGACACCCACGTATGTAATCTAGTTCAGCTGCCATGAGGTCGAAACCCACCCGCACCTGTTCAGCCACCTCCTTCTGGCAGTCTGACACCTGGCCTTGGAATGCGATGTGCGCTTCGGTGAGGTGCTGGGAGCCAGCCGTGGTGGTGGGTGCTTCCTGCTGTGTGGTCTGTGCAGGGGGTGGGGTCTCCTCGATGAAGCTGGGCTGCCCTGCTCCTGGAGGTGGGTTGCCTAAGATGTCCATGAGCTGTTGTAGGGCGTCGGTGTCGAAGGTGTGGAGGTCCTCTTCATCATCACTGATGAGTTGTCTGCTCTGCTCTGCAGGAGGTGTTGATTGTCCCTCTGCAATGTGAAGGGGAGATGTATTTTAACATTGTGTTGACATGTATGTTGACACATTGTTCAGGTTTACATACAGACTGCATGACAATGTACATTGGGACTGTTTGGGAGGAGCTGACTATTTGATGCGGGACAGTGGACATTTGAACTACATCACGGATGTGAGGTTGTACATGTATATTTTCATCTCACAGTTTCCTGCTATGCCAGATGTGATTGGCCAGTTTCTACGCACAAGTGGAACCAGTTGTGTCCTCTGTTCTGTAGTGAAAGTGTTGCACTTTGTACCATTTTGTCGTCAATGTTGATGTGCTGTTATTGCTATGTGTGTGTGCTGCATTGTGGGAGAGTCGCCCCTGCAGCTGTGATTTTGCTGCCCCTTATCCCTTTGAGGCGGTGTGCCTTTGACTTCTGTGCTTCAAAAGTGCTGAGATGTTGCAGACTTGGCTAATTTTGGCTCTAGTTTGGATTTTGGACTCTTGGGCATGGTTTATCCGCAGATGTGTTGTTGACGTCAGGGGTTGTTTGTGCACGTGGATGTGTCAGAGTGTGACCTGCTCCTTTACGGATGTGTTCCACACTCAGCCACCCCAGTGTCGTGGCGTGCACCAAGTCATGATAATTGGACTGCAGCCATGCTATTCGTCATGCAGTGTCACTTGCATTGTCATGGTGGATCACAGACACGCAGCTTTGCTGGTTTTGACACGTGTGCATGGGTTGGTTGTGAGATTGGTGCTGTGTGGGGAGGGACCCCTTTGTGTCCATAGTGGATGGGGGCCTACTTGCTGTTTGTATGTGTGCTGCAGTGTGCCAGGGGGATCAGGGACATGATCCAGAGTCATTGTGTGTGTGCAGTGTGCTCTACTTAATTGTGCATGTGTGCCATTGTGCCCATCTCCCCCCGTCCCCCCAGTCCCTGTTCGGTACTCACCCTGGTGCTGTTGTGTCAGGTCATGTCGAGCAGTGTCCGGACCCCCAACTCCTGCCACCATCTCTCCTGATGACTGTGGCCACCATTTCCTCCATCTCATCCAGCTCCTGGTGTTCCGATGGACTGCCACCTCCAGTCTGCATTGCTGCCTGATGGTTGTCAGCGAGTTTCTTCTTGGTTTTGCGCTTCGCATCATTCCAGCACCTCTTGACCTCTCCAATTGTCCTCCTCCTCACTCCAACTGCATTCACCTTGTCCAGGATGGACTGCCATATTGCATTTTTATTTGCCAATGACACGTTGGAGGTGACGAACAGTTGTTGGTGGTGTTCTATCACCTCCGTGATGATGATCCTGTTTTCCTGCAGACTGAACCTCGTCTTCCTCGTCTTCTTCTCCTTGCCCTTCCGTGACCCCGAGGTCCCAGGCTGGTCCTCCTGGGGGCTTGTGGGGTTCTGGTCGTCCTCTGTACTTGCTCTGGCTTCCTCCATGGTGCTACGCATTTTGTGTTTTTCGGTGCTTTTATGGTGCATTTTCCCGCATGTCGCGTGGGAATTGCAGGCCTGTCGCTGGTTATCGCAGATTTTTTTATCGCGGTTGGCCACATCGCAACTTTTTTCGCGTTCGTATTTCGCATTTTTTCGGCGTCGCGTTAATTTTAACGCAGTCATTTGGCGCATTGTCGTGAGACTATCGCATGGTGCCGCCGAGTTGAGAATACAACGTTAACACAGTGTTATTTTCCCGCAATAGACTGCGATGTGCAAAGTTGCGTTAAGCTAATTTTGCGTTAATTATCACACGTTCTTGAGAATATCCTTCAACATTTCTTCATGATGACCACAAGCAACAACCATGACAACCATTCTGAAGATCCAACTCATTCAGTCACTCTCTCTTTTACCATTTCCCCAACATGTTACACCCATCCTCCCTCAGTAATTCTAACACTCACCTTTATTTGTGTTGCACCAGAATAGCCTTCGACTTTGATTGAATATGGTAGCTAGAACGCTTAAGAGTACCCCCTTCTTCCCCTGATGACCTTAGTACATTATTCATCAATTGCTTAACATTTACTGCAGTCTGCAAAATGTAGTTGGGCACTCCTTGGCTACGTACACCCTCCCCTTTATTCTCCTACATTTAAACCAAAATTCTGCCCATATTTAACCCAGTACCTAATTATTTATTTCACCTCCCTTATATCGCAAGGAAAAGTGTCCCTTGACTGATTTAGCATGTTAGATCATTTTTCATTGAAAAAGCTTTTGGATATGATGGTGCATATCAGCCCTGAGCCAGCCTTCATCTCTGTTTCCTCGCCATACACCCTCCTAACTTTTATGTCGTCCGTTTGTCCTATTACTTGCAAGTCAACTTCTCCCACATCAATAGCCTACCTAACTCAAAAAAGGATAATTCTTTAAATCCGCCCAATAAAGTTTGTTTCAAACCTATAAAAATAGCTATAATTGTATTGTTTTACTTCCACTGTTTCTACCTATTTTACACTCATCAGCCTCATTGCATCTGACACTCCTTTTTTCCAAAACACGTTTACATGCCTCCACCTGATTTTCGTTTTTCTTTTTCTCTTTCTCTACCAGACTCTTTCACTGCTTTTGCTATGTCAATGGCTTCTATAAAAGTGGAATTAAAGTTGAATGTTTGCTTGTCCACAACCTATTCTTTTTTAAACTTTGCACTATTAAGTGGTATCTAATTAGATGATCTATCAGTCCTTCAATGCCACATTTGGGAAGCCAGCCTTACTACAAACTGATCAGCATAGTTTCTTGGTATTTCAGATGTTGAGTACAGAACATTTTTCCCTCTGTTTTGGCAAATTGTGTTACTAAACTTTTTATAGGTAAACATCTTGCATTTCAGCTCCTTGAACACTCACAGCTCCGGCAGATATTTTATAACATGTTATCCCTCTAACCTAGCGCATTGACCAACAAAGCGTTCTTCCTGCTCGAAAAAAAACCTTCATCATCCAAGGCTTCGAGACAGTTCCTCAACCCATCTAACCTCTCTACCATTGGTGACGTTGGTTCTCCTGTGACAATAGAACTATGGTTACTTACAGGGTGCAATGTAAGGCAGTTGCAGCAAAACATTGGTAGTCTTTAAGTGTATCTTACTGTGTCCCATCTGTACGCAGCCATGAAAGGAGATAAACCAATGGAAATGGTTAAGTCATGGCGTAGCTGGGAAGTGGATCTGGAGGTCCCTCTGACAGATGCAGAATGGCGTTGGGTAAGGGACAGGTACACGGGACAGCACATAATGCGAGATTTAATCTTACACAGTTCTATTATCTCTACAGAGCTTATTAAACACCTCAGCGGTCGAGTCGCATTTACCCTACTGGAGTGTACTGGAGTGGCAGATTGTGTGAGATGTGGGATGACTGGACGGAATTGCCCATGTTACATGGGATTGTGAAATATTAAGACCATATTGGGTAGAGGTTAGCTCCACGGTATTTCATGTGACCGGGGTTCGCTTGGCACTCACCATCAAACACTGCTTGCTGGGTCTCCTACCTCTCCCCAGGGGGAGAAGGGCAAGATGGGTTATAAATTTGTGCTTTTGGCCATGGTCCTTGCCAGGCGCCGGATAGCTATTCATTGTGCACGGGAGGCACCCCCAGCACACGATAAATGAAAATGAGACCTATTGGAGTGGGCAGTGGCCGAAGGGGTAAGTCTTCATAGGGTCCACACAGCTGAAAATGCGAAGTGGGACATGATGATCAATCGCTTACGGGGGAACTACGGTGAAGTATCACTGGCACCTGATGCGAGCTGTTCTCAGGCTTCAGTGTGATATAGGCACTCTACTGCTTCCTCCGAACAGGGATCAGAGAAATGGAGAGCATGTTTCTACTTTAATGCCCTACGGCGAAAAAGATATACTTTGCTGTGACTGTGGGAGATGATCTAGAGCTACGTAGTGGTGGGGGTGGCAATTGGACCCCCGAGGTTCCCTGAAGAGGGCCTTTTGTGTGGGTTGCTAGCTGGGCTCACCTGTTCCCCACGACTAATGGATAATATGTGATTGTGCATCCTGGTTTTTGGCGTTAGTCACACCAGCCCCTCTTCCCCCGCAGAAGCTGTCTGAGGCGGCGCAGCGTGCATGTCTGTCTGATAGAGTCCTGGGGGCAGATTTACAAGCCCCCTGCGCCACCAGTACGTCACTTTTCGTGACGTACTGGTGGCGCAGGGGGCTCCTCGATATTTACAAGGAGAGGAAAAGCCACCATGCGTGACTTTTCCTCTCCTTGTAAATACCGTCCCTTCACACGCAGCACTTTGCGTTGAAGGGGCGTTCCATGGGTGTTGCTGTGGGTGTTCCCACGCAACACCCATGGAACAAGACACATCTCCAGATTTACGAGAAATCGTAAATCTGGAGATGCGTCTGAAAGCTACGCCACCCTAGAGGTGGCGTAGCAAGGCGCACCGAGGATTTCTCCTCGTTTTCCTCTTTCAATGCGTGCTGCATTCTACAGCACACATTGAAAGAGGAAGAAGCCTGTACTGATTGTTTTTGTGCAGAAAGGTGCCCCTTCCTGCACAAAAACAATCTCCCCATGGCGCAGGCATCCTTGCACCATGGTGCAAGGGTGCCTGCGCCGGCGCTTGGCAGCTGTTTGTGCGCTCAGCGCAGGGGAGAGCACAGGAATGCGACATATTCTTGTAAATATGTCGCATTCCTGTGCTCTGAGATGCCGCAGCGTGGCGCAGCAAAAGGGCTTGCAGCGCCACGCTGCGGCACTTTCTTGTAGATCTGCCCCCTGGCCTTTACCCTTGCTGCGGGGATACAACAACTATAGCGGCTAATGACACCGTTTTGCTATTATAACATCTTGCTATTATTACTATTTTAATTATTGTCATTTGGAAGAAACGGTGAGGCCTCATTAATTCCCTTCTCGATCCGTCATTGAGTGCGGTGCGACGTGCAAAGACTGCATGGGAGAAAATATGTTGCCCCCAAGCAATGCGACAGGGAGAGCTCTGAAACCACGGGCGAGGAGTCGATTTCTGCCAGTTCCACCGCAAGTCTATTATTTCACGGCATGCGAAAGGGGATGAGGGCGTTTCACATTGAGAGCAGAAACAGAAAAATATAATAAAGAGCCTAGAACAATGAGTCCAGATTGGAGGAGAAAGCGAGTTAAGACAAAGTGTTCTGTACAAGATCAATATTTGCTACCTCTCGGGGCTTCTCACAATATGGCCCAATTATTAGTAGCTGTATTTCTGACTCTGAGACAAGGAGTCAATTCCCAAATCGCATCTCTTGAGCGAACTGTGCGATCCTATGCAATTCACTTACTCTGCCTGCCCCCAGGAGGATTTCATATCCCCAGGTATTCAGAGCACAAAGCGGTCAGGTTTTACAGATCATTGGGGCAGATTTATCAACAGTTTGTGCTGGTGCAAGTCTTGATAAAGTATTTATTTCTAGCGTAAAGCATTTTTTCTCTGGGAAGCATCCCTAAAAAGTAACACATTAAAGTGCTTTGCACCAAGGGGCATCCCATGGCTGGTACAAAGGTGTTCTACCATTACCACCAATTATATTTGACACAAAGCCCTATCTACTAAAATTGGCATAAAGGCTTTGCACCAGAAAAAATAACAGCTCCTCTGAGGTGGTAAGAAGTAGAAATGTAATTCTCCAAACTTTTTTAACATTCCATGGGGCATATTCTCAAGGACTTATCGCCGATTTATCGGCACTTTAGCGCCGCAAAAGTGGCAATAGATTTTCCGCCCCATTCTCAAGCTGGTGCAAACTGCCGATATCGCCAGTTTTCCAGCGATAGCTGCCGCAAAAAACATCGCCACGGATGAGAGCGACAATTAACGCTAATGATATGCAGAGTAGGCATTCCCGTGCAAAAACACACGAAAACACCACTTCGCGATATTCTCAACGACCAGCCAGATCTGCGATGCGATCCAAAAACAGGCGATAAGGCGCGTTAGCAGCAGAGATTTAACACCTGCCTTTTACTGGTGTTAAGCAGGACGACAACCTGCAGTATGAAAGGGAGCCCAGCCCAGAGTCACATCTGAAGACCAACACATGTCATGGAGCTACTGATCATGCAGCTTGGAGACCCAAGAGGGCCACAACACCCACGGCCACCACCCCCAGGCCCCCCCGCCCCCGGACCCCCCCTGGACTACCACAAAGGCAGCGCAGAACAAAACAGCGGACCTTCCGAAAACGCACCAGCCTCACAGACTTAACGCCAGAGGATGTCATTGCCCACTACAGGCTCAAAAGGACAACCATCCTTCCGCATCCTGACCCACATTGCCCACAGGCTGACGGTACCAACACAGCAGACAACCAACATCCCTCCGCAGACAAAGCTGCTGGCTGTGCTGCACCTGTTGGCCTCTGGTATCTTCCAACCAACAACTGCCAGAGTCGGAGGAGTCTCACAGCCAGCCCTATCAAAGTTCCTCACACCTGTCTTGGATGCCATCATCAGCTTGGTACCCCAGCACCTTCACTTGCCCCACACTGCGCAGGAACAGCTGGAGACCAAGCAAGGCTTCTACGCCATAGCTGGCTTCCCGCAAGTGTTGGGGGAAATTGACTACACACATGTCCTACTTGTGCCCCCTGCTGACACTGCACACAATTACCGCAACAGAAAGCACACGCATTCCATCAATGCGCAGGCAATAGTGGACCACCGGGGACTCTTCACCAACGTCGTCGCCAACTACCCAGGCAGTGTGCATGATTCCTACATCTTCCGACAGTCCATCATCAACCAGGGCTTCCAGGATGGCACCTATGGAAATGCACTGCTCGTTGGCAAGTACCAAATGAACACACCACACACCTCAACTCCACAATCATGCAACCCACAACTGTGGGAATGCACACGTTACAAAATCACATACAACATGCCAAACAACATGCCCACCTACCAGACACGACAACACAAGTAACTGTGGTAACCGTGGCCTGCCATGTAGAGAAACCATCCACATCATGGCACCTCTGCCACACAATTGCAGAATGTGGGGAGAGGTGGGATCCAAGTCTGTGCGAAGGAGGCAAGTGACCCATGAATAAGAATGTACACAATGCCAAGTGTGGCGGTGATGTGCTGGACAGACTTCAGTATGCAGAGCACAGACATGTCCATGTGGACACATACTGCTGGTGTTTGTAGTGTTGTGGACAGTGGACGCAACCATGTCACCTCAGGCAGTGGGGAAGACCTTGAACATGTAGCTATGTCGTCCCCCCCTGTAAGCGTAAGCGGAGTGGGCTGGGCCGGCGTACGCCATCCAGCGTAGGAGTGGGAATAAATAGCCCGGGGCTCTGGGCGTGGTTCATTTCCGGGATGGCCACCAAAGTAAATACTGCGTGTGTCTCTGTGTCCGCCGTATCCTGACCATAGGCCTACACACACGTGGCCGACCACCTTCAACAGCCAATATCACAGTGTCGTTGTCAGGCTTGTGGACATGCGCAGACAGTCATGACAATGGTGTGTCTTAGGAGTGCAAGTGATGCAACTGCGCAGCGCACACAAGTAAATAGGCTAGGGGGGAGTGAGGAGCAGCTGTGAGGCAACGTAATACACATGGATGCTGCTCATATGCCACAAGCAATACATGTCAAACATGAATCCCAAAGTCGCACACATCACACACCACTAAACTGTTAAGCCTGCCAACACAGAATGCAGAACCACCCATTGACACATATCTCTCTCCCCTGTCACAGGTGATCAAGGATATGCACTCTGCCCGTGGATGATGACACCCCTCCGAGACACGAACACCCAAGCCCAGAGGCAGTACAATGCAGCCCACAAACGCACCAGGGGCATTGTGGAGCATTTATTTGGCATGTTAAAGTCACGTTTTAGGTGCCTGGACATCACAGGTGGAAGACTCCTGTACAGCCTGGAAAAAGTGTGTTAGATGATCATTGCATGTTGTGTGTTGCACAACATATGTGTACGCACCAATGCCCCATGGATCCAAGTGCCAGATGCACCGGACGATGATGATGAAGATGAGGCAGGTGGACCACACCCCAGTGCAGCTGCAGCAGGATTAGCCCGAAGGAACACAATCATTAACAATTTCTTCACATGAGCACGTCACATTGTGACTGTCCGTAGCAATCATGGGAAAGGACAAAATGACCACAGGCACAGCATGTGCAAATACATTCATTCCAACACACATTCACTGTGTGCATGTCACTCCTCTGCATAAGCACATCACTCTGACAAGTGTAAGTGCAACATTTAGTGCTAACAATCTCACAAATGGCAATTAGATGGTGGGTGTGTCACCTCTGTACAGAGAGGCTGTTTAGGGTGTCACGTATTCAAAATGCCATTTCAGGGTGTCAAAGATAGTATGTAATCCCACTCAGCAGCGTATCACATGTGTCCAAATTCATGACATAAAGGCTGTCATTTGTGACCAAGAAAAGACAACAGGGCGTCTTTTGGGGTCAAATATGTACCACCATGATGCAGAGAGTTGCACCCTGTGACTCAAGTCCCACAACATTGGCAACATGGACGTGAGGGGGAATCACTGCCCCTACATTCATCCATACTTTCATACTTGATTGAACATAGACATGACATATCTGTGTGAATTAGAATGTTTTATTCACATTCGGTGGAGTGTTGAAGCTGGAGCAGTACAGGGCCATGCAAACCCCACTTTACATTGTAGCCCCGTGGAGGGCCAGCCAGAGTCCTTTAGGGATTGACAAGTTTATCGATAGAGGAAGAGTTCAGTCCGCAGTCTGATTGCTGTGTCATTGGTAACCAAACAGAATATGGCAGTCCATGTCGAGGTCCAAGGTGAGTGTCGCAGAGTGTATCGGGGGGCAGTGGAAAGTGATGATGCAGAGGGAAGAACCAAGCAGAAACAGGTCATATGGCGGAGATGAATGCTACCGCTTCCTTCTTACCACTAAGGCAGAATCATCCGCATCTTCGTCCTCTGATGTCTCATGTGCCTCACATGTGGGTGGTGGGGTTTTGTCTGCAGCACTGTGTGGCATTGACACATCAGGGGCCAGAGGTGGATTGTCTGCCGCACTGTCAGGCACTGACACTTCAGGGGGCGGAGATGTGGATGGAGTAGTAGCAGCAGCATTCATTGGCGCAAGGCCTTGTGGCAGCAATGCCATGATGAGGGTCTGCAGGTCATGGAAGAACCCAGCTACATCTCGCTGGTGTGCAGCCATGGCAGCCATTCTTTCCGCCTGCATCCGCTCCATGTTCTCCATGATCCTCTGCATGTGTCCCAACTCCCGGCTGACATCGCTGGAGCCACTCTGACTAGACAGTTGTTCTTGTCTCAGAGTCAGGACTCCAGCGATGTCAGCCATGGATCGTTGGAGAGCATGGAGCGGATTGTAGGTGTCCGTTAGGGACTGTAAGTGGTCCCTGATGGGACTTAGACACCCACGTATGGCATCTAGTTTGGCTGCCATGAGGTCAAACCCCACCCGCACCTGATCAGCCATCTTCTCCTGGCACCCTAACAAACGGCGTTGGAAGGCCATGTGTTGTTCGTGGGGGTCCTGGGAGACAGCCGTGGTGGTGGGTGCTTCCTGCTGTGTGGTCTGTGCAGGGGGTGAGGTCTCCTCGATGCAGCTGGGCTGCCCTGCTCCTGGAGGTGAAGTGCTGAAGCTGTCCATGGGCTCTTGGAGGGCGTCGGTGTCGATGTTGGGGAGGTCCTCTTCATCATCAGTGCTGAGTTGTTGGGTCTGCTCTGCAGAAGGTGTTGATTCTCCCTCTGCAATGTGAAGGGGAGATGCAGTTTAACATTGTGTTCTCATGTATGTTGACGCATTGTACTAGTTTACATACAGACTGCATGACAATGTACATTGTGACTGTTTGGGAGGAGCTGCCTTATTGATGCGGGACAGTGGACATTTCGACATCATCACGGATGTGTGTTTGTACTTGTAGATTATCATCTCACATTTCTCTGCTATGCCAAATGTGATTGGCCAGTTTCTACACACAAGCGGCACCAGTTGTATCCTCTGTTCTGTTGTGAACGTGTTGCAGTTTGTACCACATTGTTGTCAATGTTGATGTGCTCTGCATGTTATGTGTGTGTGCTGCATTTTGGGAGAGTCGCCCCTGCAGCTCTGATTTTGCTGTCCCTTATCCCTTTCAGGAGGTGTGCCTTTGACTTCTGTGCTTATACAGTGCTGAGATGTTGCATACTTGGGTAAATTGGGCTCTTGGTGGGAGTTGGGACTCTGGGGCATGGTTTGTCCGCAGATGTGTTGTTGACGTCAGGGGTTGTATGTGCACCTGGATGTGTCAGAGTGTGACCTGCTCCTTTACGGATGTGGTCCACACTCAGCCACCTTAGTGTCGTGGCGTGCAACATGTCATGATATATTGACTGCAGCCATGCTATTCGTCATGCAGTGTCACTTGCATTATCAGTGTGGCTCACAGACACGCCGCTTTGCTGGGTTTGGCACATGTGCATGGGTTGGTTGTGAGATTGGTGATGTGTGGGAAGGGCCCCCTCTGTGCACATAGTCGACGGGGGCCTACTTGCTGTTTCTAGGTGTGCTGCAGTGTGCCAAGGGGATCAGGGACATGATCCAGAGTCATTGTGGGTGTGCACTGTGCTATACTTAATTGTGCATGTGTGCCATTGTGCCCATCTCCCCCGTCCCCCCAGTCCCTGGTCGTTACTCACCCTGTTGCTGTTGTGTCAGGTCATGTTGAGCAGTGTCCGGTCCCCCAACTCCTGCCACCGACTCCACACTGATGACTGTGGACACCATTTTCTCCATTTCATCCAGCTCCTCCTGTGGCGCTGGACTCCCACCTCCAGTCTGCATTGCTGCCTTCTGGTTATTGCCGAGTTTCTGCTTGGTTTTGCGCTTCACATCATTCCAGCGCCTCTTGAGCTCTTCCATTGTCCTCCTCAGCACTCCGACTGCATTCACCTTGTCCAGGATGGACTGCCATATTCCATTTTTTGTTGCCACGGACACAGTGGAGGTGACGAACAGTTGTTGATGGTGTTCTATCACCTCCGTTATCAGGATCCTGTTTTCCTGCGGACTGAACCGCGTCTTCCTCTTCTTCTTCTCCTTGCCCTTCCCTGACCCCCAGGTCTCAGGCTTGTCCTCCGTGGGGCTTGTGGGGTCCTGGTTGTCCTCTGTACTTGCTCCGGCTACCTCCATTGTGCTTCGCAGTTGTTTTGGTTTTGTTTGTGGTTTTTTTTCTACTTTTATAGTGATTTTTCCCGCCTGACGTGTGTGAATTGCAGGCCTGGCACAGCTTATCACTGATTTTTTTTTCGCAGTTGGGCCCATCGCCACTTTTTTTAAGTTTGATTTTTATCGCCGTCCCGGTAATTTTATCGCAGACAGTTGACGCGTTATCGGGAAACTATCGCATGTTACCGCCGTGTTGGGAATAAGATGTTAACACGGCGTTATTTTCCCGCGATAGACGGTGATATGGGAAATTGCGTTAACCTATTTTGGCGATGATTATTGCACGTTCTTGAGAATATCCCCCCATGTGTACTGTCCTGTACAACACATAACAATTGTGTGAAAAGTTTTAAAGTTAGTCTAAACATAGTAATTGTATTAAAAGGGCACCCTTCCAGTACAAAACCTATGCTAGAAATCAAGCACACACGCACCTTTATACTGTGGTCCAAAGGTGTGTGCATGTGGTACTAAGCAGTCTGTGCTTCGGTGAAGAGTGCAGTTGCTCCATAGCCTAAAAATATGGCTCTACAATGGTATTTCTCTTTATGGCAGCACAGCAGAGCAACTTTTGTTTTGGCGCTGTGTTGTATTTTTTTTTGTTTTTAGTAAATGCTCCCAATCGCTTTTAATTGATTTAATGCAATTGGTTCATTGGGAACACACTAAACCTATAACCCTCAGAAAAATGTAGGTTGTCAAATAAAAGCTCATTCCAGAAAACTAAACTAAACACTGCTGAACATGTCCTACAATATGTATTTCAGTCTGGAAAGACCCAGATGTAATGTAGCTTCTGTCAGCTACAGAGTTGACAGTCACTTTCTTGCTCACTGATCGGGTCAGACCTGCCACTCTGACACCCTGGCATTTTCTAGATGGGCTGAAGGTTAGGTGCTGCATACAGAGCAGGAAGGGTTGCCATGACCCAACCAATCCCCATGACACAAATACAGCCATGCAATTTGGAACGGAAAAAATTAAGGGGCAGATTTACAAGCCCCTTGCGCCACTTTAGCGCCGCCGTTGCGTCACTTCTGTGACGCAACGGCGGCGTAAAGCCAGCCCCATGCTGCGGGGTATTTACAACGTGACGCATCTAGGGAGATGCGTCACGTTGTAAAGCCCTGCGCCACATGAAACCTGCGTCAGGTTTCATGTGGGCGTTCCTCCGCAGGGTGGGCGTTCCGTCGAAGGAAAGCCTCGTAAAGTGACGCAGTGAAATCTACAAGATTTCACTGAGTCACTTTTCCGACTGCGCTGCGACGAATCCTTATGCCTGCTTCAAGCAGGCGTAAGGAGTGGCGCACCACGTTAGGTATGGGCAGCCCACGAGCATTGCTGGAGTTGCGTCGCGCTTGCGACACGACTCCAGCAATGCGCTGCCCTTGCGCCACAGGATGCGACACGCATCGGCCTTTCCTTGCGCCATGGTGCGCCGCATTGTAAATGCGGCGCATCCGTGGTGGCGCAAGGAGAGAATTGCGTGTCGCAACTATTCTGGCGCATCCCTGCTGATTTGCAGGGATGCGCCAGAAGTTGTAAATCTGCCCCATAGACTATAAAAATCTTGGGCGTCGAGTAATATCAACCGAATGAAAAGTGACAGCCCAAACAAATCCTACTAAGTGGAAAATTTGGGTAAAGTAATATTCTCACTACAGATCTGCCGTATCTGGCAACATGATTTTGAAATATGTTGGGACACGTTAATAGGTTTGGTACATTTTTATTATTGTATGGCCTATGGTCCTACAGTGTACAATTTTCAGTCCAAATTGTTGTAGCTTATATTTTTTAAACCGGCATTTTTACTTCACACTATACACTGAAGTAACTTTGGCCATTTGTAATTTACTTTGGGTGGGGGGGTTCAGACATGGAGATGGAAGTTAAATTGCCCAAGACCACATAGTTCAACAGGTGAAGATCTAGATCTGTAGGACTCCTCTCTAAATGCAAGCCTGATATCATTGATTTCTGATCAAGATTTCGAAAGCGTATAACTAATGTTGTGATATTTGCAGTGCTTTAAATGGGCCAGTACTCACCGGTACTGAGTACAGGCACTTCTTTGATTTATCAATCTGAGTACCGGCACTTCTCTACTGCCGAGGAGAGTACCGGTACTCATGAAAAGGTAGGCTCATTGGCTGAGAGTGCTAATGAGCAGGAGTTGAACGTGTCTGGCAGCCAAGGCGCAGCTTCTGTAGCCCCGATCTGAGCCCCAGCTGAGCTATTCAGCAGGCCTCATTTGGATAATGTCCGTGTGCTCACCATCACGTTGTACTTGACAGAGCAGGGTCCATTCAGGCCCTGTGCAGTCAATCACATTCACACTATGGTGTGCATTTGTGCAAACACAGGAATCATGCCAGTCCCCTGGCAGTGGCAGTTAAAAAAGCCATGGTAGGTGAAGAGTATAACATGGCTTTTAACATACCTGAGTATTTTGTGTGTCTGCTTATGTTTGTGTGTTTGCCTCCATTTGCATGCCTGTTTTTTGTAAGAAAAAAGCAAGAGAGAGAATCAAGACACTCTCAGGAGGTATTTTAAAGAAAATGGTTGGCACTTTGTGTGTACATGTGATGGAGCAAGGACTCACAAATGAGACCTGCTCGAATGCAATCTCCTCACAGTATTAATTTATTAATTTTGTATTATGTATATTAACTTTGCATACATTACATGAATAGCAAGGAAGCTTGCCTATGTGTTCTAACTAACAAGTAACGCTTGTCTTTTCCTAAAATGGCCACTAAAGCGCGGGAACTTCACTGCGCATGTCTCAACCATATCACGTGTTGTGACGTCTTTCTTTGCTTGGTGGGAAATTTCTGCTTCTGCGCAGTGTGCATTAAAATGGCTGCTTAATGTTTTCACATGCTACAGCTTGCTCTTGTGTTATTATTAATTTGTCGTTTTCTTAACGCTACTAATGCGGGATAGAATTATAAGTAAATGGGGATAGAGTAGAAAGAGTGGGTATACAGTGAAACATTTTATTTGTGATTTTAATATTTTCTTCTTTGACTTTTATTAGTTCGTAAACTTGGGCCTGGGGTTGGTGATCTGAAACTCGAGAGACAATGATTCTGCGCATGTGCCCTGCTTGGCTGCCAAAGAATAAGGATGAAGTCAACCTGGACGTCGGCCAAGGCCACGACCTAATGGCCAATATTGATATATTCATGTGTTCTTGCCAAACTTGCAACTATGTATATGAAAATGAATAACTTTTGTCGTGAGACGGGTGGGAAATAAAGCAAAAGTATTAAATTGGATGGGCATCGTTTAAAGACAAAGGTCTTCAGAATTTGAACCAAATCAATATGGTGTGACGATCAACCCCCTGTCCCTGTCCAATCAGAAGTAGTGGTCCCATATTTTGGCAACATTAAGGGGAGGTACATGGGTGTAGAAGGGTATAATAGATATAGAATTAGCTAATTAGCTAGCGCTTACACTCAGAACGCACAGAAGAGCTCCAGACTGCCAAGCTGATCGATTGCAGACTGAACCGCTGTCCAGAGAGGTCCTGAGGAGGGGGCGGCGGTGTCCATTAGAAGGAAGGCACAGGAGAATCGAGGAGAAGTCGAGTATCAGAGAGGGGAACGACGCAGGCGTCGTTGTAGAGAGGTCACCGGTCCTGTCCTGATCCTGGAGGAGGTCTTTGCTCTTCATCCTTCCGAGGGTCGTCGGGGCATATTAACAAGGCGGCGATAAAAAATTATCGCCGCTTTTGCGGCCGTTTTCGGCCGAAAAGCGGCGATAATTATATCGCCTTATCAGCAAAGACACGCTATCGCGTGTTTTGCTGATTTTGCTCCCGTTTCCAGCACGCCTGACTTCGCATCGCTAATGAGATGCAAAGTAGGCGTGTCTGTGGAAACAACATGGGTAAATATCGCAAAGGCAGTTTCGCGATATTTACAATGCGGGGAAGCGATTCTTTTAATCGCGCTAAGAATGCCTTAACGCAGGAATTTAACGTCTGTTAAATTCCTGACTAAGGCATACTTAACATGGGGGGTGGATTCTGTGGCTAAGACCACAGGCCCTATCATCTAGGATATTGCCGTTTTCCACCATGGAAAACGGCGATATCCACGCTATCTCTGAAATTTTTATCGCCTCAGCGATGTGCGTTGTTAATAACGCGCTAACCGGGCGATAAATTACAGAGATAGCCGGCAATAAATATGCAAGCGCTAAGCGCGCTTTGCGATATTTATCGCCGGCCCTTGATAATATGCCCCTTATTCTTTTCCAACTCCTTGGCCAAGGGGTTTGGTTCTCGCACTTAGGTAAATATACTTGCAAGCTTTAGTTGCACTGCTGTCTCTATCTTCTCCTTTCTGAGGGACCGTCATTAATCAATGATTATTTTTCTGTGCTTCATCCTTGAGATGCGATTAAGTACCATGTGGTTCTGTAATTTACTCTGCTAAAATCTTTAGATAAACATTTTAAAACTTCCTGACTCAGTGGTTATTTTCAGGATTATGTACTTTAAAGAATGTCACTCATTTTAAACTTCCCAATTAGCAAAGGATTCATTAGTAAGTCATTACTCTTCAATCAGAAGGTAATTGGTAGCAGGGATTTTGATAAAGAGTAACAACTGACAACCCCAGCGTAAGTATTAGCGTAGTATGAATGTATGGGCCCAAGTGAGTATCTAGTATATGAATGGTGTTTGCTAATATCACGCTGGATCAGTTTTCTGGTAATCAGAGGATGGTTCTACTTTGTTAATTGGGTATTGAGAATTTTATTTTTATGAACTAACATCCGTGTATTCAAAGTTTGTTTTATGTTGTCCAGAATTCCCGGGGAAAATTGAATAGCGGTTGGTAAGTGGAAGCCATACTGCAGTGAGGTTATCTGTCAGGCAGAAATAGTACTGAAAAGTTAAGCAGGACTATCAGTACTGGTTAGGGAATCTATGCGTGTGAGTAATAGCAAAGGAGTACGCTGGTGAAAATTTGATGTTATATCACCTAGAAAGGGTAACATTGAAGAAGTAACAGGTACTTCTGGAGCTTGTGTCGAGAGTAAACAGAAGGGTTTTACTCGTAGTATATGTTTAGTAAACGGAACGGTTTTACTAAGTATGAGAGAAAACTATCTTTTCTATTTTAGAGAAACTGTCACGATAGCGAATGTTTTATGTTGTTACTGAAATTTAATTAAGATTTATAGAGAAAATAAGTTTGCGTAAGATTTTGTAAAGGGAGGGTCAGCTGCCGGAGAGGGAGCTGACGTCAGAAAACGCCGCGCTGGGATTGGTTGAAACAGCGGGTGTGGAAAGACCCTTGTAAAGGAGGGGTCAGTAGTCAGGAGCAGTACTGACTTCACAGGTGCCGCGCTCGGATTGGTTGAAACAGCGAGGGACAGAGAAGCGCAGATTGTAAAGGAGGGGTTGACAGACTAACGTCACAGAAAGGCCGCGCTAGGATTGGTTCAGAAATAAAAGTTAGCAGACATTTCATTGGTTGATATTCTAGAAGCTAAAAAATTAGTGGATAGGGATTGCATGTTAAAACGCGATCCAACTTTAACAGGAACTTGACCGGATAGGAGATATTTAGGTTTTGCAGAATATAACTTTATACACCGAAGATTAGATAGAATGTACGGAGAGAAGAGAAAAATGTCCTTTCTGCAAAAGATTAAGAACTATTTTAAAAAGGATAAACCAATCAAAACTAGGAAGGAATTATCATTCCACCAGCTAAAACGCCCGCTTCATTCATGATGATGGAGAGAGGTTATCATACTTGTGTATGGATAGAGAATTGGATAGAATATACCAAAAATGATGGGATATTAGTATTTCCCGAGAATGGTACCTTCAATGGAAGAATTCTTCAAAATTTGAGATTGAGAATGAATGACTTAGAACCCAGACCTAGATTAACTCAATACGAAGCCTTAGAGGAATGGGAAACCGAGGCATTTGAGCGTGACCGATCCAGGAGTAATAGGGGTTATCGAGGATTTTTCCCCAGAAATCAACATGAGAATAGGGACGGTCAGATGAAACAGTGGAGGAGAGCAATGCTTACAGAAGGATTATATCCAATATTTACAGCAGAAGAACTGTTAGGGAGGAAATACCTAGAAAAGACAAAACACTTAATGAGAAATGGAGATTCTGAAGATGAATTTATGGAAGAGATATTAAAGAACCCCCCACCATATCAGGAAGGGACAGGTGGATGCACCCCAAGTGCACCACCGTTAAAGACTCCATTAGTACCACAGGTAATGCATGATTTCACACCTAGTAGGATACTTCACGACAAAGAAAAAGAAGCCCTAGAGAAAACCAGAGCAGAATTAATACAGAAAATAACACAGATAAAAGTGCATACTGACTCTTTGACCATACCTGTAACAATTGGTCCAGTAGTCCCGTTATATAGTGACAAAGGAAACTATCCTACACCGTTAGTTATGCCTACTCCTGTGAATATTCCTAAACCTGAAGCAGTAGTAATGGTTGAGGATCATTTTAGTGATTGTGAATCAACAATATCATTAATGGATTTACCAATTCGGGATTCTGTCAATACTACTCCCAGAAGAACTACACCTGGGTGCTCGAAAGATATAAACTTAATAACCTCATCGGGAGCAAAAAGTGTCACTGTAGTTAGTCCAGAAGACTTAGAAAGGTGGGCACAAGGATCAGATCAGCAGTGTACACCTCCAAAAATTTTGGATATTTATAAATTAAAAGTTGAATTGGAAGAAATAATAGCAGGAAATGTGGGATTAGATCGCCTAAATGCTTACGATGAAGAAGAATTGTTGTTCGTATGCAGAAGTATCACCAGAAATGTAAAAATATTCCATGAAAAATTATCAGATTTAGCTCTGCAGATGGGAATTGAAATAGGGAGATCAAAAGTGTTGCAGAAACCCTATAGAGCAGATTTTTCAGACAAAGATTTAGAAAATATGAATGCCTCTGGAAGAAAGCTACAAGTAAAGGAGTTAATGACAGTCTTGCAAAAATGGGGAGACCTAGATAAATGGAGAGTTTGATGGGCAAAGAAAAAGGAAGAGGCACGATCCAGTAGAACAGCCTCTGAATATTTAATAAAGGAAACAGGGAAGACAGATCAAATGTATCCGATGCGAGAAGTTCCAGGAGGTGGCTATGTACATGTCCCATGGAGCAGACAGGATATTTTGTCATTTACGAATGATTTTCCAAAGTTAAGAGAAAACCAATTGAATGGTACAAGCAGGTTGAGAGGTTTGTGAAGGTGTCAAAGGTATTGTTGAAGGACTTAGATGGTTTGTTTGACATAGTGGTACCTGCCGATTTGTGGACAGATTGTAAAATTACAGTTGATTGGCCAAGTGAAGAGTATCCTAGAGATCCAAAGACAGGTGCCCTGTTCAATGATGTAATGAAAAAGTATCAGCAGGTGATAACTTACCTGAAAGGGAAAATACCACCAAAAGAAACAGATTGGGTGAAAATAGACCGAACCACCCAAGAAGCCAGTGAATCGGTACACACCTATTATGAGCGTTTATTGCAGGTATTTAAGCAGTATAGTGGATTTGAGGACATTGGAGACAAGAACATGAGTCAGTTTGTTTATCGATTTGTCTATGGTCTGAAGCCAGAGATTTGTCAGATGATTAAACAACACATGTTGTGTTGGCAGGGGAAACCGATCGATGAAATTTTGAAATATGCAAAATACTGTGGAGACGATATTGAGGATAGGCACAAGAAATTGCAGGAAAAAGTGATGTGGGCACAGGTGAAAATGGCTGAGAAACAGGGAATTAATTTGGATAATACAAGTGAAAATCAAGGAAAGCATTCTGGAACGAATGGCGACACTGGGAATGGTGGAAAAGTGAGAGGACGAATGAGTAGAGAAGAAGCTAAAAAGAAATTTCCTTGTCATGGATGCGGAAAATTGGGGCATTGGAAGGATGAATGTAAAAAGATTCGGAATAATAATGGCCCAAATCAAAATTTAAATCCACAGACGCAGAATGACTCACAGCAGGGGGTAAATCCTCAGAGTTAGTTGCCACCTGCACCTATTCAGGGTAATGTAAGCAGAGCAAAGCACGGTACAGACGTCGGATATCAAGGAGGAAGTGGTAAGACTGATTATGTAACATCACAGTTTCTTTTACAGGACGATTTCTGTCAATACAGTTCATGACGGTGCCTAGGAGAGGGGGAGAAGGAGTGCGTACTTGGCGCATCCTTATCAGTAGATCAGTCAGGTCCATATGTTGAAGGGAATGTGAAGGGTAATGATATTACTTTCCTTTTGGACACTGGTGCTACCCGGTCTACTGTGAGAACATCAGACATTCCAGACCTTCCTCTCTCTCTGGAGAAGCTATCCAAGTAGTAGGGGTAGCTAATCGAAAGATTAGAACACCTCTTACCGAACCAATGGAAGTTAAAATTGGAAATTTCAGAGAAATGCATCAATTTGTAGTGTGTGATTCCAGTCCAGTAAATTTATTAGGCCGTGATTTGCTATGCAAAATGAATTGCACAATTTTCTGCACACCGGATGGTGTGGCAGTTCAGACCCCAGATGAAGATCATGTATATAAGTTTATGATTGCAAAACAAGGTACAGAGGTAGATGAGATGTTTTCTTTGATAACAAAAGATGAGCTGCCAGAAGAATTAAAAACTACAGTAAACCCCATAGTATGGGATTTCACAGGAAAGGAAGTAGGACTTATGGCCAAAATAGACCCAGTTAAAATTACTGTAAAAGAAGGTGCAATTTTCCCAAATACCAGACAGTACAAAATGAGTGCAGAAGTAAAAACAGGAGTCATTGAAGAAATCAACCGAATGGTAGAACAAAACATACTGAAAGAAGTAATGAGTAGGCCATGTAATTCACCAATAATGGGTTTAAAGAAACCTAGCGGAAAATATAGGATTGTTCAAGACCTACGGAAAATAAATAAGATTGTGGAACCATGTTGTCGTATAGTGCCAAATCATGCAGTAATTCTATATCAGATTCCTTGGAGTGCAGAATGGTTCACTGTGATTGATCTATGCCAAGCGTTCTTTTCAATACCATTGCACCCAGACATCCAGTATCTTTTTTCATTTAAATTTGAGAACAAAGTCTATGTATGGAATCGTGTTCCTCAGGGGTACACGGAAAGTCCTTCCATCTTTAATCAGATATTGAAAAAGTGCCTTGAGAAACTAGTGATGCCAGGAAGCTCAGTCCTAGTGCAATATATCGACGACTTATTGGTGGCATCAAACACCAGAGAGGACTGTGTTGTTGATTCCATTGCACTATTAAACCTTTTAGCTGAAGAAGGGCATAAAGTCTCACCAGAAAAATTGCAGTTCTGTACAACAGCAGTTAAATATTTGGGACACCAAATTGAGAGGGGAAAAAGCAGAATAACCTCGGAAAGAGTACAATTGATTAAGAAAATGCAAATGCCTGTAACCCAAAGAGAAGTGAGAATGTTCCTAGGAATAGTAGGTTACTGTCGACAATGGATACTAGTATTTTCTCTGTTAGCTAAACCATTAATTAACATGACAAAAAAGAAAGCAAAGGATCCTGTTGAGTGGGATGATGAAAGTGTAGGAGCCTTTGTAAATTTGAGGAGTGCATTATGTTCGGCACCTGCCCTAGGCATGCCCGACTATAAGAAAAGCTTCGCATTGTTCTGTCATGAGAGAGAAAATTGTGCACTTTCAGTCTTAACTCAAAGACATGGTCTAGACAGACGTCCTATAGCATATTTTTCTGCTACATTGGATCCAGTAGCAGCCGCGTTGCCAGGCTGCTTAAAAGCAGTGGCGGCTACCTGTTTAAGTATTGAACAAAGTGAGTCAATTGTAATGGGACACCCAGTAAAGGTGTTTGTTCCACATGCGGTTGTGATTCTGTTGACAAGAACACGAACTCAGCATCTTACTCCTAGTCGGCTGACTAAATATGAGAGAATAATAATGGGTGCTGAAAATGTGAACATAGTGAGGTGCACAATAGTAAATCCCGCTACCTTACTACCAGACCCATATCATGAGGAAATTAAAAATGACGAAGAAGAAGAACATGATTGTTTACAAGTCACAGAATTATGCACAAAACCACGTCCAGACATTGAGGAACAGCCCCTTAGAAAGCCAGACAGGGAACTATTTGTTGATGGTTCATGCCAAAGACATGAAGATGGTAAACTAACTGCTGCCTATGCGGTGTGTGAATTAACTGGAATAGTTGAAGCATCCTATTTACCAGGAGTAAAATCTGCACAAGTAGCTGAATTGATTGCTTTGATAAAAGCTTGCAAAATTGGGAGGAATCAAAAAGTAACTATATTTACAGATAGCCAATATGGTTATGGGGTTGTGCATGATTTTGGCCAACTATGGATGCAGAGGGATTTCATGACTTCTTCAGGATCCCCCATTAAAAATGGACAATTTGTAAGGGAATTGCTGGAAGCAATACAATCACCAAAAGAATTGGCTGTGGTGAAGTGTGCCGCACACCAGTCAGGAGATGACTGGGTGGTAATTGGCAACCGATATGCAGATCTTGTGGCTCAACATTGTGCCAGAAATAGATTGTCAGTCAATAAAAGGGTGGAAAGAATGTGAATCAGCTGCCAACTTATGCTGTATATGCCACCTGAAACATGGAATGAGGTTAGAAGATTACAAGATGGTGCTGATGAAAGTGAGAAGAAAACATGGGTCAAGGTGGGTTGTATCCAAAGGGGAGATGACGAGGTGTGGATTTGTGCTGATGGCAGACCAGTCATGCCTGACTGTCTGCTCTCTCAAATGGCCAGGATGTATCATGGAGACACACACATAGGGAGAGATGCAATGATTAGGCTTTTCAGACAGAACTGGTACAATCCCAAGTTCAGGGCGGTAGCAGAGAGCCTTTGCCAGAGATGTTTGACTTGCCAAATGCATAATCCAGGAAGAAAAACAATAATTGGGTTTGGAAAAATTGGAAAAGCAGAAGGGCCATTTATAAGACTACAGTTCGACTTTATACAGTTACCACCATGCAGAGGGTTGAAATATGTACTAGTCATAGTATGTCTGTTTTCAAAGTGGGTGAAGGCTTACCCTACCAGGAGGAGTGACAGCATTACAGTCGCAAAGCTGTTACTACGAGAACTCATTCCTAGGTTTGGTTTCCCAGTAACTTTGGAATCAGATAGAGGAAAACATTTTAACAGTGAAGTGATTCAAATAATTTGCGAAGCATTCCAAATTGAACAAAAATTGCACTGTGCATATCGTCCAGAGGCTTCTGGAGTGGTTGAACAATTGAATGGCACTATAAAATCCAGACTGGGAAAAATGTGTGCATCAACATCATTAGAGTGGCCGGATGCATTGCCACTTGTCTTAATGAGACTCAGAAGCATTCCCGATAGAAATACGGGATTGAGCCCACATGAGATAATGATGGGAAGAGCAATGAGACAAGCACATGTTCCCATAAACAAACTGCTGAATATATCTGATGATATGGTTCTGGATTATTGCAAAGGATTGGCTGACCTAGTGCGTTCTGTCTCTCATCAGGTCGGAGAAGACGCAGTTTCGAGGCAGCCTGAACAAGAACATGATCTGAATCCTGGTGACTGGGTGGTAGTGAAGAATCACACCAGAGAGACGTGTCTATCACCTAGATGGGGAAAACCTTGTCAGGTCATACTGACTACCAATACAGCAGTGAAGTGTGCAGGATTTCCTAATTGGATTCATGTAAGCCACACCAAAAGAGTACCAGACCCTGAAGAAGAAAATCCTCAGTCAGCATCAATCACTGAGGAAGCTGAAGGTTGCCCAGCTGAAGAATCTCAGGCTCGAGATTCAAGAGAAGCTGAAGAAGAACAACCAAGCACAAGTCAGGATTGGGTACCGGTGGTAGAAATTCCTGAAGTTTACCACAGAACAAGAAGTCAAACAAAATTGGAAGAAATTGAAGAAGATCAGATAGGTGAAGAAGAAGCACTCAGGAAAAAGAAGAAGATACAATAAAAGAACCTGAGCAGGATCAGATAGGGAAAGGAAACTGGACTCAAAATAAAGAACTAACAAACTTTGACCAGGGACAGACAGGTCTAGAAGAATCCGGTCAGGCTGCAGAAGTACATAGTGCAATAAGCCCTGATCAGAACCAGTTAGATCCAGGAAAATACACAGAAGAAAAAGATCTTGAGAATCACGAACATGAAAAAATAAACAAAGAACAAGGTCAATTATTGGAAACTTACAGAGGAGCTGCGGCAGAGAAACCAATAAGACCTGAAAAGAAGCAAGTAAGAAAAACGGTAATTGCGGAAGATGAAATAGTGCTTAGCAGTGAAAATAAAGGGGTCTCTGAAGACGAAAATAAAGAAATAGTGCAAACAAAGAAAGCAAGAAAAGGTGATCATTGGCCTAGTGTCATTAAAAGAATAAAATACCACATAACAACCAGAAGTGAAGATCCAGATCAAGTAAATGAAGTAACAAGTCAAACAGAACAAGAAAACAAAACTGAGAAAAGAAGAAGTAAAAGACTGAAACTTGTGAATAACAAATTCAAGGGTCCTGATTGGACTTACATCATTCTTGAAGATTACGAAAGTTCAGAGTCAAGTGAAAGTGGTGACGAAGGAACAAGTGCAGAACTGACATATGAGAAAGAAACAAGACCACCTTGACTAAGTGAAATAATAAAATAAAGAAAAGTGAAAACAGATAAGAAGAGCAACCTTCCTTGTCGAAATGCCTGATGATAGAGTTGCTGGGAGACCAAAACAGAGATGTTGTAGAAGATGCTGTGCAGTATGCATATGTAGTCTAGTAATGGTGCTTATAGTATGGTTAGTCCTGATCGTAGCAGTCCCTTACCTTATGATAATGGATAAAAAGATTAATAACGAAACTAAGTAAAGGACAGCAAACATGAAGGGTAATAGAGTAGAACTAATGGCAGAAAATGAACCAGAATTTCATCATGAAATAACTGATAACGACACTAGTCTAAATGTTTTCACAAAATTATTGTTCCAATATGTAGATACCATGGAAGTTAGTAATTGTTATGTCTGTATGAAGTTACCCGAATCAGTAGCAGAAGGATTAACATATCATCACCTACCATTAACATATGGAATATCATGTAGTGTATTAGCTGGTTTATTTTATAGAACAGGGAGACTTCAATATTATTATTCAAATATAGATGTGATATTTTCTGAGGTTCCGATTCGCAAGAGTATGAACCCAGTGCTTAGTAGTCAAGACGCACAGTTTATGGGAGAATTTTTCTTAACAATGAAATCAATAGATATAACACATGCACATAGACACAATCTAACATGTTCTTTACATGAAGAAGAAAAGATATTTTTGAACTTAGTGGAAGATAGAAGACAAGATTTTCAAAGGAAAGCTTCTGAGCATAAGGCTCATTTGCCACCTTGGGCTGAGAAAGAAGGGAGTTACACACCTGGCAAGGCTCAAGCTGCTATGGCTCTGGATTTTGTAAAGACAGGGAAAATTTGTCTACATAGATTAAAGACTGATTATAACAATGTTTTCATCGGTACCAGTGAATGTGAACACAATTTCTTAATTCTTGGAGGTTGGGGAATAAAAGGAGGAACAGATTCAGTTTTTCCTGGGATTTATTATGTGTGTGGGAATAAGGCTTACTTTAGGCTTCCTGCACGGTGGTATGGAAGTTGTTATTTTGGAATAGTATTTCCAAAAATATACCACGTAAAAAGAAACACTGGGAGCAATGAAAACAATAGCGAATTAACACGTAGTAAAAGAGCTAGTTTTTCTGAAATTGTAGGTGATATATTTGGTGCATTGATACCCTCGGTGGGAATAATTCTAAACTCAAGGAAAATATGTAAATTGTCTACAGTGGTTGATCGTTTATCAACAGATACTGCTGGAGGATTTCTAATGATTAATGCAGAGATGGTTGCGATTAGATCTATGGTTATGCAAAATCGACTTGCTCTTGATATTATATTGGCAAAAGAGGGCAGAGTCTGTAAATTATTGAAGACGAAACATTGTTGCACTTACATTCCTGATAAAAGTGCAGAAATTGGAACGTATATACAGAAAATAACTAAACTTGAGAAGGAACTTAAACCACTGGAAGTTGATAGTGTATGGGAAAGATTGACTAGTAGTATTGCGTCAATTGGTACCTGGTTTGCTAATGTAGGGAAAGGATTTATGGGGCAAATATTAGTACCCCGAGCAGGGATAGCAATAATAGTACTGTCAATAACAATATGGTGCAAATGCTGTAGAAAGAATGAATCGTATAGTGTGACAGGAAAAGGAAAGAAGAGAGAGTTCTATGAAATTGAACTTGAGGATTTGAGAAGTGAATTATACAAGAAATTGAAAGGGGATGTGAAAAATAGAAAGTGTAAAAATGAGAATGAAACTATTTGCTAGAAGTTGTCATCTAATTGTGGGTAGTATTTTGATGGCTCAGAAACGCCATCAGAGAGGGGATTGATGGAGCAAGGACTCACAAATGAGACTTGCTCGAATGCAATCTCCTCACAGTATTAATTTATTAATTTTGTATTATGTATATTAACTTTGCATACATTACATGAATAGCAAGGAAGCTTGCCTATGTGTTCTAACTAACAAGTAACGCTTGTCTTTTCCTAAAATGGCCGCTAAAGCGCAGGAACTTCACTGCGCATGTCTCAACCATATCACGTGTTGTGACGTCTTTCTTTGCTTGGTGGGAAATTTCTGCTTCTGCGCAGTGTGCATTAAAATGGCTGCTTAATGTTTTCACATGCTACAGCTTGCTCTCGTGTTATTATTAATTTGTCGTTTTCTTAACGCTACTAATGCGGGATAGAATTATAAGTAAATGGGGATAGAGTAGAAAGAGTGGGTATACAGTGAAACATTTTATTTGTGATTTTAATATTTTCTTCTTTGACTTTTATTAGTTCGTAAACTTGGGCCTGGGGTTGGTGATCTGAAACTCGAGAGACAATGATTCTGCGCATGTGCCCTGCTTGGCTGCCAAAGAATAAGGATGAAGTCAACCTGGACGTCGTCCAAGGCCACGACCTAATGGCCGATATTGATATATTCATGTGTTCTTGCCAAACTTGCAACTATGTATATGAAAATGAATAACTTTTGTCGTGAGACGGGTGGGAAATAAAGCAAAAGTATTAAATTGGATGGGCGTCGTTTAAAGACAAAGGTCTTCAGAATTCGAACCAAATCAATATGGTGTGAGGATCAACCCCCTGTCCCTGTCCAATCAGAAGTAGTGGTCCCATATTTTGGCAACATTAAGGGGAGGTACATGGGCGTAGAAGGGTATAATAGATATAGAATTAGCTAATTAGCTAGAGCTTACTCTCAGAACGCACAGAAGAGCTCCAGACTGCCAAGCTGATCGATTGCAGACTGAACCGCTGTCCAGAGAGGTCCTGAGGAGGGGCGGCGGTGTCCATTAGAAGGAAGGCACAGGAGAATCGAGGAGAAGTCGAGTATCAGAGAGGGAACGACGCAGGCGTCGTTGTAGAGAGGTCACCGGTCCTGTCCTGATCCTGGAGGAGGTCTTTGCTCTTCATCCTTCCGAGGGTCTTATTCTTTTCCAACTCCTTGGCCAAGGGGTTTGGTTCTCGCACTTAGGTAAATATACTTGCAAACTTTAGTTGCGCTGCTGTCTCTATCTTCTCCTTTCTGAGGGACCGTCATTAATCAATGATTATTATTCTGTGCTTCATCCTTGAGATGCGATTAAGTACCATGTGGTTCTGTAATTTACTCTGCTAAAATCTTTAGATAAACATTTTAAAACTTCCTGACTCAGTGGTTATTTTCAGGATTATGTACTTTAATGAATGTCACTCATTTTAAACTTCCCAATTAGCAAAGGATTCATTGGTAAGTCATTACTCTTCAATCAGAAGGTAATTGGTAGCAGGGATTTTGATAAAGAGTAACAACTGACAACCCCAGCGTAAGTATTAGCGTAGTATGAATGTATGGGCCCAAGTGAGTATCTAGTGTATGAATGGTGTTTGCTAATATCGCGCTGGATCACATGTCTGCTCGGCGACAAAGGTTCATAAATAACATAAAACGGAGGGTTGGTGGGTGAGTGAGTGAGTGGATGGATGAGTGAGCCAGGGTGGATGTATAGATGGATGAATGGATGGTTGTGTGAATGGATGGATGGGTGAAAGAGGGTGGATGATTGGATAAAAGGGCGGATGATGGGTGGATAAGTGAAAGATTGGATGGATGAATGAAAGGGAGGGAGGATGGATGAAAGGGTGGATGATGGATGAGTAAAAGGAGGGATTGAGTGAAAGGGTGGATGGAATGAAAGGGTGGCTGGTATAAAGGAGTGAAAGGGCTGATGGATACATGCCTGAAAGGATTGATGGATGAGAGAAAGGGTGGATAAAGAGATGGATGAGTGAAAGGATGAATGGATAGGTTTAAAGATGGATGGATGGATAGGTTTGGATATGAAGAGTGGACAGACGGAATGGTGGAAAACTGAATGATGGATGAAGGACTGAATGGATGACAGAATGTAAAGGTTAAATTGTGGACATCAGCAGGTAAATGGTAGGATGAATGGATAGATCGATGGAAGAGACAAGAGATATCTTCTGGGGGGGGAGGGTCATATGATGTGCTTCATTTGCTTGGTGCCATAAGAGCTTTGGTTTGAAGTGGGGGTATTTTCAGTTTCTTCCTACTCACGTGCTCAAAAATATATAGTAGTGTGCCAAACAACAGCAATTAACAGTATGGCATTAAGAAGGTGCAACTATTGCAAAAAGGAAATGTTAACATATTATCGCATTTCTCTTTCATTTTGTGTAATGAGTTAACCTGTTTTGTTTATATAAACACTTTTATCATATGTTTTGGTGTGTACTGCAACTATTATAGAAGTCGTTAAGTATCATCATGTCTTGCCCTTAGCCCCGCCCCTAGCCCCGCCCACTCACTACACCTCTAGCTCATTTTAATGGGTACCTGCACTTATTTTTTCCCATTTAAAGCACTGGATATTTGCCAAATTGTCCCACGTCATCTGTGACAATTTCAGCCAATTCTGGCTTTCTTTCTACTTTACTTCGCATTCTAGCGCATGTAGTTTTCTTTTGCCATTATAAGATTCAATCTACATGGTTCAACACTGAAAGTGTTCTTCAATTAAAATTAAAATCACTACTGATTGATGGGCCACTAGGTACTACCTGAGCCACTAAGCAAGTATATGAATATACATATGTATATGCTGTCATGGGGCAGGGAAGGGAGGCAGCAGCATTTCTTTATCCCCGGTATTTCAATTAGCAACCTTATGCATTCTGGGAGTTGTAGTCTTTTTTTTAAAATTTCATATACCCAGGGGCAGTAAATTAAATGCTACTGGTGGGCTTGCAGCGCTGCTTGCGCCACCCACTAAAATAGCCTTTCAAACCTGTCTCAGGCCTCTGTCACTGCAGGGGCCTGTGCGTGCAGTTTACTGCTGCTGTGACGTGGTTGCCACGTCTGTGACTCCCTTTTCACTACATATCTGTCACCCCTAAGGTAGGCCCTTGCTAGCTCTATGGGCAGGGTGTGGTGTAGGTAAAAGGTAGGACATGTGCCTTAACTGTGTGGCATGTCCTGGTAGTGACAAACAGCCTATTTGGTTTCTCACTGCTGTGAGGTTGCCCTCTCATATGGATGCATTGGGGATTCCTTGAGATTTGCTTCAGTGGTAATTCCTGACATGAGAGGGGTAGCGTGATCAAGTTTGGTATGTTTGAAATAGTGGTGATAAATGCTACGTACTAGTGTTCGCGGATTTATTATCACTATTTTAGAAATGGCACTTTTAGAAGTAGGCATTTCTGTGTGCTATGTGTCTTGGTGCCTGCCTGTTGTGTATTGACTGTCTGGCCTTGGAGTGACAGGGGCTGGGGAGGTGCAGTGGCTCCAGAGAGTCTGGATGAGTCAGCGCTAGGCTGAATAGGCCTGGTCTGCATTTGGAGTAGTGGGAGGAGTAGCACCTGCACCTGAATAGGGCTGTGCCTGCCTTTCACAATGCTGGCTCTGCCCCCCTGCGGTGTGTCTGGGGCCAGGGCTTACACCTACAATGGGGAGTGTTGCGCACTGTAAGGATAATTTTAAGTGCCCCCCAGAACTGGTTTGGACTGGATCCAGGACAGAACAAAGACTTTGTGGACTATAAATATTGGGGCTGTGACCCCATGTTTTTGAGTTTTTCTTGGGACTAAAGACACTGCGTGGGACTTGGAGCCAGCCGCTGCTGGCTCCACAGACTGTACCAGAGGAGAAGCTCTTAGGCTAGCAGGAGGAACCGCCACTTTGAGTTTGCCCTGTGTGCTGGCCTGCTGCCTGACTTCCTGACTCTGCGTGCCCCCAGTGCTCTCAAGCACGTGGGAGCGCTGTATTGTCGGCTTCGAGGGTGAGGTGTGCTACTGTGTCCTTCTCTGTGGTAGAGGGGAGAATTCCCCTCAGTGCACATCTGACGGGGGAGTGCCCCTGAGTGCAGGCAGCACTCCTGCTTTGGCCACCTTTGTGCTGCAAGCTGTGTAGCTGGATTTCCTCCTTCGGCCCCCCTTTGGTAAAGTGGGCCACGACCTGTGACGGCAGAGGGACTGGTGGTGTCCCGCCACATCGCCTGACTGCCAGGAACAGCTACGCCGTCTGTCAGGGATACCCCCTGGCAGGGCCCCGCCTCACTTTCCAGCAGGGAAAGACCAGCGCCGACACTTGACGGGAAGCTGAAGAGCTCTGCATCACGCTGTGGGCGGGTTCGAAGGCCTGCCGGGCGTCTAGGGGAACCAGGAGCATGTGAGAGCTCCGGGCCTACGAGCGGCCAATACCGAAACGCTGGTGAGAAGTACCAGCAGCTGCCACGGCTGTCCGAGGTCACGGGCGGCCGCACTTCCTCGTTACCTCAGTGGGGGACCCAGGGAGGTCTCCCCGCCCTCGAGGCCATTTTCTGGAGGAGAATACAGCGTTGCTCTTGGTAGGGGCACGGCCGGCCATATTGGCCTGCACCTTCTCTGTGGTTGGCGGACAGATCGCCTAGAAGCCTACGCGGTGAGGCGGGGGAGATGGCTGCGATATTTTTCTGCATATGGCTGATTAGGCACTGATGTGGATATATGTAATGATGATGTTTACGCCTACTGCCTGATCTGATGTTGTTTCATACTGCGCAGTTTATGCCCTGAGGCGTACACGTCTGTGGGGTTGCATTACCCAGGAAGGCACCCAGATGTGCAGTATTAATGATCTGCATATGCATAAGGTGGGCATACGGTGATTAGGTGATGTGTGCACTCTACAAGTAATTTATAGTGCACTGCTGATTATGCACTCATGTGGATATTTGTGCGATAGGCCACTGTTGCCACGAGGTTTATGATATGTGTTCTACTGCAAGTGTTTACTAAGGTGCACTGCTGACTAGATGTATGCATAATGTGCTATGCTAAGTGCCGTTATTTGGCTTGTGCCTGATGCTTTGTGTCAAGTGCCATATTACCAGTAGTTACTGTTCGCCCTAACTGATGTTATGACAGTGGCCCGATTGGCCTAGTGATTTATGTAAATCCCTGTAAAGTCATGACAAGTGCCTGGTGGCACAGTGTATATATGTGATTATGTTCTAATGTGTTTTATGGATAAGACAAAGGCTATTTTTATATAACATTGTTTGGAGTTTCTTTTGTGGTGTTCCTAGTGTGTCACTGCTTTGTGAGTGTGTTGCCCAAACGCTTTACACATTGCCTCGGGAAGAAGCCTGACTGCTCTGCCAAGCTACCAAAGGGGTGAGCAGGGGTTATCTTCAGCGTGTAACTCCCGTACCCTGACTAGAGTGGTGGTTCCTGCCTGGCGTAGGCACATGCCCTAGCCAACCAGAAATTCCATTTCCAACAATCACCAATTAATTGTTTCTAAGATGTTACAATCTAGAATGCCTCACTGAAAACAGGCCTACTACTAGAAACATTTGAGCACATCTGTGATTCTGCTATTAAAATCCGGTAGCAGATCCATCATTACCAGCAATTTTCAGATAATTTTGTGGCTCCTGGCAGTAACTAAAATTGTTGAAGCTCATTTAGCAAGTTAACTTAGATTCCCTTTAAAGGGCAATGACATTTTGAACGGCTTTCAGGTGTGCGTTTGCACTAGCAGTGGAGTTGAATGAGTAGTAGCTTCAGTTCCGGATGCCTAGTACAGAGTTGGTGAATGGAGGAGGGTCAGGGCCCTGATCATATTATACCTCTTTGCAGCATATGGCATCAGTGACAGTTTCAGTACATTGAAGTTCGAGGTACCGTACCCCCATGGTTTAAGTCCCTCCTTAAGTCTGGGACTCAGTAAATGTCTCTCCTCTTATACCTCTACAAAGTGGTGTGCCTCACGGGTCTGCACTACTTCCCAGTTTATTAAATGACTATGTACAGCCACTGGTGGACTCTTCCAGTCGCATGGACTTAGGTGTTACGTTTACGTGGGGGATAGTCAGGCCAGCCCACGGACAGATGATCATCTGGGGAGGATGAACCTCGAAGACGTTTGACAAGTGCACGTGGAAGATCAACGGCTGGATGATTTGTTGATGGTTCAAATTAAATTCTGAGAAAAGTCAGGTTCTGTCAGTGGGAGTCAGAAGGACTTCAGCCTTCTGGCCTGTAGAATTAGAGGGAGGGTTGGCAAATACTCGTGCAAGTGGCATGTTCAAATTTGAATCTCTACTTTCCTTTACATTGCACTTTTCATAGCATTTGGGAGAGTTGTACTTGGAGGGAGGTACCTTGGGCAATAATGGGTTACTTGGCTGCAACAGTCACTTCTGGGGACTTTTACCTCTGGTGTCCTGGGACTATCTTATTATTCAACCTAAAACACAGCACCAGTTAGCCCTCTTTACTATATGACTACATGACCCTCCGGCAGAGCAGTCCAAGGCTTACCCTCCTGCAGGCTAGAAACCCAGGTATCAATAACACAGCATAATCGAAATCAATAAATCAATGCCAGCAAGTGTTTTATCTTAAAAAAAAGACGTACATTAATCTTCACACACAAATAAATGGTACAAATTAAAACATACAAAGATGCCGTAGAACAACAAACAGATCCATTTAGCCTCCACTGAACTAAACACTGAACTAAATATTTGTGTGAAACTGTTTCACAGGGCTAAACAATGCAAACATACTTCACGTGGTGTTTGAAAGAAAGTTTACTGTTGAGTCTTCCTGGTGTCCTCGTGGCTTTGTTCTAAGCTATGTAGTGAGAGGCGTTCACCAGCGCATGTGTGTGGAAAGGTCAGAGCTCTTTGGGTGGAACAGTCGCAGGCTCTTCTCTTGTCAGACTGGTGCTTAAAACTACAACTATGTAGTGCTTTGAGACTAGTGCCAAGTGGTACATCGAGATAGGGAACACCATGCCTTCAATTTGCCTTGAATTTCCTGTTGGCTTCCTTTGAATTTTTGTTGTACCGACTCGATATCCATATGCTTCTTCTGGCCCACTCACGGGCCAAGCTGTGGAGGTTTATGACCAAGTCCTGCAGGAGAATTTATAAGCAGTGATTGGACACCACACAATGGTGTTAGATGTGCACAAGTAGAGTGAGGGTGCAATGGGCGCTTGCAAGCACTAGAGAAGCTGTCAGGCTTCTACAGTCTCCTGGAGTAAGCCTCATAACACACACAAACATTGCTGGTAGCTCATGCTTGATTTCCAGGGGAAAGAACCTGCTGGTAACTCTACAGCCTTTCTCAGCACCAGGAAGCAGGCACGGCCCTTCATTACGGCTAAATTCCAATCCCTGTGCAAATAATAGAAGTTGCATAATAATTATAACACCCTTGCAGTTTTCCCCTGATATATTTCGGCAGTATATTTATCAGGAGAAAAGGCCCAGGAAAAAGCCGGAATATGCAGAACTTGATGTGTTAAAGAAGGATTCAGCATGTAATGCCCCATTTTCATAAAAAAAAAAACTTGAAATAGGAGTTATTTGCCACGTGTGGAAAATACTTCACCCTGGGGTAATGGTATTTACCATGTGTTGTAAATACCCCGCTCTATTCTGACACACTCCTAATGACGGCCGTAGTGTGCTGTTCCTCTCTGATGTGCACACTATCCATCTTAGAGCCGACCCCAGTATAAGGAGTCAGGCAAGGAATGCTGTTCTCCTGGGTATTTAGACAGAATATTGGAAACAGAAATATCATGGACCAAAATATTGTGTCAAGAATATCGAGGACACAAATATCGTGAAGGTAAGTTTCTATAGGTAAGCACAGTTTTACTATATATAACTCCACATATATGTACCTCCACAATATATTTATCTCCAAGGTATGTAGATGTAGAGTAAAAAATATTAAATTGATACTTACCTATTTGCCCTTATATTCTCAATATTTTGGTCCTCGATATTTTTTACACAAAACTATGTCCACATGATATTTCTGTTTCTGATATTCTGTCAGTGATCGGTGCACACCTTCTCTGAGATTACTGTGGATGGCAGTGATGCACGTGCCTCCTTTGAGAATATTGTACTTAACAAGGATGGGCAGATCAAGATACCAAGCTTTCTTTAACTTGTATGCGCCTCACCTTCCAAGAGACCAAGCCTGGCAAAAGTTTGTGGGGCATATTATCAAGGGCTTTATCGCCGCTTTAGCGGCACTTTTTGCCCTATTAGCAAGCTGTCGCTGTTGGAACCGGGGTTACCGAGTCCGACACGGTAGCATGGCGCGAGGCGGGAAAGCACGCAAAGGCAATGTGGAAGGCAGTTGTGCAGCACACTCTTACTTTGACTCAGGAATGCGAACGCAATAACATGACACCACACCAGGCTTGTGTATTCAAAATCAAGATCTTTTATATATAAATCAAGGTAGCATCAGATGAGGCAGATTAATTCAGATCTACATTTAAATTCATTGCATTACTCAACTGGTGCACATTCTTAATAAAGCATCATAGCTCATCAACATTGTAGGCCACTAAGAGGCCGCAGGAATTATCTCTTAACCGTAGCACCAATAAGGATCACAAGATGCATTAATAAAACAGGGGCCTAAACATGCAGTTCACTTCAAGCATATTCAATTACTTAAAAGAAGGCTTTTCACGTTACATTTCAATAGGCCTGCATTAATCTAGGCGCACCCACATTCAGTACAGTGGGCGTCGCAATTCCAATACACCTGTAACATAAAACACTTCAACTCTTGGCGGTGTACACTTCAGCTCAATTCAATTAATCACTTTCCCCCTTAGGTAAAGACTTGGCAGTTAGAAGCATAGGCCTAGGCAGTAATTACAATAGGCATCAGCATTCAATTAATAAACACTGTGGGGAACCCCTCAACATGTCCTGTATTCTGGGGCTTCTATGTCCCTTAGGGGTTAATTCCAGGCTAGGCCCACTCCTCTCCGGGGCCTCGCCTCATGGGGAAAGTTACACGGTTAATTTAGGGGTTAATGGTGGCCCCCGGTGGCGTTTTTGTGGGCCCTAGGGGCCTCCTGGGCTCACCTGGTGCGTGGTCGTTGGTCGCGCTTCCTAGCGACTGGCGATCTCCAGGCCCGGCCCGTGTTCTGGAGGGCGGGGCCCGGTCGGGGTACCTCGGCCTTCTGGCCGGAATGACGGGTCGTTGCGGGGGCCGGTATCACCCTCCTCCGGCCCCCGGGATCAGGGAAGTGACTTTACGGCACGTTGCGGGGGCCGGTATCACCCTCCTCCGGCCCCCGGGATCAGGTGAGTGACTTGGCGGGCTTCAGGGACTTCGGGAAGGGGAGCGGGAGCCGGCAGTCCTCTCCGGCCGGCTCCCGTCTCCCTCTGCACGGCCGGGGCTCTTCCTCGGCCTCCGTCGGTGCTGGGGGCGTGGCGGGAGCCGGCGCCCAATCGCTGCGTGGCCTTCCCGGGGGCGCGGCTGGCGTCCCCGGTTGCCCAGCAACGGCGTCGGCGGGGCCTGGAGGCCTCGCGGATCGCGCTAGGCCGCGGCCCGGGCCCGGCGGCGATTTCTGGGGCGATTTGAAGGCTTCGGTGAGGGCGCGGACGGCGCACCTCACCACATCCACTCGAGGGGCCTCCCTCAACACAGCGCTTCCTTCGGTGAGGGCGCGGACGGCGCACCTCACCACACGGCCCCGAGGAGGGCCTACCTCACAGCAGCACTTCTCCTCATGCGGCGGCGGCCGTGGCGGTGATTTCCTCACAAGGTCAGTGACCTGAGGGGAGGCAGTTTCTCCCTCGTGGAGACAGAACGCGGGGTGCACCAGCAGCCTGTGGGCAGGGCTGACTGGAAAAGTACTTGGGGGGCAGCCCAGCAGCAGGCAGGAATAGATAGGGGGTGAAGGTCTAGCGCTTCAGGGTACGGCGCTTTACCTGGTGATCCCCAGTTTGGCAGTTTAGGTTTCAGGCCTTGCTGGATGGTCAGGCCTCCTCCAATTAAGGTTTCTTGGGGTTGTTTCAGATTGGTTGCTTCGTAGGAGTTTCTTGTCAGGAGTTTCTTGTCAGAAGTTTCTTATTATAAGTTTCTTGTCAAAAGTTTCTTGTCAGAAGTTTCTTCTTATGAGGGGGGGGATGAGTTGGTGGTTCTGGGAGTGCTTGATGTTCTTCCCAGCACGCTGAAGGTGGTTCCCTGGGTCCCCTCACACTGGGCAAGGTCAGTGGGTGGTGGGCGTTCCTCAGCTAACTTACTACAGCAGGGCCTAAGCCCTGTCAGCAGCAGTAGTGTAGGTCTCCCCCTAGGCCCTAAAGCCTGTACTCCGGCAGAGGTTCTCCCAGGATCAGTGGTGCCCCATCTCAACTGACTAAAAAGTTTTCCCTCCAAGCCTTTTATACCCCTAGGTCAGGTGACCCTCCCAAAGGCGGCAAAACATAACTCCTCCCACAGCCCGGAAGGTTCTGGAACCTTCCACATGTCTGGCTATGTGGCCCAGAGGCGGGGACGGAATGGATACTGTATCCCTATGTCCCAGCCTGACCCTGGATACTAGTGTGTATGCGTGTAAGGCCCCTCTGCAGTAGCAGGGGCCTGTGGCAGCCATCTTGAGTGAGAGAGCACCTGCACCTCAGCACTGGCTAGCAGTGGCAAGGCGCCCGGAGACCTAGGTCCAGTAAAAATATAGTGGTAAAGATGAGGCGCAAAAGGGAAAAAAAACAGGGCAAGACCACCCTAGGGCTGACAGGTCTAACACGCGTCCCCCCAGCCGAAAGAGGGGAGAGCTTCCCAACCTCTAGGGAGTTCTCGTCGCTAAGGCGGAAAACCGGGAGAGACCGTCAGCGTTGGCGTGGTCTACACCGGGTCGATGTTCCACCCGAAAGTCCATCCCCTGGAGGGAAATGGACCACCTCAACAATTTGGGGTTTTCGCCTCTCATCTGCATGAGCCAGCGAAGGGGTCTGTGGTCGGTCTGGATCAGGAAGTGACAACCAAAAAGGTATGGCCTCAACTTCTTTACAGCCCAAACCACAGCAAAGGCTTCTCGTTCGATGGTTCTCCACCGCTGTTCCCGGGGAGTAGTCTTCGGGAAATGAAGGCCACTGGCTGGTCTTGGCCATCGTCATTCAGCTGCGAGAGCACAGCTCCTATGCCATGCTCAGAAGCGTCTGTCTGCACAATAAATTCCCGTCCAAAGTCTGGAGTCCTGAGCACCGGTGCGGTGCACATTGCACGTTTGAGGGTCTCAAAGGCTTCCTGGCAGGCAGCCGTCCAGATGACTCTGCGTGGCTGCTTCTTTGAAGTCAATTCCGTCAATAGGCCCACGATGGTTCCATATCCCTTGACGAACCGGCGGTAATACCCCGTGAGGCCGAGAAAAGCCCGGACCTCGGTTTGGGTCTTGGGGGGCTCCCAGGCCAAGATGGTCTCAATCTTGGCTTGGAGGGGTTGCACCTTACCTCCGCCCACCAGATGTCCCAGGTACACAACAGATCCCTGTCCAATCTGGCACTTGCTGGCCTTGATGGTTAGACCAGCCCGTTGCAGAGCCTGTAGCACCTCCTGGAGATGCTCCAGATGGTCCTCCCAGCTGCTACTGAAGACAGCTATGTCATCCAGGTAGGCAGCAGAGAAGGACTCTAGGCCAGACAGCACCTGGTTCACCAACCGCTGGAAAGTGGCTGGAGCATTTTTCAACCCGAAGGGCATCACCCGAAATTGAAAGTGGCCCTCGGGGGTGGAGAACGCAGTCTTCTCCTTGCTCCTTCCGCCATGGCGATCTGCCAATAGCCTGACGTCAAATCAATGGTACTCAGATACCGGGCTGCTCCCAGCCGGTCAATGAGCTCATCCGCCCGAGGGATCGGGTGAGCGTCGGTCTTAGTGACTGAGTTGAGTCCGCGGTAATCCACACAGAACCGAAGTTCTGGTGTGGTGCCCGGTGGGGCCGCTTTCGGCACCAACACCACCGGACTAGCCCAAGGGCTACTGGAAGGCTCAATCACTCCCAGTTCTAGCATCTTGGCAACCTCACCCTGGATACTAGCCTTGACTTTATCGGACAGCCGGTAAGACTTGGTTTTTACTGGCGGACTGTCCCCTGTGTCCACATCATGGGTACACAGGTGCGTGATCCCAGGCGTGAGGGAGAACAACGAGGCGTACTGCCCCAAGACCTGGCGGCAGTCCCTCTGTTGCTCTGGGGTCAAGGATGGGGCGAGGACCACTCCCTCTACCGAACCATCCTTCTCATGGGCCGCCAGAAGGTCTGGAAGAGGCTCACTCTCCTCCTCCTCACTTCCATCTGTTATCATTAGGAGAGTGAGCTCTGAACGCTCCTGGTGTGGCTTCAGGCGGTTGACGTGGAACACCCTGTGGGGTTGACGGGGGTCTTCACATCGACGACATACGTGGTCTGGCCTCTCCTTTCCAAGATCTCAAACGGTCCAGTCCACCGGTCCTGGAGGGCGCTAAGCTCTCCTGGCTCCATGACCCACACCTTCTGTCCAGCGTCCAACTCTACCGTCCGAGCGTTCCGGTCATACCATTTCTTCATGACGGCCTGACTAGCCTCTAGGTTGTCCGAGGCCTCCTTCCACAGCTTGGCCACTTGGCTGCGGAATGCCAGCATATAGCTGAACACATCACGGGGAAGCTTTGAGGAAGACTTCTCCCACCCCTCCTTGACAAGACTGAGGGGCCCCCGAACGGGGAAGCCATAGAGCAGCTCAAAGGGGCTGAAACCGACCCCCTTCTGCGGCACCTCTCGGTAGGAGAAGAGCAGACAGGGTAAGAGGATGTCCCACTTCCTTCTTAAGTCCTCGGTAGGCTCCTGATCATCCCCTTCAAGGTTTTGTTAAAGCGCTCCACGAGCCCGTTCGTCTGGGGGTGGTAAGGAGTGGAGAACCGGTAGGTCACTCCACACTCCTTCCACATGGCCTGCATGTAGGCCGACATGAAATTCGTGCCCCTATCTGACACCACGACCTTGGGGAATCCCACTCGGGTAAAAATCCCCATCAGGGCCCGCGCCACCACCGGTGCAGTGATGGTCCTCAGAGGGATTGCCTCCGGGTACCGGGTGGCGTGGTCTACCAGCACCAAAATGAACCTATGTCCTGCAGAAGTCGGCGGGTCCAATGGCCCGACAATGTCAATCCCTACCCTCTCAAAAGGGGTATCGACAACTGGGAGAGGTTCTAGAGGGACCTTCACTTTAGTCCCTGTCTTGCCGCTCGCCTGGCAAGTGGTGCAAGACTTGCAAAAAGTGTCAGAAGTGACGCGCATCCTGGGCCAGTAAAAATGTGGGACCAGATGCGCAAACGTCTTGTCTTGGCCCAAGTGTCCTGCTAGTGGTATTTCGTGTGCCAACTCTAGCAGAAAGGCTCGGTAGCATTGGGGGACCACCAGGGCCCTTGATGGCCCATGCACCAGAGCCTTAGGCTCACTGTAGAGGAGACCATCCTCCCAGTAGACATGGTAGTTACCAGTCTCGGTTCCAGCTGCTTGGGCTTCGGCCTGTTGCCGCATGCCTTCAAGCGTAGGGCACTCCTTCTGCGCCCGGCAAAACTCCTCCCGGGTAGGCCCTCCTTCCACCTGCCACTCTGCAGGGGTCGGCAGGTCCCCCACGGGAACACCAACCACCTCAGCGGACTCCGGGGTCACCTCCGCGGGCTCCCCATCCATCTCACCGGGTGTCTCCTCCTGGACATCTCCTCGTCCAGCAGTGGGCTGGGCCATTATTTCAGGCTCCAACCCCAGCTGAGTTCCTTGTCGGGCAGCCATGGACCGCGTGACGACGCAAGTCCATCCTGGTAATCCCAACATCTCAGCATGGGCATTGAACTCTACCTCCCTCCAGGCAGTATGTTCTAAGTCGTTACCCAGCAGACAATCAACTGGCATGGCAGGGCTCACCGCAACCTTCAACAGACCTGTTACTCCTCCCAACTCAAAGGGAACTTGGGCCACGGGGTAATGACCCAGGCTATTATCAGCCATAACAACCGGGTGGAATTCCTCAGGAATCACCTGCTCTGGGGACACCAGCTGATGTCTCACCATCGTCATGCTGGCACCTGTGTCCCTCAGAGCCTCCACCTCCTCCCCGTTCACCAGGACCCTCTGCCGATACTTGGCAGTGTTCGCGGGTACCTGAACCCGTGGGATGATCTCTCTATCCCCCAGGGAAACTAAGGTCAAGCCTGTCCACTCACCTCCCCTACCTAGGGACAACTCCTCCCCAAGCGCTACACTGGCCACCCCGGGCTCTTACCTCCTGTGGGGGCTGGGGTTCTCTTGCGACACTGGGGATCCCTCTTGTAGTGTCCAACCTCCCCGCACTCGTAGCACCGGACAGTTCTGGGCTGCTGACTCCTGTCAGGATAAGTGGGTTTCTGGAATCCAGATTGGGATGGGGAACCTACCCCTCTCCCAGGCGGTCTATTTTGGGGCCTTTAAAGAACTCCCTCTTTTTATCTCCCCCTCTTTCTTCTGGGGGAGCCCCTGTCCACCTTTCGGGGGTCCGCCCCGGCTCCCTTGTGGGACACCCGAGTGCTGACCCACGTGTCTGCCTCCTCTGCAAGCTCCCTAGGATTGGTCAGCTTGCGGTCCACCAAGTACTGGCGCAGCTCCGGAAAACATTTCTCTAGGAGGTGCTCTCTCAAGAACAGCTCGTACAGCCCTTTGTAATTGTCAACGTTGCTGCCACGCACCCAACCCTCCAATGCCTTCCGGGCATAATCAAAAAAATCCACCCAGTTTTGTGTGTGAAGCTTGTGGCTGTTGCGGAACTTTTGGCGGTACTTCTCTGGGGTGAGGCCAAACTTCTTGAGCAGGGCCTCCTTCATGATAGGGTAGTTGGTCTGATCCCCTTATCTAAGGTTAAAAGTGTGTCCCTTACTGGTGGAGGTATGTACCTGTAAAGACCTCCCCCCCAGTAGCTCTCAGGAACTCTATGGGCCACCAAAGCCACCTCGTACACCGCCAACCACTTATCGATGTCATCTCCTACACTAAAACTGGCTATCACCTCTCTTGGTAGATAAAATTTGGGCTCCTGTGGAACCCCAGCAGGTATGCTGCCACCATTCACTTTGCCCTGCATCTCCATCTGCAAGGCTCGGAGCTCTAGTTCCTTCAGGCTAAGCTCATGCGCAAGCTTCCTTTCCTCCATGGCTAGCCTTGCCTGTTCTCCTTCTCTTTCCATCCTAGCAAGTTCTAATGTTAATCGCCTCTCCTCCCTCCTGTCCTCAAATTCCTCTGCCGACAAACTCCCCCTGACGCACTACTGCCTGCCCTGGAACGTCTTCCTGGCAACACATTCTCGCTAACATCAATGTGCAGTAGGTCCAGTTCTCCTGGGTTGTCTGCCTCCCCCTGCTCCTCGTCCCCTCTTCCCTCCGGGTGGGCCATTACCCATGCCCTCAAAGCTTTCTGAAGCACCTCCTTCCTGGCGCCTCGCTTGACGGCCACCCCCTCTCTAGGCAGAACTCCTTGAGCTGTGTCACCGCATACCTTTCTAGGTTGGCTAACTCAAACTCCATCCTCCTAGGTGGGGTCCCAGACAATTTAGGGAAAGGGTTCTAGACTGTAGGTAGCAGGTCTAACGCAGGAATGTACACAATCGGCAATTACAAAAGAATTCCTAGCACTTGCATTACAATAGGTGTCTAATTGCGGCGCACACTGAGTCACTGTAGGGTGCTGCACAAACACCAGTCCTTATCCAACCGCTGAACACCAAATGTTGGAACCGGGGTTACCGAGTCCGACACGGTAGCATGGCGCGAGGCGGGAAAGCACGCGAAGGCAATGTGTAAGGCAGTTGTGCAGCACACTCTTACTTTGACTCAGGAATGCGAACGCAATAACATGACACCACACCAGGCTTGTGTATTCAAAATCAAGATCTTTTATATATAAATCAAGGTAGCATCAGATGAGGCAGATTAATTCAGATCTACATTTAAATTCATTGCATTACTCAACTGGTGCACATTCTTAATAAAGCATCATAGCTCATCAACATTGTAGGCCACTAAGAGGCCGCAGGAATTATCTCTTAACCGTAGCACCAATAAGGATCACAAGATGCATTAATAAAACAGGGGCCTAAACATGCAGTTCACTTCAAGCATATTCAATTACTTAAAAGAAGGCTTTTCACGTTACATTTCAATAGGCCTGCATTAATCTAGGCGCACCCACATTCAGTACAGTGGGCGTCGCAATTCCAATACACCTGTAACATAAAACACTTCAACTCTTGGCGGTGTACACTTCAGCTCAATTCAATTAATCACTTTCCCCTTAGGTAAAGACTTGGCAGTTAGAAGCATAGGCCTAGGCAGTAATTACAATAGGCATCAGCATTCAATTAATAAACACTGTGGGGAACCCCTCAACATGTCCTGTATTCTGGGGCTTCTATGTCCCTTAGGGGTTAATTCCAGGCTAGGCCCACTCCTCTCCGGGGCCTCGCCTCATGGGGAAAGTTACACGGTTAATTTAGGGGTTAATGGTGGCCCCCGGCCCCCAGCCCCCAGTGGCGTTTTTGTGGGCCCTAGGGGCCTCCTGGGCTCACCTGGTGCGTGGTCGTTGGTCGCGCTTCCTAGCAACTGGCGATCTCCAGGCCCGGCCCGTGTTCTGGAGGGCGGGGCCCGGTCGGGGTACCTCGGCCTTCTGGCCGGAATGACGGGTCGTTGCGGGGGCCGGTATCACCCTCCTCCGGCCCCCGGGATCAGGGAAGTGACTTTACGGCACGTTGCGGGGGCCGGTATCACCCTCCTCCGGCCCCCAGGATCAGGTGAGTGACTTGGCGGGCTTCAGGGACTTCGGGAAGGGGAGCGGGAGCCGGCAGTCCTCTCCGGCCGGCTCCCCGTCTCCCTCTGCACGGCCGGGGCTCTTCCTCGGCCTCCGTCAGTGCTGGGGGCGTGGCGGGAGCCGGCGCCCAATCGCTGCGCGGCCTTCCCGGGGGCGCGGCCGGCGTCCCCGGTTGCCCAGCAACGGCGTCGGCGGGGCCTGGAGGCCTCACGGATCACGCTAGGCCGCGGCTGCTTCACGCGGCCCCCTTGGGCTGCGGCGGTGATTTCTTCGGCCGCGGCGGTGGGGCCCCGGGCCCGGCGGCGATTTCTGGGGCGATTTGAAGGCTTCGGTGAGGGCGCGGACGGCGCACCTCACCACATCCACTCGAGGGGCCTCCCTCAACACAGCGCTTCCTTCGGTGAGGGCGCGGACGGCGCACCTCACCACACGGCCCCGAGGAGGGCCTACCTCACAGCAGCACTTCTCCTCACGCGGCGGCGGCCGCGGCGGTGATTTCCTCACAAGGTCAGTGACCTGAGGGGAGGCAGGTTCTCCCTCGTGGAGACAGAACGCGGGGCGCACCAGCAGCCTGTGGGCAGGGCTGACTGGAAAAGTACTTGGGGGGCAGCCCAGCAGCAGGCAGGAATAGATAGGGGGTGAAGGTCTAGCGCTTCAGGGTACGGCGCTTTACCTGGTGATCCCCAGTTTGGCAGTTTAGGTTTCAGGCCTTGCTGGACGGTCAGGCCTCCTCCAATTAAGGTTTCTTGCGGTTGTTTCAGATTGGTTGCTTCTTAGGAGTTTCTTGTCAGGAGTTTCTTGTCAGAAGTTTCTTATTATAAGTTTCTTGTCAAAAATTTCTTGTCAGAAGTTTCTTCTTATGAGGGGGGTGATGAGTTGGTGGTTCTGGGAGTGCTTGATGTTCTTCCCAGCACGCTGAAGGTGGTTCCCTGGGTCCCCTCACACTGGGCAAGGTCAGTGAGTGGTGGGCGTTCCTCAGCTAACTTACTACAGCAGGGCCTAAGCCCTGTCAGCAGCAGTAGTGTAGGTCTCCCCCCTAGGCCCTAAAGCCTGTACTCCGGCAGAGGTTCTCCCAGGATCAGTGGTGCCCCATCTCAACTGACTAAAAAGTTTTCCCTCCAAGCCTTTTATACCCCTAGGTCAGGTGACCCTCCCAAAGGCGGCAAAACATAACTCCTCCCACAGCCCGGAAGGTTCTGGAACCTTCCACATGTCTGGCTATGTGGCCCAGAGGCGGGGACGGAATGGATACTGTATCCCTATGTCCCAGCCTGACCCTGGCTACTAGTGTGTATGCGTGTAAGGCCCCTCTGCAGTAGCAGGGGCCTGTGGCAGCCATCTTGAGTGAGAGAGCACCTGCACCTCAGCACTGGCTAGCAGTGGCAAGGCGCCCGGAGACCTAGGTCCAGTAAAAATATGGTGGCAAAAATGAGGCGCAAAAGGGAAAAAAAACAGGGCAAGACCACCCTAGGGCTGACAGGTCTAACAGTCGCTAACAGGCGTTAGCGACAGCTTTCAGGCGTTAGAGGCCGCGTTTTCCATCGCCTTGCATGTCAGCGATAATTATCGCTAATGACATGCAAGGAAGGCGTTCCCTACTAAAAGCGACTGAAAACAGTCGCTAACACCACTACCCCCTATTAGCAAGGCAGGCGAAGCGATAAAATAATTCGCGCTAAGCGCGTTTATCGCTAGATTTTAACACCTGCTAGTGAGGATGACTTACCTGTTTGAAGTATAGGAGGTGGATTCTAATGCTGAATCCACCTTAGCGTTAATGCGAGAATATCGCTGGTTTTCCAGCGATATTCTCGCATTTTGCCGCTATCGCTGGAATAATCATCACCATAGCGCTAATTGTTGCTAATACAGCGTTATATTCCAGCAATAGCTGGCGATAAAATATTTCGCGCTAAGCGCGCTCTGCGATATTTATCGCATTTTGTTGCTAATATGGCCCTGTATTTTACTAGTGTTCTACTGCTGAAGCACATGGGTAATATGGATCTGCAGTAAATCTACAGTTCTATGCCTTCTCTGTATTTGACAGCGTACCTGTGGGGCACACTTTTTTTCACTATTTATTTTTCACTATCCACGTTGATTATATGTTATTTTAAGGACGTAAAGTTCATTATTCTATTGTGTCTTTTTACTTTCCTGCACTTCCTTTTTGTATATTTTGTATGTTTCAACAACTCTAACAGGATTGCTCATTAGTACATATACATTATTACTGCAGCATTGTTAATTCACTTGTTGTTGTGTGCTGCACTGTAGTTTCCTCTGAGATTTTGTTTTTTGTTTGGTCACAGGGTCAATCAACACCATAGTAGGGATGAAAGTAATCAGTTCTCCTCCACTATTTTTAGTTTCCCTAGCTGAGCCTCCTATTTGCTGGTAGGACCGGCTCAGGTCTTTTGACATTTATAAAAGAGCTATTGATGCTCAGTGGTGCAGAGCAGAAATGAAGCAGTGCTTTCTTGAATGTTGATTAGGCATGGAGGGCCAAAGTATTTTTGAACGTTTACCTGTATTTACACAAAATGAAGCGCACAAGCTTGATAAGTGGCTCGGCTTCTAGAAAAGAGGTTTGTCGCTCATAAAATTTTTAAAGTGCTAGAAATGGGTTCTCTAGTTGGTAGAGGTATGTCCCCTGTCCAAGTAGGGGCCCACACTTCTAGTCAGGGTAAGTGTAGTACACACTAAGGGGCCGATTACGATGTCGGGCAGAAAGCCTCCTCCCGACAGTCAGATTCTCCTCGACCGTGTCGGAGACCTCCCGACCGACTCTGTCGGTTTATAATCCGCCCGACCGATTACAGTGTTTGCGGTCGGAAGGTAAACCACGCGGTCATTCTGAATCGGTTCTGACTGGCTCTCGGAGGATTTGTGTCTGTCGGAACCGCATCGTACACCCCTATGGAATCGTTTCCCACCTCGGAATAACGATGTTGATTTCAAACAGCCTTTACTCGTTGGCCTGTCTGACATGAAAAGGCTGTCAGACAGTGACTTTGGGGGCCACTGGCAGGGCCCCCTTCATCCTGCAGCCTCCGTTTGGGGGCCGAGGGGGTACCTAAGTGACCCCCTGTAAAACCCTGCACTATGTGGCAGGCACAGTGGGGTGCCCGCGCCAGGTTGCAGGGTTTTCCACACACACCCCATTCCTCATAGGAGCCTGTGTTACGGCCGGTTGTCGGGCAGAACACAAGCTCCCATAGGAAACAATGGGAATCCGGCCGAATAGTGTTTGGTCGCATCGTAATCGGGCGGGTGGAACCGCCAACCGTGAGTCGGTTGGTCCCAATTCTGAGTTGGTGTCGGGCGGAAACATTGTAGGCGGCCCCTAAATGTTTACCTGTGCTCACTCTCTGGCAGCTGAGCCCAGAGCAGTCAATCTATGCTAATAAGGCAATGTCTAAAGTGTCTGTGCACACACACAGTAGCAGAGTGAAAACACCACAAAAGTACTCCACACCACGCTTGACCAGGAGAAATCCAAAAGTTCAGTTTGACCACAATGGAGCGTGGGCCAGAAACAGGAATCCTGCAGACCCCCTTACAGTACCTTGTATGCGTCGGAAACCAAGGAGGATGGATCATGCAGAGGAGTTGAGGCGTCGTGGATGCCGGTGATGCATCGGTTCCTGAAGGCGGTGCTGGGTTATTGAAGCTTTAATGCCCGGGAACGATGCGTTGTGCAGAGGAGGTGATGCATCGGTTGCTGGTGCGAGGCCTCGGTTCCGGAAGGTGACGCGGCGTAGATGATGCGCCGATGTCAAGTGCGCAGTGCATTGATTCTGTGTCATCGAAGTCGAACCGCTGGGCTGAAGGCGATGCATTGGTCAATAGCCATGCAGTGCTGGGGATGTGTTCGAGTCAGAATGGTGTACCACAGACGCCGGCGGTGTGGTGTCCGATATTCACGCAGTAGCTGTTCTTTGTTGGCGCTGTGGCAAAGTCGCAGTCGTTGCATCACAAATTTAATGAGCTGTGACCATGGTTTCGTTTCAGGAAGCAGTGATGCATTGGCGAAGTCGGGGCTGTGTTGAACGTCGAGGTTAGTGCATCGTGCACTCAGCGAGCTGTGACCACGGCTTTAGTTCAGGCAGCGGCGATTTCGCTGGGATGTGCCACTTCCGAACTGAGGCTTTGGCGTTGATGCGTCAATTTCTTGGTTGCAGCACCAAATGACCCTCCAAGGGCCCAGGGCTGGATTTGGCATCACTTGGCAGGTCAGGACTCACAGCAGAGGAGCCCAGGTGCTGGTTGCAAGGTGCAGGTGAAGTATTTGACGTCCCTGAGACTTCAGCAACAGGAGGCAAGCTCAGTCAAGCCCTTTGAGAACCTTAGAAAGCAGGATGCAGATAGTAAAGTCCAGTCCTCTCACTCTCAGGCAAGAAGCAGCAGGCAGCAGGCCATCACAGCAAAGCAAGCAGCAAAGTGTGAGTCACTCACGCAACAGCTCTTCTTCCTGGCAGAATGTCCTCAGTCCAGAAGTGTTCTGAGTATATGGTGTCAGAGGTCCAGTACTTATACCCACTTTAGCCTTTGAAGTAGGGAGACTTCAAAGAAAGGTCTTTGTAGTACACAAGACCTTGCCCTTCCTGGCCCTGGCTCCAGACACACTGCAGGGGGGTATGCAGCTCTTTGTGTGGGGTCAGGCACAGGCCTCTTCAGGTGTAAGTGTCAACTCTTCCCACCACTTCAGCTCAGGAAGACCCATCATCCTTGTGATGGGCCATCAAGATATACAGGCCACACCTCAGCTCCCTTTGTGTTTGACTGGCTAGAGTGAATTCACAAACCCCAACTGTCATCCAACCCAGACCAGACGTGTATTCTAGGGACAGGCAAAGGCACAGAATGGTTAAAATAAGAATATGGCAGCTTTCGAAAAGTGGCATTTTCAGACCTGCAATTTAACAACCAACTTTACTACAAGATGTGCTTTCATATTGTGAGTCCAGAGACACCAAACTCCAATTTTCTATCTGTTCCTGTTGGAAGCCGGAGTCCCCGTCCCGCGCCACTGTCACAAATGCGAGACCCGGGTCTCTCCACTCAACGTTAGGCCAAGTAAGGACACCGTTTGAGATAGCCCTGCTCACCCCCTTAGTAGCTTGGCACGAGCAGCCAGGCCTATCTCCAAGGCACGAGTGTACAGTATGTGCAACCACACTCACAACAACCCACTGGTGACACCACAAATGGACTCCACACGAGTTTGATAAAACAAGTATAAACTTTATGTAAAAAGATATACGATCAGACCACACGATACATAAGCCAACATATAATAAAGGGTAATATTCGTTCCGGCTGGTTGGTAGGTTCAAATCCCAACCACCGCTTTCAAAATGCTATGCTAGTCGTAATGCTAGAATCACACACGTTGCCATGGACAAACAATAGTACAATGCGTAACGATACACCCCGGTACCCGCAATGGGAGAAATAATGCAATGCGTACCGCTACAATCATGTACTGTGCAATGAAGGAATAATGCAATGCGTCACACCCCAATCACGTACTTTGCAATGAAGAAATAATGCAATGCGCACCGCTACAATCATGTACTTTGCAATTAAGGAATAATGCAATGCATAGCTACAATCATGTACTTTTCAATGAAGAAATAATGCAATGCGGGCCGCTACAATCCTGTACATTGCAAGGGAGAAATAATGCAATGCGTAGCGCTACAATCGTGTACTTCGTTATGCAGAAATAATGTCATGTGTCCTAAGACAGACCGGCAGTTCGTTAGCAGCAATATTGGCAATGTGTATTACGACAGTCAGCCTCTTCGATAACAGATGCCCCCCACACGTATCAACGATGACATAAAGTACAGCTTCTCACTCGGGCCCCAGCACTGCCACTCCTGATCGCAGTACGGGCCCCAATCTGAGCCGAAGCAAAGGCTCACGCCGCCAGAAGGTCTGAGAGGCCGAGAGAGTGTCCCTCCGAGCCCACACCCCGCCAAACAGTGATCCACGTTACCTGGTGGCGTGACCCCACTCTCCTCTCCTCCTTCAGCGAACTGGGCCTTCCGTGTAGAACTTTCTCAATGGGCCTCAGCGGCTCGGCCTGACAGCTCAGCTCCTCCGGGCTGCCGGTCCGGGCCGCGACTGTTAGGAAGGTCTCAGGCGGCCGCAGGGCAAACGTACCCCACGCCCCTGAGATTACGTTATTCCATTTGCATGTTCACCACAGCACCCTCCTGGTCTCCTCTGGCACGAAGCCACACACACAACGCAGATGGGACTTCATGTTGACTCCGAGTGCACGTTCACCAGGCACTCCTTCCTGCAGTCTTAGTTGGCACCAAGACCCACACACCACGTTGCAGAGACTCACTTTCTTCCGGTGCACACGATGATGAGCCGATCACCTCCACAGTCCCAGGTTGCACCAAAGCACACACACTGCTTCACTGAGACTTACTCCAACTCCGGTGCCCAGATATCCAGGCGCTCTTCAGCAAAGCCTTCGGCCGCACCCCGACACACTCACTGTGTCTGAGCCTCACTTCTCCTCCAGTGGACTCGATGACCAGGTGCTCTTCACCAGCGCCTCCGGTGCACCCCGACACACACCCTGCGCGTCCGAGACTCACTCCACTCCCGATGCACACGTTGACCAGGCGCTCCTCACTAACGCCTCCTGTGCACCACGACACGCACCCTGCGTGTCCGAGACTCCCTTCACCTCCGATGCACCCGCCGACCAGTCGCTCTTCACCAACACCTGCGGTGCACCATGACACCACCCTGCGCGTCCGAGTCTCATGTCACCTCCGATGCACAAGCTGACCAGGCGCTCTTCACCAATGCCTGCTGTGCACCACGACACGCACCCAGCGCATCCAAGACTCACTTCACCATCGATGCACACGTTGACCAGACGCTCTTCACCAACGCCCCCTGTGCACCACGACACGCACCCAGCGCGTCCGAGTCTCTCTTCTCCTCCGTGTGTTCAAGATCACAGGGCACACCTTCCGAGGGTCTCAAGCTGCCACAACACGCGCCCACCGCGTCGCTTGAAACTTCTCCGGAAACTTTTATGTTCCTGTGTTTCCAAACAGGGAGCCAGCTCACCTCGGGCCCTTGGGGTAACAAGACACAGCACAAAGCACAGTCTTCTTCAAGCAGGGGGACCCAGCGCACACAGCATAGTCCCAACAGCCTCTTCCTTGGTTAAAACAGCAAACTGCAGACCAGCCCCAGATCACAAAGGAAGGGTTGGTCCTTCCCAGCAGTCTCTTCAGTTGTTCCTTCCTTAGCAGAGGTTCCTCTTGACCACAAAATGGGTCCAAGCCTTTTCAGTCTCAATCCATTTCTATTCCAACGTTCAGGGGTCTCAGCTCTCATAGTTATACCACTAAATGTCTTTGAAGTTTGTTGTGCTCAGGGGTCCCTGACCCCTGCCTAAATCAGTTCTGGGTGTCTCCTCCCAGTGTCACCTTTCTCCCTTTGATACTGGGGGTCTGGATCCTTAATCACTCAGCAGGAGATGGGTCAATTGTTTTATAGCTGCAACCCAGGCCTCTTCACCTCCCGGTGCTTTTCCTCGCCTACTCTCCAGATGCAGGTCAGCCTGGTGCCATCTCAACCCCTCCCTGGGTTAAGACCTCCTCCAGCTCCTCTCCCCTTTCAGATCCAGACAGTCAATCCACATTCAGCAGAGCCACACAGAAATGCTTCAAGGACAAAACTCAGCCACTTTCTAAAAGAGTGGTTTCTGAACACACAGTGACAAAACCACTTTCATAGAAAGATGTGTTATGACGCTGTGAGTTCATACATACTAAACTTCACCTCTCCATTTTAAACTTATGGGAAACTAGGCTAACAAACACAATACCCAGCCTCCCCATTCTGTCCTATGGGCAGGATGGCCTTTCACCAGTGAAAAACGAAATGGAGTGTTTTTCACTGTCAGGACATAACACACACCTCAGTATATGTCCTGCCTTTTACCTACACTGCACCCTGCCATGGGGTTACCCGGGACCTACCACAGGGGTGCCCACTGTGTACGCAAAAGGGAAAGTAAGGCCTGAGAAGTGGTTGCACTTGTCAGGACAACATGCTAACTTAGCAAACTGCGCACAGGCCCTACACTGCAGGCCTGAGTTCCCTTCTCCGCGCACCTTTGCATTACTAGCCCTGGCACACACAGTGCACATCACTAGGGACTTTACTAGTAAAGCAAACATACCAATCATGGCCAACCAATTACCATTATACTTTACACAGGGAACAATTGTACTTTGACACTGATCAGCAGTGGCAAAGTACCCAAAGCATCTAAATTGGCAACTCTATGTCAGGAAAACGGTCTAGGGGGAAAGCAAAAAGTTTAGGGAACTTTAGCCAAAAAGGCCAAGTCCTACAGTTCCCAATTGGAGTTACACTTGTAAAAGGTTACAAGACAGCTCCAATTATAACCTATGGGAGAGACAGGCCTTGCTGTACTGAAAAATGAGTTTAGCAGTTTTTCACTACCAGGACGTGTAAAACTCAAAAGCACATGCCCTACCTTTTAAATACACCGTACCCTGCCCATGGGGTTACTAAGTGCCTACCTTAGGAGTGACATGTAATAAAAGGGAAGGTTTGGGCCTGACAAGCAGGTGGAGTTGCAGGTCGACATGGCACCATAAAACTGCACCCACAGGCGCTGCAGTGGGAGGCCTGAGACAGATTTGAAAGCTACTCATGTGGGTGACACAATCACTGCTGCAGGCCCACTAGTAGCATTTGATTTACAGGCCCTAGGCACATGTCGGGGCATATTCTCAAGGAACTATCGCCGAGTTAACGGCACTTTATCTCAGCCAAAGTCGTGATAAATTCATTGCCCCATTCACAAGCTGGTGCAAACAGTCGATATCACCAGTTAACCTGCGATAGCAGCCGCAAAAAACATCGCCACAGATGACCCCGGCAACTAACGCTAATGATATGCAGAGTAGGCGTTCCCGCGCAAAAATCCACGACAACACCACAACGCAACATTGTCAACGACCAACCAGATCCGCAATAAGAACACAAAACATGCGATAAGGCGTGTTAGCAGCAGGAAATTAACACCTGCTCTGACCTGGTGCAAAGTCGGACGACAAACTGCACCAGAAAAGGGAGCCCAACCCACAGCCACACCTGAAGAACAACAGATGCCATGGAGCTACTCATCATGCAGCTCGGAGCCCCAACAGGGCCACAACACCCACCGCCACCACACCCAGGTTCACCACCCCCCGGACCCCCACTGCCTCCCCCCACCCACCCCCTCAGACCACCACAGAGGCAGCGCAGACAAAGACAGTGGACCTTCAGGAACTGCACCAGCCTCACAGACTTGACAACAGAGAATGTCATTGCCCACTACAGACTCAAAAGGTCAACCATCCTCCGCCTCCTGACCATCATTGCCCACAGGCTGACGGTACCAACACAGCGGACAACCAACATCCCACCTCAGACAAAGCTGCTGGCCGTGCTGCACCTGTTGGCCTCTGGGACATTCCAACCAACAACTGCCAGAGTCGGAGGAGTCTCCCTCCAGCCCTATCCAAGTTCCTCACACCTGTCCTGGATGCCATCACCAGCTTGGTACCCCAGTACCTATACTTCCCTCACACTGCGCAGGAACAACTGGAGACCAAGCAAGGCTTCTACGCCATAGCAGGATTCCCGCACGTGCTGGGGGTAATTGACTGCACACATGTCCTACTTGTGCCCCCTGCCGACACTGCACACAATTACCGCAACAGAAAGCACAAGCATTCCATCAATGTGCAGGCAATAGTCGCCCACCGGGGACTCTTCACCAATGTCATCTCAAACTACCCGGGCAGTGTGCATGATTCATACATCTTCCGACAGTCCATCATCAACCGGCGCTTCCAGGATGGCACCTACGGAAATGCAGTGCTCGTTGGTAAGTACCAAATGAACACACCACACACCTCAAATCCACAATCATGCAACTCACAACCCTGGGAATGCACACATTACAAACACACATACAACATGCCCACCCACCAGACACGACTGCACAACGTACTGCGGAAACCTGGGCTAGCCATGTACATGAGCCATCACCGGCATGGCACCTCAGCCACACAATAGCAGTATGCAGGGAGAGGTGGGAAGCAGGCATGTGCGAAGGAGGCAAGTGACCCATGAATGAGAATGCACACAATGCCAAGTGTGGCGTGGAAGTGCTGGACAGACTGCAGTATGCAGACCACAGACATATCCATGTCGACCTATACTGCTGGTGGTGGTAGTGTTGTGGACAGTAGACGCAACCATGTCACCCCAGCCAGTGGGGAAGGTCTCGGAAATGTAGCTTGTGACGCCCCCCCCTCCAAGCGTGTACGGAGTGGGCTGGCCCGGTGTACGCCAGGCCAGCGTAGGGGTGTGAATAAAAAGCACGTAGCTCTGTGCGTGGTTCTCTTCCGGAATGCCCAACGTGTCTGCCAGGGCGGCACCTCCCACCCCGCCACGAGGCCGTCGCCGAGAGCGGTGTTGCCGTGATCCTGTGCGTCTGCCGCAGCCCGGGCCGCTGGACCCCGAACCAGTCCCGCCCGGCCGTGCGCATCCAGGCCTCACTGTCCACCTGCCGACACCGGCGTGTCCCCAAGAGGGCCCACCACGTGCCTGCGCTTGCACCAAGCCAGAGGCCCTCGACCTTGGCAGCCTCCTCAGACCACCATGGCCTCCGCGGGCAAGGCTGGCAGTACTCCTCTGTCGTTAACGTACTCCTCCGTCCTACACAGCGGACAAGTAGGCCACACATTTGGAACTGAGTCTTGATTACACAATGGCAGAGTACACATGTTAATGCAGAGTCTAAATCAGTATACTCCCTTCGCGGTGGTGCCACCAACTCTGTGCATAGCATTCCGACCACATGTGTTTGTGGGCCCTTGCTGAGCGCTGCCTCCGGCCTTCACTGCGGTCGAGTAGGACACACAATTGGAACTGGGTCTGGATTTGTCAATTGCAGACTTCATGTCATTGTACAGGCCTCATCGCAGACTGCATCCCCTTCCGGCTCTGGTGCCACTGACTCTGTGCCACGGGAGTCATGGACACTCTCTGGTGGAACTCTGGTGACGTCAGAGTCTATGGCCTGGGGGTCGACTCCATCATCATGTAGCTGATACTGACATCATGGGAAAAAGGAGACGGTAGCATTCAACTCCTCCATATTGCCTGTTCCTGCTTGCTTCTGCCCCCTGCATCATGCCCTGGATGGACACCTTCCACTGTCCCCCATAACACTCTGCGACACTCTCCTTGGACATCAATGTGCGCCCGCTCAGCTCACCTGGCCCTACCTCAGTGCATCACAAGTCACCATCCCGTGGCGGTGTGCCTGTGCCGGCCGCTGTGCATCTGGGGACACCGACTCTGTGCAGCTCAAGTTTTGGAACCTTGCTGTTTGTGCTTTGAACTTCTGATTGTCTGATCACTGTTGTAGTTGTTGCCAGCACCAACCAACCCCTGAGGGGTGGCGTACACTACCCAACTCCCATCCAGCAGAGGCGTCACTGGACGTGTGGCCCTGGCAATAAAAGGTGCGGGGCGCACGTGCCCGTAGCCAGTTCCACGGATAATCTCAGTGTGTCCGTGTGGTCATTATTTATGCATGTGGGCCCCGGGCCATACCACATTACGTTGTGCCATGTACAACAGGCGCAACCTAGTCACCTCAGGCAGTGGGGTAGACCTGGGACATGCGGCTGTGTCAGACCCCCCTGTGAGCGTGAGGGAGTGGACCAGCGTATGGCAGTACGGCGTAGGGGTGTGGTCATTCCACAGGTGGCTCTGGGCGAGGTTAAGTTTAGGCCTTGCCAGGGAAGTAACTAATGCGTGTGTCTCAGGTGTAGTGTCAGCGCCACACATCACGCAAAATTCAATGTTGCCATGTAGCATGCGCCCGGAGTACGGGCTCGGCCGAGGGGTAGATGAGGGTGCGCAGGCCCGCTGGGGGTCAGGGATCAGACATGCCAACTGTTGTGTGTGTCGCTATTTCCGCAGGATAAGCCAAAGGTCTACCCTCGGCCGCATGGCGAGTTCAGCCAGGCATGAACTCTACTTCTGTGTCTGCCCTGTCTTTACCATTGCCTACACACACGTGTCCGTCCACCTTCAGCGCAGGACATCACTGTGTCGTCGTCAGGCTTGTGGACATGCGCAGACAGGCATGACAATAGTGTGCCGTAGGGGTGCAAGTGATGCAACCGCGCTGCGCACTCTGGTGAATATGCTCGGGGAGAGGCTACGTATTCCACATTGATGCCGCTCATTTGCAACAAGCAGTACATGTCATGCAGGAATCACAAAGTCACACATATCGCACGCCAATGAACCAGTGAGCCTGCCAACACATCATGACGAACCAACTATTGACTCATGTCTCTCTGCACTGTCACAGGTGACCAAGGATATGCACTCTGCGCTTGGATGATGACACCCCTCCGAGCCCCGAACACACAGGCCCAGAGGCAGTACAATGCGGCCCACAAACGCACCAGGGGCATCGTGGAATGCACATTTGGCGTGTTGAAGTCACGTTTCAGGTGCCTGGACGTCACAGGTGGAAGGCTCCTGTACAGCCCAGATGTCGTGTGCAAGATGATCGTTGCATGTTGTCTGTTGCACAACATATGTGTACGCTGCAGGGCACCATGGATACATGTGCCAGATGCACCGGACGATGATGATGGGGATGAGGCAGGTGGACCACACCCCACTGCAGCCGCAGCAGGAATAGCCCGTAGGAACACCATCATGGACAATTTCTTCACATGAGCACGTCACATTGTGGCAGTCCTTGGCAGTATTGGGACAGTACATAATGACCACAGGCAAAGCATGTGCAAATAAATGCATTCGAAGAACACTATCCCTGAGTGCATGTCTCTCATCTGTACAGGCACATCACTCAGACAAGTGTGAGTGCGACATGTATTGCTGACATTTTTGTGATTTGTTCATGTGTGGTGGGTGTGTCACCTCTGTGCAGAGAGGTTGTTTAGGGTGTCACGTGTTCGAAATGCCAGTTCTGTGTGTCGCAGTTAGTAGGGAATCCCACTCTTCGGCGTTTCACATGTGTCCAGATTCATTCCATTTTGGCTGCCATTTGTGTCCTGCAGGTGACAACAGGGCTCCGTTTGGGCTCAGATATGTACCACCATGATGCAGGGATGCCCCCTGTGACTCAGGTCCCACAACATGGGCAACATGTACGTATGCAGGAGTCACTGCCCCTACATTCGTCCACGCTCTCGTGATTTGTTGGTCATGGTCATGACATGTCTGTGTGCAGGAGGGGTTGCTTGTCCCTCTGCAATGTGAGGGGGAGATGCGGTTTCACTATGTGTTACATGCATGTTTCAGCATTTGCGCAGTTTACATGCGGGCTGCATGTCAATGTACATTGTGACTGTGGGGAGATGCCTATTTGATGCGGGACGATGCTCATTTGTTCTACGTCACGGATGTGGGGTTGTGCTCGTACATTGTCATCTCACCGTTTTGTTTCTCTGCTTTTATTGTGCATTTCCATGCAGGACGTGTGGGTATTGCAGGCCTCTCACCAGTTATCGCTGATTTTTGTATCGCGATTGGCCTCATCGCTACTATTTTCGCGTTCGTGTTTCGCGTTTTTCCTGCGTTGCGTTAGTTTTAACACGTTCATTTGACGCGTTATCTTGTGTCTATCGCATGGTGCTGCCGTGTTGTGAATACCACGTTAACAAGGAGTTGTTTCCCGCGATGGACTGCGATGTGAAGGGTTGCATTAAGCTACACTTGCGGTAGTTATCACACGTTCATGTGAATATGCCCCCGCAGTGCACTGTGCAAGGGACTTACCAGTACATCAAATATGGCAATCACGGAGAAAACAAATGCCATTACATTTTAGACACAGAGCACATGCACTTTAGCACTGGTCAGCAGTGGCAAAGTGCCCAGAGTCCTAAATCTGGCAAAACCGAAGATCAGCACACAGTCAAAACCAGGAAGGCAAAAGCAAAAGTACAGGGGAAACCACACCAAAAGATGCCAGGTCTAACATATAGTTAGAAGATTAAAGTTATTTCTAGAGAGCAGTGACTGGATGATTCTGTTGAGTGATATGTTACCAACCTTGGGGTACTAGGTCACATGTATTTGAAATCTTTGTTGATGAATTGAACAGACATCAAGTTACAGTGAAGTGCCATAGTAAGGTATTCAAGAAAAATTACTGCCCTTCAAATATTGACTCTTGTTGAAGCTGTTGAAGTGGCAAATAAAGTGAAATCTTCTCAAGAGAAAATGAGGATCATTCAAAAATGTTCTAATGACTCTGTACGTTTTATAAGACCCAATTGTTTTAATATTTCCTCAAATGTAATTTTAAATTTCGCTACCAACTCTGCCGTAAGGGTTGATATCCTCCAATTACATAGCAAATTTTCAATAGTCAAAACAAATAGATTTATGTGCAAATGGGTCCTGGATAGCAGTCAAGTTAAGGATAGAAACTGTCTGGCCTTAACGAAGCCTGTGATGCATTCCTTTGAAGTGATAAGGGATGAAGGGATTTTTCCCTATTTGTCTCAAATCCCTGATAAATATATCCAGAGGCACATTCTATAAAGTAGAATTGCAGGTGATCCAGTTTGGAAACTAAGGGGCATATTACCAAGCCCCTATCGCCACCACAACGTCACTTTTTGTGATGTTGTGGTGGCGATAGGGTCAGCGCCCTATTACCAAGACAGCGTTAAACCACATAACGTGGCTAAAAGCCATGTTAAGTGGCTTAACGCTGCCTTGGTAATAGTGCCCCTTTTACGCTAAACTTAGCGTGAAAGGGGCGTGCAGTGGGTGTTGCGGTGGGCGTTCCACCGCAACACCCATTCACTTCGACGCTGCCACCTATTATCAAGAGAGGCGATAATAGGTGGCAGCGCCGAACTCAAGACCAGGAAAATCCTGGTCTTAAGGTGGCGATACGAGGAGAAATGCTTCATTTCTCCTCGTTTTTGCTTTTTCCATGTGTGCTGCCTTGTGCATAAACAAACCTTTTTTAAAAATGCCATTTTGTAACTTACATGTGTGCTGCATGAAGCAGCACACATGTAAGTTACAAAATGGCATTTTAGGTTTGTTTATGTACAGGAAAGGACACCTTCCTGTACATAAACAAACCACCCTGCTCGCTGCGTTGGCGTTAAGTCGTGAGACTTAGCGCTATCGCAGGTGAAACACCAGGCTGCACCATATCCTTGGTAATATGGTGCAGCCTTGCGTTTCCGAAGTGTCGATGAGAGGCGTTAAGCCAAGGAGGCTAATGCCTCGCACCGCCACTTCCTAGATAATATGTCCCACAGGGCCTTATTTATGGGGTTTTTGGCGTAGGGCAGCGCAGCAGGCCTTGCTGCTGTGCTGCCCTACGGCAAAAGTAAAGGGCAGGAATGTATTAGGTATAGCACATTCCTGACCTTTTCCCCTGCGCGGGTGCACAATGGGCTTCCGTGCACCAATGCAGGCACCTTTACACCATGGTGCAAGGGTGCCTGCTTTGCCGGGATGATTATTTTTGTGCAGGAAGGGAATCCTTCCAGCACAAAAACAATCACAAGAGGCTTTTCCTCTTTCTATGTGTGCTGCAGAATGCAGAATGCAGCACACATAGAAAGAGGAAAAACAAGGAGAAATAAACACATTTCTCCATGTTGTGCCTCCCTTACGCCCCCCCCGGGGAGGCATACGTTTTTGGTGCTGCCTCAGACTTACGATTTCTCGTAAATCTGGGACAGTATCAAAAAGCCATGGATTTTGCTTGGACCGCCCCCAGCAACACCCATGGAATGCCCCTTTTGCGCAGTTTTCTGCGTGAAAGGGGCACATATTTATAAGGCCATGAAAAAGCCACGTAGCATGGCTTCATGTGGCTTTATAAATATGCCAGTGGCACATTGCTTCACCAGAACGTCACAAAAAGTGACGTTCCGGTGGGGCAATAGTGCTGGTAGGGCATCATAAATGAGGCCCTAAAAGGACTTGGGGGGGGAAAACTGCTGTGACTGAAAAGTTTTGTGTATGTAATTGTTAGAAATGGGGTTTCTGGTTGGCTAAGGCTTGCACCAGCCAGGCCGAAACCACCACTCTAGTCAGGGCAAGGGAGTTACCCGCTGAAGATAACCCCTGCTCACCCCCTTGGTAGCTTGGCACGAGCAGTCAGGCTTATCCCAGAGGCAATGTGTAAAGCGTTTGCGCAACACACTCACACAGCAGCAACACACTAGGCACACCACAAAAGAAACTCCACACAAGGTTATATATAAAAATAGCCTTTGTATTATCCAAAACACATTAGAATAGTAATCACACAATATGCACTGTGCCAACTGGCACCAGGAAATATTCACAGGGGATTATATACAAGACAGGGCCAATCGGGCCACTGTCAGAACCATCACAAAAGCACAAGTAGCAAATGTAAAACACAACCAGTACCGACTGGCACTAGCACTTAGGCATAAATCACATTACGCATAAACACATTATGTAATAACCTGCAGTGCACCATAGAAACACTAATTAGGTGCATACATCACCTTAGCATAATCGCTGAACTGCCCCAGGCCAACTGGCCTTCTACTGGGGCTCAAATGCCCTATGTCCACAATGTCAGGGCTCTAGGGGGGACCTCTCCAAAAGGGGCCCCCGGGCTGCCTCAGCAGTGAACACCAAGTGCGCACAGGCGCCGGGTCCTGGGGTGCACTCACCCCTCCTTCTCCCAAAAGTACTGGCCCTCAAACGTTGCAGCTGGCCGCTCTCCCTCGCGGAGCAGCTGTGGCAAAATTAGCCCGGGCACCACTGGGCCTTTGGAGCCCCGCTCCGGGACTCTACAATAACCTGGCCTAATCGTTGCAGCTGCCCGCTACGGCGGTGCAGCTGTGAAGCCAACTAGGCACTGGCACCTCTGGGCCTTGGGAGCGACCACCAGGGGGAAGGCACCGACAATGTGCCTCGACCACACCCCCCCACCAAGCTTACGTCTCAGCTCCCACTCACCGGCTCTTCTGCTGTGAAGCCAGACTCAGGCACAGCCAGGGCTCCCCTCCATGCAGGTAGACAGCGGGAGAGGCTCTCCTAGGGAGTCCGCGATGCTCCTTCTTCGTACGCTGACATGCGGGGCTCTCCTCGTGGCTACGGGAGCCCCGCCTCCAGTCAGACCGCTTCCTCCTTGTGGTGCCAGCCTTGGGGATCACGGAGCGGCGTCTCCCTTGATCCAGCAGACCTCCTTGGCTTACTAGTGGACACAACGGCATGGGGTAGGCTCCCGCCCGCACATTGGCTCCAGGGTGTCTCTTTCTACGCGGCGGGGGCCAGGCACCGACAATGTGCCTCGGGCTCTCCCCGCTGCAGCCGCCCCACTTCCGCTTCTCCGCACTTCACCCGGTCCCCCGTCCTGGGACTGGGACTTCGACGTGGAGCCCGCGAGGCTCTGGACGTCCGCGAGGCCGTAGGCCCCGCCCACAACCAGCAGCTTTTCCTGCCTTCTGGGTCGCGTTGGCCGCGGCCCGGCAACTTTCTCTTGGCGTAGAATGCGGGGTGGGCTCCCGCTCCCGCTCCGTCACCGGGCAGCGCAGGGGGAATCCCACACGCCGGGATTCCCTCGGGCACGCCACAGCCCTAGCGCTGCCTGACCCACGCGCTTCTTCTTCTCCTCACAATCCAAAGATAGCGCTCACAAGGTACTACGGTCCTCTTGCAGTTCAAGGGGGACAGCTCGGTCCAGGCAGGCCAGCACACAGGGCCCTCCAACAGGGAGGCAGTCCCTTGTGGCGGTCTCCTCCTGGGGCCCAGCAGCAGCAATTCTCTCCCCAGCCAGATGAACAGCCCCCTAACCACATGGTACAAAAGAGTAATGTCACAGTGGACTACAATTACATGTTATGCCAAACAAAGGAAAACATTATTACTTTAAATTAAATAAACGCCACCATTTGAATCATTCACCAAAAATGGTTATGATTTAATTTCATCACAGAGTTGCATAATAGCCCGATTGTAAATGACATGTATCAATGTGAAACATTTTATTCAAGTCTGGTGACAAGAGGGAAAAGTGCAAGGAAAAAGGGGGTGTTTGTGAAAGTGAAGTGCAAAGGGAAGGTAGTGTGCATATGTGACATCAATAATCAATATATACAACCTAACCAACCAGATGTCTGGCAATTATAAATTTGAAAAACATAACACAAGGTATCCGATGCAGATAATGAATCTCTGTCATCAGTGTCTGAACACAAGAAAGAAACAACGTCAACGTTTCGACCCCTAAAATAAACAGCTGGTTTGATGCCTTGTGAGTGGGGTCTTCCTCAGGACGGGGGTGAGAGTTAAAAATGAGCACCAGAAAAAATCAGCCAAAGTGTTTCAGGCTGAGAGTACAAACAGCTGGGCCTTGTGAGCTCTCAGATTGGTCCACAATTCTTCAACAATTCAAGTGAAACGTCGAGGTTGTTCAGTAACCTCTGACTGTAGGCTGCTGCATCATCGACTGAAAAACAGCTAACCGTTAAATTGATTATTGATGTCACATATGCACACTACCTTCCCTTTGCACTTCACTTTCACAAACACCCCCTTTTTCCTTGCACTTTTCCCTCTTGTCACCAGACTTGAATAAAATGTTTCACATTGATACATGTCATTTACAATCGGGCTATTATGCAACTCTGTGATGAAATTAAATCATAACCATTTTTGGTGAATGATTCAAATGGTGGCGTTTATTTAATTTAAAGTAATAATGTTTTCCTTTGTTTGGCATAACATGTAATTGTAGTCCACTGTGACATTACTCTTTTGTACCATAAGCTACCCGGGTCCAGTGGCCTTTCGGGTCTACCCCATTATTGTATTACCCTAACCACATGGGGCTCTAATACTTCTACCCTTCCAAGCCTTTGAAGTCTTTGTGCTCAGGGGGCACTGACCCCTGTCTACATCAGTTCTGGGAGTCTCCCTGCCAGTAGCACCTTCTTCCTTTGATAGTGGGGGTCTGGCTCCTCAATCACTCCACAGGAGATGGTACCATTGCTTTATGACTGCAACCCAGGCCTCTTCACCTCTAGGGGCTACTCCTCCCCCTACACTCCAGATGCAGGTCAGCCTGTTGCTGTCTCACCTCCTCCCCTGGGTCAAGACATTCCCCAGATCCTATCGCTTTCAAATCCAGACAGTCAATCCACAACCAGGCAGAGACACACAGAAATGTTAGAGCACAAAAACCCAGCCACATCTAAAAGAGTGGCTTCTAAACACATAATGCAAAAACCACCTTCATAAAAAGATGTGTTATTACATTGTGAGTTCAGGCACACTAAACTTCACCTCTCCATCTTAAGCCTTTGGGACGATAGGCTGGAAAACATATTACACAGCCTCCCCATTCTGTCCTATGGGCAAGATGGCCTTTCCACAGTGAAAAACGAAATGGAGATTATTTCACTGTCAGGACATGGCACACACCTTAGTACATGTCCTACCTTTCACATGCACTGCACCCTGCCCAGGGGGTACCCTGGACCTACCTTAGGGGTGTCTGATGTGCATAGAAAGGGAAGGGTAAGGTCTGGCAAGTGGGTGCACTTGTCAGAATAACATGGCAGTTTAACAAACTGTGCGCAGGCACTGCAATGGCAGGCCTGAGTTCCCTTTTTAAGGCTACTGGTGTGGGTGGCACAATTAGTGCTGCAGGCCCACTAGTAGCATTTGCATTACCAGCCCTGGCACACATAGTGCACTTTACTAGGGACTTTACTGGTAAGGCAAACATACCAATTATGGACAGCCAATTACCATTACACTTTATACAGGGAGCACTTGCACTTTGACACTGATCAGCAGTGGCAAGGTGCCCAAAGCATCTAAGTTGGCAACACCATGTCAGAAAAAAGGTCTAGGAGGAAGGCAAAAAGTTTAGGGAACTTTAGCCAAAAAGGGCCAAGTCCAACAGTAATCTAAAAGTTAAATATAGTATAACCCATCACCTTTGAGGCTGCTGGTGGTTTTAGGAAGAGAGGGTAAAAAGCCTCCACCCTATTTTTAGAAAATATCAGAGCTACAAATCGATCGATCAGAAGCACTAGTTACTTATTGACACTGTAATTGCTATGGCTAGGTCTATTAAACTGATACAGAAAAGTTTGTAACTGTATATTATTAGGCATCGAGTGTTGTCTGTGTATATTTGCCTCATATTTAACCCTTTTGCTGCCAGGCCTCCCCCCGTGCCACACCCTGTTTTGGCTATTTGGAGTAGTTCACGCTTAGGCTCCTATACCATTTTGTCCACATATGGTATCCACGCCAAATTTGTGTCCTTTTCTTCTAACATCTTGAGGATTCTAAAGGTATCCAGGGTTTGTGGATTTCCCTGGAGAAGACAGAAAAATTAGGCAAAATAAAGTAAAATTGTGTTTACTGGGGGGAAAAATGGGAAAAAAGTGCTGAAGATGAAAGCATTTGTTTTTTTCCTTGCAAATGGTATCAACAAAACGTTTGTGGTGCTAAAATCACCATCTTTCTAGCTTTTAGGTTCAGGCAGATTTTTGTCAGAAAACCAACATTTTCTACACAGTTTTGGCATTTTACTCGGGCATAGTCTATTTTTCCTATTTTTAGTGCTTTCAACCTCCTTCCAGTTAGCGGTAGAAATAGGTGTAAAACCAATAATGGATCCCAGACAGCTATATATTTCTGAAACGTAGACACAATTCTGAATTCAGTAAGGGGTCATTTGTGTAGATCCTTCAAGGTTTTCCTATAGAAAGTAAATGTAGAAATAAAAAAATATTGAAACCTAGTTTAAAAAAACAGCCATTTGTGTCTACATTTTCACCTGTAACTTCTTCTAACTATGGTAGATTTTTTAAAGCAATACACCATTATGTCTTCGGGACCCTTCTGGTTGCGAGGATATATAAAACTTGTAGGTTCACCAAGAACCCGAGGTACCAGAGCCAATAACTGAGGTGCACCTTGCAATGGTTTTTCATTGTGTAATGGGTATACAGCAATTCATTTGGTAAAATATAAAGAGTGTAAAATTGGTATCAAGGAAACCTATGTATTTCTGAAATGGGAACAAGATATGGAGTTTAGAAGCAGTGGTTAGTTGTGCATCTCTGAATTTGTGGGTACCAATATTAATATGTGAATAAGAGGGTCTTGTTCAAAATGACTTCTTTTTTTACACACTGTCTTACATTTGGATGGCAGAAATGCATAGAAAGACAAATGTTAATAACACTTGTTCTACTATTCTGTGTTCCCCTAAGTCTCCCGATAAAAATGGTACCTAACTTATGTGGGTAGGCCAAGTGTCCGCAACGGGAAATGGCACACTTTTCTACTGAAAACTGACCCTTTTTTTGTAATGGTCCTAGCTGTGTTACCCAGAATCCCTTGCAAACCTCAAAATTTGTCAAACAAAGCACATTTTCCTCACATTTCTGTGATGGAAAGTTCTGGAATTTGTGGGGAGACGCAAACTTCCACACACTCAGCATTCCTCTAAGTCTCCCAATAAAAACGGTACCACACTTGTGTGGGTAGGCCCCGTGCCCTCAACAGGAATAGGCCGAAAATGCAAAGTGGACACATCACATTTTTCCAGTGAAAACTGACCCTTTTTTTCCAATGTGCCTAGCCGTGGATTTTGGGCCCTAGCTCAGCCGGCACCCAGGGAAATCTAGCAAACCTGTAGATTTTTTATAACTAGACACCCAGGATGGGGTGACTTGTGTGGCTCTCACCAGGTTCCAGAATCTCTTGCAAACCTCAAACTTTGTAAACAAAAACAACTTTTCCTCAAATTTCTGTAACGGAAAGTTCTGGAATCTGCGGGGAGCCACAAACTTCCACCCACGCAACATTCCCCCAAGTCTGCCAATAAAAATGGTACCTCACTTGTGTGGGTAGGCTTAGTGCCTGCAACAGGAAATGGCTCAAAATGTATTGTGGAGATATCAAAATGATATATCACAAAACAGCCTGGTTTTACAAAACAGCCTGGTTTTGCAAGGGAGTCACCTGCGTTTTTGGTCCTGGGCTCTATGGCCATCTAGGGAAACCTACCAAACCCAAACATTTCTAAAAACTAGACAAACGGGAGAGTGCAGGGAGGTGTACCTTATGTGGATCCCCTAATGTTGTCTTACCCAGATTCCCCTGCAAACCTCAAATTTAGCTTCAAAAATCACATTTTCCTAACATTTCTGTGTGTGGGATCTCTGGGCCACCACAAATTTCCTACCACACAGTGTTCCTCCAGGTCTTCTGATAAAAATGGTTCCTTACATATGTGGGTGGGCCAATTACCCGGGACAGGGGTGGGCCCAAAACGTATTGCGGAAACATCAAAATTATGTATCGCAAAACGACCTGGTTTTGCAAGGGGGGCACCTGCGTTTTTGGTCCCAGGCTAGTTGGCCATCTAGGGAAACCTACCAAACCCAGACATTTCTGAAAACTAAACACCCTGGGGAGCTCAGGGAGGTGTGGCTTGTGTGGATCACTCAACGTTTTCCTACCCAGAATCCTGTGAAAACGTCGAATTTAGCGTAAAAAAAAATCATATTTTCTTTAAATTTCTGTCTGGAATAACTGTGACAGCACAAATTTCCTACCACCCAGTGTTCGCCTTGGTATCCTGATAAAAATGATACTTACAAAAAAAGGAGAGTGACCCTTGCCTAAGGGGCCGTTCCCTGGCATGCCCATAAACATATCTCTGGTGCCTAGTGGACTTCCTGACCCCCCTGGGGCAGATCGGGGACTATTGCCCCCATGAGCTCCCCAGAGGGGCAGGAAGACTGTGGCTATGTTGTGGGGGTGGGGGCATTTGCATCCCCTTTCTGGGCAGCCTCCACCCCTGAGCAACAAAAAAAAAAACATTGGCACTGCCTTCCAAGTGGGCTTTCTGCCCACCTGGGGAGCAGTTCAGGGGCTATTGCACCCATATGCCTCCAGCGGGTCAGAAATACTGTCCATTTGTTTTTGAGTGGGATGGGGGCATTGGCATGCCCATTCTGGGCAGCCTCCACCCCTACTCTGGCTAAAGAAAATTCTCCCTAGTGCTTAGTGGGCTTTCTGCCCCCCAGTGGGGCAGATCGGGGCTATTGCTCCATCTGCCCTCCAGGGGGGCAGGAAAGACTGTGGCTATTTTTTTGGGGGGGTAGGAGCAGTGGCATGCCGATTCTGGGCAGCACCCACCCCTAAATTTACATATAAATTTGTAATCCCTGGTTCCTGGTGGGCTTTCTGCCCCCGGGCGGGCAGATCAGGGGATATTTTCCCCATCTGCCCTCCAGGGGGGACAGAAAGACTGTGCCTATTTGTGGGTAGGGTAGGGGCATTACAATGCCCATTCAGTGCAGTCCACACGTCTAAATTTACATTTTTTTTAAATCCCTGGTGTCTAGTGGGTTTTCTGCCCCACCAGGAGGGCAGATCGTGAGCTACTGCCCCCATCTGTCCCACAGGGGGGCAGAAATACTGTGGCTATTTTTTGGGGGGTGGGGGCATTGGCATGCCCATTCTGGGCAGCCCCCACCCCTAAATTTACATAAACATGTAATTCCTGGTTACTAGTGCGCTTTCTGCCCCCCGGCGGGCAGATCGGGGCTATTATCCCCATCTGCCCCCAGGGGGGCAGAAAGACTGCACCTATTTGTGGGTGGGGTAGGGGCATTACAATGCCCATTCAGGGCAGCCCACACGTCTAAATTTACATTTTCTTTTAAAACCACTGGTTCCTAGTGGGTTTTCTGCGTCCCCGGTAGGGCAGATTGGGGGCTACTGCCCCCATCTGTCCCCCAGGGGGGCAGGAACACTGTGGCTATTTTTTGGGGGTGGGGGCATTGGCATGCCCATTCTGGGCAGACGCCACCCCTAAATTTACATAAAAATGTAGCCCCCGGCTCCAAGTGGGCTTTCTGCCCCCCGGGGGGGCAGAAAGTCCGTCCCTTTAGTGATTGGTGTAGTAGGGCTCTTGCCCCCATCTGCCCCCTCAGGGGGCAGAAAGACTGTGGCTAATTTTTTTGGGGTGTTGGGAGCATTGGCATTCCAATTATGGGCTGCCTCCACCCCTAAACTTAACTAAAAATGTAATCCCTGGTTCCTAGTGCGCTTTTTGCCCCCGGCGGGCAGATCAGGGCTATTTTCCCCATCTGCCCCCAGGGGGGGGGCATAAAGACTGTGCCTATTTGGGGGTGGGGTAGGGGCATTAGAATGCCCATTCAGGGCAGCCCACATGTCTAAATTTACATAAAAATGTAATCCCAGGCTCCTAGTTGGTTTTCTGCCCCCCCCGGGGGGTATATTGGAGACTATCCCCCATCTACCCCTCAGGGGAAAAGAAAGACTGTTGCTTTAGTGTTTGATGGGGTGGGGCTATTGCCCCACCTGCCCCCCAGGGGGGACAGAAAGACTGTCCCTTTAGTGTTTGGTGGGGTGGGGGCATTGGCATGCCAATTATGGGCAGCCCCCTACCCTACATATTCAAAACAAGACAATCCCTTGCACCTAGTGTACTCTCTGCCCCCGCGGGGGGCAAATAAGGGGCTTTTGTCCCCATCTGCCCCCAGGGGAGCAGAAAGACTGTGCTTTTAGTTTTTTGGAGGATGGGGGCATTGGCATGCCCATTTTTGACAGCCCCTACCCTTACATATTGAAATAAAAACTACCCCTACATATTGAAATAAAAATAATCTCTGGCAGAAAGACTGGAGATGACCAAAATAGTTGGAGGAGGGGCAAAGGCCCTTGCCCAAGGGGCCGCTCTCCCCCTCCCTGGTGTCTAGTGGTGGATCCCTACTTGGGGATCGCCCTTCTCCGGTGATCCCCAAGCAGAGATCCACTAGGGAAAGGTACCATTGGGAAATTATGAGCACGTAGGCAGTGCAAGTGAAATGAGCCAATCGGCTCATTTCACTTTCACTTTCAGTATAATGACGTCGGCGTGCCATGCGAACCAATAGTCATTACGCTGTAAAAGGAATGACTTTGGCAGCTGGGGAATTTCTTGGTTGACTGGTGTGCCAAGGACATAACGGTTACATCCACGGCACACCAGCGCCACAGCTGAGGACGTAACCGTTACGTCCTCGGCACCCATAGGGTTAAGGTATAAAGAGCTATTGTGGCTAACCCGAGGATAGGAGTAAACAATTGGCTTATTGTAATGACGTTCCCCAGGGAGATTTGATATTGGAAAATATGGTCTTATACAGTTTGTAATTTTTTGTGTTTTACATTTCTATAAGATTACATTTTATAAATAAAGTGAAATATAATGACAATAATAACTATAATATTAACAATAATAATAAAAAATAACAACAATAACAGTAATAATAGTAATAATATTAATTGGCATGATAAACGTGTCTTTAAAAACACAAGAACCATCTTTTCCAATGTTTCCCAGCAGAAAGATCCTGAATTTTATTGTTGTTGATATGCTTGACCTTTGGCAGTTTTTAAGTTTTGTCTGAGTATCAAGAAGACAGGCAGTTTGTGTGCATTTTGCAAGGGTGTGTATGGGGGAGATAAAATATTAGCAGTGTGGATGAAGCATGGCAAGAACAGGAGTTGCAAAGTCGTGTTAAAAGCCTTGTTTTGAGTTTTGATATGTGTGGATCTGAATGAAGTAGGATCCTACTGCTCTAATCGAACTAACTTCTCTTGATCTCATACAGGATTCAGGGGCATGAGAAAAAATCATTATACATGACATGCTTCAAGAATTATGGAAGAATTATGGGCCTCATTACGATAGGGGCTTTGGACCACAGACATGCTGTCGGTGGCGGTCCGACCGCCGACAACCCTCTGCTCCGACTGGCGTATAATGATACAGGCGGTCAGACCCACAGCTGTCAGACGCAAGACCGCCACCTCCGCCAGGAGCATAGATTCTGATGGGGCGGTCAGATGAGCATCCCAGCATGGCGGTGGTGCCAGGCAGGCACCGCCATCAGGAATACAATATCCCTTTCAGACAGCCTTTTCACGGCAGGAACCCCGCCATGAAAAGGTTGTTGGAAATGGTACAAAGGGGCCCTAAACAGGGCCCACGGGTGTCGGAGCCCGGAGAAAAATGTGAATGGGGGCACATGTAGTGCCTCCTTTTCCTGGCACTATCGTGTGTGCACTGTGTGTCATGCATAGCACACAGTGCACAGACATGTTGGAGGCACTGCACAGCGGTGGCATCTGCTGCAGCCCTTTTCTATGGTTGCAGCATGCCCCCACCATGGTACCACCGAATCCTGACCGCCAACCAGGTGGTCACATAGAAATACGGCAGTTGAACTGCCCGCATGCCTGTTGGCGGTCTCCTGATGGCCACAATAGCATCTGGCGGTCCGACCGACTGACATTGTAATCAGCCCCAAAGGTTTTGTTAAAGCCTGACATAAACACTGAGGCTTTTCAGGGTACCAGAGTAGATGTGATCTGGTATTTTAGGGTTCCTATTTCTTTCCATGGTCGTAGCACCTAAGGCAAAATTTAGGTAGCTTTAAAGGTCAAGAACATTCTTGGTTGGGTACACCAGGTACTGTTGCCATGGAAAAAGTGTCCTGTCATATTTGGAAGATATCAGGTTACCGTAAGATTTTGAACTGAATATCAGGTTTAAGGATGGTGCTAGTCTGGTGAAACAGAAGATGATAAATGTTCCTGTTAGTGTGGCAGACACAGCCCCAGATTCTCAATAAACTACAGTCTGAGGTTATAAGAGATCGTGTTGACAGTTCTATCTGGTTTTCCTACATTGTTTTTGCAAGAAAAAAGAACAAGGAACTCAGGGTTTATCTTGATTTGAGTACTCTCAGCCAGGCAATTTGCAATTGTATTTGCATTTGTATAGCGCTTACTACCCTTGACAAGGTGTCGGAGTGCTCTTTCAGCGAGTAGCTCGCTACTCCGGAACCCAAAAGGATTAGTGGTGAATTTGTATGGAGGAATATGGTTCATTTGAGCGGTGGACATGTGAGCCTGTTATTTGGATTGAAAAGGATAGTGGAGGGATAGAAGAGGGAAGGGTTTGCATTTATATAGCACTTGATCCCCCTGATGAGGTGTTGAAGCACTTTTTGGCGAGTAGCACGCTACTCCGGAATCCAAAACCCACTTACTCTCTTCTTTACTTGGCCCAGAGCAACTGCCATGCCCGCACTCCTCATTTCTTTTGCCAGGTTCTGGAATGCCTCATCCAGCAACTCCTGTTTAGCTACTGGCACTCATCTACTCCAAAGCTCTTTCTCTCTGTGATGGTACTGGCTAGATATGCTATGCTGCCTCTGCACAGGTTACCCCAGAACAAGAACATGTGTATTGCCTCTCTCTCCTGACACAACAGCCAACCAGCCCGGAACCATCAGTGTGACAAGCTAAACTCTGCTTGCTGCTCGGACACTTTACAACTTTTCAACATGCATGGTTTTCTTCAGCATGACAATGAAGTATAAAGTTAGGGCCTGATTTATTTTCTTCTCATTTATGGACACAGAGTTATTTACTCTGGCGCTTTAACAGAGGTGTCGCCCATCAAATTTAGAAGTGACCGCCAAGCTGGTGCTCATTTCTAAAGCATTGGTGGTGGTTCCTGTCCGCAGTGTCACACGAAATAATGTGGTTAAGTCCACATCTTATTTCATGAGTTTTCTTTTTGATGCCATCAAATGCCTTCTTGTCCCCTGGTACATCTGATGTAAAAGTCCAGATGTGTAGATACAGCTCAATACTTCGTAGCATAGATCTCACTTCAATCATGCCAACCGCAGGGCAATATGACGATACAGGTTATCAAAACAGTTTTATGGCCCAAAACTTCTTCACCTGCTTAGTAATACCCTTTTTTTTGGGTGTAACCCACGGGAAGCTGTACGCTCTTGAGGTTTGGGCCAACTATGCCTCTTTGAATTGACAAGTTAAATAATAAACATTGAGTGTAATTTCCCCAAAATTCATAAGCAATGGATGAAATACAAATTCGATTTAATACAATCTTGTACAACTGCGTACTGTAGAACTTATTGTCAAATCATTCAGCTTATAAAGTTGTCAAGTTTTGCCATTTTTCTTAGAATCTTTTTATTGTTCTTGATTATTTTCTAGGAGTAATCATGAATTACGTCATGTTGTACTGTGCAATGTTTTTTATTAACATTCTTCATGAAATGTATTCACATTGTACTGGGCAATTTTTCAGTTATTAACATTCTGCGTGAAAAGGCGATGTCAAATATATTTACTGTAGTAAATTTACAATCTTCCATTAATTTGCGAACCAGCCAACACATGTTTCGCCCCCTATGTGGCTTTAAAGCGTAGAGTTTTTTCAAGGCTGAAGTATTAAAAAAAATGTTTGGTGAAAGAATTTATGTGTTGTAAGATTCTATTCAGTGGCCACCTTTATAGGTGAAAAGGCATTGCCATTCAGTGATGCACAAAATGCATTCCCCTTAAACTGAGCATGTCATATGTGAAGCTGAGACTGTATCGTCAATGTGATATTCAACTCCCCTTCCAAGGTGCCATTTATGTGATATTCAATTACTCATCATGGTGTCATATGTGCTCAGATTAAGAACTTTATGCAATCTACCCTCTTTTATTAAGCACTGGCATGAGAGGTTATAAAAATATTGAGTATGTAACAGGAGCTATAGTACTTCTGCTTTTATTATCGTTGTGTGTCTCTTATTATCATTTCATAACTGGAATGATTACTATTGATATAAGTGAAAAGTGTGCCCCACAGTTGTTTATAAAATTACTTACTCAGATATCAACACGGCAATATTGGATTACCTCGTAATTTAACATAATATAGTCCTCAAATGAAACAAAATCTGTGGTTCAAAAGAAGTAGGATATAATTTCACACGTAAAGATATTAACCCCTTTACTGTGGCCGAAATTCCGCCGTGGCGGCTTTGAAGAGTGGGCGGGGCCGCGTCGGCCAACGGAGTGCGCAGCACTACGGAGGTAGTGCTCGCTACGGCCATTGGCCGACAGAAGCAGCGAACGGGTTAAATGAGAAAACATTTTTGAAGGAGTGAGAAAGGAATAAAAGTATTAAATTACATTGTAGAAAACACTTCTGAGCGTGCTAATGGAGGTCTCCCGAAACCTGCACTTTAACCGTCATATACGTACATTAAATTTTAAAAAAACGGAAAGTACCAATGTTATTAATAGTTTAGCACAGTTTGGTCCTAGCCATTTATCTCATGTCAAAAAACATGGTAATCCGAGGAGCTGATCTGTATGGGCTTACACGCCACAGGATCAAATCCCTCACGTTGTTCAATCTTTGCGGTCCTCAATCGGCGCCATTTTTTAAAGGTTGATTTTTAAGGTTGAATTTTTTGGGTTGATGCCAATCCCCTACCTCAAATTGACGATCTTGTGGCTACGTTGGAGGGGGCAATGATTTTCAATAAACTGGACTTACGTTTAGCATATCATCAAACTAAACTTCCCCAGTTCATGCCGCCTCACCCCAGATATCGTTTTTTAGGTCTCGCCTACGCAGCGCGCATGCGCTGCAGAGGAGGACCTTTAGCCGTCGCTCTGGTCATTTTCAAGCACACACTCGTGCTTGTGGCGGCATCCACCTTGCGGGAGCGAGCAGGGGCGAGCCACAAGCACGAGTGCAGTGCTTGAAAATGAGCAGACTGCTCTTCCAAGCGCGCGCACACACCACTCGCGGGTGCACCCCTCCGTCTCTCTCTCCCTCTCTGACGTCCCTTCTGCTGCAGCCTGCACGTCTTTTTAAAAAAAAAAAAACTTTCAGCGCGAGGCGCGCGCGCTTGTTTTAACTACAACCATATATCCCTTGGAGCACTTCGGATGTTGTTCCTAAATACAAAGGGATTATAAAACATTAACAATATCTAGTTTGCATGACGGATTTCCCTTGAAATTGCATTCCCTGTGTTGTCTTTGTGTAATCTGTTTCCAGCCCCAACAATATAGAATAGCAGAGATTAATGAATTCATCTTTTTCTCTCCTGCACATTATGAACACGATGAAAACCGGCAACAGTAAGTGCCTCTCTACCGGAAGGAAAGGCAAGTCGGCCTGCCTTATACACTAATCCATGTCTCTATGCATGTATATCCATGTCTTCACATAGGATGGTAGGCTGACCAAAAATAATAAGTAGGTCAGTGGAAATTGTGCGCAAAAAATATGTAATTAGAAGGAAGTAGTCTTGATGAAAGGCTGGGACCTATAAATAGCCTTTTAGAGGGGCTGAAACATGTCAACACATCAGTGGGGTACAGGGGTAGTAGCCCTCTCAAAAAAAAATAGTTGACTCGTAGTTTTTAATCATACCAGTGGCACCCAATAATAAAGGGGAATCCAGGGTGCAAACTAGGTATTTTTAATGTCTTATAATCCCCGTTAGATTTAGGAACAATATCCAAATTGATCTATGGGATATGTTTAAACCCAACCTGTTTTTTAGGGAGCAGGGTGTGATCCAATGATGAACCATGACACTAATAGGGTGTGTGAGGGTCTGTAAAGAATAAGCATAAGTGCTCTTCGAAAGGACAGAATGGTAGTTTTAAACTAAGGCTAAAAGAAGAAGGAGTGATGGGATACTTTTTTGCTACTTGTATTCTGGGTTACCATCATGTATCACTATTGATCATGGGCTGGAAATGAGGAACAAACTGTGGCATTTGCCTCTCATGTTTTTAAGGGCACAGAGAAGCTACACATTGTTGCTAACAGAAAGAGAGACAGGCATGCACTTGAGCAGTGCAAACGTTCAGGATGTACTCATGGAGCACCTGGTTCACTCTGAATTGATCAGAAACTTTGACTGTACATGTTAGGTAAACCTTGTCCCCATTGAGAAAGATGGACACCTCGGTTGGCAAAGTTTGTTTTTTCAAAAATCTTTTTATTTTATTTTTTGTTTTATTTAAACAGCAAAGATAGAGCAGAGCATACATCGTATAGTAATTTGGTGTGTCACCTCTGGAGTAAGATCCCCCCCCACAGATAAACATGTACAGCATCATGACTTCGAGAAATTAAACAGAGCACATGCCCTAACTGGAGTATTCCACTGTATTAGGGGGCGCTCCCTCCATGATCACAGTGGCCCAAGACAGAGTTAGTGTCCAAACCTCTGTGGGAACGCCATCCGGACCAGACCCGCTCCCATTTAAGTGGCATCCCCTACCCAGGTAGATCGTCTTTTTGTTTGCCATACACCAGCCCATATCACATTCCCATCTCACCACAGTTGGAGCCTCTCTGGCACCCTATAGGCATGCAATGTTTCACTTAGCCTCCATAAGACCCAATAAGAGCCATATTTTGCTATACTTTGGCGGTGGATCGTCCCCCCCCATATGTGTAGAAGACACAGCTTCGCCGTGTTGGGGGTGCCATCCCCACGACCTACCCCATGAGCCTCTGCAGAACCAACCAATAGGTTTAAACAGCAGGACAGGACCACAGAACATGGAAGAAGGTGCCCCTCTCCCCGCAAGCTCCGAAGCAGAGGTCCGTCCAACAGTGACCCATGGTCTGGGCCGCAGTGCGGGAATAATATGAACAATGTAGGATACTTAGTTGGACCAGGCAGAGCGCCGTATTGATGGCCACCTCCCGGAAGGCTCCCATCGCCTCCTCCCATTCCACATCCTCACATTCTCCAATGTCTCCTTCCCATTTAGTTGTTAGAGTGGAAGGATATCTGGTGAATTATTGAACAACTTCCTGTAAACGAGGGAGACAGTTTTTTTAGGTTACCCCTCCGAAAGGACTCTGCTCTCCAACGGTGAGGATTCCGGGAGGGTCAGCTAGGGATATGTGCCCTAAAGGCGTGGTGGAGTTGCATGTATCGCAAGGCGTGGGGGGTGCCAAATCAAACTGGGCCTGCATTTCAGCCTAGGTAAGCATGTTTTCGTCCTTCCACACATCGCCCACCGTGGAGATGCCTATGAGGTTCCATTTCATGAAACCATGCAACTTGCACATCTGGCTAAGGGAATCACCTCACCACAGCGAGGTAATTTCAGTGGGCCTCTCCCTACAACCCAAGTATGACATGGCTGTCCTTCACACCCAGGCCACAGTGAGCGTTTGGGTCAGAAGCTTCTCAGCATCAGGCGAACCATAGAGCACCCCCGGGTATCCCCCAGCCCCCCATAGAAAACCTCCCCAACCTGAAGGCGGGGTCATCCGAGGATGTAAATGCGCAGTTGTTGGCCACCACCAGTCGTGTCACCCAGTAGTATTTCCTGATGTCGGGGAGACCAATGCCCCTGTCATACACACCCCACATCAACTTAGAGAGGGCTATGCGTGGCAGGCCCTATTCCACAGAAGCAGAAGGAGGAGGGATTCTGTCTTGCAGAAAAAATCATCGGGAAGACAATAAGGGGGGTTTTGCAATGCATAAAGCCTCCGGGGCAGTGTCATCATCTTGAACATGGTCGCCCTTCCCAGTAGGGAGAGCGGCAAAGCCTTCCAGTGTTGGACGTCTAATGCGAATCGCTCCAGGAAGGAACCAGGTAAAGTCGTTACAAGAGGTGGGGGTCCATAGTGATATGAATCTCTAAATATTTAAAGATCCCAGTGGACAAGGGGAGATGGACGTCTTTCGGCAGCATGGGTTCAGGGCCTGTGATCAGATACATGAGGGACTTGTCCCAATTGATGGTGTACCCAGAGTACCGACCAAAGCTGCAGTATGTGGGTCAGGCGGGTGATATTTGCGGGGGATTCGTTACATAGAAGAGGATATCATCAGCATATAGAGACATACCCTCCTTCCACGGTTCTCTCCAACTAATACCCTGTACCAACGGGTCCTGTCGGACCCATGCCGCCAGTGGCTCCAGGGCGAGGGCTTATATCAGTGGGGAAAGTGGGGAAAGTAAGCACCCCTGTCTGATCCCCCTACCTAGATTGAAGTTGTGGGATGTGGGTCCCTGTACAGCAGATGCAACCAGCATATGAAATTCGAACTAAACCCCTTCCGTTCAAGTACCCCAAACATGTAGGTCCCTTTTCGGGTGTCGAACACCATAGAGGCATCCATAGATAATACCATTGTGGATACACCCTCGTTCCTTGAACGTGCCATGACCCCAAAGAGTCTACGCACATTCAGGTGCGCCCCTTTGTTTGGCATAAAGCCAGATTGTTCCGGGTGGACCAGGGAGGTGAATGACCTGCCGGAGCCAATTGGCCAGCAGTTTGGCAGGAAATGTTATTTCAACATTGAGAAGGCAAATGGGTCAGTAAGACTTGCACTGCATAAGGGGTTTCCGGCCTTATGTATCATGACTATTGTGGCAAGGCATTGGTCCTCAGGGTGCACGTCCACTCCTCGCGCCTCCCTCCACATTTCCATTATTTGGGGCTCCAACTTAGAGGCAAGGCATTTATAGAGTTTGATAGGAAGGCCATTGGGCCCCATGCCTTGCCTGAGCTCAATGATCTCAGTGACTGTCCTATTTCTTGCTGGTCTAGGTCTACCTCCAAAATGCTTTGGTGTTCTTCTCTAAGTGTGGGAAGTTCTATGACCCTCAGGAAGTCCCCAATGTCAGAGGGCATGCAGTTTGTTTTAGAGGAGTAGAGATGTTCATAATACCCTGCAAATGTGTCCGCGATACCCTCCGGACCTGTTATCGTGTCTCCTGAGCCATTGCTGATGGGTGAGACCCACCCCCTTGTTTGATCCTGCTTCTCCAGCCAAGCCAACAGCTTGCCCGTTTGATTGCCCACTTCGTAAAAGCGCAGTTGGGATAAAATATGGGAGGTCCCTGTAATACTTCTGTTTGAGGTGGAGGGTATGTAAGTCCTCCTCACTTATCCCCTGCCACCACAAGTAGTCCAGGGCCGTCATTTCAGTCTCCAGCACCAGGAGTTGTGACTGCCTGACCCTTTTCTGCCCCACAATCAGGGCATACGCCTGCCCCGGACAACTGTCTTATATGCCTCACACAGAGTCAAGTGAGTCCAACGACCCCTCGTTGAGATCGAAATATGTGGTAGTGGTCTGGTCTAGGTTACTAACTAGTTTTGCATCCTAGGTTGGCAAATTTAAGCATGGAATTGATGTAATACAGTTTTGCTTAGGAGCATGTGCCTGGTAAATGCAACAAGACGGCGGAATTTCTCTCCTACATGCCTATGGAAGACGACTGCAATATAGGAAAGGATGCTGAGACTGGTAAATGTTTTATTTCTGCAGATGTTTTTGAGGAGCAGACATTTTACTTAAGAGCAGTGGGGCCAAGCAGTGGTTGGTGATGCTGTCATCCAAAAGGTTGTAAAGTTTGCTAAAGACAAGTGGCCTAAAGAAAGATACTTGAAGGGTTGATGGTAAGTGAAATTCTCTATAAAAGAGAGAAACGTGTACGGATTGTATAACCCCATCGGAAAAGGCTGTTTGTACTATGAAGCATGTACGTATCCTGGCTAATCTGTAATCGAACTGTTATATGTTAATCAATGTATAATAAAAAGATAAAAAAATAAAAAAAGAGAAACGTGTTCCTCCATCTTTACTCACGCATAAGTTGGTTGTCTTGGCGCATGTATGACTTCTTAGAATGACACTGAACAAAAAGATCCTTCGGTAAATCTATTGACGGCCATAAATGGATAGTGATGTAGAGGTCAATGTTAAATGTTGCCTTGCAAGCCTTACAGAAAAGTGTGTTGACAGTTAACTGGTAGCAGAAATCTCTCCATGGCAGCTGTTGATTAGCATGACCTTGTTTTGGAGGAAGTAGCATTAGATTTATGAAGGGCTCCTAAGGAAATGAGGAATGGATTTGTTCTGATTTTTATTGATTACAAATGTAAATGGACTGAAGTAAAGATTGTTAATATGCCAAACTCGAAAGGGGTAATTAAGATTCTGAGAGAAGTTTTCACTCACAAAGGTTTACCCATGGTCATTGTGACAGAATATGGAATGCAGTTTTCCTCAAACCAAATGCTTGAGAACTTGAAAGAAACTGGAATAGTGCTTGTAGGAAATGCCCCTTTTGCCCCCTTTTAAGTGTGCACTCACATTTTTTTCTACCTTTTAACATGAGTTTTTGGACTCCGAACTCTAGAACACTGCTGTCCAGTGTATGTGCCCTGATCTCTAAAACATGTTGGAATTGGCTATACTCCTGATTTACATATTTAACTTACCTCTGAGTACCTAGTATATGATGCAAAAGTGTACCCTGAGCCTGTGAATTAAAATTAGTGGACCTTCGCACATTCTCTGCCACCACTAAAGTGACAATGCAAAGCATGTCTCTTGGTCTACCCCTGCAATCTAGGTGTGCAGTTTTAAAACTGCCAATTTGGCCTTGCAAAATAAACTTTTCGCCATGCCCAAACCTTTTCTAATATTTACATGCCATCCTAAAGTAGGCTCAAAATGCCCATAGGAAAGTGTGCATGGTATTTAAAAAGTAGGACATATGTTTTGTTTAAGTGTACTTCTGTTTTACATGTCGTGGCAGTGACAAACCTCCAAAGTCATTTTTCACTGTGGAAAGTAGGGGTGTGTGTAAAGTTTCGTTCTGCCTTTGGAACCAGCGGAATTTAGCAACTCCATGTCACTCTTGTAATGCGGAGTCACAGCAAAATTCCACCAATCGCCGTGTCGTGAAATTTGTTTCCCGTAAGGCTAGAGAAATGCGAGCTGGTGAGCATGAGCAAGATTTTGGCATCCCCAAGAGCACTTTTTGAACGCTGGAAGTCGCTGGTGGTCATGAGCAGTCATAGTCAGAGGGCTCCTTCTCGAGCAGATTTGCTGCCACTTGAGTAGATTTTCTATTTGAACAGCAGTAAAATCAACTTGAATGGCCGTGTGTTCATGCACAGTGGATGGTGTCGTTCTCACTTAGATTTCAGTGATACTCAAGCTACCAGTACTAAATTACATTGCAAGCAGCACGACCTGCATATTGTCAGCCTGTTGGTGTAACTCTGCGGAATTCCACGGAGTCAAATTCCGTGAGTTCCTCCCACCCTTAGTGGAAAACTATCTCTCCCCTAGGAAAACACTGGTTTACATTGTAACACCTCTGGGTGGGCACAGGGAGCTCTGCAGAAGAGAAGAACGTTTCTGCCATGTTTGTTTTAAGTAGAGAGGGGCACTGTGGGATAGTTTATAGTAAAACACACAGGAGGTTTTGCAAAAGTGGGTAGGCTCACCTCTTTGAACTTTTACCTCATTGGTTAGGGAGTGGCCTGTAGTTTCCCACACCCTGAGACTGGCACCGGGCATAAATGTGGCACCCCCAGTACCCTCTTCAGAAGACCTTTGGACTTGTGGAAGACAGATGAAGGACTGCACCTGCTGTTGTGAACTGCGAAGAGAACCCAAAGTGCTGGACCTGCTCCCACTTGTACGCAGGACCGAAAAGTGGACTCCAAGGGTCAGTTGGCTGATCTCCTGTTACGCTACAGGGACAAAAAAAGGAGCCAACATTTCCTGAAGAGCACAGCTGACCAGTTCCAACTGGACCTGCCCTGGATCTGCTGGTGGCTTCTACTGGAGTGAGTCCTGATCTCTTAGTGGTGTCCCTGAGGCCTTAGATACGTTTCAGAGTGTACTCCTCCTGCCTAAACCTAGAAGTTGATACTAATAAACTTTTTTCAAAGATTTCTCCCGAGAAACCAACAGAAGACCAGAATCTACCTGCCAGACAATCTGCTGAGGGTGCATCACCAATGTGCCTGCCCTCACATGCAACTCCCACTATGTTCTTCCCTGCAGCCCCAAATCCAATTCAATAGGCCCTACGCTGAGCGTCATTCGACAGCGTTGAACCCTCTCTAACTATAGCCTGCAGCACTGTCCCATAGAAAGAATCTGACTTCCAATAAAGAGACTCAGGGGCCGATTCCGATCTCGGCCGGTAGGGCACCGAATCGGATTCGGCTTTACCGGATCTGATTCGGAGCCCTCTTTCCTGACCGATTCGAACGTGCGTCCGGGCGAGCGAGTACGATGCGAGCACTCGCGAAATCGGCGACCGACTCGTTCGCTGGACCCAACCGCTCCGACCGACTCGCACGGACACGATTCGCACCGCGCAATGGAGACGTTCCCCGACTGGGTAAGTACGATGCGCGCCTCGAGCAGTCCGACCGACTCGCGCAGTCCGGCTCCAATGAGCAGTCGGAGCCGCACTTTGGGGGTCCGTGTCGGACCCCCCTGTACGCGTAGCCACACGAGTCGCACACAGGGGGGACCCATGGGTCCCCCCTACCTGTGCATGTACGGAGTGAGTCGCTTCGACGCGTACCCGCTGTAGGGGGCGCCCTTGTTCGCCTCGCACCCATTGAGTCAATGGGAGCCCTCGTACGCGTTGTACGACCGGCTCCCATTGACTTCAATGGGAGTCAAACCGAATCGAATCCGATTGCATGCGAACGCATCGTACTCGTTCGGTCGGACTGCTAGTGTCCGATTCGGTTGGAAATCTCTCCGGGTCCAGCTCGGTCGGGGAGATTTCCGGCCTGAATCGGAATCGGCCCCTAAGCCTAAAGGTAGAAATCCTCACCGGACCCAATGCTGAACAGCATCCAATCAATGTCAATGGCTTCCTGGACTTGAATTCCGGACCTTTTTCACCTTCGTCTATCACTTCACTGAGTCCTCGTCCTTTGTCATCCCGTCATTGATGACCTCATCTTCTGATCCAGCCTGCTGTCTCACCCTGCTGAGGCCTCTACCTTCACAGAAAAATGTTCAGTACGAAGGTAACTCTTTGACCAGAACCAGCCCAGACCTTGTATTCGGCCTATGCTCCATCACAGATGGCCTTAAACATTACCCTTGTCCCGGTGTCACGCAGCCAGTTGCCTGTGATGGAGTTTTTTGCTTTTTGGCACTGAAATGTAGTTCAAACTTGAAAAAAACATATCTCTTCTTCGCATGATTGGATTTGTGTCGTGTTAGTCTCTTTTTGTTCATTTAAATATTCTCTATTTCTAAAAATTGGACTGGGAATTTTATTGTGTTATATTTTCAACTTATTTCCTATTGTGGTACTTCTAAATGCTTCACACATTCATATAAGTTAAGCTTGTCTACTTGGTGCCACAGCTACCAGGGTTGAACTCAGGTTTAAACTACTGAAACCGTTAATGGACCTAAGAAGGATATTGACATTATTACTTTGGTGAACTGCCATCCACCCCAATCAATAATTCACTTTCTCAAGCGATTGAGTGTGTAGTTTCCTCAAAGGAGAGCCCCTTTCGAAGCAAGTAAGTAGCATAAAGCATTCATGTTGGTTGAGCCTCAATGGATTAGACTATGGGGTCGATTCCGATCTCGGTCGGAGGCGCACCCAACACTATTCGGCCGGGAAAAAAGCCAGGCGAATGCCTGTTTCCCGACCGATTTGCACATTCTTCCGAACGAGCAAGTACGATGTGCACAACTGCATAGATTCCGACCCAGTCATACTCACCCAATCCAGGTCCTGTTCTCCGACCGAGCCGGATCCGTAAACGCAGAATCGAGTCGCACGGAAGCCAAAATGCAGCCCCGTCCGGCCGGACAAGTACAATGCGCTTTCCGTACGCGCCGAACCCGTCGCTACGCACGGCACGTCAAAGCATCCGGGAGAGGCGCACATAAGCTCCGATTCGCGCCACAACACGATCCACGGCTACGAGACGAACACGCCAGCGACGAGGACGAGGCGAAGCAAAGAGAAAGACGAACGAGACGAACCAACTATGAATCCCATCGTGCCGATCCTACCAATATTCTACATCTACTACCGGAACAGGCACGGACGCGTACGGCGCAGAAGGTAAGTCAGACACCAAGCACAAAAACAAACTACACGTACCCGACATATCACACACACACAGAGGGATGCAGAAATTACTTACACCAGCAACAGCAGCACCATAGGGGCGGGATGGCCATCACCAATACCACATATACACATAGGGGCCTGGATGCCCACCACCACTACCACCCCTACTCAGGGGGTGGCAGATGCCTGTCACTACTCCCACCTCTACCCAGGGGGTGCCAGATGCCTACCACTACTACCACCCCTCCCCAGGGGGTGCCAGATGCCTACCACTACTACCACCCTTACCCAGGGGGTGCCAGATGCCTACAACTACTACCACCCTTACCCAGGGGGTGCCAGATGCCTACCACTACTACCACCCCTACCCAGGGTGTGCCAGATGCCTACCACTACTACCACCTCTACCCATGGGGGCTGGATGCCTGTCACTACTCCCACCTCTATCCAGGGGTGCCAGATGCCTACCACTACTACCACCCTCCCCAGGGGGTGCCAGATGCCTACCACTACTACCACCCTTACCCAGGGGGTGCCAGATGCCTACCACTACTACCACCCCTACCCAGGGGTGCCAGATGCCTACCACTACTACCACCTCTACCCATGGGGGCTGGATGCCTGTCACTACTCCCACCTCTATCCAGGGGTGCCAGATGCCTACCACTACTACCACCTCTACCCAGGGTGTGCCAGATGCCTACCACTACTACCACCCTCCCCAGGGGGTGCCAGATGCCTACCACTACTACCACCCTTACCCAGGGGGTGCCAGATGCCTACCACTACTACCACCCCTACCCAGGGGGTACCAGATGACTACCACTACTACCACCTCTACCCATTGGGGGCCGGATGCCTACCACCACTACCACCCCTACCCAGGGGGTGCCAGATGCCTACCACTACTACCACCCTTACCCAGGGGGTGCCAGATGCCTACCACTACTACCACCCCTACCCAGGGGGTGCCAGATGCCTACCACTACTACCACCTCTACCCATGGGGGGCTGGATGCCTACCACCACTACCACCCCTACCCAGGGGGTGCCAGATGCCTGTCACTACTCCCACCTCTACCCAGGGGGTGCCAGATGCCTACCACTACTACCACCCTTACCCAGGGGGTGCCAGATGCCTACCACTACTACCACCCTTACCCAGGGGGTGCCAGATGCCTACCACTACTACCACCCCTACCCAGTGGGTGCCAGATGCCTACCACTACTACCACCTCTACCCATGGGGGGCTGGATGCCTGTCACTACTCCCACCTCTATCCAGGGGGTGCCAGATGCCTACCACTACTACCACCCCTCCCCAGGGGGTGCCAGATGCCTACCACTACTACCACCCTTACCCAGGGGGTGCCAGATGCCTACCACTACTACCACCCCTCCCCAGGGGGTGCCAGATGCCTACCACTACTACCACCTCTACCCATGGGGGGCTGGATGCCTGTCACTACTCTCACCTCCATCCAGGGGGTGCCAGATGCCTACCACTACTACCACCTCTACCCAGGGTGTGCCAGATGCCTACCACTACTACCACCCCTCCCCAGGGGGTGCCAGATGCCTACCACTACTACCACCCTTACCCAGGGGGTGCCAGATGCCTACCACTACTACCACCCCCACTCACAGGATGGCTAATACATGACACAACAAGCACACACCAACATAAACAATGCAACATAAAGACATCCCCCCCAACACCATGACAAGTGTGTGTAGACTGTGTCAAATGCCTACAACACTGAACATGACTTTGAACATACAATGTGACCCCCTATCACATGTGCCACACATAAATGTGTGTGGCCCCCACAATGCAAGCAGACCATAACCACTGTGGCAATGAGGTCCAACCCCCATCATCACAGTGACCAAAATGTAAGTGTGGGGCCCATAGCTGAAGCACATCTTGAACATTGTGGCAATGGGGTTCAAACCCCCATCATCACAGTGACCAAAATGTAAGTGTGGGGCCCATAGCTGAAGCACATCCTGAACATTGTGGCAATGGGGTTCAAACCCCCATCATCACAGTGACCAAAAGGTAAGTGTGGGGCCCATAGCTGAAGCACGTCTTGAACATTGTGTCAATGGGGTACAAACCCCCATCATCACAGTGACCAAAAGGTAAGTGTGGGGCCCATAGCTGAAGCACATCTTGAACATTGTGGCAATGGGGTTCAAACCCCCATCATCACAGTGACCAAAATGTAAGTGTGGGGCCCATAGCTGAAGCACATCCTGAACATTGTGGCAATGGGGTTCAAACCCCCATCATCACAGTGACCAAAAGGTAAGTGTGGGGCCCATAGCTGAAGCACATCTTGAACATTGTGGCAATGGGGTACAAACCCCCATCATCACAGTGACCAAAAGGTAAGTGTGGGGCCCATAGCTGAAGCACATCTTGAACATTGTGGCAATGGGGTTCAAACCCCCATCATCACAGTGACCAAAATGTAAGTGTTGACATTGAAAAAGGTGCAACTGCCAAACTGCATGGATGATTCCTGGTCACAGAACAACAAACACATCAGTGGCAAAGTAGTGCTTGTGTCCCATAGCAACATAGATTGGGGGAGGCAAACACTGCAGTGCAAATAAGACATACCTTTGGCCAAGTGCAGACAAACATCACCCATGGGTGCTGACACTGTCAACATTCATCAATGACATAATGACAGAAGTGACCATGATAATGCAGACCCACATATTTGCACCAATGGGCACACAAATGCAGATACCCTGTGGAGACTGTAGATGTGAGGTGAACAGATACCATACCATGGCAGCAATGGGACACACAAACAATGATCATTGTGCTGACTGATGACCTAGGAGTCCCAGGGACAGCAGGGGAAACCCACCAAACAACATACAGCCAATGGCACACTAAAGACATGCCAATGCAGTGGTGCAGATGCACAAACACAAACAGGCAGACCCACACTGCACATCAAACACAATAGGTGAGGGGGGGTGCCAGTGTCCCCAGGCAACCACACAACACATGATGAGGCCTGAATACCAATTACACAGATGTGCATACAGTGCCACACAAAGGTAACTCATGGATCCAAATCCCCTATGTGGGCAATCAGGCATTGTTAGATGAGAGGGAGCACAAATCACACATGTCACACAAGCATGTAGGAACAGCAACTGACACAGCAAGACACAGAGACACCACAGCACTACCCCCAGGGTCCCCACAATGTGGTGACCCTGGGCTGCATTACAATCCCACTGTGATGACAAAGCTAGATGTCGTTCACACTGTGAACCACAGTCATGTGTCCTGAGCAACAAACAACCATCACACCTACACAAGCACAAATCAATCAGCACGGCCAGTAAGCCAAGGCCAACATGGAGGCAGGGGTCTAGCCGTGCAACAACTCTCATCTGCACACACTCAACACCACACACCTCGACCTCCAACAATGTGCAGCAGTGAAGCTCACATGCACTGGTGACATTGCACATGCACCCATGACAATCCCATGGGTGGTGGTGGGAACCAAGGTGCAGAAACACATCACACATGGCCACTCAACAAGACTCTTGAATGTCTGACACACTGCACACTACGCTGTACATGGACATGACGGCAATACCACACCAACCAATGGGATCCCAGCCACAGTCCCACACCAATGAAGAAGCCAAGGTCACCCACAAAGAACACACATAGACAACTACCAACATTGCAGCCCTGACCCTGAGGAGTGCCAGCAGTCACACACACAACGTGTCACAATCACTGAAAGCTAACACAAACTGGAAATCACATGACAGGTGTAAACAACAAGTGCCAAGGGGAATCCTGACTGTGACCCATCTGCGTCTGCCCACAAACTCAGCCCTCACAGCCAACACACCTATGGGTGACACCCTGATGACCAGTAATGTGCCATGCACCCACATCACAGAGAACCCAGGGAGAAGACTTTGGGGGAACATAGGTCAACTCAGCAAGCATCACAAACAGGAACACCACTAGGGATCCCAGCATGCACAGCAAAATGGAAGTGAACACACAGACATGCTCATACAACACACACCTTGGGCGCAGGCGATGTCACAGGAGTACACACTGCCATGAGGGGACTCCACTCCTGTGTGAGGAAAGCTGTGCCATATGTTGCCACAGTAGGGCTCCATCATGTCAGCAGAACACTTGGTCACACAGTCAACAATTTGCACCAAATGAAGGCTCCCGTCACATCAGCCTGGTCATGGGAGTGTCAACGAAATCATCAGCACAGATCCAACACACATGTATAGCAAGTTGCACTGACAACACAGATGAGTCCTTCCCCATTGATGCCCAAACCTGCATGTCCAGTGGAGATGGCCACACGGTCAGGGAAGTAGACTAATTGAACAATGGCAAGCACAACAGATGTGCAGGGGTGGAAGCCACAGATGTGACATTGCTAAAGTAAGTAGGAAATCCCATTGCCAAATATTGAAAACATGACACCCTCAGATGCTGCTAAGGATGACATGGATACACCACAGGATAGGACACATTCCCCCTGGACCACATGGGTTCCTGAACAGTAACACTTCATTTTCATGAGACCAAATATCACCATCACTGCAGCAAGGGCATGGTTAGCATCATCAACATCATGTACATCAGAAGCAAAAGCACTAGAGAACAGAAAGTCGCTTTATTCAGCATATGTGGGTTCAAAAGTTGAAGTCCAGTAAAAAAGAAACAAAGGCCAATGGCCAGTCCATCCTGAAAGTCAAAACAGGGTGACAGTGGCAGATGTCACCCTACGCATGCCTGCACTGATAAAAACTAGGGACAATCCCCTCGGAGGGGTATACAGGGGGGCAGGCCAGGCACCGCAGGGACAGGATCAGGGCTCACCAGAAGGAGGCAGGGAAGGGATGGTGGGTGCCGAAGAGCCACTGACAACTGCAGTGGAGGTGTCTGACATGGTCTGTGCCGGCACAACTGGGGGGCATGACTCTGATGGTGTGGGTGCCGGCACGACTGCAGTGGACCGTGCAGATGGAGTGGACAGGTTCCCCACTGCAGTGCCCAAGTCAGACAGGGTGGTAGTGGACTCCACTGCAGTGCCTACCTCCAGGGGAGGAGAATGGGGATCAGGTAAGGTGGGAAGGACAGAGGGGGAGGACACCGGCTCCACACCAGTGGCACAGACAAGCGCAGCGGGGGGATGTGGGGCCGGAAGAGCAAGTGGCAGGGGGAGAAGGCCGGATCTTTTTGGGGATGGTGTATCTGTGGGTGGGGGAACCTGGGGCAGGGTGTGGTGGGGGCACCTGTGGAGTGGGGGCCTGAGGGATGGAGGAAGGAGACTTGGTGCCTGAGCTGCAGGGCGGCGGCGGGGTCTTGCTCTTCCGGGTCCGGGGGGACTTGCGGATGGGGGCGTCAGTCGGTCTGCGCCTGGGGGAGGGTGTCCGGGGGCGAGGGACACTCCGCTCCGTGTGGGTGGGCTTCCTCTTCCCCCTGAAGGCTGTATCAGCTGGATCGGAGGGGAAGAGGCCGAGGTCACTGAGGAAGAGCCGCTGTGTCTTTGGGGTTGCAGGTGAGGCAAGGGAGGGGGCTTTGGAGGGAGAGGCAACTGAGGACTGCGCAGTGCTCGTGGATGCGTGTGTGTGTGCCTGGGCCCCATCCCCTGTGAGTGTGGTTTCAGTCCCCTGACTGTGCGTGCGTGTGCGTCTTGTTTGTGGTGTGTTTGTCTGTGTGCTGCTCGTGTCTGTGCTGGTGTGTGCCTGTGCCGGTGTGTGTGTGCTTGGGACAGGTAAGGTGCTGGGGAGTGTGGATGAGGCAGAGGCAGGAGGGGTGAGGGACTGTTGGAGGAGGGACACTGCTGCCGTCAGGGAGGAGTCCATGGACCTATTGCCCCTCTGTAGGGCAGACATGCCCGATGAGATGCCCTCCATGAACGACACCAGCTGAGTCAACAGAGTGGTGTGTGCATGGAGGACACTCAGCATCGCTGTCTGCCCTACATGGAGCTGGCGAAGGAGGTACACAGACTCCTCACTCAGGGCAGCAGGGGACACAGGGGCAGGGGGTGCGGTGCCTGGCCCGAAGGAGACACGCTCCCGAACATGGGAGCCTCCATGGACCTCGGGAATGGGAGCCGATGGGAGGGCGGTGGTGGTGGTGGTGGCGGGGACAGCAACACTAGCTGGGGTGTGGTGGCTGCTGACACCCGCATCCACAAGGGAGTCATCCTCCAAGCTGCTGTGGTCCTCAGCTGAGGTGGATGGTGCTGAGGACTCCTCGGTGTGGCTCCCCTCGCCCTCCGTGCCACTGGATCCCTCCGACCACTCCTCGGCTGCTGACCCAGTCTGGCTCTGCGGCTCCTCCTGGTCCGTGGAGCTGTCCCCTCCTGTGGCTGTGGATGTATCTGCAAACAATAGGGAAACAGACAGACATCAGTCACCTGCACCGAACGCACACACCACAGTAAGTACAGCACATTACAGAGCAAGCCCTGGCATCCTTAGTTGAACATTGCCAAAAGTGCCCAAACAGAATAGGAGTAGCCAATTGTCAGTTTGATGGTCAACCATGGCACTCACATCCCTCCTGGCCTTGCACCCATCTGTCTGGTGTCTGTTGGATGGCAATACCCCAGTGTGGACACATGCACCACCTACACAGTAGTTGGACAGTGCAGAAAACACGGTGAAGCATGTGAACATGCACACATCACAACTCTTGCCACTGAGTCAGTACAGGTGTCCGGATGAAAGGGATGCCCAGAGTCAAATATGAAATGCATGTGATGCATACCAGCGACAGACACCATGATGCACCCATGTCCTGATAGCCATTGCCACAATGGTGTGCATGTAGCACATGTCACTCCCCTGCAGGATCACTCATAGGAAGTTACATGCCATGGCACAGGCATGCCTGCTAAGTCATACATCACTGTCTCCAGTCACATGGGCAGGGCAGCCAGACAACAACAGTCTGCACTGTGTCACAATAGTAGGTCATGGGGAATGCAAGTCCTGGAGCTGAACAAGTGCACATGTACATCCCCCACACACCACATCATCTGAACCCTTATCTGTCCAGGTCATACCGATTGGACATATGGGAGACATGTAACACTACCCTCTGAACCTGATCACCTCACAATCTGCTGTGAATGGGAAACAGCTGCCTGAACTTCACATTCGCATACCCCAGTCTGCACGGTCAGGTGATCAAACACCTATGTGTCACCCAAGTATCGTCACCTATGGTCACATCTCCGGTGGCATGCTGAGCCCCAACCGAGAGACACCCCAGCAGTCATGACAACGAAGCCACAGCACACTGACACAGAGGCAGACACCTGAGGGGACATATCACTGAGCACAACGTGTCAGCTGATACACGGGAGTGGGAGTACAGAGTGTATTGTATGGCCTGGAGTAGGCATGACTGTCCTGCCCCACATGAATGAGGGATGAGCCCTGGACAGTAGGCAGCTGGCTAAGTATGTGTGACACACGTAATATACACACTCCTGGGCCCCAAGCATTGTTCCCACCCGCAGCATGGGTGTGTGCCAGATACCCCAGGCACATGTGGTGGATCAGCTCAGCAATTGGACCACATATCAAAGTAACACGCAGATTACATGTCAGAACACAGGCATTGTGTAAGCAAATGACCCACCCATGATGCCCACCACAGAGTTAGGGGGTATGCCCAGACGTGGGTCCCTTGCTCACTTTGCCACTGGATTCAAGCAAGCCTGGCTGATGACGGCTGGAATGCCAGAAACCGGTCCTAGGATGCTTGTTTCCGGTCCAGGGAAGACATGGCTTGGCAGTTCAGGCTGGACTGTTCCCATGAGGCACAGGGTCAGACTGATTTGCATATGGCCATGTCTGAACTGGGGTGGTGGAGTGAGCTAAAGAATGATGATGGATTAAACCCAGATCAGTTGACTGGGGGTGAGTGTTTGATTGGCTCAAACGTTCCGTCCATCATCCCCTTTTGTATCGCTTTGTTTGCCCTAAGTTGGCGGGGTATGCCCAGACGTGGGTCCCTTGCTCACTTTGCCACTGGATTCAAGCAAGCCTGGCTGATGACAGCTGGAATGCCAGAAACCGGTCCTAGGATGCTTGTTTCCGGTCCAGGGAAGACATGGCTTGGCAGTTCGGGCTGGACTGTTCCCATGAGGCACAGGGTCAGACTGATTTGCATATGGCCATGTCTGAACTGGGGTGGTGGAGTGAGCTAAAGAATGATGATGGATTAAACCCAGATCAGTTGACTGGGGGTGAGTGTTTGATTGGCTCAAACGTTCCGTCCATCATCCCCTTTTGTATCGCCAGATACCCCAGGCACATGTGGTGGATCAGCTCAGCAATTGGACCACATATCAAAGTAACACGCAGATTACATGTCAGAACACAGGCATTGTGTAAGCAAATGACCCACCCATGATGCCCACCACAGAGTTAGGGAACAGATGCTGTCCCCCACCTTGAGTCAAGCAAACTGCAAGGACACAGTACCCACGTGACACAATTCCCTGACTGCAAGGGCCACACCTGGGTATCAGATGAGGAGTGGGCAGTGCACAATCGAGGGACATGGGTCCTGGACCACATGACTGATGTACTGTGGAAGTTTAACCAGGCCAGAGGAGGGCACGTAGCATGGCAGACAAAGTTCACAATGCAGTCATGGACTCACCCCCTCCTTGCTGCTCTCTGGCTTTCAGCTGCCCATCCAGATCAGGGAAGACCACCGCCAGGATCCTGAGCATGTGGGGGGTCAGGGTCCGGTGTCTGCCCCTCCTGTGAGGAGGCGACAGCTTCAGCTGGACCCGTGCGATCCTTCGGGTCCAGCCCCGAAGGTCCTGCCACCTCTTCTGGCAGTTGCGGATCCGGCGCTTGTAGTCCCCCACGGATCTCACTGCCCAGACGATGGTCAGCCATATCTTCTGCTTCTGGTGGGCATCAACCTGTGAGGATGACAAAGTGAGAATGCCATTACTACACATGCAACATATCCGTGCATTACACAGTTGGATGTACATGTCTCAATCACAGGGGCACATGATGTACACAGGCAGTGCAACGATGGCTATGGACAGTATGCCAGCAGTTACTACATGGTATCATTGCCTGGGAAGTAAAACCTTGTTTAAATGCACTGTCACTGCACTATACCTGTTCAGTGCATGTAACTACACACTATGAGGGGTGACAACTACTCAGTGAGCCTGCTAGCCAGTGGCGTGCAGACTGTTAGCCTTGCTAGTCAGACAACATGCACATTTAGTAAGGCAGTGGACAGCACACTCACCTGCTCCCCTGCTTTCCCATACAGCTTGCTGTACTGTGGAAGGAGGCTGTCCAGCAGGGCCTGGTCCTCCTCAGTGCTGAAGGCTGGGGCTCTCTCCACAGTACGTGCCATTGCAGGGTCCAGAGGGTGCAGATACAGCAGCAGTGGTGGTGGCAGATGTCGTCCTGGAGCATGTAGTGCAGGCAAGTGAGCTCTCAGGGGAACAGCCAGCATTATATGTGTGCTGCAGAGGCAGATACTGTCCCATGTGTCCAAAGTGATAGGTCCAAGTCTTTAGCATCTTCTGAATCTGGCCAATCCATGGAATTGCACCACTTACACACGCCCACAGCATCCTTCAAAAGTTCAAACTATGAATTTGCAACATTGTTGTGGGTTACCAACTGAATTTCCAGCATCAGACTCGTTCAAGATTTGAAAACGCGTCCGTTGCCAGGCCAGGCCATAGCCAATGGGTGCGCACCGATCGGTCCATTGCTGTTCAACGCGTATTGCGGATACAACGCGTACCCGCTCACATTGAATGCAATGGGCTGGCCGGGCACACCGATCGGTCCATTGCTGTTCAACGCGTACCCGGGATACAACGCGTACCCGCTCACATTGAATGCAATGGGCCGGCCGGGCACACCGATCGGTCCATTGCTGTTCAACGCGTACCCGGATACAACGCGCATCCGCTCACATTGAATGCAATGGGCCGGCCGGGCACACCGATCGGTCCATTGCTGTTCAACGCGTACCCGGATACAACACGCACTCGCTCACATTGAATGCAATGGGCCGGCCGGGCACACCGATCGGTCCATTGCTGTTCAACGCGTACCCGGATACAACGCGTACCCGCTCACATTGAATGCAATGGGCCGGCCGGGCACACCGATCGGTCCATTGCTGTTCAACGCGTACCCGGATACAACGCGTACCCGCTCACATTGAATGCAATGGGCCGGCCGGGCACACCGATCGGTCCATTGCTGTTCAACGCGTACCCGGATACAACGCGTACCCGCTCACATTGAATGCAATGGGCCGGCCGGGCACACCGATCGGTCCATTGCTTTTCAACACGTTTTGCGAATACAACGCGTACCCGCTCACATTGAATGCAATGGCCAATGTGTGCGCACCGATCGGTCCATTGCTGTCCAACGCGTATTGCGAATACAACGCGTACCCGCTCACATTGAATGCAATGGCCAATGTGTGCGCACCGATCGGTCCATTGCTGTCCAACGCGTATTGCGAATACAACGCGTACCCGCTCACATTGAATGCAATGGCCAATGTGTGCGCACCGATCGGTCCATTGCTGTCCAACGCGTATTGCGAATACAACGCGTACCCGCTCACATTGAATGCAATGGCCAATGTGTGCGCACCGATCGGTCCATTGCTGTCCAACGCGTATTGCGAATACAACGCGTACCCGCTCACATTGAATGCAATGGCCAATGTGTGCGCACCGATCGGTCCATTGCTGTCCAACGCGTATTGCGAATACAACGCATACCCGCTCACATTGAATGCAATGGCCAATGTGTGCGCACCGATTGGTCCATTGCTGTCCAACGCGTATTGCGAATACAACGCGTACCTGCTCACATTGAATGCAATGGCCAATGTGTGCGCACCGATCGGTCCATTGCTGTCCAACGCGTATTGCGAATACAACGCGTACCCGTTCACATTAAATGCAATGGCCAATGTGTGCGCACCGATCGGTCCATTGCTGTCCAACGCGTCCCTGTACAAGTCACTGGCATATGTCACCATGCCTGTCACAGGTGAATATATGCCAGCAACATATACTTCCCAGGGAGTGAGGGGCACACCTACAACACCACAGCCTGTCCACACTGTATCCTGAGGCATGTAAGGCTGCATTACCTATTCCGTGTATGGGGGTGAACATGTTGTTCTGTGGGTGTCACTTGGGGGCAGCCACTCCCAGGCTGTGCACGTCTTCATGGGGACAGAATCCTTGGTGTTTCGTGTACATGACCACTGTGATGTGCAACTGTTCATTTCTGTGCATGTGGCATGGTCACATTTCACGGTGGTGTATGTGTATGTCATGTCACATACCCCCTGAGTCCCATGTGTGACGGTATGTACGTCCCAGGGTGACCCATTGCCACAATAGTGATGGTCCTCCACAGTCTGTGTGCATGTTGTGTTTACAATGTCTCTGATTCCATGTGCACAATGGGAGACAGTCTCCACATCCACGTTGTTTGTGCATGGACTTTGATGTTGTAAGTGTGTGTGTCACAGACGTCCATGTCTGTCCTGCCGATGCAACAGGGACCACTACCTGTGGGGGTCATGGTTGTTTTGCTGTGGTGTATTCATGATACACCATGTCATGCCAGTGTCCATGTGGCAATACAGGGTCCCTGGGAATCTACCTGTCGTTGAGCTGTGATGCCTGGGGCACATCTGTCCTCACATGTCACTGTGGGGTGTGTTTGGAACGTGGCAGCAGGAGATGGGAACTGTGACACGGCCTCATGATATCCCATGGCACAACCTGGGACTTGTTGATGCCACTTGTTGAACTGTGATGTTAGATGTTGGCCATGTATGTGCCATACATGTCCTTACGGAACTGCACACATCATGTACTTGTGCCTCATAATGATGTATCGTGTGATATTGAGTGTGTACAATGCCACATATGTGGGGTGACTGACAATCTTTCTTTCTTCACCTATGCACTGCAGGGCACCAGCTGTCCATCGACCATTCCCTGACCTTGCAACCATGGTGGAACGGGACTGCATCCGACGGTACCGCTTCACCAGGCCGCTGATTGAGGTATTGACGGTGCGGTTGGCCCCACATTTGCAAGCTGGCCGGACATACCCTACAGCGCTGACCCCCAAGGTGAAGGTTATGGCAGCCCTACACTTCTTTGCCACCGGTACCTTTCAACACACTGTGGCGACTGCTGGTGGGATGTCACAGACCATGTTCAGCCGTGTGCTCCGCGATGTTTTGGAGGCTATGTTTATTTACATGAACCAGTACATCTATTTCCCTAGACTCCAACAACTCACTGACGTGAAGAGTGACTTCTATGCCCTGGGGAGGATGCCGCATGTCATTGGCTCCATTGATGGGACACATGTTGCTTTGGTACCACCACAGGCCCAAGAGCAGGCATACAGGAACCGCAAACACTACCACTCGGTCAATGCACTGGTGGTATGTCTTGCAGATATGAGCATCTCACACGTCTGTGCCCATTTCCCCGGTTCTGCACACGATGCCTACGTGATGAGGAGTAGTCGCATCCCGAGGATGATGTCACAGATGCGGAACCAGCGTCCCTGGCTTGTTGGTGTGTACTGACTTAGTACCATTGTGTGTGTTCTGCAATGTAGTGTTCCACCCTCTTTTCCAACTCAGCTAATGTGCAATTGTCTGTATGTAGGTGACTTCGGATACTCCAACATGCCGTGGTTGCTGACGCCCCTCAGGAACCCTGTGACACCAGGCCAGATGCGCTACAATGAGGCACATGGTCGGACCAGGAGAGTGATTGAGCGGACCTTTGGTCTCCTGAAGAGCCGCTTCCGCTGCCTGGACAAGACAGGAGGGGCCCTCCCATATGCCCCAGCAAAGGTGTGCAAGATTGTCATCGTCTGCTGCATGCTACACAACCTGGCAGTGCGGAAGGAGTTGCCTCTCTTCCTGGATGACGATGACCAATGTCCGCCACCTGTGGAGGATCCTGGCCTGGACCACGATGCCAGTGATGATGATGATGATGATGATGGTGATGTCCGCACACAGCTCATCACCAACTTCTTCAGCTGAATGTGAGTATCCAGAGATGTCATGTCAATGATGTGAGTATGCATGATATGTGTTGGTGATGCTCTGGTGCTGTTTGAGTGTGTCCATGTGCTACATGACTGTATGCGTGTAGCGATGTGTCCTTACAGGTAGTCTGTACTCCCCAACAGTGTTGACATGCTAACTTGGTTCTGGGTGGGTATCTTGTGACATGTATTGGGCATGAGTATTGCAGTTCTGTCCTGTTCTTCAGTGCTTTTGACTGTGTTTCATTTCTGTCCTTCACAGGGTACTTTCAGAGTGGTTTGGTCAACTGTGATCCCCGACACCGTGATTCGACTTCCAGGGTGGTAGCTGTTGTGTCCCTACAGGTGATGTGCGCCACACCCATGGACTTCCTTCCTTCTACACTTGTTGACTGTGTGCCCGGTGCCAGGTGGGATTGCCTTGCATCTGTAGTGGTTACAACATGTTGCAAATGTGTAATAAACCTGTGCTTCACTTTGTGATGTGCGTTGTCTGTGGTCACACATCTGACTGACATTTGCTTACTGCACCAGTGGGCTAGTTGACAGAGACTGTGAATAGGTGTTGTGTCTGTGCATTGCACCGTATTTCCTGGCAACATCAGTGTAGGCGATGAGTCAGATGGCCTAGGTGTGTATATGTTGTGTAGCCCTGGTGGTGTGTCTCCCTCATATGTGTCACGTTGCCATGACTCACATGCCTGTGTTGTACTTGCTGTAGCAGTTAGCATGCACAGTGTAATTTCGCAGGTCATCATCTCCATGACAGAAACCACGTTGGAATCACAACAGAGGCAGGTATGGTGTATTAGTGTGTTTATTGTCATACATGTGTGTGTATAGTGCACAGGATGGTGGGTGCTGTACATTTTGATTGCAATCCAAAGTTCCTAGATGAATTGGAAGTCCTGGTAGCAGATATGTCCAGAATAAAGTCCACAGTCATCTGATACATTGGTCCAACTTGTACTCCCCATGTCATGTGGGGGAGTTGTGTTGCAGTCAACAGGGTGAACAGTTTGCGCACAAAGGTGATTATCCAGAACAGGTTTTGGCTTCCTGGGGGTTGCACATGGCCATCGGCCTCTCAGTTGCCCCTCCTCGGACGACCCCTCTTCTTTGGGGGGGACCCTCAAGTGCAGGCTGCTGCGGTGCAGGGGACTCTCCGCCAGAGTCATCCTCCCTCCCTGTGGCAGTTGCAGTTGTTTCAGCACCAGATGTTGTGGGCACACAGGGAGGTGTTGACAGGTTGCTGCTCATCTGGCGGAGGCATTGTAATATGTCCCTATGCACCGCCGTCATCTCTTGCAGTGTGTCCCACTTGGACTCCACGCGGGACATGTGCGAGTCCAAGCGGGCATGATGGGCAGCCTGCTGCTGTTTAATGTCCCTGAGGAGCCCCACTACCTGGCTGAGCTCTCCGGTGCTGGACTGGTACGCATCGGCTATGCGTACCAGTTGTGGGTCATCATGCAGTCCAGACCCCTCTGCGATCAGCGACCTATGTCTCCCACCCCTCCCACCACCCCTGGCGACACGTGCAGTACCTGAGGTGGCACGCACAGGTATCCCTGGGCCCCCTTGGGGGTTGTTGGTGGTGTTGGTGTCCATAGCCCCACGTTGGTCCAGGGTCCCTGTGCTGGTGGTGGTGGTGCTCCTTGGTCTGTCCGTGTCAGCAGGGGTGGTATGTGTGTTGACAGTCGTTGGAGGGGTGGGTGCAGGGGGTGCAGCTGGTGGTCCTGCTGGTGCTGCATGATGACTTGCTCCGGAGGTGCCAGGTAGGTCTTCGTCATCCGAGGAGGGCAGAGGCTGTTCCACACCAGTGAGCTCCGTTTCCCCTTGAGCCTGGGACGGGGACTCCTCAGCGTCTGCTGCTGTGTCCCCATCATCACCTGTTTTTGGGAGATACACACAATGTATGTTATGTTTATGCAGGCATGAATGGTTGACACACATGACAGTTGTGACTGTACCTCTGGATGCGGGCCTGTACATTGCATTGTCCTAAGTTGTCACAGTCAGAGGTTGATATTGGTGTAGCACATTGTCCTGCATACTTTGGGCATTTCTATATGAATGTTGGGGTGTGTACATGGTCTGCATTGGTTGTATTTGGTTGACATCCGGCCCTCCTTCCCACCCAGCCAGATATTCCACCATGGAATGTGCTTCCATTGCAGGGAGTGCAAGTTGTCTTTCAGGATGTCAGTCAGTGGTGTCCTGCTGTTGGTTGGTGCACAGTTGCCAACAGGGCCTTGTGCTCCCCACAGCAGTACCCAGTGTCAGCCATCTTGTCAGTTCTTTTCCACTCCCTGTGATGTGCGCATGGTTCAGGGTGGTGTTGATGGGACAGTTGTGGGGGTGACCAATATCTGTGACTACCACTCCCATCATGCTATTGCCTCCACCCCACTTCCCAGCATGCCCATACTTACTTGCTTTTGGGTGGACTTCACTGTGTGTGAGTGTGAGAGCAATGGCAAGATGGCTGACAGTGGTGTCCTGCTGTTGGTTGGTGCCCATTTCCCAGCAGGGCCATGTGCTCCCCACAACTGAGCACCAGTGTCAGCCATCTTTGAAGTGGCTTTTGACTCCCTGTGAGGTGTGCATGCTTGGGTGTGAGCTTGCTGGGCCATGTGGGTGGGGGATGTTGGGCTGTGACTACCACTCCCATCATGCTATTGCCTCCACCCCACTTCCCAGCATGCCCATACTTACTTGCTTTTGGGTGGACTTCACTGTGTGTGAGTGTGAGAGCAATGGCAAGTTGGCTGACAGTGGTGTCCTGCTGTTGGTTGGTGCCCATTTCCCAGCAGGGCCATGTGCTCCCCACAACTGAGCACCAGTGTCAGCCATCTTTGAAGTGGCTTTTGACTCCCTGTGAGGTGTGCATGCTTGGGTGTGAGCTTGCTGGGCCATGTGGGTGGGGGATGTTGGGCTGTGACTACCACTCCCATCATGCTATTGCCTCCACCCCACTTCCCAGCATGCCCATACTTACTTGCTTTTGGGTGGACTTCACTGTGTGTGAGTGTGAGAGCAATGGCAAGATGGCTGACAGTGGTGTCCTGCTGTTGGTTGGTGCCCATTTCCCAGCAGGGCCATGTGCTCCCCACAACTGAGCACTAGTGTCAGCCATCTTTGGAGTGGCTTTTGACTCCCTGTGAGGTGTGCATGCTTGGGTGTGAGCTTGCTGGGCCATGTGGGTGGGGGATGTTGGGATGTGACTACCACTCACATCATGCTATTGCCTCCACCCCACTTCCCAGCATGCCCATACTTACTTGCTTTTGGGTGGACTTCACTGTGTGTGAGTGTGAGAGCAATGTCAAGATGGCTGAAAGTGGTGTCCTGCTGTTGCTTGGTGCCCAGTTCCCAGCAGGGCCCTGTGCTCCCCACAACTGAGCACCAGTGTCAGCCATCTTTGAAGTGGCTTTTGACTCCCTGTGAGGTGTGCATGCTTGGGTGTGAGCTTGCTGGGCCATGTGGGTGGGGGATGTTGGGCTGTGACTACCACTCCCATCATGCTATTGCCTCCACCCCACTTCCCAGCATGCCCATACTTACTTGCTTTTGGGTGGACTTCACTGTGTGTGAGTGTGAGAGCAATGGCAAGATGGCTGACAGTGGTGTCCTGCTGTTGCTTGGTGCCCAGTTCCCAGCAGGGCCATGTGCTCCCCACAACTGAGCACCAGTGTCAGCCATCTTGGAAGTGGCTTTTGACTCCCTGTGAGGTGTGCATGCTTGGGTGTGAGCTTGCTGGGCCATGTGGGTGGGGGATGTTGGGCTGTGACTACCACTCCCATCATGCTATTGCCTCCACCCCACTTCCCAGCATGCCCATACTTACTTGCTTTTGGGTGGACTTCACTGTGTGTGAGTGTGAGAGCAATGGCAAGATGGCTGACAGTGGTGTCCTGCTGTTGGTTGGTGCCCATTTCCCAGCAGGGCCATGTGCTCCCCACAACTGAGCACCAGTGTCAGCCATCTTTGAAGTGGCTTTTGACTCCCTGTGAGGTGTGCATGCTTGGGTGTGAGCTTGCTGGGCCATGTGGGTGGGGGATGTTGGGCTGTGACTACCACTCCCATCATGCTATTGCCTCCACCCCACTTCCCAGCATGCCCATACTTACTTGCTTTTGGGTGGACTTCACTGTGTGTGAGTGTGAGAGCAATGGCAAGATGGCTGACAGTGGTGTCCTGCTTTTGGTTGGTGCCCAGTTCCCAGCAAGGCCATGTGCTCCCCACAACTGAGCACCAGTGTCAGCCATCTTTGGAGTGGCTTTTGACTCCCTGTGAGGTGTGCATGCTTGGGTGTGAGCTTGCTGGGCCATGTGGGTGGGGGATGTTGGGCTGTGACTACCACTCCCATCATGCTATTGCCTCCACCCCACTTCCCAGCATGCCCATGCTTCCTTCCTTTTGATTCTGCTTCCCTGTGGGGTTGTGTGCCTGTGCTGACAAGATGGCTGACAGTGTTATCCTGGGGTTAGTTTTGCTGCAAATCACGTGTGTCCCTGTGCTTCACACTGCATGACCCAGGGTTGTGGTTCTTTGTGGGATATTTGATTAGAGTGTGAGGCAATGCATTCTCCCAGGTGAGTTGTGTGGAGTTTGTGTTAGGGGGGTGTGTGAGTGGAGCTGCAGGTAACTATGGTCAGTGCTGTCAGTCCTCCTTCCCACCCAGCCAGATTTTCCACCATGGAACGTGCTTCCGTTGCAGGGAGTGCAAGTTGTCTTTCAGGATGTCAGTCAGTGGTGTCCTGCTGTTGGTTGGTGCACAGTTGCCAGCAGGACCTTGTGCTCCCCACAGCAGTAGCCAGTGTCAGCCATCTTGTCAGTTGTTTTCCACTCCCTGTGATGTGAGCATGGTTCATGGTGGTGTTGATGTGCGCATTGTGAGGGTGGGCAATGTCTGTGACTACAACTCCCATGATGCTATTGGCTACACTGACTTGCCCAGCATACACAGGATTCCTTCCTTTCAGTGGGCTTCACTGTGAGGTGGTGTTGTAGTGGTGGCTACATGTCTGGATGTGTTTGTTAGTTATATTAGTGCCACTGCCTAGCTGTAGTTGTAGTTGTGTTTGTACATGTGATGACACAGTTACATATCACTATGAGATGGCATGTGTGGTGTTTATCTGACTGACATACACAATTTGGGATGATTCTGTTCTGGTTGGTGTGTATTTGCTAAGGGTGCATGGTTTGACTCTCCCCTTGACAGTGATGTGTGTGTATTGTCGCACAATATTGTGTAGATTTGTTATGTACTCACCAGGCTCTGGGATGTTTTCTAGTCCATATACGCTCACTGGTGGTAGGATGGCCCGCACCTTCTCCTCCCAGGGCCTGAGGTATACTGGTTTGGCAGGAGGGCCACTGCCGGTGTGTTGGCTCAAGAGGTAGTCCTTCTTCAACAGCTCCCTGACCCTCCTGCGCACGTCATACCACCTGTTCTGGATGTCTCCCTTTGTGCGCAAACATGGTGATTGTGCGTTCACCCTGTCGACAATCCTCTCCCACATCTTGGTTTTCTGCGACATGGGTGTCTGTTGGACCAGTGTACCAAACAGCTGTGGCTCTACCATGAGGATCTCATCTACCAGGACTTCCAATTCACTATCTAGGAACTTTTGATTCTTCTTTGGGGGCATGGTGATGGTGAGTGATGTGTGTGTTGGTGTGCAGGTGAGGGTGTGTGAGTGTGTGTTTAGCTGGGTGTATGTGAGGGTGCTATTTGTTGAGGTGCTGATGGTGTGTGGCTTGTGTGATGGATGAGCTGTGGGTGGGTGTGTGGTTGCTGTCTGTTCAGTGCTGGCAGGTAATTTGAATTTGCAAAGGATCATGGTAGGGATTTGTGTCCTTTATATGGGTGGAGTTGTGGGTGTGTCTTTGTTCCCTGTCCCCCCCCAGTATTTATTGCCTTTGTAATTGCTTGTTTGGCCTTTTTTGTGTGTTTTTCCCTTTGTACTTTTTGTGCATGTAGGAGACGTTCTTGTGACCGAGTCGGACCCTGCAGTTGTCTCGTACGAGCTTCTCCGAGTCGTTCGCGCTGTGTTTGTGCTGTTTTCTATGCTGCGTACGCGTCGGTCGCGGTGTATTGGGTTGCTTCTGCTCGCAGTTTTGTATGCGTGTCGGTCGTACGGCTTGGGCTCCGTGCGACTCGGTCGTGTTTTCCACGCGTTGCATCGTACTTGGCGGGTAGGAGGTCGCGGGTACGTTTCGTTCGGGTTCATTCCTGGTGCATGTTGGTCGGTTCGATTCGCGTGGTTTTCCGGCCGGATGGCTGTTTTCCGCGCGGCTCGGTCGTTCAGCTTGTGTTCCGTACGAGTCGGTCGGATTTTGCACGCTTCTCATCGTACTTTGCGGGTCGGCCTGCACCTGTACGTGTAAATTCCGGCTCCTAGTCGGTCGGTACGTTTTCCGGCCCGAATCGGAATCGGCCCCTATGTCTCTACAGTAAGGGGTGTGAAGTGTATAAGGACTGAGCTGTCCAAACCATGAGAATCAAACTCCCTCGAATGGTCAAGAACGGTGATGTCAAGTTTGGACCTAAAGAGAGGGTCAGGAACATGTGAGTCAGTTCTGTGTGTTGCTGGAGGTAAATATATGTATGTGTGTGTATGTTTGTATGTATGTATGTATGTATGTATGTATTGATTCTGTAGGGCAAACCTAGCCAAAAAGCAGTGGAGTGCTGTACAGGCTCAAAGACAAGCATAAAGTCAACGAATGATAGGAGAGGTTAATGGGTTACAGAAAGGGATAATGCCTCACACTTCAATTGAAATGTTCAAGACCTGCAATAAATGGTAGAAAAAGGACCCTTGTAGGCCTGTGTAACACAATGTGGGTAAAGTGGCAGACACCTTTCAACTTAAAATCTACAGAATGATGGTTTTGATGACCTGATCATGATGATGTGGGTGGAGGATTATTACATGTTTCACAGTGCACTCTCCTCCTGCTGTGTCTGGCATAGGGTCAAGCTGGATTAATCAGTTTTATTGTTTTACTGATCATCACCAGTATCCTATCTCTCCGTTACCCCATCCTCAGTCCACTCTAGCCTGCATAGTGTTTCTTCAGAGTGGCTGTGCAGAACCAGAAAGCAACGGCACTGTTCTGTGTGTTGGTCTTCCTTGGAGGAGTGTGCACCAATATGTAAACTTGGAGATGATTGTTCAGTTCCTGCCTGACCCAGCAAGAGTCACTAGTGCTCACAGATCAGGTGAACATTTGCGGCAGACTTACAGTTGCTTACAAGATGAAAACTTCAAGAGATGATGCCTACTCACCCACTACACAGATTTTGATGTGGTTTGTTTCGTTCAGCTCCACTTTGCCACACTTAGCTAACTCACTGATACTCCTTCAGGCCAGAATGGAGACCAAGGAGATCGCAAGATCCAGTTGGGGATCACCAGGGCCAAATTGGTAGGACTAGGGTTAAAGGGGGCTCATCACAAATTCTGTGCAAGACGGATCCTTTCCCTGTGCCACAGTCAATGCAGATGGTTATGGTTTTTTAGACTTTCCTGCACAGCTTCTTCATTACAAGCAGCGGTACTATTGGACTCCTCATTTAGGCAGACTTTCTTCTGCAGCGTAGACTCTAGTTACCCCCTCCATAGCAAGTACAACTCCTTCTCTTAAGGCAGATCAAACAGCCATTTTCCAGGTTCAGCTGTCTACCTGATAAGGGAGCTCGCGTTCAAAGATGCTAGCCCTACTCCACAGCAGACTTACTTCCTACATTTGGCATGGGGCACTTGTCCGGACAATGAGAAATTCTGACTCACTAATCTGGACAACTGCCCAGTATTTACTCACAGGCTGACTGATCACATCTTGTACAGGGTTCAACTTTTTGGTGGCATCTTCAATCAGAACCTGCATTCCTAAGGAAGGATCAGGTCATGCCACAGTGGTGTCCAACAGGCGCTCCCTGAGGGGTGGTTTCAACCATCTCAGCTGGACACACAAACTATCAAGTGGATGAAGGGTGGCGAAGGGATGGACCTGGTAGTGATCTTGTTGAGAAACAGGAGGCAAACTACAAATAAGAGGATGTGAAACCCCCATCTAGCAGATACTCAACTTAGCTATAGCGAAAATCGGGAAGATGGATAAGGAATAGTCCAGTGGAGGCTCCCAGGGCAAACAAAGGCCTTGGGAAGCCTCATCCAGGACCCTTATTTTTCCATTGACCTTCACACAAATGGAGTACAAGCTGGTCCCAGCCAACACATGCTCTACACTCATTCTGCACGACATACACGAAGTGAACAGCATTAACTAAAAGTAATAAATTGGTGTTGAAAATGGTGCACAGCATTAGCAAATTAAAAAAAGCCAAAAGAAACACTGCAGCACGGTGATGAATATCTACACCACTAACAACATTTGCACAAGTATGTGTCACGATAATGTGGTATTTTTTTCTTTTAATTTAACTTTCCAAGATGATTGCCGCCCATCTTATAGCAATAGATTAAAACATTGTATAAAAATTGTATAAAATTGCATTGAGAGAAAGGAGTGGTCTGCCACTAAATTTAAGCTACTGGGCCCTCCTAAAAGGTAAAAAAAAAAAAAAAACAGGACTGTGAGGGCAGTACTGGGGAAATGGAGGAGAAGGGGGTAAAGACTAAGAGGCATATCTACTAAGAAATGGCACAGTGTGGCGCTGGGGCAAATTTTGCTGCGCCATGCTGCATCATTTTAATATTGCAGGAATGTGCCGTATTTACAACAATACAGTGCACCCCTGTGTTTTCCCTTGTGCTGGCGCTAAAGATAGCTGCCTAGCACCAACACATACACACATTTGCCATAGTGCGAGGGTGCCTGCAGTGCAGGGAATAATTGTTTATGTGAAGGAAGGTGTCCCTTCTTGCACATAAACAATCAATAATGGTGATTTGCTACTTCTATGTGTGCTGTAGCAAATCGCCATTATTTAATGGCTGTTTATGTGCAGGAAGGAACACCTTCCTGCTCATAAACAATCATTAAAGGCGTTTTGCTCTTTCTATGTGTTCCGCATAATGCAGCACACATAAAAAAAAGCAAAGATGAGGAGAAATAAAAGTATTTCTCCTCGTTGTGTCGATCTAATGCCTGCTTTTGCATGGTGTTAGTTTTTGACGCTGCCTCAGATTTACAGATCCTTGTAAATCTGGGGCAGCGTCAAAAAGCAATGGGTGTTGCGATGGAACACCCACAGCAGCACCCATTGCTCGCCCTTTCATGCAGAAAGCTGTGTGAAAGGGAACATATTTACAAATCGGCGTTAAGCCTTGCAAAGGGGCTTAACCCCACTTTGTAAATATGGTGGTGCAGGGCATTGCGCCGCTGGAACGTCGTAAAAAAGTGACTTTCCGGTGGCGCAATCCCCTTGTAAATATGCCCCTAAGAGATCAAGTCAATGGAGATGAAGAGAAACTTTGAGCAAAGAGCAACATAAGGTAGGGTTGGTAAGGGAGCAGGGGAGGTGCTGTGGGTGTATAGAAAAGACAAGCATGAAGGAGAGAGGGAGAAAGCAACACGAGTTGGGGAGGGCAACACGGAAAGTGCAGGAGGTGGGATGTGGAAGGAGAAGCAGCACACAGGATAGAAAAGAAGAAAACAAACACACTCCAATAGAGTACTGAAATGAAAAGAAAAAGCAATTTAAGCAATTCATTGAATGTAAGCAGTGGAAGGATGCAAGCAATGGGATTGTAAAGAAACTATACTCAAAGGGAAAGAAGGGAAGGAAAACCATCAGAAGAGGAAGGAAAGCCGTTGAATGAAAAGCAAGTGTACTCGATTAAAAAGAAAACCAACCAACGATAAATAATGGTCTCGCCCAAAGAACTCTCTAAGAATTAGTATAGTACACAATATTTTTCCAGCAGCAACCAGCTAACATTTACTTGGCCTGACTTAAAAAACAACAGACTGCAGTAAATAGCATAGAACAGAGAAGCGTGCTCTCTAGTGTCATGTAAGGGACAATTTCCGAACAGCATTCTTTTTTCAATTTAAAATGCTGAGAAAGACTCTGCCTTGATAGACTGCATTGGCGGTACAGTGCTGGTATGTTGTAGCTTAGGTTATGGGGCATCTTTGTACTTGGACCTACGTTAGGGGGCTGCAGTGTTTACCAGATCCAGCTGATACAAAATTCAGGGCCTGGGCTCTAGCTTCTGCCTCCTCTCTGCTAAAGCATATGTAAACCTGCTGACTGAGTCAAGAAAAGTGTGCATGATATGCGGTCGGGAGGGAAGCAGGCAACAGCCGGAGCAGTTTTCATTCTCAATGGCGATGATCTCTCCAGCCCCTCTCAGACCATGAAGCACATTGTTGCTCCATAATTAATACTACGTGATCAAAGTACTGTATGTATTAACTCTTGCCTGCTAGTATTTTGCAGCATTTTTTCCTATCCTTAGGTCACTTTGGAGTGGTACTAAACAGGGCTGGACCCTGTTTGTCCTGAAGAAGAGCACTGGGGTAGCTCGAAACTAGTTGACGTTCACTAGGGACCCCTGACTAATTAAAAACAGACACCCTAGCGACCAACCCCGTTTTTAATATATCGGCTAGGAGCCTGAATAAATTCTTTTTGCCCACTAGCTAGATATTTTTAGTCTCACCCACTCCACCCCCATCACTGCACCACACATAGTCACTCACAAGTAGTGCTCCTACGTAGTGTCGCAAGTCGTAGCACGCCTTAGCCTGTAGCGGGTTGGGATGGCCCCTATGATGAAGCATGTCACCATGGGAAACCATGGTGAGTGAGGGGACTCAAGAAAGGACATTTTTCCTTTACTAACTATTTTTTTTTTTTTTTTTTTTTTAATCTTATATTAGTAAATTTATTTTTCTGAAAAAACTGGCTAGGTTTCCATAACCGAGATTTCGGTGTTTTGTAATTCATGATATATCCAACAATCTGTGAGAAAGCCCTAAAATTTATCAAAAGTAAGCTTGTAAAATGTTACTTTTGGGTTGCCAGAAAATGCACTCCTTCCGAATTACTTAGAAATGTAGGGTGATAACGTCTCCTGGAGAATGAAATGATACATGACCGTGAGGAATTCCTTCTGGCCAGGTTTATCGCCCAGTTAAGATTTTCGAGATCACAACGAAAATTGACAGGTGAAATTTGCACAGGGAAAACCTGTAGATCCGAGTGCAATTTTGTGCAGAAATCAGGGGCGCAACTCGACCCGAACGTCAGGGGGGGCTAACACTTCCGCCAATAGGGCACGACAAGCATTACCAGAAATGGGGTCAGAGCTATCCTCATTGACAATATGAGAGAAAGAAGTGACAAACTGTGCAATTTTAACATATTGGACAATCCGGTTATTATAACAAACATATTTTTGAAGATTTGAGACTGTTCCTAGGGTACTCACGGTGCTCTTTAAAAATCATATTAACAACACCCCTTTTACCAGTAAGTAAATAATATTTATTTTTGCAGATTAATTAAAATCATTGCACTTTACATAAAATATCTGAGTAAGAAAACATTTACAAGTTAAAAGAATTAATTAATTATTAAAATGTCATTACTTTACAAAACTACGGTAGTCTAAAAGAAGCGATAGTCCATCAAGTGCTCTGTGAATTTTGACGTTAAGGATTTTTTATTTAGCAATAATAGGGAATTGACGCACAGTTCAACTGGCGGTAGTCAAGATCCTCACTTCAAGGTTTCCTGCCCTGGGATTGCCATTGTCTTTCCGGGGTGGCCGAGTTGATGGAAGTAAAGTATTTGCTTGTATAAGGAACTTGGTGGCCCTGCAGGAAAGCTGAGTTGATTTGCTGTTTAGTAATGTCAGCACTCAAAACGGCATGATCGTATATTGAGTGCCCGGAAAGCAGGGCAGAGTAGTTTCTGCCTTAAAGAGTTAACGGCTGGGCAGATGCACAGAAGATGTAACAAGCTTTCGTCAAATCGACCCCTTTTACCAATTTACTGATTCATTTTGTGGCAGGCCTATCTGCTTGTGAAATATTTATCAATTCAAGTCCAGAAAATGCTCATGACCCATTGTCGACTGTAGTTACAATTTTAGTTCAAGCAATGGGATGTTGTAAAATATTCATGGATGTGTCTGCTCTTATATACAGGCCTCAAAATATTAGGCTTAGTGGCAGTGCTTAATTTGAGTTGGTGGATGTAAGTGGAACTCACTTGCACTCATTTTTGGTGTCCTCCACTTATTTAGCCTCATTAAACTGTTTCAAAACAATAGGCTGAAAAACACAAAAGGGGGAAGAGAAAATGGAAAACTTGTGACAAAGGGAGAAAGAAAATATGAAACGAAACCTGCAAGATTGAGATAAAGAGCTTTAAAGAAGCTCACCTGTGAGAGTGGCTTTGTCTCCTCCTGCATGTTAGCTACCTTGACTACAGTATTTTATTTGGCAGGTGGTGTATGCTGCCATCAGATATAGTGCTTGTCATATTCCTAATGAAGAAAATTGATTGAAAACAAATAAATATAGCCCCAATCAGTACTATATTGTAACCATTGTTCCATCCGGAACAAGGTAATTTTAATATGCAATTATAAAAATACGCAACATAAAATTAAATAACAGTAGGACACAAGCCTGTATCCAAAAACTCACATCACAAAGGAAACAAAAGAAGGCTCAGGCAGCATGTACTTGTCTGCGTCAATTCAATATAATGGAGCAAACAATAATAGGAGAAAATCACCTTTACACATAATATAACTAATAGATAACAGTGTATAAGGTTAACAATGGTTACAATATAGTACTGATTGGGGCTATATTTATTTGTTTTCAATCAATTTTCTTCACAGGGACCTCTGTCTCTTAAAATAAGCTAGTTCCCAAGGTCCCTGACTGATCAAATTGGGTTCCCTTGTACTTTATATATATATGTCATATTCCTAATGGCTTTTGAGGGGAGTTCGGTCATCTAAAAATACATAAGTATGTGGTAGTTTGCAATGGGAGCACTCCTCTACCATGCTGTAATAGTATTGACTATTAATATTGCTGAAGCGTCACGACATGCTCACTGTGCACATTAATTACAATGTGGACTATGTTTTTATTGATAGGCTAATCGTATTGGCGAATAGAGCTTCTCAGTAAGGATGTTCCCTTATTCAAAATGGCAGTGGCTTTCGCCATAATGCTGCAAAGGCTTCTATACATGTTTTTTCCTTCCCCATTTACAATTGTGCTGTGCAGAATAAGCAGTTTGTTCTCTGAGTGCAGAGTGAGCACTGAGAGTGACAGGTGAGTAGAGGGTCATGTAAGTGCAGTGTGAGTGGTGTGCTCATGTGAACTCAGAGTAAGTGCATGGGGAACGGCGCGAGTGCAGAGTGATTGGTGTGAGTGCAGGGTGAGCGTGAAAGTGAAGGGTGAGAAGGATGGGTGAGTTGTCTCAATGCAGGATATATTCCCAGACGCTCTGAGTAACTTTGCATGTTATTGACACATTAGCCCCCACGGCCACTGTGGTGCGGGAGGGCCCCGAGGTCCAGTTGGCCCCCTCAGCACAGTACACTGACTGGGTGGGCACTGTGCATGGGCAGGGGTACACGGGCGGGTGCAAATCTAAGCTGTCGTACATGAGATGTAGAGGAGTGCCAACTAGGGGCCCGATTCACAGAACTAACTTAAGACAAAATCCTAAACTTACTACCATTTTGGTATTCACAGAAGGCACTTACTCATTTTGGTATTCACAGAAGGCACTTACTTACTCATTTTGAGTAACTTACTCATTTTGGTATTCACAGAAGGCACTTACTCATTGATGAGTAAGTGCCTTCTGTGAATACCAAAATGAGTAAGTTACTCAAAATGAGTAAGTTACTCATTTTGGTATTCACAGAAGGCACTTACTCATCAATGAGTACGTGCCTTCTGTGAATACCAAAATGAGTAAGTGCCTTCTGTGAATACCAAAATTGTAGTAAGTTTAGGATGTTGTCTTAAGTTAGTTCTGTGAATCGGGCCCTAGGATGATAACACAGCACAGTCCAGAAAAATGTTTGTGAAGGTTGTTTGGGAGTAGAAGGATAGAAATGGAAAACGGGCAGGTTTGATAATGAAACAGTGTTAATGGAGCAGAGCTCTATGTGTTAAGATTGAAGAATAGAAAGCCAGTTTCCTGGGGTTTGGGGTGGGTTGGCATGGATGGGCTATGATTATTTCTTCAGGCACTTGGCATGAATGCACAGAAATAGGTTGTTTTGTGTCTACTGCCGGCCCGATGGCACAGAACTGACAAGGGGAGTGCATCATGCTCTATGTTCCAGTGGTATCAATGATAACCTATGTTAATTTTGATACTCTGTGAAATGCCTCAAAAATGGCAGACTGTTAAGTGTATGATCTAAATGTGCACTCTGGTATTGACACACATGCTGTTGAAGTGCTGTTTATCACACCCTGAAAAGAAATGGAAAGGTGAGCTGGAAACTGATTAATAAATCTATGGTTGCAGGCCAGGGTGTGCATGCCTTTTTCAGAAGGATTAGAAGCCAAAGCCTGCTATGGTGGAAAAAGCAATAACATTTAGAAATGTAAAATATAAAACTAGAAATAAATGTGCAGATACACAAAACTACAGCATTGGCATTATCATCATAAGGAAGGAACCCTCTAGACATATTATTATAATGTTGTCATGTTGTTAATTGTCAATACATGGCATTCAAAACATTTATTACTGGCTCTCAAGGTGTCACCTTTAAGATGAGTGTAATGAACAAATATGTATTTTGTGCTAAGTATCGAAATGAATTCAGGATTTTTGTATATATTGACTTCAGTTACATTCTTGAGAAAGTGTTTTTTACCACACAACTTGTGTTGGCTGTCTGTAAAGTGTGTCATGCAAGCAAACAATATGGATCAAATCTAATTAAATAAATTGCTATATTGAAGATAATAAAACTACAAAATGTTGAGCATTGAAGAAGGCCGGTTGTTCTCTAATGATTATATGAATTGTAATATAGGCGAGGGGAGCATCTACAAGCCCTTTGTTTTTATCTAACTGGGCACCACAGTAGCAACTGGTATCCTGAGAATACACTTTGCTAGATCAATCTCTCCTAAATTGCACCAAAACTCAGGTACTTAAAAATGTGCTTGCGTTTCTTTTCTTGTGGCAGCGGCGCTCCATTATTCAATGTCATCCCCATCCAATATGCGGCTCTGGCATCTCAGGAGCATAACACAGGCCCCTGCGGCCCTGCAGTGCAGGGAGGGCCTCAACCCTTCAGTGGGCTCCTGGCCTTCAGGGGGCCCCAGTCAGCCTAAGGCCAATGAATATCTGTGATATATAAGAGACTCAGGGGCACCTAATCATATTCTGCAGGTGGGGGGGGGGGGCAACATTTTACATTACGCCACTGTATTGACCATTGGCAAGAGGTTTTCCAATATAATTAAACTACTACTATTAGAGCATTTATCAGTTGTGGAGGAACTAAGTGATTTGTTAACCCTGCAACAAACTTTCAGCCTCTCGACATGCCTAATGTTACTTTTCATTAAATTAATTCTCTCACTTCTCTACCACATTACCACTCTCTCCCAGCTTATCCCTCAAAGCCTCAGTCTTGACTCCCCCCCCCCCCGTCCCCCCTCAGGCATCATCCCACATCCTTTGTGGCAGCAAAAGTTATTTACAATTGATATGCAGGGTGGCGACGCAGCGAATATGGTGGGGAAAAAAGTCCTGGGCTGACAAGTAAAAGGTCTTTTAAAGACCTGTGAAATACTTAGATGAGGCTGAGTTAGGGTGTCAGGTGTCTGCCCAGCCAAGCCCACGGAGCTTGTGAATGATGTCTGAGCCTGGAAGTTGCTTCAGCCTAATGGATGTTTCACACAGGAAACAACCTTTAGAACGCATGCATTACATCGCATGCCATTAGATCGCGGTTTTTACAACGCAAGTCGTTACAACGACTTGCACTGGATGGCGCTATAGGACAAGGAGTAGTTTGATTTACTATCCAACACCTTCCCTACTGTACGTAGGCTGGAGTTGGAATAGTAAATTAAACTACTCCTAAGTCCAGCGCCCTCCAACGCAAGTCGTTGTAACGACTTGCGTTGTTAAAACCGCTATCTAATGGCATGCGATGTAATGCATGCGTGATATCGTCATACATCCATACCAGTTCGGCAGTCTATGAAATTCCCTGGTGCGAAATTACTCCAACATTTCTAGGTGTAACATACTAAGGTGAAAATCAGCGTTCGCACACTGATTCCAGTAGGTTTTTATTTTCAATTCTGAGCCATTTTCCCACACAGATATTTCAGCGGGTTTCCTGGCTAAATGTGCATGTGGGCAAACCAGAAGCCATTTTTTAGCAATGCACATTTAGCAAGAAAAACAGCACTTCTAATTCTGGTTTGGATAAAGCAGGAGTTTCCAGCAAGTTCAGGATTAATGTGTCATTCATAGTTAGGCCAGAAAGTCAAATCCATTAGGGGTGGGTGAAGAATTCCTCTCCGCCGGTGGAGTTAGTGGAGTTTTGCCCACTGCATGCAGAGCACAGATTTCCGCAATATTCTGCGTAGTGACGTGGAGCAGAGTTTTTTCTCTTGCACGGAAGTTGGCAACTGCAAGCAAGAAAAATTGTGTGCTAGACCTCTACTTGGTGAGATTTTTCAGCGCTGGCGGTCGCGGCATGCTGCCACTGCTCACTATGAGAAATCTTCCACTCGCGTTCAGGAAGCTGCTGCTCGAGTAGCACATGTACTCGAGTGGCAGAACAAAGCTGCGCCCACTTGCATTGCATGTAGTGCCATTTGCGCTGATTTTACAGCATGGGACAAACTCCTGGTGCAAAAAATCAGTGCGAAAGTCCGCGGAGTGCGGCGGAGTTTTTGCAGCACTTTGTGGAGTTTTGTGAACTTCGCCCTAGCCTAAAATCCAACTTATTGGGCATTTTTCTGGGGACTTCAAATGGGTCACCAAAAGCTGCTTAAGTTCAGCAAAATGTGGAAGCGACGACAGACATTTCAGTCTTAGGGCTTTAGTCTCACTGCCCAGGTAGATGATGCGCTAATACCACACAGGGAATTGCCAATACCTTATGGTTTTTTTTTTCTGGATGAGGTATTCCACATCCTTGCAAGTTCTGTATGTCTGAAATCGGAATAACTCAGCAATACTGTATGTATTCCCCCATTTCAAGAGCTGAAAGCGAGAATCTAGCAGATTCTCTTCATACACATTTTGCCAGATAATATCGCCCAAGGAATTGCCATACCTTAGGATTCGTTTTTTTTTAGACTCAAGTAATGCGCATCCTAATATGTTCTGCATGTCAGAAATGGTGCTAACTCAGTAATACTGCATATTTTCCCAAATTCCACGCCATGAAAGTGAGAATCCTGTAGATTATCCCAATACAAAATTTGACAAGTTTAGTAGTATTGCCAAAACAGCTGCTGCCTGATTCAGGCATAAAATCCTGCTTATGGCAGAATTGAAGTTAACACTACTCGTAGATAAGGGCCTACGCTTTAAAACATCAAAATACCATGCCAATCAAGTGACTCCTAAAATATTTCCGTTTAGGAAAAACTGAAGACATGGTCACTGGCCAGTACCACTCAGTGTCGACCTTTTTCAGGTCAGTCAAGGATGAGGGCTTTTCAGCAGCTGGTGCCAAAAAATCTCCATGGTGTCCAGAAAAGATGTTCACACGTTATGTTATGTCCACTGTAAAAACTTGGCTTCCCCGCTTGGCTACATTGTGTGATCCTGGGCAAACTACTCAACTCCCTTGTCTGCCGAAACTGGGGTGCAAGGAAAAGCTAGAAGTCGGTATGAAGTGTTACCTAAAGCGAAGACTTATGTTACTTTAACAACCTTACCTACCAATATCGGAAGCACTTGGAATTATGTACGATAGATTAAATATTTGTATTGTCATGTACAAAAAGTAGAGGAAGGATTTGTAGTGAGGTTTTTGCTGGTCTCGTTTTTTAAAAGGTCTCTTGAACTAACCTTCAATGTCTGGTGTCAGAATATATTTCGACATTGTATTGTACATTACATATGGCCTACAAAAACATCAGTTCACTGGAATGAATATTAGAAAACCTACACCAAATGGGACGATATTTATGTCAGATGATATTTATGTATCCTATACTTCGACATTCAACCTTCAAGACAAAATCTGTGAAGGGCAGCAGGTCTGTGTTTCTCCTGCTAGGCTGAGTGGAGACAACTTCAGTAAAATATCTCAATGTCACAGCATATGGACAATGTTGTGTTCTATTATATGATGGTACATGTCATACCCTATGCTATAATATGTTATGCTATGCCCTGTGTTTTGTTGCAATATTTCATATCACGTTTTTGCATGATTTTGTTAATGGTAATTAGCACGGCATGGTATGGTATGGTATGTTTATCTCGTTATGATACCCTTTGAAATGATATATGTTATATCATGTTGTTGCATATGACATGCAGTAGCGGCCCGTGGTGGGAGTGCTGCCGGGCGGTGACGTGGGATGGGGAAGGGGCAGGGTGGGGGGTAGTAAAGTACGGAATACGGCCGAATAGAGGTAAGTAGACATATAAATAAATAAAACGAATTTCGTTGCGCGCGCTGCATCGCATTTGGCGCTGCATCGCATTTGGCGATGCAGCGCGCAGCGAAATTCGTTTTATTTATTTATATGTCTACTTACCTCATTCGGCCGTGTCCACTTTATTACCCCCACCCTGCCACTCCCCCGCCCCACGTCACCGCCCGGCAGCACTCCCACCACGGGCCGCTACTGATGACATGGTTTAATAAGACATATCATGGTATGTGTAGTGTGGTGCATGGTATAGTATGTTTCCTTAGTTATGGTATACTATTCAATGGTATTTCTGCATGCTTTTAGTAAGGTATATATATATATATGGTATTGAGGATGGTATCTTGCAATATATTATGTTATAAGGTAACATTCTGTGGTACCGATTATTATGTCATGCTGTGGTATATGGTAAGATGTATAATATGGGATGTGACATTGTATGGAATGGTTAGGTATGTTTAGCCCCCGGTCAAAATTTTGTTTACTTCGGCGTAATTTTAGCTTGAAATGCGTCCCTCACGTCCACTTTCATTCCAAATTAAAATTTGCACCAAATGCTGGATTGGTGTTTCGCGGAATTTCACTGAATTTTTCGGTAAATTCGCGTAATTTTCACAAAGGAAATTTGCGCAAATATCAAACAGGTCCAGTTATATATTGCTATAGTATGTTGTAGATTGTTTCCTAGGATGGCACAGGAAATGTTACGTTATTATATTTGATGGCGTAGTTGAAAGTATGATATTTTGTGCTTTAATGTGTTGCGCCTTCTTACTGCTTCAGTAGCGATAGGGCCAGTTCATATCATAAGGTGACACTGTCGAAACGGTGTGATCCTGGGACAATTACTTCATCTCCCTACACCTCATTTCCATGCCTACCAAAATCAGAAGCACTTGGAATTATGTACAATAGATTGAATATTGGTGTTGTCATATACAAAAAGTAGAAGTTGACTCTGGCATCTTGAAATTGTCGGATCAACTCTAAAGAACTCGATTACAACACGTGAAAGTTTTGCACTCTGAAAACCTTGCACAGACCGCACTTTCGCAAACACTTCTTAACTGTAAGGATGTATCCTCTTCAGCGGGTTTCCGTTAATTCTGTGATGCTCTGCGTGGCCGTTCATTGGGATAACTCCGCCCACGTAGTGACTCTTAAATGGTTTTATACGTTCACACAGGGGTACTTGAAAGTAAGCGATATGTAATAACCCTCTCGCTTTAAAGTCAGAGTTACTGATACTAGTGGTTATTAGCTGCAGCGAGATGACAAATGATTAATCTCGCTGCTTTTAATTGTAGCAGCTATTGACAATGTACACTTCATGTACCCGAAGTCCCCTCTGTTGCTACAAAGACGCCGTAATACCTACAACTTCAGTTTTTGGACCATTGCCTTTTTTCAAAAGATGGCAATGGTAGTGAGAATGCATCAAATATTTATTAAAACGTGTGTGTTTTTTTTTAAATCCAGAAAGATTAGCGTCTCACATTTAGCGATTTAAAATGGCAGGTACTGTCGAGCACTCAGTATATGCGCTACTTAAATTTCAAAGCCAGAGTATCAGCACTTCTCAGCAGGATACAATAGTTTTAATGGTAGAGTCCCAGCACTTCTCAGTAACAAACAGGTACGCTGTGACAGTGAGCACTTGCACTTCTATTTCACCATTTGAAGCACTGCCACACTCAAACCTGCATTAGCAGCACAGCAAGTCCTCTCACACACTCTTGGATCTGCCCAGTGCTCAGCAGATGTGACAAGGAATGTGAAAACATCTGTTATTCAGCACCAAGATACCTTTCTGGGTGAACGTGTGCTTTATAAACACACGTTGTGTTCCTTGAAACTCTGGCTCTCAGATTAGCCGGTTCACCAGTGCACCTGGAGAACAACACAGGCATTGGCTGTAGTCTTAGCACCAGACTTGATCAAGACCTGTGTGTTCCCCGACAATCCACTCATTGTTTTACTTTTCACTACACTCTTTTCACAGATTGGCAGCGCTTGGAAACGAGTAGAGCACAATCGTTAACCTGCCATTCAAGCTCCAAGAAGCCCTCCATTGTGCGGAGTGCGCTTCATGGTAGCCAGTCATGCAGTACGGCCGAGAGCTTACCTTGAGCCCCATGAGGTAGTAGAGGATGCTGATGACGCCCATGGGCAGCACGTAGAACAGGAAGGACATGGCCTGGATGATGAAGTTGTAGACCCACATGGGCTTCACCACGGTGCACGTGGCCGAGCCGGGCACCAGGGTCCCGTTGGGGAAGTAGAGGAGCAGGATGCCGTGGGTGCTGGTGTTGGGCACGGAGAAGAGGACAGAGAAGACCCAGAGGACCACGAGGATGCGCAGGGCCCTCCGGCGCGTGCTCTCCAGCTTGGCCCGGAAGGGGTGCACGATGGCTATGTAGCGCTCTATGCTGACCGTGGTCACACTGAGGATGGAGGCGCAGCAGACGGTCTCGAAGAGCGCCGTCCTGAAGTAGCAGCCCACGGCGCCGAAGAGGAAGGGGTAGTTGCTCCACATCTCGTAGACCTCCAGCGGCATCCCAAAGAGGAGCACCAGCAGGTCGGACACGGCCAGGCTGAAGAGGTAGTAGTTGGTGGGCGTCTTCATGTTGCGGTGCCGAAGGATTACCAGGCAGACCAGGAGGTTGCCCGACACCCCGACCAAGAAGATAATGGCGTACACCGAGGTGATGGGCAGAAACAGGGGGCTGCGCCTGGGGCCGTTGTAGAAGGCAAGGTAGTCCTCCGTGCCGTTGAAGTGCCTCGGGTGAGAAACCTCCATGGTCGCACTGCCGGGCTCACTTTCTCACAGGGCACCAATCGGAATCCTCTGTAAACTCGCTTCTGGATGAATGACTGACTGACCGGAGTGATGCAGCGCTGCAAACTGTATCGCCTCACTGGGTTACCGACGCGATGAGTAGTAGGGCTGAGAGTTCAGAAAATATGTGTTTCCCATTTTTTTCTGAAGATAGGTGGTGGAGCCGATGCTCACGTGCGGCGTGCACCGAGGCCAGGGATTTGGAAATGCAAGGCGCGTGCCTCCTTTCGAGTTACAACCAATTCTGAAGAGCGGAGTGGGTTTTGCATTGACGAGATTGTCGCCGATGCTATAGTCCCTTGTAAAATAGGCAAATGCTGAATAATTAGAGACACTGAAGCCGCATCTATTTGGGGGTGTGGGGTGAAGATAGAGCTGGAGTGGAAAGGGGCATCTCTAAGAGGCGAAGCCTTTCATAGATAGGAGGGGTACCGTGGAGAGCGACAGGGCGGGAGAGCGGGAGCAGCTGCTGCTCTGCGGGCTGGTGCGCCGGGAGTCGGTGATAGTCATAGATGTCTCTAAGCACTTGTTTGCAAGCGAGTGCGAGTAGCCCTTTTATTAAGATCGAAGCTCCTCCCTTTGCCAGGAGAGATTGGCCATTTTTGTAACTAAAACATACTCATATTGAATGATGACAACAACCTTTAGCAATAGGTCTGCCTTTAATGTGCGGTGCCGGCACACATAAAAGCATGACGCTCGCTCTGAATTCTTATGGGCACTCGTCTCAACGCAGTGCTTAATTTGAGCTGGTGGGTGCAGCTGAGGCCGACCGGCACTCATTTTGGAGGACCGGCACTTATTCTTCCAGAGCAAGAAAGAGAAAAGCACAAAAGGAGGGAAAGAGGAGGGTGAGAAAGATCGAAAAACTGAGTCAAAGGGGGAAGGCAAGGACAAAAAAGAACCTGCGCGAGTGAAATATATGGGCAGGGAGTGTATGTAGTTGGAAGAAAGAGCGATGAGCGACTTTGCAGCCTTGTTATTGGACAATCCCATCATACCTCAGCACTGGCTTCTGAGAAAAACTTTGTGCACCGGCACTTATTGGTTTACAAATAAAACCCTGCTTCTCACCCTGCACTTATACAGAGACCAGTGCTTTAAATGGGCCGGTACTCACCGTTACTGAGTACCGGCACTTCTCAGTTTTTTCCCCCTGAGTACCGGAACTTATTTTCGGGCAAGGAGAGTACCGGTACTCCATGAAGCAGCAGGGCTCAGGCCCTGAAGTACGGGTACGTGCAACAGATGGTGCGTGTTGAGGTGCTGCTCTGGCTGGCAACAGCCTGTGTATTTCTGTGCTGGGGTGCTCCTGCAGTGTTAGGTTCTCATCAGGCGAGCAAGCCCATTGGGATCAAAGGGCTTCAGACACCCCACCCCCCCTCCCCCATCGTGTGGCAGCCCGGGATGAAACAGCTTACCGGCGCGCACACAGCCGCACCCGAGTACTTCACAGGTCTTTAAAAGACCAATTGCTTTTTAACGAGGCTTTGTTGTTTCTCACCCCTTCTTAGAGCCCCTGCATCTCTGCTGCCTATTGCTGAAAGAATTAGCTCCCCCCCCCCCCCGAAATTTGACTCTAGTTGCCGCTCTGTTCTCATTGGCATCGCAACAAGAATGAGGATATGGTCATAGGTGCCGACAGTTGAACTGAAGAACCAGGGCCGAATCCCGACGTCCGCTCATCATCCTGTGGTTCTGGACAACTCCCTTAACCAGGGGTCTTAAAAAAGTAAGCTTTAATGCAGATGTTCTGATTGTATGTAAATCGCTTAAATGCCCATGGCCCAAATTCGCGCAATATCAAACTGCCAAAAATTAGGCTCTGTACGTATGACATAGAAGCTGATGCTTGCCATGTCTCTAATATAAGGAGGCAGTTTGATTTTGCGCGAATTTGACCCATGGGCATTTAAGCGCTATACTGACAATCAGAGCATTTTGCGTTAAAGCTTACTTATATGGCAATTATTAAATTCCTGGCTCACAGACACGCCCCTAGACACGCCCCTAAATACCTACCCAGTCTAATTAGTGAGTACCGGCACTTCTAATTTCCCATTTAAAGCACTGACAGAGACACCACTTGTTCTGCACTCACAAACTATGGACCCTGCATTCATGCACCTCTCACCCACCACACATGCTGCACTTACCCTGTAGTCCCCCACCACGTACCCTGCATTTCTACATTACACACCATGCACCAACCCACTGCTCATCTTGCACTGAGACACCGCTCACCCACCTCTCACTATGCACTTACATAGTAAGACAAAACTCACCCTGCCTGCTCAGTGCTCACCCTTCACCAGTGGCGGCCGCCACAAACAACGGTTGGTGTGGTGGGTGAAGGCAACACGAGAGGAATTGCTGGGGGGAGGGTCGCCCCAGGCAGTAATAATATATTTAAAAAAAATAAAAACTTACCTGAAGCCGCCACCGCCTCCGCGTCGCATTGCTTCCTGCTGTCCTCTTCCTTGTCCCAGCAACCCCATGGTCAGATTCCCATCCAACCCCCATGCTGCACAGCAGCTCAGGGATTGGCCTGAGTGGGCTGGAAAGACGCTCCGCTCAGTTCATAGAGTCTGTGGGGTTTGTCCAGCCCGGCTGCGGAATGCAACCGGGCTGGAGAAACCTAAGTGCGCTTGTGTTTTGGTCGGCCTGACACGGCCGGCCAAACACATATGCGCACTTAAGGAGTGCACATAGCACTCCTCCTCCCAATGCCCCGCCCCGCCCTCCCTTCGCAAGCTGGCTCAGAGCCGGCAAATGAAAAATAAAACCATGCTAGAACATCGTTTTATTTTTCATTTGCTGGCTTTGAGCCAGGCAGTGAGGCTGCACTGCCACTGCCCGTCACTCACCCACCTCATCCTGCATACTTCTACACCTCTCACTCTACACTCACACATCGCTCACCCTACACACAAGTGCGCATGCTACACACACACCGCTCACCTTCTACTTATACATTGCTCACCCTGCACACTCAAAAACCTCATACCCACCAATCGCACACCTCTAACCCTGCACTCTCACACCTTTCCCCTTACACTTAGAACGCTCACCCTACATTTACACTGCTCACTTATGTCTCAACTTGCACTCACATCACTAGCACACCACTCATACCGATTGGTCACTTAGCACTCAAACATCACTTACCCTACACACTCAAACACTGCTCACCCTGCACACCAATGTCCTGCTCACCCTACTTCTGCATCCTTCACTGACAGCTCACACCCTGCAGTCAGACACCACTCAGCCTGCACTCAGACAAAGCTCACACACTTCTCACCGTGAACTGACACTCCTGTTACCCTACGCACACACCTGTCACCCTGAGCCCACACTCCTCACTTACCTCTCTAATCTCCACTCACACAAAACTAACATCTCTAACGATGACCACTCAATCCATGCTCTATTGAGATAAAAGCATCCGATCATTACATATAAGTGATGTACATAAAATCAAAAGTGCACAACTTTTCTTGTAGTAAACATGCATGTATGAGAAACGTATTTCACAAGATTAAAATGAGGCCCGGCACAAGCCCAAGAAAAGATGCGGCTGCGTTTCCGGTATTTACCGCCTGGTTAGGTTTGCTCAGAAACTGAAATACTGGTTCTTTTGTCCGTGAAATATTTGCATGATCACATAACCAAAGTCCTGCTGCACAATCGCCTGGAGTACGTGCATCGGTCAGTTTTGAGGAGTACGTTTTAAAGCCACAGGGGTTGCTTGTAAGCATCGACGTGCGCCAGAGATCTCACAAGCTATCAGCGGGGACAGGGATTCGAGCAGATGACCCTTAGCTGATCCCATGGAGCACGGCTGAGAACCGTTAGGAATTGTGTGGTCATTCATTGGGACACAAGCATTTTAAACACGACCGAATATAGGAAATGAATAGCAACGAGCAGGCTGGCACGGCCCCTTGAGTATAATTCAAGGGTGTTTGCTATTATTAATTGTTTTTTTTACTTCTTTGCAAGAGAAGTTAAAAGCATGCAGCGCTCCTGTTCTGGAGCTTTGTGGTTTTTACAACATTTTATGGCAAGATAACGTGGCGTCATTTGCCCAGGATCACACTACGCAGGCCAAAAAGGCTTAGACTACATGATTTCTAAAGCCACAACGAACAACTTCATGACTCGGGACCCCTCTCCGCAAAATAAATATGCTTTTGCAACCATGTGACCTACAGCTCATCTGAAGATTAAAGCAGTGTATACATTAACCCAGTTGGCTAACCGACTGTGACTGCACCATGCCAGGCAAATGTATAATAAATATAATTTTAATATACTTACAAATCAGAGACAGTGTTCATTTTCCAACAAAATTGAACTGTTATTTTGCTGTAGAGGAAAAAAGGGCAACCAGAAATAGAAAACAAGTATATGTTCGAGGCCGATCAAAAATATTAGGCAATGATATGTAAAGTTTGATCAGAGATATTTTGTAATGGTATTTTTCCCTGAAGCAACTGCAGCATTCATTTTCAAATAACGTGTTTTTCCATGACCCTATCGGCAATTTTTGGGGCATAAGACCCACGTTAAAATTATCGCCGTTTTAGCGGCAGGAAACTGCCGCTAAAACGGCGATAATAGACTTGCTAATATGCGTTATAGAATTCCAATAGAAGCCCAGGTTAGATGTCCTGACATCTAACCTGTGCTTCTATTGGAATTCTATAACGCATATAAGCAAGCCCATTATCGCTGTTTTAGCGGCAGTTTCCTCGCCGCTAAAGCGGCGATAATTTTATCGCCGGTCTTGCTAATATGCCCTTAATTTTTGCCTGACAGTACATACACACAGTCATGCTAAATTATCTGCTTTTTAACCTGACTTTTTGAGTGCCATTTTCCTGGATAATAAGAAAACCTGTTATTTACAGTTTCTAATGACGGAAGTGTGGTTAATTAAAAAAAATTATTAAGTGGATAAATAGTGCTGAATCTATGCATATTTATGCGGATAACTAGTGCAGAATCTGTGATATTTAAGGAACACTTCAAATATTAGAGGTAAATTTGTGCTAAGGAACAGAACATCGTGAAAATAGTGCAGAATTTGGGGGCATATTAGCAAGAACATGCGATAAATATCGCAAACCTTGCTTAGCGCGCCTTTTTTTATCGCCGGCTATCGCTGGATATTACCGCGGAAATAACATGCTATTAGCAAGGTTTATCTCCATTGCGATAAAATATCCAGCAATAGCGGCGAAACCCAGCTTTAACGCTGAGAAATCCAGCGATAAAATCCTATCGCTAATTCTGGGGACTTAACCTTACAATCCACCTCCCATTGACTTTCATTGCTAAGTCATGTTTTTATCAGTTCTAAAAAACAAGCGCTAATCGGGGTTAGCGCGCGTTTTTTTATCGCTTCGCGGGTATTGCTAATAGGCGATAGGTATGTAAGCGACTGTTTTCTGTCGCTTTTAGTTGGGAACGCCTACCTTGCATGTCATTAGCGATAATTATCGCTGACATGCAAGGCGATGTAAAACCCGGCCGCTATCGCAGGAAAGCTGTCGCTAACACCTGTTAGCGACAGCTTGCTAATAGGGCGTTAAAAATATCGCCGCTTTAGCGGCAAAAAGTGCCGCTAAAGCGGCGATAAAGCCCTTGATAATATGCCCCTTGGTTTTTAGCCAGTTATTTGGCTCAATAGTACTGTATCTGAGGAGTTTCACAGGGAATCCAGATAAACAATGAAGTGCATATTTGGCATTTAACCCAACACAAAACTTATTTTGAATCTACACTTTTTAAGAGGTTATTTGAAAAAAATACTGTGCAATCTGTGGTATTTAGGAGAACATCTGGGTACATAGTGCCGGATAAGTACTATTTGACAGCACCTCCAGACGAAATAGCTGTTACTAATTTGAATGGCCCAAAGTGGCTGATTATATCGTGTTGATGTGGATTTTTTTTAAGCGCTACATTTAACACAGGGCCTTATGACATCATAGGAGGAACCAACATGAGCAGGCGTCAGCCCAGTCTTTTCTTGCAGCTCCTTGTTTCAGTTTGATGGGACATGCATCCTTTCTCTGATGCTTAAAGTAGTTCATGGGTTTTAAAGGCACTGGGGCATATTTACAAGGCCCTTGCGCCACTTTTGCGTCATTTTTAACATGGAAAAGTGACGCAAAAGTGGCGCAAGGGCCTTGTAAATAAGCCCCACTATCTCCCTAGCCATATAGCTGCACATACAGATTTCAAAGACTAGCCCTAATTAAACTATGTTTGTTTGATAATAGCTTCTGTGTTGATATGCCAGTGAAGGCAACACAATTTTGTTGGCAGCCAAACAAATTTTAATTATCTGTGTCCTGCACAATAAAAAAATGGTGCGGATTATGACTCAAATAGACATATTGTTAGAAATGGGACTTCTGGTTGGCTAGGGCATGCACCTAAGCCAGGCAGAAACCACCACTCTAGTCAGGGCACAGGAGTTACACACCGAAGATAACCCCTGCTCACCCCCTTGGTAGCTTGGCAGAGCAGTCAGGCTTATCCCAGAGGCAATGTGTAAAGCGTTTGCACAACACACTCACACAGCAGTGACACATTAGGCACATCACAAAAAAAACTCCACACAAGGTTATATAAAAAATAGCCTTTGTATTACTCATAAAACACATTTGAACGCAATCACATATATACACTGTGCCACCTGACACTAGGTATGACTTTACGGGGATTATGTACACTACAGGGCCAATCGGGCCACTGTCATAACATCACCTAAATCACAGTTAGGTAGGGCAACCAGTAACTACTGGTAACTTTGTACTTAGCATAAATACATTAGGCAGAAAATATCACCAGTAATGCACCATCTGAACCACTTGCAGCTGTGCACATACTACAAATCCTATGGGCATAAGATCACTTTCTAACATCATTGAACATATCCAGCTGGTCCATGTCTCATAGACCCATCATGCCCCCATTAGGCCTAAACTGCACAGTATGCCACATAAATCATAAGCAGGACATAACTGTAAGAGATGGCACCTGAATCATCAGGCAGGCAGCAGGCCTCTACCCTTGTAGGCTCCTGGGCTACCTACCCGCCTATCACGGAAAATGTGGAGATTCAGGATGGTTCCTCCCAACTCGGGGATCTCCAAGTTTACTCCTCTTCCCAGATGGGGAGAGGGGACCTCCGTCAAGGTTACCCCAAGTCGCCCGTAAGGCAATGTCCTCGGTATGGGCCTATAAAGGAGGGGAAATACACCAATTCTTCCAGTGGGGAGACCTCGCTGGGCCCCTCGCTGTTCCCACACGGGAGTGCGACTGTCCGCGGAGCTACCGCCACTCAGTTGCCGCTCCCCCACAGTAGTGGCTAAAGAGAAGCCATGCTCCCAAGCAACAAGCCTGTGTGGCGCAGAGAGCCCCTCTCTGCAACACCGGCAAGAGGCTCAGCTTTAACCGGAGCTAGCTGACACGTCGGGCTGGAGGGCTGCATTAATACCCCCGAGGTGCGGGAGGGCGGTCCGCCTCTCCCGGCGATGCTCACCTCCTTCCCTTGGGGTGCTGGACCACTGCAAGTCCCTGGGCTTCCTTTTCTCCGTGAGCCGGCTGCCCGGAGCCTGCGAGGCTCTGTCTCCTCCATCATCACGGGGGCCGTCAGGCTTCTGACTCTGCCTGACTTCCGGCCACCATGCCCGGCAGTTTCTGCTCGCAGCCTCGGCCCCGCCTGTAGTCAAGCCCAAGATGCTGGTCACAGGGAAAGTCGGAGCCCCCCCTCTCAGACTCTGCAGAGATAATCAAAAAGCACCCATCACGCTCTTCGGGTGCAAACCTTCGGCAGCCCCCAGCTGAGGGGAGGCCGCGAGGCTCGAGTTCCTCCTTATAGGGAGCCCTGCCTACAACCAGGCTTCCTTGGGCAGGCCCCGCCCACAACCAGGCAACACAGAGGGATCCCTGTGCCGGGATCCCTTCCCAGCAGTATTTCTGAATGGGGCTGGCGTCCTGGTACAGCGCTTTTGAGCACAAACCCCACGAAACACTCTTCACGCTTTGGGGCAGTGTGAGCCCACACCTGGGGCTCAGGTCACATAGGAGAGGGTGGCGCTGCCCATGCTGCAGGGCACAAAGCACTGCTCTCTTATCAGCCCACTCTTTGGGCAGCAGGATAAAAGAGCGCTCACCACACTCACACAGGGCGGAGCTGGGCCCAGGCAGGCCAGCTCACAGGGCCCTTCAGCAGAAGGGAAGTCCTTTGTGGCGGTTTCTCCTGGCACCCAGCAGTCCTATCTTCACAGCTCCAAGCAGGTCCAACCACACATGGGGTCACAGTCCCAATATTTATACCTCTTTCAGTCTTTGTTCTTCCCCCTGGCACAGGCCTAAGCCCAGTCCACACCAGTTCTGGGGGGGCACTTAAACCCATCTTTACAGTGCACAACAACCCTCATTGTTAGTGTAGTCTCTGGCCCCTGATACACCACAGGGGGCGGAGCCAGCATTGTGTAAGGCAGGCACAGTCCTATTCAGGTCCAGGTGCTACTCCTCCCACTACTCCAAATGCAGATCGGCTGACTCACCCAGCCCTTCTGGAGCCACTGCACCTCCCCAGCCCCTGTCATCCAGATCCAGACATGCAATACACAACAGGCAGGCACAAAGACACATATAGAAATAATAAATCTGCAAACACCATTATACGGCATTTGTTACCACTATTCCAAACATACCAAACTTGACCAAGCTACTCCTCTCATGTCAGGAATTACCACTGAAACACATATCAGGGAATCCCCAATCCATTCCTATGAGAGGGCAGCCTCACAGTAGTGAGAAACTAAAATGGATGCTTGTCACTACCAGGACATGCCACACAGTTAAAGCACATGTCCTACCTTTTTCCTACAGCGCACCCTGCCCATAGGGCTAGCTAGGTCCTACCTTAGGGGTGACTGATATGTAGTAAAAGGGGAGTCACAGACGTGGCACCCACTTTATGTGCCACGTCACAGCAGCAGTAAACTGTGCGTGCAGGCCCTGCAATGGCAGAGGTCTGAGACAGGTTTGAAAGCCTACTTTGGTGGGTGGCGCAAGCAGCACTGCAAGCCCACCAGTAGCATTTAATTTACTCGCCCCGGGTATATGAAATACCACTTTACAGGGGACTGATAGGTAAATTAAATATGCCAAACAGGTGTAGACCAGTCTTACCACGTTTACCATAGAGAGCACATGCACTTTACACTGGACAGCAGCGATAAAGTGCCCAGAGTCCTAAAACCCCCAACACCAGGTCAGAAAAAATACCAGGAGGAAAGCAAAAAGTTCAGGGATGACCCTGCACAAAGGGCTAAGTCCAACATATATACAGACATCATCTGAAACACAAACGCATACACAACACTGCAAACTGCAACATGCATACATAGTAGACAGTACTAGCTTAAAATTCCCCTAATTGAGGACCTTTTACTGAGGGGTGCTCTTTTAGGTGCTACATGCAGAAAATTCCTGCTGTAGGACAGAAGTGCACACTTGGACTCTGCCACTGCACTTACATTTACAGAAACAGGCTCCAAGCACAAGACTTAGAGCCTGAATTAGATCTTTGTGGATAGGTTACTCTGTCACAACGGTAACGGATATCCAATCCGCTGAAATGTAAATCCTGTTATATCCTATGGGATTTATATTTCGACGGACTGGATGTTCGTCACCGTTGTGACAGAGTAACCCCTCCGCCTAGATCTAAATCGGGCACTAAGTGCAGCACAGATACGAAAACTCCTTGACTTCCGAGACACTGTCAAGCATTGCACACAGTTGATTAAAACATTTATAGTGGGGTGTGGTGGTCTCTCCTGCAAACCAATCACAAGTGGACCTAGTGCAATGCCTACCTCTAATCCTTTGGCAGAAAATGAAAAATGAACTTGAGAAGTGGGTTGAATCATGAAAAAAGAGTGAGGAATTGGAGGGTTGTGAGGTTGAGCAGCAGAGGAAGTGTAGGGATTCAAAAGAAATACATTATGTAAAAGAGCATGTAGATTAGAGTTGCATGGGGCATTCTATACTGCTTTCAAAGACACAATTGCACTCTGAAGTTTAAAGTTAATGAGAGAAGAGTGGGGTGCTGGAACTTAAAAACAGCAATGCATTCTTCATGACTGCCCTCCTCCCATCTGTGTTACTGCTACCAGAGAAAAACAAACACATACATTATGTTCTTAAGTAAGACACTTTAATAGCATTACAGTGACATTTGTCTGCCCCGGAAAGATCATGCTCCATTCCATTGTAAGCTTGATACTTTATATCTGTTAGGGAGCCTTCTCTAAGCAGCTGTACTGCTGCTGGCTCAGACAGTTGGGTAAACAAACAAGATATAATAATATTCACAACTGCGTGGAGGGAAAGCACCCTTTTGTGGAAGCACACAAATTCTACCCAATCAAAACATGTACTCCTGGCTAGCAAAATGTAGAAAAAGCCAAAATCCCTCTCTGTAGTACTCTTGAAATCTCTTTTTTAGGTTAATCACGTTATGCCTGGTGACAACTGCGCTGTTAAGCCAGACCAAAAAAGAAGTTTCCGCTTGACTGTCTTCAGAATTATAGTAAGTGAATGCTAACCCTATGCATAGTATTTGTAGAAGAGTGTCAGCAGGAAGCCAAAGAGAGAATGGATAACAGCTTACTCTCTAATTCTCTAATTAATTTTCTTACTCAAGCTCCCTCCGGCAATATGGTAGTTCTAAATTAGCACTGCCTAGCAAGACAAGAAGGGAGGGAACACAGTTTAGCAACCGAGTGATATCACAACAGACAGACAGGCTGTGGAGAATGTTATCACAACAGATAATTGAGCTGTGGGTCTTGTAAAGTGGAGGACCACAGAAGTAGGTTGCATCCAATTTATGGCATACACAGCTTCTCTTTCTTGTGCCCCATTAAAAACTGACCGCCGTCCTTGCATCACCTCAGTTCCCTATCTACAACACAGCTTCAACCACAAAATACATACACCCACACACAACACATGCACAGCCATTCACATAAAGATACTAAGACAGCACACACTTCCACAACAGCACAGGAATTAACACACTTTCACCCACATTTTGTTGCAGGAAAGACCCCTCCATATCATGATATAGCTGTGTCGTCGTGCTCTAGTGGACTACCATTTATTTTTTCTTCAGTACTCCAGTGAACTTCATGACTATGTAAACCCAATGGAGGTACTCCATGTTGTTTATTATTTTAGTCATCAGCATACGGGACCAGATTTGCAATTCTGACACACTTGATGCTGGACATCATGACAATCTTTTGCATGGTGTTTCCTCAGATTTTTGCCTTCTTTAACTAAATCTGCTTTTGTTGGCTTTAGGATTCTACACACTTTGCTCCTGCTAACCAATGGTAAAGTGCTTGTGCTCTTCCCTTTAAACAGACAAAGTTGGCATACACCAAACTGGCACATTTAATTTACTTATAAGTCCCTTGTATATGGTATTACATGTACCCAGAGCCAGTAAAGAAAATGCTACTAGAGGTTTGCAGCACTAAATGTCTCACTCAATAAATTAGCACTGTAACACTTCATTCCAGGACTGCCCCTGAAGCTTGGGTAGGCAGTTTTAAACTTCCATTTCAACCTGGCAAGGTAAGAGCCTAAACCTTCCTTTTTAATGCTTACAAGTTGCCCATAAGGTAGGCTCTAAATGCCCATAGGCAGGGTGCATGTATTTAAAAAGCACAAAATTAATATATAACCTTTTACATGTCCTGGCAGTGACAAGCTGACAAAGTCATTTTTTTTATTGTGGCAGGACTGGCAACCCCATAGGAAAACACTGGGTTACATTATAACAATTTATAATGCTTAACTTCACTTTGGGGGCAGCTAGAACCATGATTCAAGGACTCATTTTAATAGCAATTTAAAATCCAACTTAATGGTCAAATGTTGTTTTATATTACGATTTTTTAAATGAGATGTATAGAAAGCTGCCATTTCTCTAACTGAGTTAAATATGCCTTTCTGCCAGTGTTCAATTTCACCTGACTGTTATTGGCTCAACGTTGGTTTTATGTGTATTGCTCCCAGACAGTGGACAAAAGGCATGGGTGTGAAGAGGTGTGATTTCTTCTTTGAACCGTATGGCCTGGTGGTATATGCCCAGCCCCTTTCTGAGATTCAAAGGGTGCCTACCCTGTCAGATGTATCTCACACCTAGGTCTGCCTCCCTTTGTCTTCTTAGTCAGCTTGGCTCCAAATCTACTGTGGTTGGAGGCGGTGGGGGGAGCTGCCACAGAACTGGTTTGGAGTGATCACAAGGAAGGGATTGCCCATCATCATAACCACACCTCTGGGTGGACACAGAGAGCTTTTAGCACAGGAACAAGAATTATGCCATGTTGGATTTAGGTAAAGAAGGGCACTGGGAATAGTTTACTGTAAAACACAGGGACTTGTGCAAAGTGGGTGGGGCACCCCAGGGAACCTTTACCACATTTGGTAAGGAGTGCCCAGGAGTCTTTCCACCCAGAGGCTGGCACTGGGCATAAAAGTGGCATCTCCAGTAACCTTTTCAAAATGCTATGAAAAATCAGAAGATGGGTTGCCATGCTGTCTGAAGAACCTGAAGGAAAGCTGGAACTGCTTGCCTTGGAGCCAGGACTCCTGAGATGACTCCAAGGGTCAGTTGGCTCACCTTGCTATAAGAATGTAACAAGATTCCAGAGGCCTTTCCTGCAATTGCCCAGCTGACCAGTTCCAACTGGACCTGACCTGGACCCCGGTGCTGTCCTCTGCTGGTATGAGTCTTGACCCCCAAGAGTTGTCCTCCAAGATTCTGGACCCTTGGTTGGTGTCAAAGTGTACTCCTTCTAAAGTTTCCTGAATCCTGGGGTTCCAAAACTTTTTGGAAACTTTTTGCTATAAGAACTGTCTGGAAACTGGAACCAACCTGCTGAGTCTGTCCTACAAAAGATGCATTGCCCTGGGGCCATAGATTTAGGCTGCTCCGGTTACCTTCTTGCCGACAGCAGCAAATCTGATCCAACGGAACTTTGAGAAGGTGGTGTCTGTCCTCATGGAACCCTCTTTGGCTAAGGCCTGCAGCCGGGTCTCGCTCAAAGAATCAGAGCTACAAAAACAGACTAAGTTCGAAGGTAGAAATCTTCACAGGACGAAGATGTAAAAAGTGTCCGGCTGGCGAGGGATCTTCTCTGTGTGCAAAATTCATATTTGTCCCACTCCAAGCTTTTCCACTCAAAGTCGATGGCTTCACTGAGACCTCATCCAGCAGGCATTCTGACAATGTGTAGCCCTCTTCAGCCACAGACTGCTACCTTGTCCGGCAGAGGATTTTTGACTTTCATTCCAGAGCCTAAGTTCAAAGGTAAAACTTTTCACCTGGCCAAATCTAGTCCCTTTGTCCCAACCCACGCTCCATCATGGTCAGCCTTAACTTTTGACTTTGTCCTCGTAAAACCCAACCAGATGACCGTGGTTGTCACTTAACATTTTTGATACTATTTTGAACCATAAACTTAAAAAATTCAAAACTCCTTTTCTACTTATTAGATTTTTGAATTTTAGTGTCATTTTATTTATTACCGTTTGCTCTTTTTTTCTAAATTGTTTTGGGATTTTTGTTGTGGTGTGTTTTCACTTTATTATTATGTGAGTACTGCATAAATGTTTTGAATGGTGCCTCTAAGTTAAACCTGGCTGCTTTTGTGCCAAGCTACCAGAGGGTACGATTGTGATTATTATTTGAGTTGGATTCTCACCCCCTCTACCAATACTCCAATTTCCTACTCTGCCATTTTCCCAATGGACTCGGGCTAGTGTACTGCTATCAGAGTAAGATGTTTTGCAATCACCCAACCCTGCCTCATGACCCAGTTTAACAGGGCTGATTTTAGTTTTCAGCCTGTCGCTGTCATTACAAATGTGCTCTGATCACAGGAGAACACCAAAAGTGTACCGTTTCTGATTAAGGATGGCTGTTGGGCACTGCATGTTGGCTCGACCCAATGAAAGGTCTGTCTAGTAATCATAATTGGGAACCCTTGTGTGGGAACTGGCTGGGTCCTCAGGGCTATCAGGTGTTACCGGTCCTCAACAGTGGCAGTTGTGTTTGTTTACCTTTGGTGTCCTGGGGGCTGCGTCCTACTGGACTTAAACTGAATGCCAAGTGCACTGTTTTTGCACTTGATTGTCAAAATAGCACTGCAGAGCACTCAAGTGTTTATTCAAGGTGGTGATATGGTCTAGAAACTCACGTTTTACTTAACTGCCTTAGAGCTGCCATCACAGATGGAATTGCCCTGGAATGGCTTGATTCTTTGCTTTTGGATCACAGGTAGTCTGTCGATTTACCCATTTTAAAGCACAAGAATGTCCAGTTACCTATGGGACTCCTCAGGCCTCTACACTTTTTCCCCATTGTTTTAACATAGATTTGAGCCCTCTTGTCATTATATTTCAAAATATGGGGAACAACATATATACATACGTAGACTATACCCAAATACAGGTTCCACTAGACAGCTACCCTATATCCAGCTAATCCTTCCAACTAACTTTAATGTATACTGTAAGTGGATGAGAAGTAATTAGCTTTAAGTAAATTCTGAAAAAACAGAAGTTCTAGTGGAAAATGGAAAACATAACCTTTGGTTTCTTTCCTTGTTGCCTTCTGAAATGATATCTTTCTTTCTCTAACTTATCTGTAAAACGTCTGTGGGAGGGATGGGCAGAAAGAGAAGCGAGGAGGCCGTCTATGTGTAATTTTGATGTGAGTATATTAAAAATTCGAACCAAGGTGATGTTTTTAACTGATTATCTTCTGTAATGTTCTTTTTTCTTTCTTTCTTGTCTCTTCTAGGTCTTCCACTTTCTCCGGAGGGGGCCCCTGGGAGGCTCGAAGATAAGAGGAGAAAAGAGATGGCAAGTATGTGTGTCTCCCCACGAATGGTAGGTCAGACACCTTCACTACACCCGGGTAAAAGGAAATAATTGTGCCAAAAGAAAAAATTAAAGCGTCCCCCCCAAAAAAAAGCAAGAAGTGATTGGGTTCTTTTCCCCTTTTCTGGTTTCTTTTATGATGGCAGGAATACTGTAATCCCTTCTTAGTGTTGCATAAAAAGAATTGTCGCTATACTCCAATTATATAGTTCTCTTGTGCAGGTGGTGGGATTGATTTGTTTTCTGTATACATCCCACCTCTCTTTCAGTGCAAGAACAAAAGGAAAAGGGTAAGAAAAACAAAGAAAAGGAGGGCAGGGAAAAGACATTAATCCACAACCTCCCTCCCGACCTCCACTGACTCTCCACTTCCACCCGCCCCCTTGCCGTATCACGTACCGCCTCTGCCACAACTCTCCTGAGTTGTGGCGGCTCCTGCATGTCCTCCTTGGGCGACCACTTCTCCTCGCACCACTCGTCTGGACTCCAGTCAAGTTTGGCATCTCCCTCTCTCGACTCAGGTGGGTGGGTCTCTCCATCGTCCTCTGGAGTCTCCCGCGGATCTCGGCCGGTCTCCTCCTCCTCAGCGTCTTCCATGTTGCTGGTTTCGCTCCTCTCTCCTTCTCCCAGCCCCTTCCTGTTCCGGAGGATTTCCTTTTCTCCTCCCTCACGCATTGGTGATTGGCTTCTCCTCTTGCTGTCCTCCCTTTCCGCCTGTGTAAAAGAAGGATAGTCCTTCTTTATTGTTTTGACAGGAGTTTGTTTCTTCTTCCAGGTCCTGTTGACATCATTAGAACCCGGAAGTGGCGGAAAACATCGAGGTGAGTCGGGGGGGGCTTCTATTGGGGTCCCCTTGTGATTTCCCACAGAGTCTAGGAGTCAAGACTGACTGTATTTGGTCTATAACTGGTTCATCAGTAATTTCTTCTTGTACATTCTACATAGGGATATTATGGAAAATCCTTCAATTTCTTACCAACAACAGAAAAATAAGGGTTGTATTTACCCACATTGGGTCCTGTCATGATTGTACCAACTTTCTTTACCTACGGGCAGCTTAGAGTTCTGAGTTGATTGTCCATCTCCCTCCCAATTTTGTAATGCCATCAACCCTGTTTGCACAGCAGAGGGTGGGGATGTAAAATAAAGGGAAACAAGGTTAGAGTAGGCAGTGAAAACAACATTGGTTGAGCAGTTCTGGTAAGCAAGGAGCCCACTAGTTCATGTAAACTGAGGAATTCATTGACACAACAGAAAACACTTGGCAGTATTCAAGGTAACCCAAAAGCAGACACACTTACCATCATTAGTCCTGAGAGCAACTTGGACCAGATGGAAGCTGGAGACTGGTTCCTACTGGTAAGACTGTAAGATAGCTGGAGAGAGTTAAGTAGCAAGCAGTTAGTTACACATGAACCTGAAGGAGGTCCTGTAAAAATTCAAAAAAGGCTCACACGAAGGATGGGGACCAGGTGAGTGAACTAGCAGGCAGCGTAGGAAACCACCAACTACAGTTGTAGCCAGTCATAGACAAAAAGGCAGTGCCAGTTTAACTATCAGAACTCATTTTAACCTGGTAGTCAAGGATCATCAACCCAGACGTCAATGATGACCATCCTAGATTTGGAAATGGTCCATATGAAAACAGAGGTCATAAAATAGCAATGGGCATTTTGAATGAGGCAGGACTTTAACCATTCACAAGGCAAAGAGCATGATGGTCAAATAATCACCATCTCTGTACTGATGACCATTGTTGTCAACTATCAAAAACTGGCTCACAGGGATCACAAACACCCTATTGAGAAGGTAGAGAATTAAGCTTCAACGTTTTCCCAACCCCGAGACCCAGGAGTCATGATGAACCCTCATAAGTCCTGACACATGGCTATTGCATCAGGCTTTTAACCTCCTTCATTATTCCCTTCCATTCCGTGTGGCTAGCATCGAGAAATCAATGGCGATTGTATGTATAACATAGCATAACTACCCAGCAGACACAGTTCTGCCACTCAAGAATGCTACCAAAGCAGACAGTGCATTTACTTTGAAAAATTAAGTCTATTTATTTGTATAGCTGAATACAAATGTGCACATTAAAACACAGAACTCACTAATTGTTTCATTTCAGGAGACATCAGTAAAAACGTCTTTAACAATCTTAAACACTTTGCTATGGGGCTTCACCCAAGGATTCAAAATGCAAAGCCCTTTTCTAGTTTGTTCATCATTAGACTAGAAAATGCAAATACTCGTCCGTTTATATTTATCACCAAACTACACAATTCAAAGCCTCTTCTTCTTGTATTTCACTCAATTCTTTTATATTTGTGTACTGTTATTATATGAAGCTCACGAGCAACAAAAGCTTTGCTGTTTCTCCCTGGCACCCAGTGTACTGTGTACAGTGGCGACTCGCCGAGGGAGTGGTGTGGGGCGGTGGGGCGGGGCGGGGGAGGGGCAGGGTGGGGGTAGTGAACTCGGACATACAACGGACTGAACTCAGAGGGAGTTCTGTCCGTCGTAAGTCCGAGTCCACTACCCCCCCACCCTGCCCCGCCCCACCGCCCCGCACCACTCCCTCAGCGAGCCACCACTGACTGTATATGCGGATTCAATTATCCTAAAATGTGTAATACCTATAGGCGTGGGCCGAACCCGCAGACTTCTGCTACGTGGAATTCCATGGAGTGCCCAAAAAAATCTGTGGGATTCCGCAGAACTCCCAGAGCGGGTGAAAGTGCTCGTCCGCCAGTTTTCACTGGTTTTTTACATGCTGATAGCTCGATGCGCCTCGCAAAACCAGTGCGATGGGCACCACACAGTTAGCATGGATGCTGCCATTTTGATTTACCTGCTTTCCTGTTCTGTACATCTGCTGCCCCTGATTTTTTAATCTAATTTTACCTTTGCAATTCTCCCCCATCCCACTCATTTGCCTTTATTTTATTAGTGTGTGTCTTTGTGTTTGTGAATTTTACATTTTTGTCTTTTTTTCTGTGACTTTTTTGTACTTTTGTTTTGGTGTTCCCTTTACTTCCTTATTCGTTCCTTTCTTCTTCTATTAATTCCTTCCTTTTCTTATTTATTCTACTCTTTGTTTTTACTACACATTACCATGGCAGAGCAGGGTGCTACAGGGAGCGGCGGTGCCAGTTTGGCTCCTACCTGCCTACCTTGAGGTCACCGGTGCCACCAAGGCGTGCAGCCCCCTGAAGGTTTTTCAGAGGCGGAGGTGGCCACACTTATTTTTTACATGCATAACCACCTCTCCTCTATGCTGGCAGCAGGTGGCAGGCCTGGGAGCGGGTACACCCTGCGGAAGTGTAGGCTAATGTGGAGGAGGGTGAGCCAATGCATCTGTCAGTACAGTGGAGCCCAGCACACCCAACAGTAGTTGACGCACCACTGAGAGGACATATTGGACTGGGAGCAGGACCTGCTCAGCCTGCTTAGTGTCACAGTTGCAGGGCTCAGTGAGTAGTTATTTATTTGTTGTGTTGTGTTCTTCAATGCTAATATATTATTTTTTTCAAATAGCATCCTGCTCACACTCAGAGGTAAGTTAAGTTTACATTTAAACTATTATGTGATCCAGTTTGAGCTAACCCAGTGCTCAGCGCTACTTAATCATATTTGCCGGTGCTCACTCGGGCTGATTATTTAAGAAGCCATTCAGACTCCTCTGTCCGGTCACTAAGATAGTGGTAGTAGTAAGTAATATCAGTAAGTTAGCATACTCTGTGCCTTTCTTTTTGTAGCTCATAGAGTCACAAGGAATCTCCCAGGGATGTGTAGTACATGCATCTATGCATTGAAAAAAGGGAGACTGAGTTGGCCCATCAAGGGGGTTGAAAATGAGATGTGAAGCAAAGATAATTTGTTGCAGTACATGAGTAGTTCCAAATGTAATTTAGGGTTTGGAAATTTGAATAGGCCTTAGGTTTAGGAAATTAGGAATAGGTCAACTCAATAGTAGCATTATAGGCGATCTTATTTAGAAAAGTACAATGTTACAGAGTTTGCCTTTGCCTGTCAAAATATTTTTGGGGAGATTAACTGTACCACTAATCTATTTTTTTTTAATCTTCTTTACTTTTTACATCAGGACCCAATGGCAAAAAGAGGGCTTCGGAAGCGGGTCAGGGAGCCGGGGGTGCCACCACCAGCGCCAAGGCTGACAGATCTGCTGGCTCCAGTAAATCCTCCTGTTAATATTATTATCATTGCTTCCCTAACGTTTACTGCTCCATATTTAGAATACTTTTTGCTTTTTTTTTACTGTGCCTGTCTCCTAATTCTTTTGTTTCCCAACTCCTCTTCATTCTACTTCTATCTAATGTTTGTTAAATTCTTGTTGTCCTTACATTATCCTAGTTATTTTCTATTTTTAAAGTTTCTGTAGTTGACTTACTCCTGTCTGTGCTAGTCTGTCTCTAGCTTCCTTTCTTTTGCTTTGTCAGTAAGCTTTCCCTCTCCGCTTGACTGGTACTGTAAGACTAAGGGCCTGATTCTGATGCAGTTAGGAAGGCCTCCTAGCGGCATTTGCTCTGTCCAAATTGGATCAGGAACGTGTCTTTCCAACCGAGGGCCCGATTACGAGGCGGTTAAGAAAGCACTCCCACCTAGGGCCCGAATATGATGCGGTTAGGAACATAGGCTCCCATTGAAGTCAATGGGAGTCCAACCAATTCGTATCTGGAAGCATCCGGATGCATCGTACTCGGTCGGTTGGACTCTCCTGATCCGATTCGGTTGGAAACCACTTCCAAACCCATTCGGTCGGAAAGCTTTCCAAACCGCATCAGAATCAGGCCCTAAGAGAAGCGATGTTAGGATAGGTATTCTACTGTGAAGATTGCATGTCCAAGTAAGCTATTCCTATTCTACGCATGTTCGTTGAAAAGGCTCTCTTTTTCTTCTCATGCTCAAACAGTAAAACTAGAGAGGGGCCATGGTCAGGGGTGGACCCCCTCCCCCAATGTTGTGTATGTAGTCATTTATACAGTGGCAGTATACCAGCAGTTTCTATGACAGTGCAGCATGGCTGGGACCTAGTATGAGGACAGTTCCATTGCATTTGCCAACCAAGACCATATGTCCTTAATTGACCAATTATTATTCCTCCCCTTCATTGCACACTAACGACTCAAGAGTCATCCGAGCTCTGCCCCTTCATTACAAAAAGTTTTTGGTTGGCTTTTCAAACATTGGCAACAAACAAAATGCCCAACGTGATATTTTTGATAGAAGACACTGCAACCGAACTGTGGTGATGTATTGTGGTTGAACTTTGTAAAAAAAAATAATAAGGGGAAGTGTATCTGGCATTCAAAATGTGCAATGTTTTTTGTAGCTGCACAGACCATTGCCGGGGTCAGCAAAAGTGCCAGCGGAGCAGACCTGGCGGCAGTCGAAGGGGGAGTGCTAGGGGTGGCAGAAATAGGAGGTGGTTAATCACATTGCTTGCTTATTGACAATTACTAGTATACTCACTTCTAGGGCGTCGTTGTGACCCCCCCCCCCCACTTTAGCAGCTACAGCAGGTTTGAGGTAATGGCCTCTTCTATCTGCAACTCAGCAGACAAAAGCTCATAATCAATGCTAAAAATGTTGGGTTGATGGAAAATGGAAAAAAGAATGGAAGGAGAAAGGATGGGAGAAATTTTATATGAGTGAGAGGATTCGTGGGTAGGTGAAGGTGAAAGGATGCATAGGTGGGTGATAGGATGCATGGGTGGGTGAAGGATGGGTATATGGGTGAAAGGATGCCTGCCTGGGTGGGTGAAACAGATGACGGGTAACATTCTTCCTAGTGGGTTAAAGCATGATGGGTGAATGAGTGAGGATACGTGGGTGGGTAAATGGATGTATTGGTGAAAGGATGGCTGAGAGCAGTAGATTGAATGGATGGATATGTATGGATGGATGGTTTCAATAGTGAAAGACTGGATGAGAGAATGTAAAGCATAAATGGTGGGTAACAATAATGAAGAATACTAGAACAATGAAATGATGAATGGATAATTGCTTGGATGAAGAAACAAGGGACTTCTGGAGAGAGGCATGCTCACTTACTTCACTTGCTTGTTTTTATAAAAGCTTTGGTTTAAAGTGAGGGGCCTTTTCATTTTCTGTCTACTCCCTTGACTCACTGTATTTGTTAAGTGAGGCAGATATGTATTCCACCCATCATCATTCATCACCTCTCTTCCCATGGCATTTTCCCACCCACGTCCTAACTGCAGCATGGTTCAATTCGGCAAAACAATGTTGGCTGTGGAATGTGCATCTGCTTCAGTTAATACAGCACTTACAAAATGTTCTATGCATTGCAAACTGAAAACAAGATGTGTTTCCCTTCCCTCCCAGTACCCACTCAGTCACCTCCTAGTACTTCACTCCTTAATTCGTTCCTAAGTTCTGTTCCAGCCTGCCTAAAAAACTGAAAAATCCATCTTGGCATGTGCCACAGTTTTCTGTTCAAGTGATTTCTATATTTCATGGCTTGCATAATGGATTTATGCCTGTTCAAATTCTTTCCCTTTTGACATTTGTCAACTACAGTGACCAAATAAGTCAAAGCTTAGACACATGATGCTGATCAGTGACATTCCACTATTCTGTAGCAAAACCTCTACCAACCAGCTCAATCCCTGTAACTTACCCTGCAATTGAGTGTAGGTTAAGTTAAAATTATTTTCCTTACTGCCAAGCGAATGTATTTGTTGATAATAATTTGTGATGGAGTACGAGGCTAGGGAGTAAAGTGTGACTAAGGGGCCGATTCCGATCTCGGCCGGAAGGGCTCCGAATCGGATTCGGCTTAACCGGATCCGATTCGGAGCCCTATTTCCCGACCGATTCGTACGTGCGTCCGGACGAGCGAGTACGATGCAAAATCGCCGACCGACTCGTTCGGGCGTCCCAACCGCTCCGACCGACATGTTCCCGGGTCGAACCGCACCGACCGACTCGCTCGGACACGACTCGCACTGCGCAATGGAGACGTTCCCTGGCCGGGTAAGTACGATGCGCGCCGCGAGCAGTCCGACCGCCACGCGCCGCCCGGCTCGAAAGAGCAGTCGGAGCCGTACTTCGGGGGTCCGTGTCGGACCCCCCTGTATGCGTAGCCGCGCGAGTCGCACACAGGGGGGACCCATGGTCCCCCCTACCTGTGCGTGTACGGCGCGAGTCGCTTCACCGCATACACGCTGTAGGGGGCGCCCTTGTTCGCCTCGCACCCATTGAGGCAATGGGAGCCCGCGTACGCGTTGTACGACCGGCTCCCATTGACTTCAATGGGAGTCCGACCGACTCGAGTACGATAGCATACGGACGCATCGTACTCGTTCGGTCGGGCTGCACGGGTCCGATTCGGTCGGAAAACTCTCCGGGTCCGGCTCGGTCGGAGAGATTTCCGGCCCGAATCGGAATCGGCCCCTCTGTGCCTGATTTCGAGTTTTGCATATGGGATACTCTGTGACAAACATGCCAAATGCAATCTATATATCCTGTTCCTTTCCCTGTACTGCAGTGCATCATTTGTTCTCATTGTCTACTTACGCCAGACAGTAAATCCGCATTTTATACGTGATGTGTGTGACGTAGTATCATTATCATTCATCTGTCTTGGAATTAAAGTAAGATAATTGTCCGGTTTACTGACACAACATTGATGTAATAAATATTGATGTAAAAAATATTGAGCAGAAAATATAGACAACAAACATATCGACTCCTATATTTAAACAGGTAAGTACAAAAATATCGAATAAAAAATATCGATGTAAAAATATAGATGTATAAAATATCGACTTTTATTTAAATATAATATAAAATAATATATCTTAATTATATTAAATATTAAATGTAATTTTAACAAAATGAAATAAATATAATATAATATACATTGTAATAAAATATAACAAATAAACTTAAAAAAGATAAACACAGTAACATAATTATTTATACATATATATTTACTTTATAACAATTAATAAACTATTATTTTTAATTTATGTTAAAAGTTTAAAATTATGTAAAAAATAAAAAAATATCAATGATTTAAAATATATAAAAACCAAAAAGCATTAATAAATTAAAACAAACTATTAAAAAATATTGCAACTTAAATTTCACAATACAGTCAGTGCAACAGTAGGGAAAGTGTTGGATAGTGGAGGGGTAAAAATAACTATTTCCACTTCAGTGAGTGCAACAATAGGGAAAGTGCTAGATAGCGGAGGGGTAAAAATTACTATTCCCACTCCAGTGAGTGCAACAGTAAGGAAAGTGTTGGATAGCGGAGGGGTAAAAATTACTATTCCCACTCCAGTGAGTGCAATAGTAGGGAAAGTGTTAGATAGTGGAGGGGTAAAAATTACTATTCCCACTCCAGTGAAAGCAACAGTAGGGAAAGTGTTGGATAGCAGAGGGGCAAAATTTACTATTCCCACTCCAGTAAGTGCAACAGTTTGGAAAGTGTTAGATAGCTGAGGGGTAAAAACTGTTATTCCCTCTCCGGTGACTGCAAAAGTAGGGAAAGTGTTGGATAGCGGAGAGGTAAAATTACTATTCCAACTCCATTGAGTGCAACAGTAGGGAAAGTGTTGGATAGCAGAGGGGTAAAATGTACTATTCCCACTCCAGTGATTGAAACAGTAGGGAAAGTGTTGGATAGTGGAGTTGTAAAATTTACTATTCCCACTCCAGTGAGTGCAACACTAGGGAAAGTGTTGGATAGCGGAGGGGTAAAATTTACTATTCCCAATCCAATTAGTGCAACAGTAGGGAAAGTGTTGGATAGCAGAGAGGCAAAAATTACTATTCACACTCCAACAGTTGAAAAATAAATAAAAATATTAAAAATTAAGAAAAATTATAAAAATAAATAAATAATATTTTTTTAAAATGAAAAAAAAATATTAAATATATAAAAAGAAATCATATATTATTAATTACATATAAAAAATACCTACAAATTTTGTATAAAATAAATTATAAATAAATTAAAAACAAATAATTCTTTTAAACTAGACAATATTTACAAACAAAAACATTAATTAAAACATAAGTGTATTTATTTTATTTCCTACCCTATAACACCACACCAATAATAACACACTTCAACATTTTAAATTAAATTTACTTCTATAATTAACATAAGTGATAATCAATTAAAAAAATATTATTAAAAAAAACTAATAAACATTAATTAACTACAAACACTTTAACACTATAATGTCCACAACACAAACCTAAATTAAACTATAAAATAATAAAACACAATTAAAACTTATTTTTAAATTAAAAACAAGTACTATTAACAACTAATTATAAAGTAATTACAATGTATTTAATACCCACCCCTTACCCCTTTAAAAGTAAAAACAACACACAAAAAAATAAACAATTATCCAAAATAAGTATCAAATAATTAACACTAATTAACAGCTATATAATAATTAATTAAACACAAATACTTCCCATCCATTACCCCTATAAACACCACAACACACACCTAAAATAATTACACAATGACCATAATAAAAGTTTCATTAATTTAATTAATATCAATTAACAAATAATTATTAATAAAAAATAAATAAACTACTTAACACGCTTTACCCCTATAAGCCCCAAAGCTCACACCTAAAATTAAGTACACAATTACCATAATTAATTACCAATTAATTAATTAACAACCAACTATTAATTCATCAATTAAAAATAATTTACTTCCCACCCTTTACACCTATAAACACCAAAACACACACTTAAAATTAATTACACAATTACCATAATTAATTACAAATTGCATAATTATTATTAATTAACAACAAACTATTAACTAATTAATAATACATTACTTTAGACATTTAACACTATAACATCTCAATTAAACACATATTAATAAATAAAAAATAATCAATTAATTTAATATAAATAAATTGCATCCCACCCTATTCATCTATAAACCCACAACCCACTACGGAACTAAAAATGCAAAATTCTAATTAAAAAAAATTAATAACTACTAAAAATGTAACACATATATTAATAATACAAACAATTCTTATACAAAAAACATACATCACATACATTTAAAACATACTAAAATACATCACTAATTAAAAATCGATATTTTTTTAAAAACTATATTTTTGCAAACGATATTAAACACTTCGATATTTTTAAAATCGATATTACCTCAATTCAATATTCTTGACCACGAAATTGTTGCTGTTGATATTTCTGAACCACGATATTTCTGATTCGATATTTGTGCTGCTCGATATTTTAAACTCGATATTCTGCCTGCACACCAATTGTCCCTTAAAGCTGCCCCAGCTGCAAACTGCAGAGAGTAGCAAATTACCCGACGCACTAACTAGCATACTTCCATTAATTTAGCACAAGAATACTTAATGACTTGCTCATTATTGAGAGGTAATTTATTTTTATGTTTCCACACAAAGGCCCTCATTATGATGCCGGTTGGACGCTCGTGTCGGGATGGAGTCAGGCCGAAATATAGCCGGCGGCTCCACCCGCCTCATTACGATCCTGCATTTTTTAATTTGTGCTTGTGCTGCGGCCCCGAAAAGGGCTGCAACACAACCCACAATTGAATATGGCATGTTTTCAAACATCCGTGCACCCTGTGCCAGGCACAACACAGTGCTTTTGGAGGGCACACCACTTGTGCCCCCCGGGCCCTCTATCGGAGTCCCAGGGGGGGCAGGGACCCTTCTTGGGACCCCCCAAGTCCCTTTCCATCTGCCATTTCATGCCAGTTGGACCACCATGAAAAGGCAAAGAGAAGCGGGCATTGTAATCCCTACGGCGGTGCCTGAGCAGGCACCGCCCCTACTGTACGGATTATGGTCCCACTGCTGCTCCGATGGCTCCTTGAGCTTGTCAGAAAAGCAGTGGTTGATCCCTCCGCCCTATGTCTCCGACCGCTGGATCGTAATCCAGCGATCGGACCGCATCAGTAGATGTCAGTGGGCCCAAAACCAACAGTCTGCCGGTGAAGGCCCCACCAACATCGTAATGAGGGCCATAGTGTCTGTTTAGTATTTTACTAGGCAATCCTTTAAAAGGAATAAAGAAATAACAGTTTTTTTACGTTGGTGTGCTGTTATTATGCCTTAATTCCTTTCAGGCAGTCAGTGCTTTTATGTGAAGCATAAGTGGGTAAAAATTGACCTGTGTCTCGTAATCACATCAACTTCCAATGGCCCTAGGGGACCAGCAATGTCTTGCTACTGTGCTACTATAATTTTAAACAAGTGTTTGCACAGAGCACTGTTTACAATTTGTCTCTTTTTTTTCTTTCTTGATATAGCTACTCCTGCTGGTCTATCTACATGCTAGGAGATAGTGGTGGCACAAGTTTGAGGACATCCACCAAGGATGCCAACGGCTGGTGGCTCTGGAGGCGGAGGAGGAGGATGAGGCATCTGCCACTGCCCAGGGCCCCAATCCTCCAGCCAGCTGCCAGTACCTCCAGCCTACCAGCAAAAACATCACCAGCACCACCGGCAGCCGGCCGTCCAGTCACCACTGCTGCCCCCCTCAAGCTTAGACCTACTTTTTCAGTGCCACATTCTGTAGCATCTGGAGAACGTGGACCGCAGGATGGCACGCATGGAGGAAAATTTTGAGGAGCTCTGGCCCTGCATGGAGAACGCTTTCTTCTAGCCCTTTTTTATTTTTTGTTTTGGTGGGAGGGACTTTTGTTGTGGGAGGAGAGGGTGGGAATTGGGAAGGGAGTTAACTTAGGGGCTGATTATGATGGCGGGCGGAAAAGCATACCGACCGCCGTGCTATCGGGAAATTTCCGCCTGCAGGTACCGCGGCAAAACCACCGGCCAGATTAGGATGCACCACCAGAAACTTCTACCGTGGTGGTCGGATTCCAGGATTCAGCGGCGGAAAAGCTGAAAATCCGTCCGCGGCGGTCGGATTTGCTGCGGAAAGGCCAAAGACCGCCATTTCCCCAGCGTTCTGGAGCACATGGAGCTATCCGCAAAATTGCCACCGCCATCCCCGAATGGCCGTATTCTCCGCAGCGGTGTGATGGGCTGTTTGTGGCATCGTAATACAACCGGCGGTCGAAACCGCATTACGCATGGCGGTCCCTCCCTTTTGGCTCTGTCCGCCACCGCTGCAGAAGGGGATTTCCGGCGGATTCTGAAACACCGCAGCGGACGCGAAATGGGCTATCTTTGCCCATCGTAATACGGCGGATGCAAGGACCGCCGATGGAGTGCGGAAAAGGGCATTTTCCGCCAGCACCGCGGATGTGCTTCCGCCCGCCATCGTAATCAGCCCCTTAGTTTGGACTTTGGACTTTAAGTCGTACTTGGATATTGGTTGGTGCCGAGGTGATGTGTTTGAGGTGGGCCTGTTGTGGGTGGAGAGGGTGGTTTTTTTAATTGTTAAAAACAAGTAAAGAAAAAAGCTATTCTACTTTATTGTTGTTTTTTGTGTTTTAAATATGCTTTGCACTGCTGCGTTTTCGCGCAGCCTGTTTTTTTAATATATTTGCTTATCAAAGTGTATGCATACGTTATACTTAGGGGTCGATTCCGATTCGGGCCGGAAATCTCTCCGACCGAGCCGGACCCGGAGAGATTTCCGACCGAATCGGACCCGTGCAGTCCGACCGAACGAGTCCGATGCATTCGTATGCCACCGGACACGAGTCGGTCGGACTCCCATTGAACTCAATGGGAGCCGGTCGTACAACGCGTACGCGGGCTCCCATTGCCTCAATGGGTGCGAGGCGGACAAGGGCGCCCCTACAGCGAGTACGCCGCGAGCGCCTCGCGGCGTACACGCACAGGTAGGGGGACCCATGGGTCCCCCCTGTGTGCGCCTCGCACAGGTACGCGTACAGGGGGTCCGACACGGACCCCCAAAGTACGGCTCCGACAGCGAGTTCGAGTCGGACGGCGCGAGTCGGTCGGAGCGGTCGAGGTGCGCATCGTACTTACCTGGCCGGAAAACGTCTCCATTGCGCGGTGCGAATCGGGTCCGAGCGAGTCGGTCGGAGCGGTCGGGTCGCCCGGACGAGTCGGTCGGGCGACCTCGCATCGTACTCGCTCGGCCGGACCCGCGTACGATTCGGTCGGGAAAAAGGGCTCCGAATCGGATCCGGTAAAGCCGAATCCTATTCGGAGCCCTACCGGCCGAGATCGGAATCGGCCCCAAAGTAATACCAATGTCATAATACCCTCTGTATATATATTATAGACCATTATGGGGTAGGGTATATTGCCATTCCCTGTAGTGCCTACAACAACCTAGATAAACAAGGAAGGAAAGTCAAGTCTGCAATAGAAGTTAGTTACTTACTAACTAAACTAGTACACTTCACTCCATATTTCTCTACCTGAATAGATGAAGCGATGGCTGCTACCTCGCTCTATCTTCTAAAACTCACTGCAGAGTTTCCCAAGGTGCCTTCTTAATGGTGGTGGTAGTAGTAGCAGGCTAATATGCTAACATGGAAGGCATCACAACAAGTGAGGTCCCTCTCCCACCTAGGTGAGCTCCAACTGTAGGATTAACCAAAAGGATTATCTATCACAGGCAACTAAATTGAATGAAAAACACAGAGTTTGTGGGTTATATATTTATATCATATCTTTACAAAGACTAAGGGGCCGATTCCGATTCAGGCCGGAAATCACTCCGACCGAGCCGGACCCGGAGAGATTTCCGACCGAATCGGACTCTAGCAGCCCGACCGAATGAGTACGATGCGGACGCATGCTATCGGACTCGATTCGGTCGGACTCCCTTTGAAGTCAATGGGAACCGGTCGTACAACGCGTACGCGGGCTCCCATTGACTCAATGGGTGCAAGGCGAACAAGGGCGCCCCCTACAGCGGGTATGCGTCGATGCGAATCGTGCCGTACATGCAGAGGTAGGGGGGGCCCATGGGTCCCCCCTGTGTGCGACTCGCACGGCTACGCGTACAGGGGGGTCCGACACGGACCCCAAAGTCCGGCTCCGACTGCTCTTTCGAGCCGGACGGTGCGAGTCGGTCGGACTGCTCGAGGCGCGCATCGTACTTGCCCGGCCGGGGAACGTCTCCATTGCGCGGTGTGCGAGTCGGTCGGAGCAGGTCGGACCCGCGTACGAGTCGGTCGGCGATTGCGCGAGCGCTCGCATTGTACTCGCTCGCCCGGACGCACGTACGAATCGGTCGGGAAAGAGGGCTCCGAATCGGATCCGGTTAAGCCGAATCCGATTCGGTGCCCTACCGGCCGAGATCGGAATCGGCCCCTAAGACCAGACTACTACCACCATGACACAACAAAGAAAAGTATAAATAATATAACAAAGACTAGCAACAGTAACGTCTTCTGAGCAATGGGGAGCTATTTAATTAAAACTAAAACATCAAAATCCTAGAGTCAGGAGAAGTAGACTCACAGTCAGGAGTGGAATTGACAAGGTTAAGCATTTACGCAATACAAGGCCTGAATGATGATGTTGACAAATTATGTTCTATATCTAAATCTCTTTTATGTGTGGGTGGGTAAGTGGGGGTGGCGTGGGCTATTGCTCAGGAAATAGATGATCCTGCAGTGAGTTGGTGTCGCTTTCATCACAATGCTCCACCAAGAGTGTGATCTATTTATGGTGCAATTTAAGTCACCTCAATAAATCACACAGCCTGGTGGAAGAGGGTCGGGGCTTTGACAAATGGATGGTAAAGGGATTTGGGGAAAGGTGTGCCAAAGACAAACACCACACAACAACAATATTCATCAGAGCAACGATGAGCAGCACATCAACATCAATCTGTTGTGGAAGGAAATGAAGAAATGAATATGACACAGTTCAGTTTAAATCCATGGCAAACAGTCTTTCAGCCGCAGAGACCCAAGTTATTATATATCTAAATGTTCTGTCATCCAGGTTTTAAAAATACAAATTATGGAGGAGTGAAAAGAAGTGTAGTCTGGGTGTGCTGAGAGGGGCTGTTCAGAATGATAAGTGTCTGGATACCAGTGCAATGTGCATCCAACCACTCACTTGTGACTGAACAGTGACTGAGTTACTGAGAGAATGCAAATGGAGGGCAAATAGGAAGGGTGTTTGTGGTCACTCAAAGGCTTGAAAATGGGATTGTGCACTACCAAAGTGGGGTTATCAAGAGGGAACATTTGAGGGGCAATGAGATGGGGGCACTGAGAGGTCAAAAAAGGAGTCAGATCAGAGAGGTATGGGGATTCTGGACCTGGTCCCACCATGAGGGGGGTCAAAAGGTTCCTGCTAAAGTTTACTGTACCACCCTGACCAAATTTTGTGCAGCCTGGCTTGCTCTGTAATTAGTGAAACCACACAATTCTAATACCAATGATTGTTAAAGAAAAATTTATACTGTATTGCCAAATTGGGTGGTGTATCTTCATTCTTCTCAGAATGTCCATCTTTGGTGCCTGGCTGAACCGGTCCGGTAAGGTAAGCATAAGTGTTATGGAGCTTTCACCTTTCGTGCAGGAGAAGAAGACGCCTGCAGATTGTAAAACAAAAATGATATTGTAGAGTCATGGAAAGGGACAAAAGCTAAGCTTCATGAGGAGTGTACCTACTACCAAGACTCAGAGGCAGAGCAAGAGTATAGGCTGCTGCAATCATTCATTTTATCATGGCAGATCGATTAACTGAGAAATGATAGCAATTTACATCCAAACACAGACAAGAAGCTGCATATACTGGGCTGATAATTTTCACAACTGTCATCATAACATTTAGTCGATGGCGTGCTTCATGTGATGATGATGTGGCATCACAAGTCTGTCTCCAGTTACAAGCAGCAGGCGCCCCGACCACAACCACATAAGAGGAGTTTCACATTTGAGCAACTAGCCACATGATCAAACAACAACAACCAGCAACTAGGTATGGCCATAACAAAGAACACATGCAGACCTATGGCCAAAGCACACTGGCTGGCTGCACAAAATGTCTACCGGCCACATGGTCAAACAACAACAACCAGCAAGGAGGCATGGTAACAACAAAGAACACATATAGACCTATTGCCAATACACACTGGCTAGCTACACAAAATGGCCACAGGGCTCATGATCAAACAACAACCAGCAAGGAGTCATGGCCACAACAAAGAAAACATGCAGGCCTAAGGCCAAAGCACACTGACTGGCTATACAAAATGTCCACCGGCCACATGGTCAAACAACAACAACCAGCATGGAGGCATGGCCACATTAAAGAGCACATGCAGGCCTATATTCAAAGCACACTGGTTGGCTACACAAGATGGCCACGGGCCACATGGTCAAGCAACAACAACCAGCAAGGAGGCATGGCCATAACAAAGAACACATGTAGGCCTATGGCCAAAGCACACTGGCTGGCTATATAAAATGGCCACCAGTCACATGATCAAACAAAACAACCAGCAAGGAGGTATGGCGGTAACAAAGAACACATGTAGACCTATGGCCAATGCACACTGTCTGGCTACTCAAAATGGCCACCAGCCACATGATCAAAAACAACAGCCAGCAAGGAGGCATGGCCACAACAAAGAAAACATGCAGGCCTATGGCCAAAGCACACTGGCTGGCTACACAAAATGGTCACCAGCCTCATGGTCAAACATCAACAACCAGCAAGGAGGCATGGCCACAATGAAAACATGTGCAGGCCTATGGCAAAAACACACTGGCTGGCTACACAAAATGGTTGTGGGCTACATGATCAAACAAGCAAGAAGGCATAGAAAACAAAGAACACATGCAGGCCTATGGACACCAACTACACAAAATGGGACCTGGCCACATGGCATGGAGCACAAGGACAAATGGTGGCCTATGGCAAACAAACTCACTGGCCAAACAAAGGAGGCATGGTAACACTGAAGAAAACACTACCATTATTCCAGCAATGCCAAAAACAAAAATTAACTGAGCTATACAAATTTTACAACACATATCCTCCCAAGGCATCAGATATTACCCCACCTATACACCTTTTGCAGAAAAAAACGTGAAATACCCCCCCAAAAACACATTTTTAATTTAATCCAATGCCATCTCTGACCTAAATTATGTTTTCAAACAAAATATACAATAGAAACAGTTGTTTCATGCACCCATGACTAGTACTGGGCCTACTGGCTGGATGGCCCATTGGCAGACCAGGCCACATAGTAAAATAAATGAATATATTGCAAATTTATTATCAAAGATGGAAAATATGTACTGAACTGTGCAACATTTTTCTTTTACAAAAGATTAAGGGGCCGATTCCGATCTGGGTTGGAAAGCTCTCCGACCGATCCGGATTGTTTTCCGACCGAGCCGGACCCCTGCAGTCCGACCGAGCGAGTACGATGCGGCCGTATGCTGCCGGACTCGGTTCGGTCGGACTCCCATTGAAGTCAATGGGAGCCGGTCGTACGACGCGTACATGGGCTCCCATTGACTCAATGGGTACGTTGCGCACAAGGGGGCCCCCTGTAGTGGGTACGCGTTGGTGCCATCTGCACCGTACACGCATGTATAGGGGGGACCCATGGGTCCCCCCTGTGTCCGACTCGTACGGCTACGGGTGAAGGGGGGTCCGGCACGGACCCCCGAAGTCCGCCTCTGAGAGCTTTTTCATGTCGGAGGTTCCGACTCGATTCGGCTGTCCGGATCGTGCATCGTACTGGCTCGGTCGTAAAACGTCTCCATTGCACGGTACGAATCGAGTGCGAATGAGTCGGACGGAGCGGTTCGGACCCGGAAACGAGTCGGTCGGCGATTTTGCGTTCAATCGTATCGTACTTGGGCGTCCGGACCTCAGTACGACTCGGTGGGAAACAAAGCCTCCGACTCGGATCCGGTAAAGCCGAATCCGATTCGGAGCCCTATTGACCGAAATCGGAATCGACCCCTAAAAAGTAAATGGAAAAAAAATAATTAGGCCTCTTCTGAAATTAGATACCGCCCTCCAGAATACATTTTAAAAATTGAATAAAAGTACAAATAAATACTGGTGCATGCCCTCTATCAAACAAACAACACCTTTATACAACAGTTTTTGAACTTATCTGTGATAACACAAAACAAAGTTCTTAAATCTGATGGTATATATGCAGCAGACAAAGAGAGTGATCTTTCCAGCTCCAAATGAAAAGTGAGCAGGAGATTGACAAATAATTGAGATGAGCCTGCTGGTTTGGAACAGGAAGTTGGAGTCTCTGAGGCACTTCCTTCTTGTTGAAAAAAAAGTAAAATAAAAAAAGGCTTCTCCCACTAAAAAATAACTAGAACGGTCTGTTTGAGTAGAATATCAACTAGAAAATTTCTTTTCGAGGAGATTTAGCTGCTTCTTGAGTAGAGAATCTGCTTGCGGTGCAGCCGCAATCACTTTGCCAGTGTAACACAAAAGGTGCTGTGGTGCTCGGAAGCCGCGCTATTGGGCACCAAATTTCGCACGCATGTGCTCGCTAGCAGCTGGCAAGTCTTGTGGTGCTTGTCAGCGTGTGCCAAAACAAGTCTCATGTGCTCCAACAGAAAAAGAAAATCTGCCACTTGCCGGATGGCGGAATTTAGTGGGAACACGATGCTACACGTGGAGTATGTAGCTCTCGAATCCTGCAAACTCCAAGAGCGGAGTGAATTTTTCCACACACCCCTAGATATGTGATCAAAGGGAGAGGTAATGTCGGAAATCAAAAGGCTGCCTGGAATTGTTATGCTACATCAGGGATCACACTCCACACCAATGTCTTCCTGATTTGACCATTCCCCAATACCGGCTACTGCCCAACCGGGCAAGAGTCACAATGGTCCAGAAAAATACACCTCTCAAAAGGGACTGAAGATCCCACCTGTACGTGGACTCTGAACCTGGTGAGAAGAGGAGGGAATAACGGGGAACACAGGGCACAGTCAGGGGAGTCCCTGAATGGGCTATAGTTGCTCATCACTGCTCACACTTTGGAATCCTCAGACAGCACAGGGGAAAAGCTTCCAGACATAGGGCCTTATTTCTGAAGGCCTGCGTCACTTTTGTGCCACCGTTGCATCACTTTTAGTGATGCAGCAGTGGTGTAATTAATGCGCCATGTTGCGCCATAATTATGAAGTGACACATCGAGGCAGATGCGTCACTTCGTAAACCCCTACGCTACATTATACCTGCGTCAGGTATAATGTATGCAGGGTGGGCGTTCCCCCGCAAGTAAGGGTCGTAGGAGTGGCGCAGTGAAATCTATGAGATTTCGCTCTGCCACTTCTAGGACGCCAATGCGTCAAAACCTTACGCCTGCCTCATGGCAGGCGTAAGGGTGACGCAGGCCCTTTCACATGGGGCTTGCCCGATGTGAAACGGAAGAATGCTGGAGTTGCGTCACGCATCCAACACAACTCCAGCAATGCACCACTTTTGCGCCGACAGATACGTCAGTAATACTGACGTATGTCATTCCTTGCGACATGATGCGTCATACATTAAACATGACGGATCATTCGTGTCGCAAGGAGGGCGCACTGAGAAGTGTTGCATCGCTGCTTTCACGCAGCGATGCGACACTTCTCATATATGAGGCCCATAGTATCTTAGAAACTATTAAGTGAGTTAGTGATTTTGCAGCATCTATGATGACTTCACGCTTTTTATGCACCTGTGGATGCCAGCAGCTCTTGTGTACATAATTGGGAAGATGCACTGTCTTACAGGAGTGGGATCTCCAGAAACTTTGCAACCACTACATGTATGTTGATGTAGATTGCAAGGTTTAGCTCATACTCAACTAGCTATCTCACTCATAATACTTGAGGGGCAAGGTGATCTCAAACACCTGTTGAGGGTAACTAGTGGCACACTGAGGGTCACTGGCAAAAGGGGCTCACTGGAGTAATTTGTTTGTGCTGATCCTTCCACTTGGACCCACGTAGTACAGATTTAAGATTGTGTTTCAGGTCCTGCCCAGTTCTTGGACAACCTCTGCTCTTGGGACAAAGCAGACCTCACAGTGCTGTCCTGTCTGGATGTCACTGGAATTTAGGCCAGAGACTATGATGCTATCCCCACTCCTTCCCTCTCAAGTAAGATCTGAAATAAATTCCAGAATCTGAAGTGACTGTACAGAAGAAAAAGAGGGAAGGGTAAAGAGAAATGGAACACCCTGTAAGCATCTTGACCAGCTAACCTCAGGAGCACGGCTCGTGTAAGCTGTGCGGCAAGGACCTTTGGTCTGCTGTGGACTGACTAGTAACCCCCCGTAATCCTATAAGACAAGTTACCATTAATCTCAGTATACCAGTGTACAACAGTATGCAATGTCTTCTGAGCAACAACAGAATGGATTACCTGGGATGGAAGCAGAGAGGCCGTGACTAGCTCCCAGATGACCATGGTACACTCCAGGAACCAAATATGAAGATCTACCTCCAGTAATAGAGATACATCAGGAGCCAAAATGACTTGGAGTTTCTGAAGTTGGAGCAGGAATTCCAGAATGATAGCAAGCAATGTTCATTGTCTGTGGAGGAAGAGATTAATCTGAGCTGCCCTAACCTTCAGAGGGAACTAAAGGGGAGCAACACAAAAATGGTAAAGCAAATGCAAAAGATGCAAATTATGCGACCAGAGTAGAGAACCCATCAACTGCTGTTGTTTAGTCAAGTAGCTGGTTTTTATATTGTCTCTGTTCTTACTGACCGGGTAGTGTCCAGAATTGTCTGGTCCAGCTTTTCTGGAATGGTCTGGGTCTTTCCTCCTTGCCACCAAAGTGTTGATCTGTATTTTACTGTGACTGCACCATCCTTTGCCTCACCAGCCACCACTGGGCTATCTGCCATAGTCTCCAAGGCTGGCCCATATCAAGCTTGTATCATGGAATATGAGAAATATAAATGTATCCCTGGTACACTGGATACACTCTCCAGAAAGCACAGTCCACAAATCAGGGATGGAACTCCGGGAGGAAACTGGGAACAAGTAGATTTTGTGAGGATAGCCATACAAGATCATTTAAGTTGTACTGAGGAGTAGGCTGTCTGTGCAGATCTGCAGATCTGCAAATCTCTTAAAATCTGCTTTGCCTCTCTGAAGATTGTAGGTGACCCTTTGCTGGGTCTGTATTTTGTTGTTCAAAATATTCTGTACAGTGGGTGCTGAGTATGGAGAAAATCTCTTAGTCAGATGTGATGATGATATTCATATAAGCAAAAGAAAAGAGAAAAACCTAAAGCACTGTGGGAGTGAAATGTTATATAAAAAATGAGCTATGGGAAACCATTGGGACCAGTGTTCTTGGTGGTCCATTAAGAAACAATAGAGATATTATGCTAGGGCTTGAGTAACTCAGTCTGCCAGACCGTCCATCTGAGGCTGCTAACTGTTGGTATGAAAATGTATTATGCCTAATAAGTGGGTAATTATTTCCAAAATTTAGGGAGAAACTGAAATCCTCTAACTGAAATGATTAATTCGGGCAGACCATGAAGACAAACAATCTCCTTGAGGAAGACCTGCGCTAATTCATACACTTTAAGCATCTGATTAAGTGAGATAAAATGAGTAGTCTTGGTTAGTTATTCATCTACTGCCAGAATTAAAGACTGCCAGATTTGAAGTATATTGTTTGAAACTAGGAAGTTCAACAATGAAGTCCATTCGTATAGGAGTCCATGGTTGTTTGGATGAGGGTAAAGGTTATGATAGACTAGTCTGCTTGCTGTGAGATGACCTAGCTTTGGCACAGGTGACACAGTGGTTTCTGTATTCTTTCACATTTTGAGTAATCTTTTCCCACTGGAAATGCTGTTTAAGAGTTTCTCCAATTTTTCTACATCCTGCCTTTCCTGCTTTTGGAATGTCATCACAGTAGTAAAAAATACATTGTTAACAGTTCCTTTCAGGTATATATAGACAGTTTGCATGCCATTTCAGACCATTCAATCTTTACCTTTCTAATATATACTTACTTATCTATTCTTGTTGATTGAAAGCAGCGTGTTGATCTTTGAGTGCTAACAGGAATAAGTGAGAATCTTTTTATTACATAAACTGAAAGGCAGATTGCATTCGGAGCCACTACTGTTGTTTCCTCTTCCAACAAGCCTGAAGTAGGCATCTGCATTGCTGCGAAGATTTCCAGGTCTGTAAGTAATTTTATATATGGAGCTAGAGAAGCAAAGTGTTTTTTAAGGATTGGAGTGCTTTATTGCTTTGAGATAACCCAGGTTCTTATAGTCCATCCAGACTGTAACTAGATGGTCTGCCTTTTATAGATAATGTCGCCAAAGGAGGACTGCTTCTTTTATGGCCAAAAACTCCTATATCATGCAACGTCTCTCAGCTGAAGTTAAAGTATGTAAATAGGCTACAGGATACTTGCTGCAGTCACTGTGATGACATAGCCCCAACGGCATAAGACAAGGCAACAGTTTCCATGATGAAAAGGAGTAAATAATCTGGATGCCTTATTAGTGGAGCAGTCATGGAAGTTTCTTTTAGTTTGGAGAATGCCTTCTCCTGTTCTCTACCACATGCAAAAGTGACACTTTTCTTGGGGAACTAAGTGAGTGGGAGGACTCTGGATGAAAAATCTTGAATGAACTGTTGATAAAAGGTAGCAAAACCTAGGAATCTCTGGTTCTCTCTGATACTTCAAGGAACAGATTATTCTTATACTGTTTTAAACTTTATCTGAATCCATTTGTGCTCCATGATCAGTGAGATGGAAACCTAAAACGGTGACAGTGGTAACCTCAACTATGCACTTATCAACTTTTGCATACAGGGAATGGTCCCTCAGTCTCTGCAAAATGTCTTTAACATGTTGTTGATGTTTCTCTTTGGCCCTGGAGAAAATTAGATTATGCCAAAAGAGTCTTGCAGATCTCTGAAGATGTCAATAATGAAGTGCTAAAAAGCAGCAGGGAGCATTGCAGATGCCAAATTGCGTTGTTTAATGCTCTTAGTGGCCTTAACAGTTCTTGAAGACTGTCTTCCATTTATCATCTTTCCAGATGTGCATTAAGTTATATGCAATGCGCAGATCCAACTTTGTATCGATCTTGGCATTTTTTAGTTTGTCTAATATTTAGGGTATGCAAAATTTGCAATACGGCATAATTAACATGGTTTGGGTCATTTTGTGTTACTCTTTTTACATGAAAATCCCAAAATGATGATGTTATGCCACATTGTGACATTATGTGCCATATGTAGTAAAAATGGAAACTGAAAACATGAATGCGCCGGCACGATGCAAATGCATTTGAGCAACGTGAGCACAGACCATGAGCAGCTACTGCTCCGTGATTTTATTTTTCTGCACTTGTTTTTTTTTAGCATAAAATGCATCCTTGTGTCCAAACCATAATTTAAATGCCAGTTTTGTTTTTCATGTAATTACACATATATTTGCTGAAATATCGAGGAATTATACAACAGCAAATCAAACAAATTTCTCACACACACATGTTAATAATACTAAAATGAGCAATAATGTATATAGATCTGATATCAATTTGATTGAAGACATGATAATTCACGCACAGGCATAAGTCCTCTCCTTGTTTATGGACAAAGAAAATAGGTGCCCATTCTTTAGATTATCATCCAGATATTCTTCAAGCACTTGATACTCCTTAGGACATAGATAATAAATCCTTTCATGCACTATCTAGGCATGAGGGACCAGTTTGATAACACAATCCTAGGGTTGGTTTGAAGGTAACATATTAGTACCTATCTTACTAAATACATCGCAATAATCCTGATAAGAAGCAGGAATCTTCATTCTTTCCACTGAAGTCTGTGATGTAACGCACATTAAACTGTGTTGTATCATGGGATAGGCAGTTATTTGCACAGTAGGAAAGTATAAATTCAAAGGTTTCTTGTTGCCAATAAATTTACTGATTATAACTACTTAGGGGCCCATTACGATACCCGGCGTAAATAAATCCGCCAGGCATGGAAGCGGCAAAAATCCGCCCGCACACACCGCCTGAACACCGACCACGCCATTATGAGTACACAAACCGAAACCGCCATCGGCGAAAAATCACACAAAATACCGCCCGCCATCGTCCGAGTCGGAGTCAAACCGCCCGCCACGGACGGAAACACGCACGACAACACAAAACCGCCCGCCCACACGGCCGACACACCGCACGTGAAATTACGATCGCACCGCCATGAGCGCGGAAAAACAACAAATATACCGCCCGCCAGCGCAAACAACGCCGATGAGAATCGACACGGCAGAAGCCATGGCGCCCACGTACCTGCACAGAAACCATCCGCACACAAAACCAATAGCACACAACATGGCCAACAAGTCCACACAGCAAGGCACGCACAAATACACAAGCACAGTACATATCCCGAAAACACCCCCCGGACAAACAAAAAATACAAAGGCCAGAACCCCAGACACAACACACCTGAAAACAACAGACCATGAGGACACACCCACATAGGTGAGTACAAAAGCAGCACTCCCACAGACCACAACCCCTTGCTACATTGCAAACCAGAGAGGAGAGGAGACGACACAGTGACACAGCAAGGACAGCAGCACACCACAGAAACGCACACATCACAACCACCACCACCACCACCAAACACCGGCACCACAAACCCCCTGCACATTACACAACACACACCGCACCAGCACCACAAACACCATGGCACCACAAAGGACGCCCAAGTTCACGCCCATGGAGCTGACGGTCATGGTCGACGAGATCATCAAGGTGTACCCACAAATCTATGGGAACATGGTCCAGCACACACCACTAGCCACCAGAAACAGAATGTGGACCCGGATCGTAGACCAGGTCAATGCAGTCGGGACCCTGCCCAGGAACAGAACCGAGATAAACAAACGTTGGAATGACGTAAAGAGCCTGGTCAAGAAGAAGGAGGGCAAAAACAGAGAGCTGGCTGCCGTCACTGGCGGAGGGAATCCCGCGCTCTTTAAGACCTTCAAAGCGTGGGAGGAGAAGGTGCGAGTCGTAATCCATCCGGAGATCCTCGCCGGATTAGCAGGGGAGTGGAGGCTGGTAAGTACAAACTAATGTATACCAGCACACCGCTATGTACTCACATGCGCAACTACCATGCCACAGCTCCCAGGGACAAACACCCCCATGTCCAGCACACAATACACAACACATCACACACACATGCAACAGACACTACCACACACAGCCCAAACCGAACAACTGTAAGATGCGTGGGGACATGTGTACACTAAGCCAGCCACGTAACCACCAACAGGTCCCCAAATATGCCAGAAGCGCCACAACGAGCACCCACCACACCCATGTGTCCGCCACAGCTGCACTAACCGACAAGTAACAGGTAAGTGGCAGGAACACAAAGTGCAGTGGGTGGGACGGTGGACAGCCCAAGTACAACACACACCAGGCCCCAGTCCCACAGCACAGCAAGGAGGAGCATCCCCCACACCCCACAGCCACGTGTCAGCCACCGCAGTGCACAACGACAGCCGAAAGGCAGACATCACGGTCCACAGCAATCGGTGTCAGTGGGTGTACAGCCACCCCCACGACCCACTACACCCCCCACCCCCACAGACCTGCAACATGGAGCACCCCCGCTCAGAGCCATGTGGCATCCAGTACAGTGCACGCACGAACAACTTGCAGGTGGGAAACTGGACAGGGCTGGATTACTGGAGGCATGAGGACCATAACACCACCAACACATGGGACATGTCACGTAGCACACGGACACGCAGCACCGCCCACCGTCACGAACAAGTGAACAATGTGCACACGGACATGAACAGCAGACTCACACCCCACATGACCCATCACAGACATAGCAACACCCAAGGAGCCACGTCTGCATGCACAAGCCACACTGAATATAGTCCCACACGGCAGCCACTGTGCAACTCATCACACACAACCGAAACACCATTGAAGTCCTGTCCATGTAGCCCCTACTGCCTGTCAACCCCACACCCCACAACTACGCCTATGTAAGACAAACAACACTAGACGCAACAGAGCGGAACAACAGAAATGCACACGAACACCACTGAACCCATCAAACTCACAGACACACCATGCACATACAACATACCATCCATCCCATCCGTCAGCCCCAGTCTCATGAAAGGCATGTCATCCGCACAGCTGCCACACATACAGCAGTCACGCTAAGACACATGCCCATGACCAACCATGTGCCAGAAGTCAATTAAGCGCACGACACACTGTGAGCAACAACACACAACATGGGCCACACCCCCCGAGCACTGCAGTGATGCACATGGCACAGGGCAGCACGCACACCAAGGAGATGGGACAACTGCAATACGTTGGCTGGCACACAACTATCACTCACTCATAACGATGCGTCCAATGCCATGTCCAGTAACCACAACAGACAGCAAATATGCAGGGCATGTCAGGCATGCACACACCTCAGACCATGCACTGTCATGCTGCCACAACACATGTCACGTTCGGCACCCATGGCTCACAGCATGTACCCCAAAAGCATATCCCCTCCCAAATGCGAATCTGGGGCATGGCCCCCATGTTGCCATATGCGTTCCTAAGCGTTCCATTTGAACCCCAAAAGCATATTCCATCCCAAATGCGAATCTGGGGCATGGCCCCCATGTTGCCATATGCGTTCCTAAGCGTTCCATTTGAACCCCAAAAGCATATTCCATCCCAAATGCGAATCTGGGGCATGGCCCCCATGTTGCCATATGCGTTCCTAAGCGTTCCATTTGAACCCCAAAAGCATATTCCATCCCAAATGCGAATCAGGGGCATGGCCCCCATGTTGCCATATGCGTTCCTAAGCGTTCCATTTGAACCCCAAAAGCATATTCCATCCCAAATGCGAATCTGGGGCATGGCCCCCATGTTGCCATATGCGTTCCTAAGCGTTCCATTTGAACCCCAAAAGCAAAGTACAAACCAGACCCAGGATGGGCCAGGAGCCCGCATACACCAGAGTCACAATGAGTAGGGGCAAAGCAACACACCCATCGGCATGGCCAATCCGTCCCATGCCACATGTGCACAGCACACAGTCCCATTGCCTAGCACACACAACTACAGATGCCACAGCCACACACTCGCCTCCGGGAAACCCATGTACGAGATTGCACGAACTGCCAATGTCAGACGACTAATACATACTTCGCCAGGTGCAACACAATAACAAATCTCATTCTCTCCACAGGTGACGAACTGCTGGACGCTGGGGATGGAGACAGCAGCCAGCACAGCCAGCCTACAAGCCCCCAACGAGGACACACGGATCTGGAGGATCTGTCCACCTCTTCGGACACGGACCACCAAGCTGGCCCATCTGGCGTGGCAGGGCCCAGCCGCTCCCCAGGACCCCTCCTACCCACCAACTCATCATCCAGGGATGCTGAACAGTCCCAGTCCCCTGCTGCCACTGTCGTTGCGGCCACACCCACGGTCATTGCGGCCACTACCACTGCCGCAACCGCCACCATCGCCGCACCGACCACCACCGCCTCCACCACCACCACGTCTTCGCTGGCACCAGCCCCAGCGCAGGTGGTGGCCCGGCCGACTGGATCCACCCTGGGAGCCACAGCGAGGACCGTGGTGAGCAATGTGGCTAGTGGGCAGGCCGGTGGCAGCAGGACTGGTAGGAGGAGCAGGGTCAGGGAAACGCCAGCCTCCCTGGGAGCCATGCCCTGCCTCAAATGGCCAGAGTCCTTGGGGCCTATGAAGAGGCCCAAGGACAATGGGCCAGGTCTGCTACTGACACGCGGGAGGTGCTGGGGGTGCTGAGGTCCATGGACGCCCATATGGGCCAATTCGTGTCCCGTATGGACCAACTCGTGGACCTCATGGGCCAGCTGGTGGTGGCGGTGGGGTCACAGGCAAGGCCAGCAACACCACCTCCGCCACCACCTGCTAGGGCGCAGGGTCGGCCAGCAGTGTCCACTTCCCCTGCGTCCACAGCCAGTGAGCACACCTCACCCACCACCAGCAGGTCGCCACCACACACCCCCTCCCAAACGTGGAAGGGGCCATCCGAAGAGGAAACAGATCTCCCGGGAGGACTTCGCACGCTCCAGTCGCAAGTGAGGCAGCCAGCCAGCCTTCCGCCAGCCTTCCTTGACCAGCCACTGCATTGACTTGCTCTACGATCCCACTCCACACAGCCATCTGGATGGCATGTGTGTGTTGGACTATGGACATAGAACCAGTGGGTACACCCTGATCATCACGCAGCCATGACCGACAGCTCATTGTCACTGCACGCACCACTTTTGTCATCACCTTACACACAATCACATGTCACAGTTTGTAATAAATGCACCTTTTTCACTAACTGCTGTTTGTGCCCTGTGTTTTATTTGTACGGAATACATCAGCCACCTTGGGCGGAAGGGCACCTGATGCGTGGCATGGCAATGGAATCCGGAGGGCCTGTAGGGACCTAGGGGTGGGAGACAGAACAGGAGCACATTCAATGAGTGTGTCACACACCCATCACACAGTACATGTCAACAACTACAAGCAATGTACACACATCGCACAGAGCAATAGGGCACAATGCCACAGTCACCAACAGTGGCATACTACCCTGGCCATGGAGCGTTGACACACTGCACGCAGTGAACATACGGCCACCCTGACACAGCACACACACACCTGCATAGATACAGACACATCATCCTTCGTACATGGACACTCACCGTCAAGTGAAGTAGCGGGCGATGAGCTGCTGGCGCACATTCCCAGCTTCCTCCTCTCCGCTGTCCACCTCACTCGAGCTGTCCTGGTCTGCGGGCTGGGGCCCTGGTTGATCTCCGTCATCCACAATGAGGGGGATCTGCTTCCGAATGGCCAGATGTGCAGCATGCAGCACGCCACCACTACCTGGCACACCTTCTGTGGGGAGTACGCCAGTGCACCCTCGGTGCGGTCCAGGCACCTGAACCTGGACTTGAGGAGGCCAAAGGTACGCTCGACCACACGTCTGGTCCTCCCATGTGCCTCATTGTATCGATCGTCTGCTGGGGTGCGAGGATTCCTCAATGGACTGAGCAGCCATGCCCCATTCGGATACGCAGAGTCACCTGGGTGTGAGGGACACAGAGAACCGTTGCTATTCCAACTGGACAGGGGACAGCATCGCACAACCAGCACGCTACACCACTCCACATACTCACCGACAATACAGCCACGATCCTGTTGCAGATTGGCCATCAGTCGTGGCAAGATGCTGTTGCGCATTATGTGTGCGTCATGTGCCGAGCCTGGAAACTTGGCACACACGTGGGTGATCACCATGTCCGCAAGGCACACCACTTGCACATTCAGGGAGTGCGTGTGCTTCCTGTTGCGGTACAGGTGCTCAGTGGCCTGTGGTGGAACAAGGCCAACATGTGTGCAGTCAATGGCTCCCACGACGTGTGGGATTCTGCCAAGGGCATAGAATGCACCCTTCACTGCCGCCAATTCACGAGCCCTGGGGAATCTGATGTACCTGTTTCGGTACAGCATCATGGCTGCCAGTACATCCCTCAGCACCTTGCTGAACATGGGCTGGGACATCCCTCCTCCACTGCCCACTGTGTGCTGGAATGACCCAGTGGCGAAGAAATGCATGGCGGCCATCACCTTAGCCGTGGGGGTGACAGCAGTCGGATACACCCTGCGGGGACGGAGATGGGGCTCTAACATGGCACACAGTCGATGCAGGGTTGGCCTGTCCAGCCAAAACTTCCTGATAACCTCTGTATCGTCCATGTCCGCCAGCAATTGGTATGGGCGGTCAATGTTCGGTCTCCGCCTGGGGTAAATGGCAGAGGACACATGTCAAAGCAACACGGCACATAGCAATTTCGCATACACATCACTGACATGACTGAGCAAGCACATGAGCCACAGCCCAGCTGTCAAGCTGGGACAGCACGGCCACAATACACTTACACAGGTCTCCCAACAATGGCAATGGCAAGTGAGACATACCACTGCCATGTGCATGCACATGGGGATCTAGGCCCCAATGACTTGCGGGGCGTGCTGATGGGGACTGACTGCATATTCGTCAAGCGGCAACGCCACGGCAACATGAGTGTCTGCTGAGCATGGAACTGCTTCCGAGGCTGGATGAGTATGGCACACGACGACGACGATGTGGGCACAGGCTGAGCGGCCAAAACAAGTGGGACCTGTGGCACGAGGGGATATGAGACAGTAGTAGGTGTCAGCACTGCACCCTATGTACAGCACTGTGCAGATCACACCTCCCGAAACATTGACAGGTGTCCACATTGACAGCCCCATGCCAAGACGGCTGTGTGCTTGCAGTCACACGTCACAGGTGAGTGGTTACATTGCACGTGCCAGGTGGCAGACGTACATAGTGGGAGCTGGCATGTGTGTGCATGTGTCTCCTGTTCAGGATCCACCAGATGGGCGCTGACTCTGTACTGACCATTGGACACAGCATGTTCCGTGGAAGGCTTGTGTGTGTGGGATGGTGGCACTGGATGTGCCTCCGTTGGGTGGGGGGCCATGCACAGGGCGGGTACGTCGATGATTGCGCATTGTTGGTCACGGTGGGTGCACCAACTAAGATGTGTTGCCCTGTGTTCAATTCCTATGTCCGCATGATGATGGACTGTGGATGTGGGCAGACTACACATTGGTCGATGTGCTGTCTATATGCATGTGCCTTCACACCAGGCACAGCTGCCCCTGCACATGTGACCCCTGCTGGACTCGCTGCTGGGTCTGTGGAGCTGATGCACCTTCTGCGCGTGGGGCGGGCAGCTCTCCTCACTTCCCTCAATGCGCATGTCATGTCTTTGCCGCAGGTGACATGGATCATGGAGGGCCCACATGTACGCGTGGGTAGGCTACACATGATTGTTCACTGGTCGCCACCCCCAGTCAGTGTTTCGAATGGGAAGGTTGTCGTGCTGGTGGTATGTTCGATGTGGCGGATGGGCGGGCCTAGGTGCGGGCTTACATTCCGGACATGGGGGTAGTTGGATTGGCGACTAGTTGCAGTACACACGGGACACGTCTCTTCCTTTCCACATCTGGGTCATCCCTTGTACTAACTGACAGTGATACAGTCATCTTCGCCCCAGCCCTCATGTCCTCCCCTCGCCCCCCCAATATGCATGCTCACCTGCGAGGCTAGCGCTTGCACAGGCAGCCCCAAGCTCGCACCAGAGAGGGCAAGGAGTGTATGTGTGGGTCCAGTTGCACGAGTGGGCTGTCTCAGGGTATGATGTGTGGCGGGACGCCGTCCACCTGCGTGGTGCCCCAAATGGAGACCCGGCCTGCATGGACTATGCATCACAGTCTTCGCCTTCCGGATCCGCCACCTGCGACACCCAGTGGCTGTGGCTGCCCTTGCGGCCAGGCCGCGTCCGTCTGCGGCTGATGGCCCACACATTCACTCTTTGGCCTCTCTGGGGAGGGCTCGGGGTGGTGGCGCACGCGCTTGCACTTAGTCGCAATGGCATGTGGCGTGGTTGGTATGATGGGCAATGGATGGGATGGTGCGAGCCACCTCCCGTGACGTCAGTGCTGCTCGTGCTGTGGTGCGTCCCCCTACACTTCCATTTGACTTGTGCCATGCTAGACGTTGAGGTTCTATTGCCTGCGTGATATGACCAGGAGGAGCGCGAGGAGACCTGTCACACACCATGCTCCACTGCCATCCCGTGCCCTGTATCGCCTGTGCGGATTGACTATGTTGGGGTTACACCTGGTCGACTGGGGCTGTGTGTGCCTTGTCAAGGGGCATGGCGGGCGCACAACAGGATCCAGCTTGTCCACAGAGGGTGGGCTGAGGTGCGCCTGGTACCGCCTTGTACGTGTGCCCGGCTGCTGTGCACACACGTGTTCACTCCCCCCGACAGGTGTCCTCTCACAATGCCCAGGGAAGCGGTGGTGTACTGTTCATGACCCCTCCCAACACGGCGTGCTCCAACTTGGCATGTGCGCATCTACCCGTCGCACCCACCCACCTGAGCACTGCGTCCATACGACTTCACACGACACATGTGTGTCTTCCACAGTAGTGCTACTCATTTGCGTTGACATCCAATACCAGTGGACTACATGGTCATGTCACGACTGCCGTGTACTTCACATACTCTCATCCTCTCTCATTCGTACTTGTGAAATGAGTCAGCGGAGACAGTTTTGGTTTCAGACATTATATTGAGTCTTCTGTCCTCTGTGATGCAGTATAGTAGACACTACTGGCAGCGGAATACATGTTGAGGATATACTGAGCATGATTACAAATGGGATAGGGTGTGGGGTTACATCTGCTTGGCCAAGGCTGTGCTAATGTACATTTACGTATAGCTGCGGAGCTGCGGACTTTGACACAGACGGTATACATGTAGCCTACCAGACCGCTCGGCATCATGGGCACAGTCCATCTCAGTTCCATGTGACAGGTTTGCTGCGGTTGTTCCTCATGCACGCGTGCATGTGAGATGACATCAGGGCATGTGCTTGCGTGCATGCAGCGGCGTGCCACTTGTTGTTGCACTGTGGTGGTTACTGGACATGTCACAGTCACTGGGGTCGTGTTGTTGTTGTATGCACTTGTCGTCCATGCAAAGGTCCTGGTATGGGATTCCCGGGGCGGGGGTGGGAGGGGTGCAGCACCCACAGACTCCAGGCGACCTATTCATGTCCACTGGGCGGTGTGTGTGTCCATGTGCGCTGGATCCATGTCGTGTCCTGGTTGTTCGTGCAGTTCCGTCCATGTGGGTGCGATGCACAGAGCCCATGCCACTGCCTCCCACGATGCATGCGGTGTTCCTGGATGTGATGGGGAACAGTGTGCATGTCCCGGTCATATCCGATGTCATGGCGATGTCGTTGATGGTGTGGTTACAGTTGCCGGTCGTTTGGTATGGCTGTTGTGGTGGTGACTGGCCAGTCCGTGCGGAAGCTGAGCATGGGTGCGGGGTTGGACTTCATAGGTCACTCGGGGAACCTGCGTTGTGGTCCGACGTATTTACAGGTTGTCAGGTATGCGATGCCGTCCAGCAGGGCTTCCATGTCATTGGTGGCACATGTT